>BDSL01000064.1:0-603024 GCA_003116995.1 Yamagishiella unicocca
GCCAAAAGTATAACCTAGGACCAAAAATATTTTTCCTTGGCCATTGGCCCTTAATTAGGACATAAATATTATAATATTAATTGGATCCCATTTGGATCGATCCTGGGCCTGATTTGGCACTGCTGTACATTGTGGGATTTAGTCATAGGGTTTAGCAGTACAGTACCCGAATGTACGACAAAGTATAGCAATATTATACTCATTTTGTTCAGGAGAGAAATCAAGGCAGTTGGTGTCATCAAAAGTTTTGTTTGGGGGTGGGACCGGCCCGGAAACCATGGATAAACCATCAGGAGGCCAAAAGTATAACCTAGGACCAAAAATATTTTCCTTGGCCATTGGCCCTTAATTAGGACATAAATATTATAATATTAATTGGATCCCATTTGGATCGATCCTGGGCCTGATTTGGCACTGCTGTACATTGTGGATTTAGTCATAGGGTTTAGCAGTACAGTACCCGAATGTACGACAAAGTATAGCAATATTATACTCATTTTGTTCAGGAGAAGAAATCAAGGCAGTTGGTGTCATCAAAGTTTTGTTTGGGGGTGGGACCGGCCCGGAAACCATGGATAAACCATCAGGAGGCCAAAAGTATAACCTAGGACCAAAAATATTTTTCCTTGGCCATTGGCCCTTAATTAGGACATAAATATTATAATATTAATTGGATCCCATTTGGATCGATCCTGGGCCTGATTTGGCACTGCTGTACATTGTGGGATTTAGTCATAGGGTTTAGCAGTACAGTACCCGAATGTACGACAAAGTATAGCAATATTATACTCATTTTGTTCAGGAGAAGAAATCAAGGCAGTTGGTGTCATCAAAGTTTTGTTTGGGGGTGGGACCGGCCCGGAAACCATGGATAAACCATCAGGAGGCCAAAAGTATAACCTAGGACCAAAAATATTTTTCCTTGGCCATTGGCCCTTAATTAGGACATAAATATTATAATATTAATTGGATCCCATTTGGATCGATCCTGGGCCTGATTTGGCACTGCTGTACATTGTGGGATTTAGTCATAGGGTTTAGCAGTACAGTACCCGAATGTACGACAAAGTATAGCAATATTATACTCATTTTGTTCAGGAGAAGAAATCAAGGCAGTTGGTGTCATCAAAGTTTTGTTTGGGGTGGGACCGGCCCGGAAACCATGGATAAACCATCAGGAGGCCAAAAGTATAACCTAGGACCAAAAATATTTTTCCTTGGCCATTGGCCCTTAATTAGGACATAAATATTATAATATTAATTGGATCCCATTTGGATCGATCCTGGGCCTGATTTGGCACTGCTGTACATTGTGGGATTTAGTCATAGGGTTTAGCAGTACAGTACCCGAATGTACGACAAAGTATAGCAATATTATACTCATTTTGTTCAGGAGAAGAAATCAAGGCAGTTGGTGTCATCAAAGTTTGTTTGGGGGTGGGACCGGCCCGGAAACCATGGATAAACCATCAGGAGGCCAAAAGTATAACCTAGGACCAAAAATATTTTTCCTTGGCCATTGGCCCTTAATTAGGACATAAATATTATAATATTAATTGGATCCCATTTGGATCGATCCTGGGCCTGATTTGGCACTGCTGTACATTGTGGGATTTAGTCATAGGGTTTAGCAGTACAGTACCCGAATGTACGACAAAGTATAGCAATATTATACTCATTTTGTTCAGGAGAAGAAATCAAGGCAGTTGGTGTCATCAAAGTTTTGTTTGGGGGTGGGACCGGCCCGGAAACCATGGATAAACCATCAGGAGGCCAAAAAATATAACCTAGGACCAAAAATATTTTTCCTTGGCCATTGGCCCTTAATTAGGACATAAATATTATAATATTAATTGGATCCCATTTGGATCGATCCTGGGCCTGATTTGGCACTGCTGTACATTGTGGGATTTAGTCATAGGGTTTAGCAGTACAGTACCCGAATGTACGACAAAGTATAGCAATATTATACTCATTTTGTTCAGGAGAAGAAATCAAGGCAGTTGGTGTCATCAAAGTTTTGTTTGGGGGGTGGGACCGGCCCGGAAACCATGGATAAACCATCAGGAGGCCAAAAATATAACCTAGGACCAAAAATATGTTTCCTTGGCCATTGGCCCTTAATTAGGACATAAATATTATAATATTAATTGGATCCCATTTGGATCGATCCTGGGCCTGATTTGGCACTGCTGTACATTGTGGGATTTAGTCATAGGGTTTAGCAGTACAGTACCCGAATGTACGAACAAAGTATAGCAATATTATACTCATTTTGTTCAGGAGAAGAAATCAAGGCAGTTGGTGTCATCAAAGTTTTGTTTGGGGGTGGGACCGGCCCGGAAACCATGGATAAACCATCAGGAGGCCAAAAGTATAACCTAGGACCAAAAATATTTTTCCTTGGCCATTGGCCCTTAATTAGGACATAAATATTATAATATTAATTGGATCCCATTTGGATCGATCCTGGGCCTGATTTGGCACTGCTGTACATTGTGGGATTTAGTCATAGGGTTTAGCAGTACAGTACCCGAATGTACGACAAAGTATAGCAATATTATACTCATTTTGTTCAGGAGAAGAATCAAGGCAATTGGTGTCATCAAAGTTTTGTTTGGGGGTGGGACCGGGCCCCGGAAACCATGGATAAACCATCAGGAGGCCAAAAGTATAACCTAGGACCAAAAATATTTTTCCTTGGCCATTGGCCCTTAATTAGGACATAAATATTATAATATTAATTGGATCCCATTTGGATCGATCCTGGGCCTGATTTGGCACTGCTGTACATTGTGGGATTTAGTCATAGGGTTTAGCAGTACAGTACCCGAATGTACGACAAAGTATAGCAATATTATACTCATTTTGTTCAGGAGAAGAAATCAAGGCAGTTGGTGTCATCAAAATTTTGTTTGGGGGTGGGACCGGCCCGGAAACCATGGATAAACCATCAGGAGGCCAAAAGTATAACCTAGGACCAAAAATATTTTTCCTTGGCCATTGGCCCTTAATTAGGACATAAATATTATAATATTAATTGGATCCCATTTGGATCGATCCTGGGCCTGATTTGGCACTGCTGTACATTGTGGGATTTAGTCATAGGGTTTAGCAGTACAGTACCCGAATGTACGACAAAGTATAGCAATATTATACTCATTTTGTTCAGGAGAAGAAATCAAGGCAGTTGGTGTCATCAAAGTTTTGTTTGGGGGTGGACCGGCCCGGAAACCATGGATAAACCATCAGGAGGCCAAAAGTATAACCTAGGACCAAAAATATTTTTCCTTGGCCATTGGCCCTTAATTAGGACATAAATATTATAATATTAATTGGATCCCATTTGGATCGATCCTGGGCCTGATTTGGCACTGCTGTACATTGTGGGATTTAGTCATAGGGTTTAGCAGTACAGTACCCGAATGTACGACAAAGTATAGCAATATTATACTCATTTTGTTCAGGAGAAGAAATCAAGGCAGTTGGTGTCATCAAAATTTTGTTTGGGGGTGGGACCGGCCCGGAAACCATGGATAAACCATCAGGAGGCCAAAAGTATAACCTAGGACCAAAAATATTTTTCCTTGGCCATTGGCCCTTAATTAGGACATAAATATTATAATATTAATTGGATCCCATTTGGATCGATCCTGGGCCTGATTTGGCACTGCTGTACATTGTGGGATTTAGTCATAGGGTTTAGCAGTACAGTACCCGAATGTACGACAAAGTATAGCAATATTATACTCATTTTGTTCAGGAGAAGAAATCAAGGCAGTTGGTGTCATCAAAGTTTTGTTTGGGGGTGGGACCGGCCCGGAAACCATGGATAAACCATCAGGAGGCCAAAAGTATAACCTAGGACCAAAAATATTTTTCCTTGGCCATTGGCCCTTAATTAGGACATAAATATTATAATATTAATTGGATCCCATTTGGATCGATCCTGGGCCTGATTTGGCACTGCTGTACATTGTGGGATTTAGTCATAGGGTTTAGCAGTACAGTACCCGAATGTACGACAAAGTATAGCAATAATATTTTTCCTTGGCCATTGGCCCTTAATTAGGACATAAATATTATAATATTAATTGGATCCCATTTGGATCGATCCTGGGCCTGATTTGGCACTGCTGTACATTGTGGGATTTAGTCATAGGGTTTAGCAGTACAGTACCCGAATGTACGACAAAGTATAGCAATATTATACTCATTTTGTTCAGGAGAAGAAATCAAGGCAGTTGGTGTCATCAAAGTTTTGTTTGGGGGTGGGACCGGCCCGGAAACCATGGATAAACCATCAGGAGGCCAAAAGTATAACCTAGGACCAAAAATATTTTTCCTTGGCCATTGGCCATTAATTAGGACATAAATATTATAATATTAATTGGATCCCATTTGGATCGATCCTGGGCCTGATTTGGCACTGCTGTACATTGTGGGATTTAGTCATAGGGTTTAGCAGTACAGTACCCGAATGTACGACAAAGTATAGCAATATTATACTCATTTTGTTCAGGAGAAGAAATCAAGGCAGTTGGTGTCATCAAAGTTTTGTTTGGGGGTGGGACCGGCCCGGAAACCATGGATAAACCATCAGGAGGCCAAAAGTATAACCTAGGACCAAAAATATTTTTCCTTGGCCATTGGCCCTTAATTAGGACATAAATATTATAATATTAATTGGATCCCATTTGGATCGATCCTGGGCCTGATTTGGCACTGCTGTACATTGTGGGATTTAGTCATAGGGTTTAGCAGTACAGTACCCGAATGTACGACAAAGTATAGCAATATTATACTCATTTTGTTCAGGAGAAGAAATCAAGGCAGTTGGTGTCATCAAAATTTTGTTTGGGGGTGGGACCGGCCCGGAAACCATGGATAAACCATCAGGAGGCCAAAAGTATAACCTAGGACCAAAAATATTTTTCCTTGGCCATTGGCCCTTAATTAGGACATAAATATTATAATATTAATTGGATCCCATTTGGATCGATCCTGGGCCTGATTTGGCACTGCTGTACATTGTGGGATTTAGTCATAGGGTTTAGCAGTACAGTACCCGAATGTACGACAAAGTATAGCAATATTATACTCATTTTGTTCAGGAGAAGAAATCAAGGCAGTTGGTGTCATCAAAGTTTTGTTTGGGGGTGGGACCGGCCCGGAAACCATGGATAAACCATCAGGAGGCCAAAAGTATAACCTAGGACCAAAAATATTTTTCCTTGGCCATTGGCCCTTAATTAGGACATAAATATTATAATATTAATTGGATCCCATTTGGATCGATCCTGGGCCTGATTTGGCACTGCTGTACATTGTGGGATTTAGTCATAGGGTTTAGCAGTACAGTACCCGAATGTACGACAAAGTATAGCAATATTATACTCATTTTGTTCAGGAGAAGAAATCAAGGCAGTTGGTGTCATCAAAATTTTGTTTGGGGGTGGGACCGGCCCGGAAACCATGGATAAACCATCAGGAGGCCAAAAGTATAACCTAGGACCAAAAATATTTTTCCTTGGCCATTGGCCCTTAATTAGGACATAAATATTATAATATTAATTGGATCCCATTTGGATCGATCCTGGGCCTGATTTGGCACTGCTGTACATTGTGGGATTTAGTCATAGGGTTTAGCAGTACAGTACCCGAATGTACGACAAAGTATAGCAATATTATACTCATTTTGTTCAGGAGAAGAAATCAAGGCAGTTGGTGTCATCAAAGTTTTGTTTGGGGGTGGGACCGGCCCGGAAACCATGGATAAACCATCAGGAGGCCAAAACTATAACCTAGGACCAAAAATATTTTTCCTTGGCCATTGGCCCTTAATTAGGACATAAATATTATAATATTAATTGGATCCCATTTGGATCGATCCTGGGCCTGATTTGGCACTGCTGTACATTGTGGGATTTAGTCATAGGGTTTAGCAGTACAGTACCCGAATGTACGACAAAGTATAGCAATATTATACTCATTTTGTTCAGGAGAAGAAATCAAGGCAGTTGGTGTCATCAAAATTTTGTTTGGGGGTGGGACCGGCCCCAAAACCATGGATAAACCATCAGGAGGCCAAAAGTATAACCTAGGACCAAAAATATTTTTCCTTGGCCATTGGCCCTTAATTAGGACACAAATATTATAATATTAATTGGATCCCATTTGGATCGATCCTGGGCCTGATTTGGCACTGCTGTACATTGTGGGATTTAGTCATAGGGTTTAGCAGTACAGTACCCGAATGTACGACAAAGTATAGCAATATTATACTCATTTTGTTCAGGAGAAGAAATCAAGGCAGTTGGTGTCATCAAAGTTTTGTTTGGGGGTGGGACCGGCCCGGAAACCATGGATAAACCATCAGGAGGCCAAAAATATAACCTAGGACCAAAAATATTTTTCCTTGGCCATTGGCCCTTAATTAGGACATAAATATTATAATATTAATTGGATCCCATTTGGATCGATCCTGGGCCTGATTTGGCACTGCTGTACATTGTGGGATTTAGTCATAGGGTTTAGCAGTACAGTACCCGAATGTACGACAAAGTATAGCAATATTATACTCATTTTGTTCAGGAGAAGAAATCAAGGCAGTTGGTGTCATCAAAGTTTTGTTTGGGGGTGGGACCGGCCCGGAAACCATGGATAAACCATCAGGAGGCCAAAAATATAACCTAGGACCAAAAATATTTCTCCTTGGCCATTGGCCCTTAATTAGGACATAAATATTATAATATTAATTGGATCCCATTTGGATCGATCCTGGGCCTGATTTGGCACTGCTGTACATTGTGGGATTTAGTCATAGGGTTTAGCAGTACAGTACCCGAATGTACGACAAAGTATAGCAATAATATTTTTCCTTGGCCATTGGCCCTTAATTAGGACATAAATATTATAATATTAATTGGATCCCATTTGGATCGATCCTGGGCCTGATTTGGCACTGCTGTACATTGTGGGATTTAGTCATAGGGTTTAGCAGTACAGTACCCGAATGTACGACAAAGTATAGCAATATTATACTCATTTTGTTCAGGAGAAGAAATCAAGGCAGTTGGTGTCATCAAAGTTTTGTTTGGGGGTGGGACCGGCCCGGAAACCATGGATAAACCATCAGGAGGCCAAAAATATAACCTAGGACCAAAAATATTTCTCCTTGGCCATTGGCCCTTAATTAGGACATAAATATTATAATATTAATTGGATCCCATTTGGATCGATCCTGGGCCTGATTTGGCACTGCTGTACATTGTGGGATTTAGTCATAGGGTTTAGCAGTACAGTACCCGAATGTACGACAAAGTATAGCAATAATATTTTTCCTTGGCCATTGGCCCTTAATTAGGACATAAATATTATAATATTAATTGGATCCCATTTGGATCGATCCTGGGCCTGATTTGGCACTGCTGTACATTGTGGGATTTAGTCATAGGGTTTAGCAGTACAGTACCCGAATGTACGACAAAGTATAGCAATATTATACTCATTTTGTTCAGGAGAAGAAATCAAGGCAGTTGGTGTCATCAAAATTTTGTTTGGGGGTGGGACCGGCCCGGAAACCATGGATAAACCATCAGGAGGCCAAAAGTATAACCTAGGACCAAAAATATTTTTCCTTGGCCATTGGCCATTAATTAGGACATAAATATTATAATATTAATTGGATCCCATTTGGATCGATCCTGGGCCTGATTTGGCACTGCTGTACATTGTGGGATTTAGTCATAGGGTTTAGCAGTACAGTACCCGAATGTACGACAAAGTATAGCAATATTATACTCATTTTGTTCAGGAGAAGAAATCAAGGCAGTTGGTGTCATCAAAGTTTTGTTTGGGGGTGGGACCGGCCCGGAAACCATGGATAAACCATCAGGAGGCCAAAAGTATAACCTAGGACCAAAAATATTTTTCCTTGGCCATTGGCCCTTAATTAGGACATAAATATTATAATATTAATTGGATCCCATTTGGATCGATCCTGGGCCTGATTTGGCACTGCTGTACATTGTGGGATTTAGTCATAGGGTTTAGCAGTACAGTACCCGAATGTACGACAAAGTATAGCAATATTATACTCATTTTGTTCAGGAGAAGAAATCAAGGCAGTTGGTGTCATCAAAATTTTGTTTGGGGGTGGGACCGGCCCGGAAACCATGGATAAACCATCAGGAGGCCAAAAGTATAACCTAGGACCAAAAATATTTTTCCTTGGCCATTGGCCCTTAATTAGGACATAAATATTATAATATTAATTGGATCCCATTTGGATCGATCCTGGGCCTGATTTGGCACTGCTGTACATTGTGGGATTTAGTCATAGGGTTTAGCAGTACAGTACCCGAATGTACGACAAAGTATAGCAATATTATACTCATTTTGTTCAGGAGAAGAAATCAAGGCAGTTGGTGTCATCAAAGTTTTGTTTGGGGGTGGGACCGGCCCGGAAACCATGGATAAACCATCAGGAGGCCAAAAATATAACCTAGGACCAAAAATATTTTTCCTTGGCCATTGGCCCTTAATTAGGACATAAATATTATAATATTAATTGGATCCCATTTGGATCGATCCTGGGCCTGATTTGGCACTGCTGTACATTGTGGGATTTAGTCATAGGGTTTAGCAGTACAGTACCCGAATGTACGACAAAGTATAGCAATATTATACTCATTTTGTTCAGGAGAAGAAATCAAGGCAGTTGGTGTCATCAAAGTTTTGTTTGGGGGTGGGACCGGCCCGGAAACCATGGATAAACCATCAGGAGGCCAAAACTATAACCTAGGACCAAAAATATTTTTCCTTGGCCATTGGCCCTTAATTAGGACATAAATATTATAATATTAATTGGATCCCATTTGGATCGATCCTGGGCCTGATTTGGCACTGCTGTACATTGTGGGATTTAGTCATAGGGTTTAGCAGTACAGTACCCGAATGTACGACAAAGTATAGCAATATTATACTCATTTTGTTCAGGAGAAGAAATCAAGGCAGTTGGTGTCATCAAAATTTTGTTTGGGGGTGGGACCGGCCCCAAAACCATGGATAAACCATCAGGAGGCCAAAAGTATAACCTAGGACCAAAAATATTTTTCCTTGGCCATTGGCCCTTAATTAGGACACAAATATTATAATATTAATTGGATCCCATTTGGATCGATCCTGGGCCTGATTTGGCACTGCTGTACATTGTGGGATTTAGTCATAGGGTTTAGCAGTACAGTACCCGAATGTACGACAAAGTATAGCAATATTATACTCATTTTGTTCAGGAGAAGAAATCAAGGCAGTTGGTGTCATCAAAGTTTTGTTTGGGGGTGGGACCGGCCCGGAAACCATGGATAAACCATCAGGAGGCCAAAAATATAACCAAAAATATTTTTCCTTGGCCATTGGCCCTTAATTAGGACATAAATATTATAATATTAATTGGATCCCATTTGGATCGATCCTGGGCCTGATTTGGCACTGCTGTACATTGTGGGATTTAGTCATAGGGTTTAGCAGTACAGTACCCGAATGTACGACAAAGTATAGCAATATTATACTCATTTTGTTCAGGAGAAGAAATCAAGGCAGTTGGTGTCATCAAAATTTTGTTTGGGGGTGGGACCGGCCCCAAAACCATGGATAAACCATCAGGAGGCCAAAAGTATAACCTAGGACCAAAAATATTTCTCCTTGGCCATTGGCCCTTAATTAGGACACAAATATTATAATATTAATTGGATCCCATTTGGATCGATCCTGGGCCTGATTTGGCACTGCTGTACATTGTGGGATTTAGTCATAGGGTTTAGCAGTACAGTACCCGAATGTACGACAAAGTATAGCAATATTATACTCATTTTGTTCAGGAGAAGAAATCAAGGCAGTTGGTGTCATCAAAATTTTGTTTGGGGGTGGGACCGGCCCGGAAACCATGGATAAACCATCAGGAGGCCAAAAGTATAACCTAGGACCAAAAATATTTCTCCTTGGCCATTGGCCCTTAATTAGGACATAAATATTATAATATTAATTGGATCCCATTTGGATCGATCCTGGGCCTGATTTGGCACTGCTGTACATTGTGGGATTTAGTCATAGGGTTTAGCAGTACAGTACCCGAATGTACGACAAAGTATAGCAATATTATACTCATTTTGTTCAGGAGAAGAAATCAAGGCAGTTGGTGTCATCAAAGTTTTGTTTGGGGGTGGGACCGGCCCGGAAACCATGGATAATCCATCAGGAGGCCAAAAATATAACCAAAAATATTTTTCCTTGGCCATTGGCCCTTAATTAGGACATTCCAGACCAAGAGGTAGAACCATCGGGCACATGTGTCAGTTATGCTGCTGCGTTGGCCAGTGTCAATTACGCTGCTGCATTTGCGCTGCTTGGTTGTCCCCCTGCCAGGCAACCTCTCCTCTTGACACCGCCTGACTAGAAGGTTGCCGGATCAAGCTCAGCTGCAGGCAAGTTTTACCTTTTGGCACCTTCCAAACAGCCTTCTGGACAACCTCCCAGGCTCTAGGCAACGTATAGGTTGTCCCCCGCCAAACAACCTTATTGGCTCCCTAGGTTGTGAAGGTTGTCTGCTTGGCCGAGGGGAAGATAGCCAGGCTGGTGCAAGGTGACTCTGGTGTTGCCTGACGATGTGGGTTCCCCTCCGCCCTCCCGTGACTGGGGCGGCGGGGGTGGTGGGGTCATCCGTGTTTCCTGCCTCGTAATGTTGCGCTGTCGGTGTCGGGTGTGGGCCCTGTGGCCCGATTTGCTGCGGGGCTGCTGTGTGGTTGTTGTAACGGTTACAGTGGGTTCCAGACCAAGAGGTAGAACCATCGGGCACATCGCCGGACACTGAACAAGACGGAGGAAACAAATACCGACATGCACCGAAACAAAGGTAAACCACCAGAACACCAAGTTGACAGGCCGTAGGCATACAGAGCAGCAGCCAGCACCCCAGGGGGAATTTGCACTAGAGGCTCCCCTATCAGGAACTGGCAACCACCCAACCTAACAGCCCAGCACCCGACGAACCAGTGAAGCGTGGCAACGATGCAAACATCGGAACCAGCCACCTCTCATCCCATAAGGCACGGACCCCTAGCAGGGCTCAACACGCCTATATAGCCAGAAAGCATGAAGCACGGGAAACCCCGCTCCCTAAGACAACCCGAGCCGATCAGGAATCCACCAGTACCTCAGCCGGTTCCCCGCACACAAGGCGATTGGCGACAACCCGCAAGAAAGAATGCCGAGGCCCCACTGCATCCCAGCCTTTCTGGGGAAGCCCCAGCGCAGCAAAGCCCCTCAAAAGGGCCCAAAACTGTGTGGTATGCTGTGTGGTGTGGCTTTGGCAGGTCTGTTGGCCTGGCTTCGACACCCTGCACGTGGCTCGGCTGATGTGCAAGAGTGCAACCATGCGCCGTCATTGTCATCCGTTGCGAGGGTTTGGGGCAATCGCTCCTTGCATGGCCTTGGCTGCTTCGGCTGCCGGGGTTGTCCTCTCCTGTAACGATCGCATCCCTAAAGTACAGCCTATGGCAGGCGAGCTACAGCTGCTTGACTACCATGATTCAGGACTCACCAACCCCACTATGTTCGCTGACAGCAGCCTCGAAGGCCGGCGAATGCACGGAAGAGCCGCCCCTCATATCAATGCTAAAGACCGGTTGCAAATCGATGCCCATCGTCTTAGACTTTATAGGGCCAGCAAAGCGAGCAAGCCACTTGTTGCCTGCCGTACTCAGCAAACATTGCCACGACACACTCGTGACACTCATGAGTCGATGCAACGCCACGTATTGGGGCGGGTGCGCCTTTCTGTCGCCTGCTGTTAAGTCAGGCGCTACGGTGCACCCCCCCTACGTCGAGGTACCCTAACATTGCTCGTTATCTAGTTTCAAAATAAAACCCCCCTTCGTGTACTGCCAGAACGGCCTTCACTCCACTGACACACCCAGCTCAACAAGTTCACAAAATATACGGCAAGCGCAAGCAGTGACTCTGCATTTGATTCATTGAATACTCGGGGATGCCCCTGCCTGCGTCATGGCACAAACATAAACGCCTCGGCTCGCTCGCACTTGCGTCGCGTAGCCTTCTTAAAGCTTAATGCCAAGCGTTAGTCGCGGGAACGGGAAACATCAGGTCCCAGATAGCGTTTGGCAGCTTGGGTCGCGGCATGCCGCGGCCCGCTAGCACACGTCTTGCAGAAGCAAATGTGCGAGCCGCAATGGCCAGCCCTCGACACCGGTGCCCGAGCAAGCCGCGGCCTGACCCAACGGCTACCTCAGTCGATATGACCCCAAATCCGGCTGTCCGGATGTGGCCACTATGCATCATCATCGCCGCTTCTCCATTTGTCGCGCTTTGCCCCGGTATCATTTAGTTACTTTGCTGATAGTTCTCCCACGTCAAGCAGCCGTAGACTGCAACCTCACGCACAGTGCCTGCCGGTAGATGCGTTAAGTTCTCGCGCCAATGGTGAAAGCCGGCCCTTCGGCGCCTGCAGGCGCGCCGGAGGGCCGGCACGTGACGATGACATGACGAGTTAACCCAGGCGGCTCTGTCCGTGCCGAGGAGTCAAGCCTCCCGACAGCCCCCGAATCGAAACACATTGAAGGAACCAGGTCAAGTGGTCTATGAATGCGGCGGGGGGCGGGGCTGAGCCCCATCATTACCCTCCCTTGGGCGGGGGGGAATGGCATGCTTGTCATGTGGTCAAAGCGCCCCGAAGGCGAGACACCTACATTCTCGTCGACTGCCAGGCTGCCGCTTTCCAAACACTCAAAAACGGACATCCCAACAAAATACACGGTGCGTGGAACCAGGCGGGCTCCTACCGTAGTGGCTCGTCCCTGTGTCAAACTAGATGGACAGCCGCTGCCTATGCTGTCGCAGCCACCACCTTCGCACCAGGCAATATTTCACACAGCCCAGCGCAGCACGGCCGGCCGTGCAGCCACTCGCTTCATCGGCGTCATGGAAGCCCACGGCGAGATGCTGCTGCCGTTGCGCAGGTACAGCTTCACGCCGTACGTCTGGCCTGCGTGACGGAGGTTGGCCTCGGTGGTCGCCGCAGTGGACTCCGCCATGAAGGCCGGCACAACCTTCTGCACAGCAGTTCCAGACAACCGCCACCCAAACAGTTTGTAATCCGGATAGCAGCAGCTTGCGTTGCCATGCGACCAGGACCCTCACCTTTCCCTTGAACTCCCCGTAGCGCGTGCCGGCGTACGCTGCTTCAGAGCTCTTCTGCGCAATCACTTGCGCATCCGCCGCAATCGCCTTCACCACGCTGCAGCAAACGCGGCAGGGCATACAAACAGAGTTTTCATACGCGAAACGCGCGGCACGGAGCCATACAAGTTGCATGGATTCATTTCGGGTACACGGTCGCCACATCGCATCACTTCATATGGCATCACGGCCGATACAGTAGAGCGCACCGGCGCACGCCCGCAACTACCGCCAACAGTTTCGCCGTGTATCCCGTGCCGCGGATGCTCCCAACATACCTGGCGCCGGTGTAGTTCGTTTTGTGCGAGAGGACGATGGCCTGGCTCTCGCACATGATGACGGCGTCAACCTCCACCTCGTCCCAGCCCTTGCTGTTTTTCAACACTCGCAGTGAAGGGTCGAAGACGCACGTCGGGTCCTCGCGCTGTACGTCCCGCAGCACGGCCTGTCAGGTTCATTAGCTCGCTTAGGCGCACACCATGGGCTCCAGCGCTGGAGCCCAACATAGCTACATGTTGTACTAAACAAGCGCTGGAGCTCAACATAGCTACATGTTGCACTAAACAAGCGAGAGGTAAGACACAGGGGCCGCGCGCGATTGCTACACAGCATGAGTAGTGTGGTACTTAAAGAGGGCTACACACCTTGCCGGCCTCGTATTCCCGCCGCTGCGTTAGGTGCGTCTGCTCTTGGCGGATGCTCGTAATCGAGTTACCCTGCCCCGGGAAGCAGATGCGGTATCGCTGCGAGGGGTTGAGGGACATGCGCACTTAGTCGAAGGTTGGCATGAGAATGAGCACGTGCACGGTGCATGGGCATGCATGCCCGCCGTGCCCAGTAATTATCCACCTGGCCGTTCTCCAGGTCGCTGATGTCCCGGATGAGGACCGTTTCCTCCTCCTGCTCCTCCGCCTCGTCTGGCACACGCACGAGGCCGGACGTGTTCACGTCCCGCAGGTAGTCCTACATATGAAGACAGCATAAGTTAGTGCGTACGTGCGGCTGTGTGCACTGCTATAGAGCACGAACACGTCGTGCTCAATAGCGCCGCACTTCCGCAAACAGTGTGCTGCGCGACAGCATGCTCAGCATGACACGAGCAGCAGGCTGGCCGACCGGCAGCAAGGAACAATGCTGAGCTCCTAGGCTCCCCTGTATGCCAACAAACCTTGAAGCTCTTTCTGTCTCTAAACGTGATCTTGTGGACCACTTCCTTGTCCTCCCCGGGCGTGACGACCATATATACCACGGCAATCGTTTTGGACACTGTGATACAGGGTTCTAGGCGAGCAGCAAGGGTTGTATTAAGAAGAAGCTGCTGGTACGCGTGCCAGCAATGGCTGCTGCTGCATTGTTAGCGGCTTCCCAATGCTCAAAGAAGAAGAGGTTCGGGTTTTGTGCGTCTGGCTGGAGCCGCAGCTTGCACGCTGACATGCCCAAAGACAGCCGCTACACCTGCGCAACAACATGCGCCAGGGACATTATGGACGCCGCGCGCAGCAACGTTGAGACACGCACACATACGGCGACCTGACATCGCCCGTGTACAGATATGGTACACGCCAGCATGCATGCAGCAAGGCGAAAATGCCACATGCTCAGTAAGAAGCAGCCGTAGCTCACATGGTACGACGTGCGAGTTTGCACGAACATCACCGACCGATGCAGGACCCATTTCGGCAACCAGAGCCACGAGCGCGGAGTTCACCGAGATCCAGGTGCAACGCATACACCAGTCAAGCACGGACTCAACCGCAATTGCCGCACTCTCCGGTCCTGGGCCAGCCGCCGCGGCTGCATGACGTGGGCGCAGCCAGGGGGCGCACGCATGCAGGTTAGTTGAGACTGGTAATGACGAATGCAGCTACATGAGCGGCAGCTCCCTTGACTCCAGATCCTCCTGCCCCTGCCCATGGGGGCGGATGCGGCGTGGCGTGCCTCATGCCCAACGCTAGCTGCACATGCAATCAACAGAAGGCAGCAGCCGTAACGTCCACTGTGCAACATGCAGACCTGTGCGAAGTATCGCGAACCCTCTCTTAAGCATCGGATACGGGGTCCAAGTTGCGGGCAACTTGAACCAGACGCGCAATCAAGCAGCAGCATCTGAAGATCGTAGTGGCCCATATGCAAAGCGTGCGGGGATTGCAAATCCCAGACGAGCATAGCAGCAGCGACACGGCGGACCGCAGGTCCCTAGCTTGTCAGGCCAATTAAGCGGGGTTTCGTCGTCTGACTTACTTATTATGGCCTCCCGTAGGAGGTTCTTCTCCTTCAGCAGCTCCGTAAGCTGCTGCAGCAGCAACAGGTTCGCCGCGCGATGATAGTCCAGTTCCTTCTTGAGGTCATCGTTCGGGCCGGCCTTCAGCTGCTCCTCCAACGCTAGAATGGCATTTCCGACCCTGGAGATGGCCTGGTCCTTCTCGACAATCGCCTGCCCAACTCGCTCTAGCTCATTGGCCACGGCTTGCCGACCCTAACTCTTACAGTAACTGCGCGTTCGGAGTCGCAGCGACAGCGTCTGGGGAGAAACTTCTACAGGCAGAAGAGCTCGAGAAAGGAAGAGAAGAGCACTGCAGGTTTGTTATGATGACAAGAGTAGGACGCAGATACTTCAACTGAGGGAATTTTTAATCAGGATGTGAATATAACTATAGCACAGAACGCGTCGGAGTCAGAGCGGCCACAAAACGGCAGTTGGATGCGGCTATCAGGGCCTTGCGAAAAGCTCAAGCACGGCAAGTAAGTGCCGGTAAGCGCATCGCGTCGCCGGTCCATGGCTCGTCCTCAATCAGTAATCTCAGAGAAATGACGGCGTATACATGCGTATGTCGTGGGAAATAATAGGGCATTGGCTCGTGGGTAAAAATCCGCCGCTCTCAGGTCTTTTCGTTAGACCCGCTGATAGTCAAACAAGTTTCCTCTGGCCCCCAAAGTACCGGTATTTCGGATGTGGACTTACAAACATGACACCCCAGCCACCTTGAATCTCTTGTGCGTGGAGAAACAGCTGCTAGAAATAGCTTCACCAGTTGCTTCCTTCCCTGACGCATCAACAACACAGCAACATGCACGCTGCTGCAGAAGGTAAACTAGCAGGGCGTATGGGGCGCAATCGACGAAGGGAGACAGCCGCGGCTTCCACGGTGCAACGTGCGAACTATCGCGAAACCACGTAATCCCAAACAACGGCGCTAGGCAGGGCCGTGGGTCCAGTTGAGGCGACGTGGACGCACCATAGGCAAGACGCTACAAGGGTAGCTGCAATTGCAATAGGGATGGGCACAAACTCGCTGGATGCGGGTCAGCAAGTGCAGCTGAAGTTCACCGAATCAACCCGCAGCCGCCACGAAGAGCCACCCCTGTCTCAAGCGACACGACCGTCCACTACACCGCTGCGAAGCACGCGCGTATCACCCCGTTCCTCGCCTAATAACATGCTCTCCAGGAAAGCCTTTTCAGCTTTGGTGTCGTCCATGGTCCAATCCCACGATGCTTTCGTCCTCTACACAGAGGCAGGGGTGCCATAAGGCCTCAGTGGCTCACTGACCGGATCCACAGCCCAGAGTCGCAGCTCCAGGGGCGCGCACAGTCACACTCACACTAGCCTACACTTCGGTAGTTGTTGTTTGGGGGAGCGGCGGTGCAGCGGGGTCGGGTATGTACGTGGTTGGTCAAGGTGACGCAGCCATACATAAGGGGAGCGAGGGGGTTGACTGGGGCTGGAGGTGGAGGGGTGAGGGGGGCGGCCGTAAGTACACGTGCTTCGAGGAGTGCATGCCCCACGCCAGGCTCCACACCAGGCTCGACGTGCCTTCACGTGGAGTCCTCTCCTTGGCCATACCTGCACCATCTTGCCCGTCTGCCAGCTGAGCTTCCCATCCAATCTAACTTTAGCTCCCACCAGCGCAACGGCTGTAAGCGCCTTGCGCTGGCCGAAGTTCCCGCAAGCAGCTGGGCAGGGAGAATGCGCCCAACTGACTACCCTTAGCACCCTTCATTGCGATCTGCCATCGCCAGAGAGCTGACGGTGCTGAACGCCTTATCCGGGTCGTCCGACACATTGCCCTGCTGATCCTGGTACTGGTGCTTCACGGCCTGCGAAAGCTAGGAAACCTTGACGCGACAGGGCCACGCGGGGGGCGTCAGCGAGTCAGGCCGCCATGCAGACAGCCTAGCACATTCCGTGCGAACACACTCGCCTCGAGATGGATCCGATGTACGCGAGCGCCACCGCCTTGGAGCTGAGCACGTTGTCGGGCGGGAAGTCGACGCCAAACACACTCACGCTCTTCAACGTTGATGGAACCACAGTCCCCTTACTAAACGCGAAACATCGGATCAAGGACCGGGCGCCTGCAGCCTAGCCTTGAGGAGGCAGTCGGGACTGAGTTTGCCCACGCCGCACCGAATGAGTGCAGCTCGACCGTTGACCATGGCTTCGAGGCCGAATTCCCAGTGTTTTTACACGAAACATGTTGTTGTCAGTGTTTTTTTTTCGTTTTAGGGGGGTCTCGATTTATTCCATCTGAAGTAATAAAATTTCAGGGGCGTTTGATATTTGTTCCATAGCTGTGCGGCGCTGGGGGGGGCTCCGCCCCCCCCAGACCCCCCCCGATAAGTTACAAGTCCTTTCACAGTCCCAGAGCCACGTACAGTTGGTGTGTTTCTTAGTGTCCTCTGTTAGGGCAAACCCCAGCACAGTAGCGCTGGGTCTCTACCCGTTCATCATGTACCGCCCCCTGCTGCTGCTGGCCAGCCATTTCCGCAGTGCGTCACCAAACGGGAATGCAGCGCACTTTGTCGTGAACTTCCCCGCTGTCCACGTCAGCAGGCACACGCTCGGCCCAGGGATTCTTGGCAGGATAGGAAATCTGCCGCTTGTTGGGGTTCTGGTTCTGCTGGTCCCGCCACGCCAGACAGGAATGGGCGTTTTTGGCTTAAGTAATAAAAATGTACGGGTCAGCCTCAATCTGTTCCGTTTTTTCCAAGCCCCAAACCCCGATTTATTCCATTTAAGTAATATATTACTTAAAAAAAAACACTGGTTGTTGTTGTAATCGTTATTGAACATGTGTGAAGACCGTATATAACCCTATGTTTGTATAACGGACTTACGGGTAAAGCAGTAGGTTCTAACCACATCCAAATGCGTAACCCTTAATCAGTAGTTGAAGAACAATCAAACAAAATGGCAATGCCTGAATGCCATATTAGTTGCTCTTATGTAGCTGACTGTAGCTCTTATTACCCCAACTGCTATTGTTAAGGGGATTTGTTTCGCATACGGCAAAAATCTGGCGCCAACCAGGCAGGGAGGGAAGTCCCAAGAAGCAAGCGCAACCACCAGTCGCCAATCACCACTACAAAAAGCACAACCTGACCAGTCCCCACCACCACCGCTCTCCCACTCTATCCCGCTCGGTGGCGCCGCTCGCCTGGCGTCCTGGGCTCGCGACCCAACTGGCCAGCGGGCGGTCCCCAGCCGTGCACCTTTTCCGTGCCTCATCATCGTAACCGCCCATCCAGGCCACCTAGGGCCAACATGCATGCCCACCAGATTGCTCGTGAACACGCACACAGCGCCCTCACCTCCGCCTCTCCGTTCCAAGCGAGCGTTCCCCGCCCGGCACTCCACCAAGCGATGCATCACTGCTCCACAAGACGTACATTGCCATTATAAGATAGACATGAATATGCGCTCAGAATTCTCTCAGCAGATTGCTCCACCCTGCGACCTATCGTAGGCACACTCGGCAAGAAGAGGGCGCACACCCACACCAGCGACACTGCATCAACGTCATCAACCTTGTCGAAAGCGGTAACGGATGTACGCAAAGGCATAACAAAGACCGAACCAAAAAGGCATCAGCACGTCTATGTGCCGCCCGCGCCACCCCAGCACCCGCACAGTGCTGTGCGCAGCCGGCGTCCCGTTCAAGCTGTCCAGCACCCGCAGCAGCACACTGACATCTCCCGTCCCATCATGAACCGCTGGAAACATCCAGGACGCCAGCAGCGTTGCAATAATGTCCAGCAGCGCGAACATCCTTAGTTGACCTGTTGCACGGGCGGTGGCGGGATGCGCCGGCGCAGGCTTGATGCCGTATTCCCAAAGGAGCTGCCTGCTTCACGGAGCTGGTTAGCTTCTGGGGCGGGAGACAAGCATGCCGATGGCTGAGAGGTGCTGCCGCCACGCCAGGAGCACCACCTCCGAACGGTCAGGTGAAGAAGTGACGGGACAGGTGACAGCGCACTATACCAAACACCTGCGCGCGAAACAATGCCAAACAGCACAGCGGAAGCCCCTCATGTAACGTCACTACCATGACACACAGAAAACGGAAACGTGACAGGATGTAGCGCTAAGACGCAGCGCCCGTATGATGCACTTGTGCAGGACCCCCCACAACACGCTGTGATGAATACCCACTCTGCGAAACAGCAGCAGCTCCACCGGATGCGTCAACTGCATGAAGGGCATATGACATTGTGGGGCGACACATTACTCTCCGGGTGGGTGCACGCATGTGTTTGGGAGGTGCTGTGCGGGGGTGCGTGTCCTGACATACGGGTGAGGTGTGCTGCCGTATCGCGCAGGTAGCATTGCGTCGGGAGGGAGGGTCAACGAGGGGGACGTGCGGTGGGGTGCGTTTCGAGGCCAGGCGAGACCGGACTTGCAGTACGGATACCGCAATTTGCAGTAGGGTTGGGCGCAAGCTCGGAGGGCGGATGCGGTGTGGCGTGCAGTGCCCCGTACGTACATATACCACAAGCTATTCCCCCGGCCAGCAAGTTATGCACGAGGGCAGGCTCGAGGATGTTAAGCAAGGGTGGCACAAATCATTGGATGGCTTGAGGGGCCATCCCGCCCGCGAGCAAGGGATTGGTCGAGGTACGTGTATGCACGTGACCACACAGCACAGAACGCGCACATGGGGGTTACAGAAGAGAACCGGTTACTCGACATGGGAAGTATGGCAAGGGGACAACCAAGGAGCAGTTGACCCTAGCGTGGATCCGCGCGTCAGGGAATAAGGGATGCCAGCACGAATACGCAGTGCCCTACTGCCAGCCAGAGCATACACGTCCCTATGCCCTAGCTTCCGTTTCTGACGGTACATGCCATGCTGCATCTCGCATGCTGCACCGCCATCACACGGTCGCCGTGCTGCCAGTCCCTGCTGCGTGGCCCACACCTCAACCAAAGCTGGCACAGTGCGGTGGCCCCCACCGACGTCAACATGGACAGGCAAGCCACACCCTGAGCGCGTGGAACCCCAGAGCCTGAAAAGCAATACTACCGGGACTCACCGCCAGCTCCCGCGCTGCCCGGACTAGACCCAGCCGCCGCGTCTGCACGATGTGGGATGACCCAGGGAGCATATACAATGCAGGTTTCCCCCCCAGGTCGCGCTTCTCAGCCGCCACCAGCAGCCCGGCACCCACCTCACGCTATCACGGCAAACATACTGGCTTGCACACCGCACCCAGGAGCCCCACAAGAGGGCAGGGAGAGTTGGTCTCGCAGGTCTCACAGCACGTCAAGGCGCTCCAGGAAATAGCGCTGGCCTACCAAACCCTACCTCTGCATTGGCCAACCACTAACTCCGATGTGGTTCCCCAACCAATTTCATCAGGCACACTCATTTATGGGGAAGCTGCGCCCGGCATGCGCACGTATGCGCCTGCGCAGTCTGCTCTCACCAGCCCTCAAAAGCACACCCCACCCAGCCATCAGGCCCGCCACAGCTGCCGCACCGCCTGTGGCCAGAGCTGCGGATACTGTCCTTCCGCAGCGGCCCTCACACCAACACCCTTCGAAGGGCAGGCGGCGGCAGCGAAGGTGCGTGGAGGCGGGGAATGTGGGCGAACCGCGGCAGCTGCCGCACGTGTGCTGACCGCCCGAGGCCGCTGCTGCCACGAACATTGCTGCGCCCCCTGCTGCCGTGAACGTTGCTGCCACGTGGCGACAGTGCAGGTGAAGGTGCGACGGCACCAACAGGGGTGCCGCCAGCCGCCGCCGCCGGCGGGTCGGGTCCCGCCGTGGAGCGGCCTCGTGCAATTGCCTGCATCAGCTGCGCGCAATTGGTTGCCAGCAGCTCGCTGTCGTGCTGCTGGCGCACCGGCTCCCCAAACGCCACACCTGGGGGCCACACGACCGCCTTGCTGAGGTACGGCGGGTAGGATGCTTCACCTTCCGCACCGGCAAACTCGAAGTCAACGAACTTGACGTCGTAGGCTGAGCCAGAGCCCGGAGCGGCCTCGCGTACCATGATGTTCTGGACCCGCATGTCGCCGTGAGCGAAGACCCGCCCCACGGTGCCGTCCTGCGCCTGGTGCGCCTGCTGCAGGGCCGCCTGCACCGCGTCAACCACGGTGCTGGCGTCCGGCCCAGGCCAGCACGCCATCTCGACCCACCCCTCGTCAGAGCCCAGCAGCTCCATCTCGACCAGCAACCAGTTGCCGGGCAGCTCCACGACCCTGTGCAGCTTCGGCGCCAGCCCGTGGCTCGCCCAGGCGCGGTGAGCCTGCTCGCCGTAGCGCTTGGCGAAGCGCACCAGCACTCGCTGGCCGTCGCTGGGCAATACGGCGGTGTAGACGAGCCGGCCGGTGAAGAGCCGTTTCACCCGCTGGTAGTCCGCCAGCGGGTACGGCATGGCCTCCAGCAGATGTGGCGGGCGGGGAGCCGGACCTCCTGGCCCAAGCGCCGACGGCGGCGCCATGTAGAAGTCCCGCAGCTGTGCGAGCGTCGCCTTGATCGCCGCCAGAGTCCTGGCCAGGGCGATCATGTGGTCGGGGTCGTCCGAGAACCACAGGAGGTTCATGAGCGGGGTCAGGGGGCGCACCGTCACGTTGCTGAGCCAGTACAGTGCCGACACCCGCAGGAGGGGGCCCACCACCTCCAGCAGCAATGCGGGGCAGCAGGTGCGGTGGTAGAAGGCGGAGGTGCGTCGTGCCTCCCAGAAGACGCCGTAGTAGGCTGCGCCCTGGAAGGAGCTATCCCCCTTCGAACCCAGGCCCAGCTTCAACTCGATGACGGCGCAGAGGAGCCACTCAGGAGGCGGCACGCGACGGTCCGCGACGATGAGGCCGTCCGTCTTCATGCGGCCGCTTGGCCGCGGCCGCCCCTTGAAGATGGGCATGCCCAGGTAGCCCGCCAGCAGCTCCTGCAGACGCTCCTCCAGCTCGTCCTGCGCACGACAACGCGGGGGAGACCATGCGTTAACCCAGGTAATCTGGAACATGCACGCCTGGCCGGCTACAAGCATGTGTACGTAACGGGCGAGGCCCTTCCGCTTTCACGGCCCGCACAAACATACCTCCAAGCTGTAGTACGGGGAGGCCGCCTGGCAGAGCTCCACCGCTGCAGACAGGTCGTCGGGCGACACCGGGCCACTGCTGGCCAGCTCGGTGAACGCCGCGAAGAGCGGACAGGCCAGCTCGGGGGGCAGCCCCACGTTGGAAGGCGGCCGCCAGTTGCATTGCAGCGGCGATGAGGCTTCCTGCTGCTCCGCGACAGGGTCCAGAGTAGACGGAGAGGTCACCTTTGCCCACCGCTTTTCAACCTCGTCTGTGGCGGCGCAATCGGTCATCAACATAGGATAAGGCAGGCTGAAAGGGCAAGAGAAAACAGACAACGTCCCTATGCCCTAGCTTCCGTTTCTGACGGTGAATGCCATGCTGCATCTCGCATGCTGCACCGCCATCACACCACCCAAACACCACAGCCACCCAAACACCACAGCCGCTCAACCATACCACCTACCCCGCCACCCTTCCTCCTCCCCCACGGTCGCCGTGCTGCATGTCCCTGGCCTGCTGCGTGAGGCTCCCTGACCCGTGCCCGATTGGTGCCGATGAGAGCAACCAACAACCAGTCAACAACAACTCACCGGCTCCTGGGGCGCTCCCTGAGCCCGGCCCTGCCGCCGCGCCTGCACGACGTGGGAACGGCCGGGGAACACATGCAGGGTAAAATTCCATGCCGGCCCAGGGCGCTTCCAGTATCGCAAACCAAGACGAATGTGCACAATAACAACGTCGAGGTGCCTGGGTGAGCCCCTGCGATCGCAACTGGGTTGGGCGCAACGCTAGGAGGGCGGCTTCACGCGGGATGCATTACGCCCATGCTAGCTACATGCGCATCTCACAGGGAACAGCCGTAGGCCCTACGGTGCGACGTGCGGGTGGGTGAGGGCTATCGCCGATCCTGCTATCGCAGTTTCCCACTCAAAGGCAGGCACAAGCTGCAGGGGACCACTTGTCCGCACGTGAGCTCACGCACAGCCACAACTGTAAGCGATAGGGCCGGCAGCTGCTGCACATTGAGGCCTAAATGCAACGCTCGTAGATCGCGTTGAATCTGGTAGTCCCGGCCTCACCATGCAGCTGCAGCAGCTGCTTCAAGGCCTCCAATGCCTGCTTATCGCTGCCAGCGAAGTACAGCGGCCTGTCGGACGACTGCTTTTCCAGGAGCAGCACTCGAACTCGCGCCTTGTCTTCGTCGGGCAGCTCTAGCCTTAGCAGCCTGTCCGACCAGTCCTCCATGGTGCGATGGGCTTTGTGCTACTTGGAAAGACGAGTGCTATGATGATCTAAAGAGGTGAGACCCCTTGAGACACCATCCGAGACCTTTACCCTAACGGTCGTAAAGTATTCCAATCAAAAATAAATGGTTACCAAGATTATTATGGTGCAATTGAGACGCGTAGTTCCTGGAACTGGGAAACCTTGCCCATCGTCACTCCGACCCCAATTGACGACCCATCATCAACGGGGACAACGGCAAGCTTATGAAGTTATAGTAACAAGAACCTGAGGCGCTTCTTTATCGTATAGAGTGACCCAAAATACCAACACGAAGCTGAGGCGCTTCTTTATCGTATAGAGTGGCCCAAAATACCAACACTGTGAGTCGCGACAAAGAGCAGCTCCATGACGACCGTCTCACCGCGAACATAGGCCTGAGTCCGAGCTCAAAATCACAAGCATTAGCCTACAACTCAAAATTGAGAAACATGCGCAATCATTGCCTTTATGCGGGAAGGACACGTCACCACATCTACGTTAGCGCAGTGCGCTGATGGGAAGACCTTGCCGCTTTCTTTGAAGCGTTTTCGCTGAAGAACATTATCTGGGACCATGCAAACCGAGCGTAATCTTGATACAGGGACCTGCATCGTTGGGCCGCCCCATGGGGCACCGAGGCTGACCCCTCCCCCGGTTCCAATCGTGTGCGACAGTCAGGGTTTTGTGGGACGGAGATTGGCAATTGTCCCGAGCACAAAGCTTCGCACCGTGACTGTGCATCTAGATCGATCATATTACAACAGACCGGAAAGGGAAACTGTCATACAACGGAGCTCAGGCGTCACCAAACTCAGCTCGATACAGCCATACCCAAACCAACCGAGGCCCAAGCCGGATCCTGACCTGTCGGGTTTATCTGCGTGGCTTCAGCCCGTTGGGTATTCCTGCGTCCACCCCGTGATGTAATAAGCTGTTTCCCTGCCGCCCCCGTGATGCGGGCAGTTTCCGGCTGCACAGGCCTCCTATTAATGCAGGGCGCACGCAACCCAACACGGGCAGCAGCTGCACGGGCAGCAGCCGCTTGTAGATGTAAGCGGTCAACCTATTGCCGCCTGATATGGCCACGCCTGTGCACACCGCAACCAGTTCCAGGTCGCAGAAGCCAGCCTTTTATAATTTCCATGTGCATGTTGCTTGGTTCCACCGCGCTGCACGATGGCGAGGCACGGAGTGTGGTTAAGAAGGACGCAGAGCGCAAGGGCCAGTAGCACGCCGTTTGCGATGTACGGTCCTTGAGTTGCCTGCTCGCGACTTGGGGGTGCGTGTTGAGCGTTGGGCCGCCGTTACGTACGGTTGCACAGTTCACCATTTGACAATGACGAAGTAATGATGTCGGCTTGCGGGATGGAGGCGCCACGAAGGTAGGATCGGCGAGCTGCCAGGTAGAAGCTACGCAGTTCAGCTGCCGCGAACGCTGGTGTGCACGATATGTGTGTGCAACTATCTGATAATGGAAGATCCTCGGCTGGGCAATGGCTACATGGCGATGATAGACCTTACATTTCTCTTCCGCTAGGCCGGTCCGCAACCTAACGAAAGGGGCCTACTAGTTGCTCATCGGATGATGCCGAAGCAAACCGAAGAGCAAACCGAGACCAAGGAACACACCTTTGGCTCGACGCCATATACTCGAACCAAGCGTACGACACAGATCTACGACCAGCATAACCGCACACAGGAAAACGCCAACAGAAACCACTGACAATTGCCACTCAGCTCGTAAGGACGGTAATTTGTCGATGACGGTGAAATGACGCGACAGCTGTCACACGAGAGAGCTGCTCATCGAACAAATCATGTGCCTAACCCGGACTGGGACTTGGGGGTGCGTGTTGAGCGTTGGGCCGCCGTTACGTACGGTTGCACAGTTCACCATTTGACAATGACGAAGTAATGATGTCGGCTTGCGGGATGGAGGCGCCACGAAGGTAGGATCGGCGAGCTGCCAGGTAGAAGCTACGCAGTTCAGCTGCCGCGAACGCTGGTGTGCACGATATGTGTGTGCAACTATCTGATAATGGAAGATCCTCGGCTGGGCAATGGCTACATGGCGATGATAGACCTTACATTTCTCTTCCGCTAGGCCGGTCCGCAACCTAACGAAAGGGGCCTACTAGTTGCTCATCGGATGATGCCGAAGCAAACCGAAGAGCAAAACGAGACAAAGGAACACACCTTTGGCTCGACGCCATATACTCGAACCAAGCGTACGACACAGATCTACGACCAGCATAACCGCACACAGGAAAACGCCAACAGAAACCACTGACAATTGCCACTCAGCTCGTAAGGACGGTAATTTGTCGATGACGGTGAAATGACGCGACAGCTGTCACACGAGAGAGCTGCTCATCGAACAAATCATGTGCCTAACCCGGACTCCCCCCCCCAGCGTGCAACGCAGTAGCAAAGCTGGCTGCGACGGGGTACACATGTGTGCTGGTGTTAGGTTGGTGGGCGGATGGACGTCCCGACGAACTGAGGGTGCAAAACACACACCCGAGCATGCATCACGGGGTGAGGTAACCACATGAGATGAAGTACTTGAGGCCGAGACGAACATCGATTGTTCTGTTGAACCAAGGTGGGTGCCATGTCCACAAGTCGTGAAAGTATGCGCTGTGAACCGCCACCGAAAACACCCAACGACAACACAAGCCGCCAACACACTCTGACCAAGGGTACGGCTAGCTAAGGCAAACAGTACGGGCCATCTACAACCACCCGGCCGCTAAGACTCATGACACTGAGCGCTGCTCTCGGGAGTTAGCACTGGCTCTGGCATCGGGGCACTGGCATCGGGCGTCACCACAGACAGACGACAACGCATCGCAGGCATGGTCCCCTAACACGTGGCCCGGGATATAGCACCTTCGCGTCACCCAGCCAGCAGACACGGTTGGGCAGGCCAGGGTAGGAACAGCCGCGCACATCCTTGGCAACATTGCAACTCAACCTGCCTAGTCCCACTCCTACCCGGGATGTTAGCACTGGCACTCGCGCGGGGCTCTGGCGCGGGCGTTACCCAGCGGGCAGGTCGCTGACTTCAGCACCCGAATTGTCTCCTCACGAAAACCGCCCAGCTGCATCAGCTGCAATGTACAAACAAATATGAGGCTTGATCCCAAGGTCAGGCGTAGCGGCCGAAATATATCACGCTCATACAACGAGCGCTTGGTCTCGTTTTGCTGGGACTTGGGGGTGCGTGTTGAGCGTTGGGCCGCCGTTACGTACGGTTGCACAGTTCACCATTTGACAATGACGAAGTAATGATGTCGGCTTGCGGGATGGAGGCGCCACGAAGGTAGGATCGGCGAGCTGCCAGGTAGAAGCTACGCAGTTCAGCTGCCGCGAACGCTGGTGTGCACGATATGTGTGTGCAACTATCTGATAATGGAAGATCCTCGGCTGGGCAATGGCTACATGGCGATGATAGACCTTACATTTCTCTTCCGCTAGGCCGGTCCGCAACCTAACGAAAGGGGCCTACTAGTTGCTCATCGGATGATGCCGAAGCAAACCGAAGAGCAAACCGAGACCAAGGAACACACCTTTGGCTCGACGCCATATACTCGAACCAAGCGTACGACACAGATCTACGACCAGCATAACCGCACACAGGAAAACGCCAACAGAAACCACTGACAATTGCCACTCAGCTCGTAAGGACGGTAATTTGTCGATGACGGTGAAATGACGCGACAGCTGTCACACGAGAGAGCTGCTCATCGAACAAATCATGTGCCTAACCCGGACTCCCCCCCCCAGCGTGCAACGCAGTAGCAAAGCTGGCTGCGACGGGGTACACATGTGTGCTGGTGTTAGGTTGGTGGGCGGATGGACGTCCCGACGAACTGAGGGTGCAAAACACACACCCGAGCATGCATCACGGGGTGAGGTAACCACATGAGATGAAGTACTTGAGGCCGAGACGAACATCGATTGTTCTGTTGAACCAAGGTGGGTGCCATGTCCACAAGTCGTGAAAGTATGCGCTGTGAACCGCCACCGAAAACACCCAACGACAACACAGGCCGCCAACACACTCTGACCAAGGGTACGGCTAGCTAAGGCAAACAGTACGGGCCATCTACAACCACCCGGCCGCTAAGACTCATGACACTGAGCGCTGCTCTCGGGAGTTAGCACTGGCTCTGGCATCGGGGCACTGGCATCGGGCGTCACCACAGACAGACGACAACGCATCGCAGGCATGGTCTCCAAACACGTGGCCCGGGATATAGCACCTTCGCGTCACCCAGCCAGCAGACACGGTTGGGCAGGCCAGGGTAGGAACAGCCGCGCACATCCTTGGCAACATTGCAACTCAACCTGCCTAGTCCCACTCCTACCCGGGATGTTAGCACTGGCACTCGCGCGGGGCTCTGGCGCGGGCGTTACCCAGCGGGCAGGTCGCGGACTTCAGCATCCGAATTGTCTCCTCACGAAAACCGCCCAGAAGGCATCAGCTGCAATGTACAAACGAATATGAGGCTTGATCCCAAGGTCAGGCGTAGCGGCTGAAATAGATCACGCTCATACAACGAGCGCTTGGTCTCGTTTTGCTGGGACTTGGGGGTGCGTGTTGAGCGTTGGGCCGCCGTTACGTACGGTTGCACAGTTCACCATTTGACAATGACGAAGTAATGATGTCGGCTTGCGGGATGGAGGCGCCACGAAGGTAGGATCGGCGAGCTGCCAGGTAGAAGCTACGCAGTTCAGCTGCCGCGAACGCTGGTGTGCACGATATGTGTGTGCAACTATCTGATAATGGAAGATCCTCGGCTGGGCAATGGCTACATGGCGATGATAGACCTTACATTTCTCTTCCGCTAGGCCGGTCCGCAACCTAACGAAAGGGGCCTACTAGTTGCTCATCGGATGATGCCGAAGCAAACCGAAGAGCAAAACGAGACAAAGGAACACACCTTTGGCTCGACGCCATATACTCGAACCAAGCGTACGACACAGATCTACGACCAGCATAACCGCACACAGGAAAACGCCAACAGAAACCACTGACAATTGCCACTCAGCTCGTAAGGACGGTAATTTGTCGATGACGGTGAAATGACGCGACACACCCTGGCCACAAGCTCCTTGCGGTCGTCAGGGTTCCAACCATCCCAGAAAGTGTAAAGGTGCGTTGTGGCATCGAGACAATGGAGCGGCATCTCAGCAACCGATGCGTGCTGGATAACCGGCCACTTGGAATCCACGTCGTCAGCAGCGGCTTCCCCTGCAGGACACAACGACACCTATCGGGACTCGCCACGCCTGCAGCTATGCTTAGCCCCAGCCTCACCGGGACTTTCCCCCAGGCGTGCTGCAGGCTGAGCAGAGCTGCGTGTACCAGCGCCCTCCCGAGACCCGCGCCGGGGTTCACCAAAACACTGGTCGAGCACATGCCAGTGAGCAGGATGAGAAGCGCGAAGACGATGGAAGTGCCCTTGTTGGCCAGCGTGCCGTACAGGCCAGTCCCGCCGTTGTTACCACCGCCCACCAAGTTCTACGATTTTTTGGATGGAGGAGCGCACAGGGCTCAGGTATGCGCACTTGCAAACGAAAACTGCTATGAGTCCCGGAGCTTACCCCAGCATCCGTCCACTTCCTGTGTAGGGCTGCGACGGCCTTGGCTGTCGGTTGTATCTCAATGGGTGCGGCCGTTTCTGCAATTTTGAACAGAACATCATCAACACCAGTACAGTGTTGGTGCTCTGACGGTTTGCCTTTGTTCCGGTGCATGTCGGTCTTTGTTTCCTCCGTCTTTTTCAGTGTCAGACGATGCGCCCGATGGTTCTACCTCTTGGTCTGGAACCCACTGTAACCGTTACAACAAAAAGTACAGTACCAGCAATGAGAAGGCAAAACTTACCGCCCATCAGCTGGTAGCCCGCATCAATGAGCTTATATGCCCTCTTACAGCCCGCAGAGAGCGGTACAACTCCGCTGGGGCACGAAGCTCACTGAGCACGTCCACGTTTGCGTCGCACCGCGACGCGGCGTCAGCCGCCGTCTGGTGCGGCGCGTCCGCAACGCTGCCGCCAACAGGGGCCACTTTGGATGACACGCCCCGCCGCCAGCACTGCCGCCTTCGCCCACCCCGCTCCCCTGCCGCCTTCAACTGCAGCAACCAGGCACGCGAATGGCGGTCAGCAAGCACATGAACTGCCCTGGCCTGAACCAGGGAGGCCCCCAGCACAGAGCTCGGGTTGTACTGCTGCTATACTGCTGCTATTCGAATGGGACATCCGTTTTGGCGTAGGGCGGGCCACCCGGATCCAAGCCGCCAGCGCCGGAGCCCAAGCCGCCGGTGCTGGAGCCCAAGCCACCGGCGCTGGAGCCCAAGCCGCCGGAGCCCAAGCCGCCAGCACCGGAGCCCAAGCCGCTGGTGCTGGAGCCCAAGCCGCCAGCGCCGGAGCCCAAGCCGCCGGTGCTGGAGCCCAAGCCGCCGGAGCCCAAGCCGCCAGCGCCGGAGCCCAAGCCACCGGTGCTGGAGCCCAAGCCGCCAGCGCCGGAGCCCAAGCCGCCAGCGCCGGAGCCCAAGCCGCCAGCGCCGGAGCCCAAGCCGCCAGCGCCGGAGCCCAAGCCGCCAGCACCGGAGCCCAAGCCGCCAGCGCCGGAGCCCAAGCCGCCAGCGCCGGAGCCCAAGCCGCCAGCACCGGAGCCCAAGCCGCCAGCGCCGGAGCCCAAGCCGCCAGCGCCGGAGCCCAAGCCGCCAGCACCGGAGCCCAAGCCGCCAGCGCCGGAGCCCAAGCCGCCAGCGCCGGAGCCCAAGCCGCCAGCACCGGAGCCCAAGCCGCCAGCGCCGGAGCCCAAGCCGCCAGCACTGGAGCCCAAGCCGCCAGCGCCGGAGCCCAAGCCGCCAGCGCCGGAGCCCAAGCCGCCAGCACCGGAGCCCAAGCCGCCAGCACCGGAGCCCAAGCCGCCGGTGCCTAAGCCCCGGCGCCCACTTCCATTAGCGGAGCTGTCGCTGACGGTGATGCGGCTGGTGAGCCATCAACTGCTGCTGGTGATGAGCAGTCAACTCGTGGGCAGGGCCGCAGGGGTGCGTGGGAGGTCGCATCGCGGCGGCGGGAGGGGGCGCCAGGCCGCTGGCCGTTTATCAGTGGACGGCCGTGGCCCTCAATTGGTCGTTGCCGCCGCTCAGGCGCCCATGCATGAAGCCGCCCGTGCTCATGAGCTCGGTTTCTTGAAGGCACCTACGCCCTACCTCATCCGTACACGAATTGTACGAGGGCAGCACGAAATGCAGGTCTTAAAAGGCGGTTTTCTTCGGCAGGAGAGCCGAAATACGACGCCCAACTCCCTCTCTTTTTCGGTGGTGCGCCGAAATGGGGGTCTCGAGCCTTCGTCGGAAACCCCGAATCCCAGCAAAATTTCGGAGCTCGAAACAAGATAGCCATGCTGATCACAACACATGTTGAAACTGCAAGTAGCGAGCCAAACCGAGGTTCAACCGGATGGTGGTACGTGGGGGACAGAAGTAGTGCCCAGCCTCAAGCCCAGCCCGTTAGGTCCCTGTGGCCCGACCCCCCGCCCTCCCAGCCAGTTCTGCGAGGTCCCTGTGTCCCGACCCCACGCCCGCCCTCCCAGCCCTCCGAAATGACGAAGCTCCTGCCTGGCCCAGTCCTGATGGTCAGTTTGATATGCGTTCTTCGCTTTATTGCTTAGTTGTTGACAGCACAGTCACGTCTGATCTGGGGCGTTCACATCTGGGATGGCTGGCCACCTCCAATCTGTCACTAAACACGCCCAGGCAGGGGTGCGTGTCGGTCACCTGCCTGGTGCAACCGGATGCCTGCATGCCAAGCCTTTCCCGCCGGTGCCGTGGTACTCTTAAGTGCCGCAAAAATAGCTAGCAGACCGCGGAAGCTAGCCAGTGCCACCGCCTTTGCCCTTTCCAACGCGGCTGCCACGAACGGCCTCCGCGCCCACACGTATCGCCGTGCACTCCGCGCCCACACGTATCGCCGTGCACTCCGTCTCGATCGCGTTCAGGGCAGGCGGACTCCAGGACTAACGTCCAAGGAGAAGTTCGCACCCACTTGTAAGACAGACACGAGTAACCGAAGCACCGTAGTCCGGCGGCGCGCGCGCTCCACACGGCACCAACACAGGCAGGAACCGACACCGCCCTAGCCCTGGAACGAACCAAACAAATACCAGGTCAGACGCCCCCGCTGCTCCTTCAGTGTTATTGCCCTGCCACTTGACAGAATGCAGTTGATTCTGCACCCCCGTGGAAGCCTCGACCATCATCTACACCGGCTCAACCCATACGTGACCCACACCTGCGCAACAATCATCATCATCATCAACATCATCCTGCACTGGCTTCAACTGACATGTGACCTACACCTGCGCGCCCAAAAGCCTACAGCAGAGCTGCTCTCAGATAGTCCAGCTGTTAAACAATTTGTCAGGGCCGTGATCTGCCCAATTGTCTCCAGGCCGTCTGATAAAGAAGCCAGAAACCGACAAATCAACATGCTAACATTGGACTGGACTGGGCGTAAGAACATCCTGAAACGGGTGCTGCGTTCTGTATCAGCGGTTTCGACGCTGCTCGTACAATACACACTGCGCACACACTCTCCATCTCGCACACTGTTTGACACCCGGCCGCAGAGAGGCCAGCGCAGCATCGGGTGCCACACGCCTTCTTGAGACCGACTGCACAACAACAACACGGGAAAGAATTCAACTGCCAATAAAGCTCTGGCGATGCGTGCCCACGAAAGCCGCCCATAGATCATGCAGAAGCACTGTTGTCCCCTCGAGGCGACCGTATGACAGTTCATGCTATGGGAACCTGCAACCCAGCATACGTCAAAACCAGACCCCTGGCTGCTGCCGCCCCGAACACCCCAGTCCGCCTGCCAGGCGCCGCCGCTTGGGTGCAACTACAGCCTGCGCACGCTGGGCCCGCTGGAGGCGTGCTGGCGCGGAAGGTGCATGGGGCGGCAGACCGACACAACGCGGCGCTGCACCCAAGCGGCGGCGCTGAGTGGGTGCGCAGATGGCGAGCGGGCGCCGGGCTGCAGGCCGCCGGGCTGGGGCGGGGGGGGGATGGCCGCCGCGCTGTTCAGGCTCTCCGCCCCGCCACCCATGCCGGCGCCGGCATCGCTGCCCGCACCGCCCGACTGCGGCTGACGCCGCAACTTGGCCAGGAAGTTCTGTCCGCATGGGCGACGTGACGGGCGATGTTCCAGAGGAGGTCAGCGTTTGCTTCCAACGGTCAGGCGGCAAAGGGCTGGCACGCATGCACTGTTACAACCGCTAGCTCAATCCGCTGCAAAAGCCCAAGGCGAGATTTGAGCACGAAGGCACGCCCGCACCTGTCCGCGCTGCCGCGTGCTGTCGTCCGGCGGAGGCCACCGGCCGCAGCTGTCGCCCACGGTGTAGCCATCCCCGGTGGGCAGCACCGGCTGTATGCCGTACTCCTCCATGCGGGTTGTGCAGGCCGCCACCTCATCCGGGTTGTCCACCCAGAGGTCCGCCATGAGGTAGACCTCCAGGGTCTTGATCTGGCCCGTGGCCGGGTCCCTGAGCATGGCGGTGTTGGGCGCGCCGGACTTCACGAGACGCCTGCGCGGGGTCATGTGCCGCAGGGCGTGGGTGCGCTTCAGGTCGGGGCATACATCAAGTGTTTGCTTGCTGCACTAATGCGCATCGATGGGGCCACCTGACCGCCGCTGCCACGTCAGGGGTAACATGCAGTATATGCCCTGACAGTATATGCCCGTAGTTGTAGGGCCGCCGTGCACCCGCCCATTACAGGTCGATCACAGATTTCCTGTCAAACCCCATAGCACAAGTGCGGCCCCTGGAAAGCGCCGGCCAGCCAGGGCACACGCCGAGCCTCCCCCAGGCTTATTTGAGGTTCTGCATCTCGTCCGCCAGCTCCTCCACGTGCTCCAGGGTGATGCGCGGCTTGAGCTCCTCCAGCACCACCCGCAGCACGGAGTAGGCCATGCCGTCGATCTCAATCGCCACGATCGCGCCTCCGCTGCGGCCAGCGACGATCTTGAAGCACCAGCGTGTGGCACCTGACGGCGCCACATAAGTAAACAGGGAACGCTGCAGTGTAGCTGCCAAGGCCAAAGTATTGCATCAGGCCACCCCCGGCGCAGATTCACCGCAAACATGTGCTGGGATGCGGTGGCCCTCACCTTGGTCGCCAGCAAGCTTGGCCGTGGCCCACTCCGCAGCCTTGAGCCCGCCCCCAGCGATTCGGCCCTGCTGCCAGCCGGTCAGCGTCGCCACCTGGAGCAGGGCGGCGGGATGCCAGCATGACGCTGCCAGGCGAGCTCAGCTTCATCCGCAAGGTGCGGTGTCCTTGGGCAGCGGAAGTCACGGAAACTAATGATGTGGTGCACAGTGCTCGGCTGGTGTGAGCACTAGCATGCGTTGATAGAAAGCGATCCCACACGCGTGCATTCAGGTGTTGCAGCCAACTCCAACAGGGACAGGGAATACGGTTCAAGAGCCCTTTCATTCAGGGAGGGAGGGGCAGTCATGTGCGGGTGTAAACCCAACCTGCTGCTCGACCAGCGTGCGCTCGTCCGCCTTAACCACCACGGCCAGCCGCATGCCGTCCCGCAGCTCCAGGTCCTCGACGTCCTCAGCTCGGTCACTGCATTCCGCCAGCCGCAGGAGCTGGGGCGGCTGCTCGTCCACCGGCACCACGCGGCGGTAGCTCTCGCTTCTCATCTTTTGCTGGAACTGGGCCGAGGTCAGCTTCCGGTAGTCCCGCTTGACGTAGCCCGAGCCATCAGGCAGGAACACAGAGACATTGTTGTAGAGACGTGGAGCTGCATGTGCCAGACAGGTTGAGCACTTTGGTCAGTTGAGACCAGAGGGGCGGACATCTTGGAAGCAGGTGAACTCCACCCGCACACTGAGCTAATTTGAGGCAAGCCCCCTAAAGCCTCCCCGGTTCCTCTCTTGGCACTGGCGAACATTTGCCCGTCCCCAACCAACTGCATGCCGATCCCCACCCAAGAGCATCGTGATACACGTTTTGAGGACAGTCGGTCGCCATTGGGACACGCGCAGCTGTGCCCACAGCGGCAGAGGTAGATCCCGGCAGAGGTAGATCCCCGCAGTTGCCAGCCAGTCTGAGGCGCTCTTCGAACGTGCTCAACCGCAGGTGAGCAAATCCCAGGGCCCGAGGACCCTTGAAGAACGGCCCGTGCAACGACCTGACCCGTGCCCCGATTGGTGCCGATCAGAGCAACCAACAACCATTCAACAACTCACCGTCAGCTCCCGCGTTCCCTGGGCCCGTCCCTGCCGCCGCGCCTGCACGACGTGAGAGCGGCCGGGGGGCACATGCAGGTGAGAAGCTGCATGCCGCTGTACGTGCTTGTTGCGGTCTGGTGTGTGGGTTGGGTTGCGGGGTTGGGCGCGAGGGTGCTGACACGCGGCGGAGGTGGGGTGTGGCGGTGTGCGTTTCGAGCACCAGGGCATGTCGACCCAGGGCGCTTCCAGTATCGAAAACCAAGACGAATGCGCGCTACAACAACGTCGAGGTGCCTGGGAGAGCCGGTGGCAGGAGCCGCTGTGATCGCAACTGAGTGGACGCAAACTCGCAGGGCGGCTTCACGCGGCATGCGCAAACAACAGCCACCCAAACACCACAGCCGCTCAACCATACCACCTACCCCGCCACCCTGACTCCCTCCCCCACGGTCGCCGTGCTGCATGTCCCTGGCCTGCTGCGTGGCCCGCACCTCAACTTAAGTTGGCATAGTGCGGTGGCCCCCACCGACGTCAACATGGACAGGCAAGCCACAACCCTGAGCGAGAAACCCCAGAGCCTGAAAAGCATTACTACCGGGACCCACCGCCGGGAGGTGGGTCAAGTTCAGCTGGAAGCGAATCAGCTTCCGACTAACTAATGAGTGCAGGAACCTCACACAGCAGGCTGGCGGCCTTCAGCGCTGCTACCACATTGTCTCACCCCACCCCACGCACCTGCCGGCACAGCGGCTGTCGGGCCTGATCAAGCAATAGGTATGGCAAGGGGACAACCAAGGAGCAGTTGGATTAGCGTGAAACAAAGTCAGGGCACAGGTCAAGCACCTGCACGCGACACAATGCCAAACAGCACAGGCAGAAGCCCCTCGTGTCACGTCACTACCATGACACACGTAAAACGAACACGTGACAGGATGTAGCGCTGAGACGGCCGAAGGTACCTAGTGACGATGCTTCCGCCATGTGCCCCGTACATATGCCACGTGCTATTCCCCCGGCCATCCTGCCCGCGAGCAAGGGATTGGTCGAGGTACGTGTATGCACGCGACCACACAGCACAGAACGCGCACATGGAGGGTTACAGTAAAGAACCGGTTACTCGACATGGGAAGTACGGCAAGGAATCAACCGAGGAGCAGTTGGAATAGCGTGAATCCGCACGTCAGGGAATAAGGGATGCCAGCACGAATACGCAGTGCCCTACTGCCAGCCAGAGCATACACGTCCCTATGCCCTAGCTTCCGTTTCTGACGGTGAATGCCATGCTGCATCTCGCATGCTGCACCGCCATCACACCACCCAAACACCACAGCCACCCAAACACCACAGCCGCTCAACCATACCACCTACCCCGCCACCCTGCCTCCCTCCCCCACGGTCGCCGTGCTGCATGTCCCTGGCCTGCGGCGTGAGGCCCCCTGACCCGTGCCCGATTGGTGCCGATGAGAGCAACCAACAACCAGTCAACAACAACTCACCGGCTCCTGGAGCGCTCCCTGAGCCCGGCCCTGCCGCCGCGCCTGCACGACGTGGGAACGGCCGGGGAACACATGCAGGGTAAAATTGCATGCCGCTTCACGTGCTCGATGCGGTCTGGTGTGTGGGGTGTGGTGCGGGGTGGGGTGCGAGGAGTGCTGACACGCGGCGGAGGTGGGGTGTGCGTTTCGAGCACCAGGGCATGTCGGCCCAGGGCGCTTCCAGTATCATAAACCAAGATGAATGTGCGCCACAACAACGTCGAGGTGCCTGGGTGAGCCCCTGTGATCGCAACTGGGCTGGGCGCAACGCTAAGAGCAACCAACAACCAATCAACAACAACTCACCGCCAGCTGCCGGATCAAGTTCAACTGGAAGCGAATCAGCTTCCGGGTGGGTGCACGCATGTGTTTGGGAGGTGCTGTGCGGGGGTGCGTGTCCTGACATACGGATGAGGTGTGCTGTCGTATCGCGTAGGTAGCATTGCGTCGGGAGGGGTGGTCAACGAGGGGACGTGCGATGGGGTGCGTTTCGAGGCCAGGCGAGACCGGACTTGCAGATGAAGCCAGCATCGGCGTGCAGTACGGATACCGCAATTTGCAGTAGGGTTGGGCGCAAGCTCGCAGGGCGGATGTGGTGTGGCGTGCCTCATGCCCAACGCTAGCTGCACATGCAATCAACAGAAGGCAGCAGCCGTAACGTCCACTGTGCAACATGCAGACCTGTGCGAAGTATCGCGAACCCTCTCTTAAGCATCGGATACGGGGTCCAAGTTGCGGGCAACTTGAACCAGACGCGCAATCAAGCAGCAGCATCTGAAGATCATAGTGGCCCATATGCAAAGCGTGCGGGGATTGCAACGGCCTCGGCAATCCCGGACGAGCATAGCAGCAGCGACACGGCGGACCGCAGGTCCCTAGCTTGTCAGGCCAATTAAGCGGGGTTTTGTCGTCTGACTTACTTATTATGGCCTCCCGCAGGAGGTTCTTCTCCTTCAGCAGCTCCGTAAGCTGTTGCAGCAGCAACAGGTTCGCCGCGCGATGATAGTCCAGTTCCTTCTTGAGGTCATCGCTCGGGCCGGCCTTCAGCTGCTCCTCCAACGCTAGAATGGCATTTCCGACCCTGGAGATGGCCTGGTCCTTCTCGACAATCGCCTGCCCAACTCGCTCTAGCTCATTGGCCATGGCTTGCCGACCCTAACTCTTACAGTAACTGCGCGTTTGGAGTCGCAGCGACAGCGTCTGGGGAGAAACTTCTACAGGCAGAAGAGCTCGAGAAAGGAAGAGAAGAGCACTGCAGGTTTGTTATGATGACAAGAGTAGGACGCAGCTACTTCAACTGAGGGATTTTTTTATCAGGATGTGAATATAACTATAGCACAGAACGCGTCGGAGTCAGAGCGGCCACAAAACGGCAGTTGGATGCGGCTATCAGGGCCTTGCGAAAAGCTCAAGCACGGCAAGTAAGTGCCGGTAAGCGCATCGCGTCGCCGGTCCATGGCTCGTCCTCAATCAGTAATCTCAGAGAAATGACGGCGTATACATGCGTATGTCGTGGGAAATAATAGGGCATTGGCTCCTGGGTAAAAATCCGCCTCTCTCAGGTCTTTTCGTTAGACCCGATGATAGTCAAACAAGTTTCCTCTGGCCCCCAAAGTACCGGTATTTCGGATGTGGACTTACAAACATGACACCCCAGCCACCTTGATTCTCTTGTGCGTGGAGAAACAGCTTAGCTTCACCAGTTGCTTCCTTCCCTGGCGCATCAACAACACAGCAACATGCACGCTGCTGCAGAAGGTAAACTAGCAGGGCGTATGGGGCGCAATCGACGAAGGGAGACAGCTGCGGCTTCCACGGTGCAACGTGCGAACTATCGCGAAACCACGTAATCCCAAACAACGGCGCTAGGCAGGGTCGTGGGTCCAGTTGAGGCGACGTGGACGCACCATAGGCAAGACGCTACAAGAATTGCAATAGGGATGGGCACAAACTCGCTGGATGCGGGTCAGCAAGTGCAGCTGAAGTTCACCGAATCAACTCGCAGCCACCCCTGTCTCAAGCGACACGACCGTCCACTACACCGCTGCGAAGCACGCGCGTATCACCCCGTTCCTCGCCTAATAACATGCTCTCCAGGAAAGCCTTTTCAGCTTTGGTGTCGTCCATGGTCCAATCCCACGATGCTTTCGTCCTGTACACAGAGGCAGGGGTGCCATAAGGCCTCAGTGGCTCACAGACCGGATCCACAGCCCAGAGTCGCAGCTCCAGGGGCGCGCACAGTCACACTCACACTAGCCTACACTTCGGTAGTTGTTGTTTGGGGGAGCGGCGGTGCAGCGGGGTCGGGTATGTACGTGGTTGGCCAAGGTGATGCAGCCATACATAAGGGGAGCGAGGGGGTTGACTGGGGCTGGAGGTGGAGGGGTGAGGGGGGCGGCCGTAAGTACACGTGCTTCGAGGAGTGCATGCCCCACGCCAGGCTCCACACCAGGCTCGACGTGCCTTCACGTGGAGTCCTCTCCTTGGCCATACCTGCACGTCAAGCACCATCTTGCCCGTCTGCCAGCTGAGCTTCCCATCCAATCTAACTTTAGCTCCCACCAGCGCAACGGCTGTAAGCGCCTTGCGCTGGCCGAAGTTCCCGCAAGCAGCTGGGCAGGGAGAATGCGCCCAACTGACTACCCTTAGCACCCTTCATTGCGATCTGCCATCGCCAGAGAGCTGACGGTGCTGAATGCCTTATCCGGGTCGTCCGACACATTGCCCTGCTGATCCCGGTACCGGTGCTTCACGGCCTGCGAAAGCTAGGAAACCTTGAAGCGACAGGGCCACGCGGGGGGCGTCAGCGAGTCAGGCCGCCATGCAGACAGCCTAGCACATTCCGTGCGAACACACTCGCCTCGAGATGGATCCGATGTACGCAAGCGCCACCGCCTTGGAGCTGAGCACGTTGTCGGGCGGGAAGTCGTCGCCAAACACACTCACGCTCTTCAACGTTGCGGTAAGCTATGGAACCACAGTCCCCTTACTAAACGCGAAACATCGGATCAAGGACCGGGCGCCTGCAGCCTAGCCTTGAGGAGGCAGTCGGGACTGAGTTTGGCCACGCCGCACCGAATGAGTGCAGCTCGACCGTTGACCATGGCTTCGAGGCCGAATTCCCAGTGTTTTTACATGAAACATGTTGTTGTTGTAATCGTTATTGAACATACGTGAAGACCGTATATAACCCTATGTTTGTATAACGGACTTACGGGTAAAGCAGTAGGTTCTAACCACATCCAAATGCGTAACCCTTAATCAGTAGTTGAAGAACAATCAAACAAAATGGCAATGCCTGAATGCCATATTAGTAGCTCTTATGTAGCTGACTGTAGCTCTTATTACCCCAACTGCTTTTGTTAAGGGCATACGGCAAAAATCTGGCGCCAACCAGGCAGGGAGGGAAGTCCCAAGAAGCAAGCGCAACCACCAGTCGCCAACCACCACTACAAAAAGCACAACCTGACCAGTCCCCACCACCACCGCTCTCCCACTCTATCCCACTCGGTGGCGCCGCTCGCCTGGCGTCCTGGGCTCGCGACCCAACTGGCCAGCGGGCGGTCCCCAGCCGTGCACCTTTTCCGTGCCTCATCATCGTAACCGCCCATCCAGGCCACCTAGGGCCAACATGCATGCCCACCAGATTGCTCGTGAACACGCACACAGCGCCCTCACCTCCGCCTCTCCGTTCCAAGCGAGCGTTCCCCGCCCGGCACTCCACCAAACGATGCATCACTGCTCCACAAGACGTACATTGCCATTATAAGATAGACATGAATATGCGCTCAGAGTTCTCTCAGCAGATTGCTCCACCCTGCGACCTATCGTAGGCACACTCGGCAAGAAGGGAGCGCACACCCACACCAGCGACACTGCATCAACGTCATCAACCTTGTCGAAAGCGGTAACGGATGTACGCAAAGGCATAACAAAGACCGAACCAAAAAGGCATCAGCACGTCTATGTGCCGCCCGCGCCACCCCAGCGCCCGCACAGTGCTGTGCGCAGCCGGCGTCCCGTTCAAGCTGTCCAGCACCCGCAGCAGCACACTGACATCTCCCGTCCCATCATGAACCGCTGGAAACATCCAGGACGCCAGCAGCGTTGCAATAATGTCCAGCAGCGCGAACATCCTTAGTTGACCTGTTGCACGGGCGGTGGCGGGATGCGCCGGCGCAGGCTTGATGCCGTATTCCCAAAGGAGCTGCCTGCTTCACGGAGCTGGTTAGCTTCTGGGGCGGGAGACAAGCATGCCGATGGCTGAGAGGTGCTGCCGCCACGCCAGGAGCACCACCTCCGAACGGTCAGGTGAAGAAGTGACGGGACAGGTGACAGCGCACTATACCAAACACCTGCGCGCGAAACAATGCCAAACAGCACAGCGGAAGCCCCTCATGTAACGTCACCACCATGACACACAGAAAATGGAAACGTGACAGGATGTAGCGCTAAGACGTAGCACCCGTATGGTGCACTTGTGCAGGACCCCCCACAATACGCTGTGATTAATACTCACTCTGCGAAACAGCAGCAGCTCCACCGGATGCGTCAACTGCATGAAGGGCATATGACATTGTGGGGCGACACATTACTTTCCGGATGGGTGCACGCATGTGTTTGGGAGGTGCTGTGCGGGGGTGCGTGTCCTGACATACGGATGAGGTGTGCTGTCGTATCGCGTAGGTAGCATTGCGTCGGGAGGGAGGGTCAACGAGGGGGACGTGCGGTGGGGTGCGTTTCGAGGCCAGGCGAGACCGGACTTGCAGTACGGATACCGCAATTTGCAGTAGGGTTGGGCGCAAGCTCGGAGGGCGGATGCGGTGTGGCGTGCAGTGCCCCGTACGTACATATACCACAAGCTATTCCCCCGGCCAGCAAGTTATGCACGAGGGCAGGCTCGAGGATGTTAAGCAAGGGTGGCACAAATCATTGGATGGCTTGAGGGGCCATCCCGCCCGCGAGCAAGGGATTGGTCGAGGTACGTATATGCACGTGACCACACAGCACAGAACGCGCACATGGGGGTTACAGAAGAGAACCGGTTACTCGACATGGGAAGTATGGCAAGGGGACAACCAAGGAGCAGTTGACCCTAGCGTGGATCCGCGCGTCAGGGAATAAGGGATGCCAGCACGAATACGCAGTGCCCTACTGTCAGCCAGAGCATACACGTCCCTATGCCCTAGCTTCCGTTTCTGACGGTACATGCCATGCTGCATCTCGCATGCTGCACCGCCATCACACTGTCGCCGTGCTGCCAGTCCCTGGCCTGCTGCGTGGCCCACACCTCAACCAAAGCTGGCATAGTGCGGTGGCCCCCACCGACGTCAACATGGACAGGCAAGCCACAACCCTGAGCGCGAGGAACCCCAGATCCTGAAAAGCAATACTACCGGGACTCACCGCCAGCTCCCGCGCTGCCCGGACTAGACCCAGCCGCCGCGTCTGCACGATGTGGGATGACCCAGGGAGCAGATACAATGCAGGTTGTTAGGGAGGGTCCATCAAGGAAGGGGCGCGGCGAAGTGCGGGCGAAAGGTAGCCCCCCGGCCACTCTGCCCGCGAGCAAGAGACGGGTCGAGGTGCACAGAACGCGCACATGGGGAGGGAGGGGGTCTGATGGAAGACGATCACCGACGGGTGTGATTTCCCCCCCTCAACATCGCAGGCCTCTCAGGAGCGGATGCGATCCAACATGCCAAGGGGCAAGGAGCGCGGCGAAGTGCATGCGAAAGCAGCAGGCAGCAAGACGGCGGAAATCACCGCAGATCAACTGGAAGCGAATCAGCTTCCGACTAACTGAGGAGTGCAGGAACCTCACACAGCAGGCTGGCGGCCTTCAGCGCTGCTACCACATTGTCTCACCCCACCCCACGCACCTGCCGGCACAGCGGCTGTCGGGCCTGATCAAGCAATAGGTATGGCAAGGGGACAACCAAGGAGCAGTTGGATTAGCGTGAGCTCCCATACATCGTTGGCGAAACAAACTCAGAGCACAGGTATAGGCATTTCGCTCTTACATAGAAGTCATGGTGCCGATATCTACTAAATCCTGAGATGGTCCCTCCCGCCTATCACTCTAAAATCCTAGATCCTGAGATGGTTCCCCCCCATACGCAATCCGACCCCCAGAAGAGCGGATATGGATAGTAGTGAATCCCAACAACGAAGCCAGCACGTAAATTGAACGCCTCGATACGGGACTGGCATCTCGTAACCAAACCCCAATCGAAGGTTCCATACCTTGTGCACGAATGATACGATCCACTAGAGCTGACACCAGCGTGGCCTCTCGCAGTCCCTCGCGCGTTGCCAACTCCAGATCCTCCTGGCCGGGGGGCTACCTTTCACCCGCACTTCGCCGCGCCCCTTTGCACCCCTTCCTTGATGGACCCTCCCTGCCCCAGCCCCAGCCCCAGCCCCAGCCCAGGTTACACCAACGCCCCATTAGCATCACATCATTGTGTTGGAGCTTTTAGAAAGTCCAGAAACTCCAAGTGGTCGTTGGTCCTGTGCTGCATTTATTTACTTCTGACAAGAGCTGGGAACTGTATCTTTCATTCTTACTACATGTGCCTTATGTTGAGCTGCTTGGTGTCCGGTCCAACGTAGTGGATGGGAAGCAAGCAACTGCCAACACTGAGTCCACACCAGTCCACAGCTAACACTACCCATGTGACTCGTCTGTCATCCAACACTAACTTCCCTTATGCATCAATCTTACTTCCATGAACATGATTTAAACAGACTAATTGCATGGGTAGTGCAGTGGTGGCAGTCTGGCCGTTACCGCTTCGACCATACCGGTACACCGCCCCATCAGCGTCACATAATTGACAGTTATATGATTTGTATAATATTTATCAAAACACACCAATTGCGTGGGTAGTGCAGTGGTGGCAGTCGCGAGCCACGTCGAGCCGCGATGACCATACACCGCCCCATTATGTCTGCGCGTGAACTTCAAAGGTCCTGTTGTCAAATTTCAGTTTAGGAGGTGTGCACCTCATCGATGTCCTGCGCTACTCAGGAGTACCACTGGTCCACAGCACTACCAGCACTACCCATGTGACCGGTCGGTTTCCTAACTCTACCTTTCCTTATACACATTATTGTTACTTTCATGAGTATATCTGTCCACTTTCTTGCTCCATAACGCCCCGTCCACACCGGTTCTGTTCCATACAAACTCCACAACGCAATCCGGCTGCCTGGTCGAGTAATGCGACAATGTATATCTATCTTGTCTGAGGATGTCATAGTTGAATAACACTAATGCCGCTAATGGGGCGGTGTACGGTTGTGGCCGCGACTGCCACTTATCGTCCGAAAGCTGCAAAAAACGGCACAGATCCAGACTACATGTGCCTAATGTTGAGCTGCTTGGCGTCCTGTCCAACGTAGTGGATGGGCAGCGACGGCCACCACTGGTCCACGCTAGTCGACAGCGCTACCAGCACGACCAGCACTACCCATGTATCCAGTCTGCCTCCTAATACTTACTCTCCTTATACAAAACAAATCATTATTTACTTCCATGGACAGGATTTAAACAGACTAGTTGCATGGGTAGTCCAGTGGTGGCAGACTGGCCATCGCCGACCATACCAATACACCGCCCCATCAAGCGTCATTTAAATTGACAGTAATATAATTTGTATTGAAAACGGATACGGTGAATCCGGTTAATAACACCGCGACCAGACCGGAACCGGTGTGGTCGCGCCGTTATGGAGGTCCAAAAAAACTCCATGACGCAACCCGGCAGCGCGGCAGCGCTGGTCAGGTAAAACAAGTACAAATGAATTCATTCATTCATAAATACCCTAAAAGCCCTAAATCGGCACTACCGAGCCGGGATTCGTTAGCCCGGGCCGTCACTAATAGCGTCCACAGCGGTGGCCGCCATCGGCATCGCCATCCCTGCCCAGCCGAGCTCGCCAGAAGGCCCCGCCGCCTGGTCGCGCACTTTCCAGGAAAATAGCCCTCCTGCGGGCGTGGTGCAGACCCAACAGCACCTCGGCGTCACTATCGATAATTCGACATTCGGTCCAAAGCCTGCACCGCAGCCACCCTGTCGTCGCTACAGTACACGTTCCGCAGCAAACGGTCCAGAACCGGGTCCTGCTGCGTCCGATGACATGCAGACCTGGGCGCGCAGCAGCCCCGGGTGCGGGTGCATGATGATGGTGGGGGGGCTGTGTTCTCAGAGCCAGCACTCTAGGGAGGGACCCACACGAGGTCATCGCGGCCTGGCAGGTGCAGGCAGGGGAGTGAGGCCACAAGTGGGTCCAAGTGTCGGGCAGGAGCGATGAGGTAATAAGGGGGGCCGGACTCCTTGGGGCACAGAACACAGGAAGAGGAATTGGAGGCCAATGGACTGACCCGCCAACCCGCCGATCCAACGACTGGGGATCTCAACTGAGCGCATCACCATGCATCCCTCCGGTACCATGTGCTCCCACAGTTTCACATCACTCCACACCACACGCCGGCACAGCAGCGCCGTACAGTGCAGCTCCTTCACTGGCCCTAGCATCAGCAGGTCCATGGGCAGACCTGCGGTGACGTGGACCATGCCCTCCATAATCCGACTCTGGCCGCCACTAGCCAGCCTGGTTGCAGTAAGTCGCTTGCCAGCTGCCGAGTCCTGCATGGCTGCAGCCAACTCCACTCACACCACCAGCACAACCGGGCACTTATGACACTCCAACGACCCCCCACCAAGGCCGTTGGTGCCTGCTTTGGCCTTGCTGTATTGAAAGGCTAATAAGAATATGCGTGTCGCTAACATCTTGGGCTAATAAAAATATGCGTGTTTTACTTCTCGTCAATCTGTGTACAACCTCATTCCTGACATGGCCCAAAACGTTAGAGAGTATATCCTATAATACTGAAAGCATCCATGTCGCTAAAATTGGGGCCAGTACAAGTAAATACATGTGTATTTGCAGGGCCTTCTAAAAGTTTGGTTGAATTCGATTTGCACACCTTGGAAGAGTTGAGGAGGCCGCCGGATCCTGGATGGGCTCCGTCCACTGCAAATCTATGCGATACACTGTATTGCACACTTCACACTTCCTTCCTAATACCAGTACATGGCTGCCACTTTAACGTCTTTTGGTCTGGAAAGGTTACAGTGACCCAAAGTAACCCTGAGTAACCCAACGGTCGCACATCATACCGCTCTGCCTCGCGCTTCCGGGCCACTTACAACTGCTCTTACATCTATACCATACTTCTTCATTTCTTAGGATCGAAGCGTAAGAAGCCAGCACATGCAGGACTCAAACGGACTGGCATTAACGCCTAAACCTATCTCACGCATTATTTACACGATGGTCACTGATCACCAACCACTCCTGACGCGGATAATCTCCAATATTCAATGTAGAGCGTATATTTTTATTAATACATAGGAAGACTGCCATTATGCTCCAGATCAAGCATATCCGCATGTTCCATTGCCGTCCCTAGCTACTTATAGAGAATGTCTTTCTGGGCTTTATCGCATCATAAGTTGCGATATTAAGACAGCGCATAGCGCGTTTGAGCTCTTCACTTCGTATTTGTTTGCCAACTCGAGACGATAGTGCCTACGCATGGCCTACGCGCATACGTATGGAACCAGTTGATTGGAGTCACTTGGAGCTCCATGCAGGCGATGCAGGCAGCATCGGCAGTTGTGAGGCCAACATGCTGCTCAAACCCAGCGCTGTTAGCACCACGCGCTGCTGCATAATTAGCTCCGCATCTGGGTCACTGGGAAACCTGAAAGAACCAAGGCACACCGCATAAGTCGCACAACGCGAACACTGGGCTTAGATAAAAAGATGGCATACATGCATCACCCTCTGCTTGGGTAGTATATGCTACCGTGTCAATGGTTGGCGATGCCCTGTGACTTACCTTGCGCACGTTACGTTGTCACCTCCTGGTACATGGAGCAGCTGCAACGACGTGTCCGCTAGGACCACAGCCACAACCGCATCACGAAGCAGGACGCGGTCACTGCAAACTAGACGAGCATGTGCCTGCGGATGGATGTCGAGTTGCACAAACGACTTGTCAGCTCCTGCGTTTGCCAAGTAACCAGACTGCAACGTATTTAGGTTGCGACAAAAGGTGACAACAGACGCGGCCATACCGCCAACTTACCTGTGACACGCGGATGAGGCTTTCAAGCGCGCGAATAGTCGACCTGCAGAAAGCCGTGTCATTTCAGTGGTTCAAAAGTATGAGGTTTATAGGTTAATGTAGCAAGACCATTGGTAAACATCGTTCATAATCAACAAGCCAGCAACCAGCTCACAGTTAACACCTCCCATAATCCTGCGTTGCCCGAGTCCGGTACTGCCCCTACCGGGCAGCAGTTCGCTCTTCGGCTCGCCGCATAGCCCCGTAGTACGCCACTAGCAATCGTTCAGCCTGCAAAGAAGTAAACAATTGAATGCAACGCGTATGAACGGGATGCGAACGTAACAGCTGCACTGCGGTCGTGACCGTGCGAGTGTGCGACTTCCCTGGGCAGGTAAGTCAACAGGACACACACCCGTCTCTTTGGCGATTGACGAAAGAGCCAAACCAATTGAACCACACGTACGGGTATCCACTCATTAACGGTTACTTGCGGCCATCTCGGCATCATCTCCCTTTTCATCGCAATAAACCACATTTTCCACACGCCATAAGAAGTCATGGCCACTTTTTGTCTACTCATTTCCCATTCAGTGCAATCCGCATTCACGCACCTTAAGACGCCAGTCCCAAAGCTCACCTCTGGGGTCATTATCGGCGCTATCCTTCCTCGCACCCAAGATATGTACGAGCGGATGATTTCCAGCGTCCAGGCAGTGCTCGCACTACCGCAGCTAGGACCCCGCGATTGGTTGAGTTCCGCAGCTGCTTCGGACGCCGCGTGATTCTGAGAGTCATCTGCGTTATTATGTCCACTGTCCCGGTGTGGGAAAGACGCACTTGCGCCTGTTTGTTGGCCAGACGATGCCACAACACCTGTTGCACTGCCCATCAGGCGTGCAGCGACACGCTGTGCTATCGTGAGCTGACTGTCATCTGCCAGTCCTCGCCCCGGAGCTGTTGTCCCGTGTTCACTGAACGCCGAAACTGATGGCCGAGGTGTAGCCACCGCCTCATCAGGTACCATAGCAGGCTCTTGCAGCGGGGCTCTCAAGTCTGTGGCCGGCAGGAGCGCCTGCGGCTGGTCTGCACCCCCTAGTCCCATCTCGGCTCTGGCAGGCTCGCCGCCTGCTAGCAGGCTTCGCCGCGCTAGCACATGCCCTGCCACCACCTTGTCCCAGTCGGGGTGGCGTGGGTCGGCCAGAAGCAGTACCAGATCAAAACGAGAGAGCAAAGGCCCCTCAAGCCCGGTAATGTCTGTGAGGGGTCGTGAACATGTGATGCTTGTGCCTGGGCGTGGATTAGTGGCACCGATGATGGCTGTTCGAGTACTCAAGCTCGTTACCAACCCGGCCTGCGCAAGATGGAAGCCCTATGTTGGCATGGGCCAGTACTCAGGATTGACAGCGAATTGACACGAATCAGCCGCAGGGACTGGCTACACGAATACGGGCGTACCTTGGCAACGTGCACTGTCTGCTGCTCCATTGCCTGATAGTAAACGTGTTTGGGGGAGGGGTTATATCAGGTGCGTAGGTACTTGCCGGTAAGGGTTTTCCTTGCTAAAACTTTTGTCGGTACCATCAGTATTAGGAGGAAAGTGCTTAAGCATTGATTATGTCAAAATAATGCGCAATGGCTTCTATCAGGCATGAATGGGTTCACCATCCAGGCACACCGTGTTTTGTGCACGTAAGCAGCGCTGCGTACCTCGTGTATTACAGCACGCTCTGCAGGCCGTATGCCATCGAACTCGTCTATGCAGCACAAGCCGCCATCTGCAAGGACCTGTGGATGGCGCATATTCTTTCATGTGATAGTACCGGCGGCAGTTCACCACCCCGCCCAGATCCGGGCCCCTCATCCCATCAACGTACCAGGGCGCCTGCCTCCAGAGCCCAGCTGTTGCCTTCGCGCACCGCTGACACGGTGAGGCCTGCGCCACTGCTCCCGCGACCCGTTGTGAGCACGGCACGGCCTGGACTCGCCTGACATGACCACTTCATTATCTGGGACTTGCCTAGCAGAAGAAGCAACCAAAATTAAGGTGGCTGCTGTTTTGAACAATTATTTGACCCGAACGGAGCATCACAGGCTTTCGTTAAGGTCAAGCCAGATCGCAAGGGCCGGACCAAGGGCCAGATTGGTACGCTGACGTATCGTACCTGTGCCAGGGTCGCCTACAAGCAACAGATGCAGCTCGCCGCGTATATGGATACCGCCCTCATCCCTCCGTGCGACTCCGGCTACAAGTACCAGCAAAGCCGCAAGCTTCACTGGCAAAAGACCAGCGACCCCCGGGCATACGCCGGCTAAGATCTTATTGCGGCCCAAAAGTGTTTGATTTGCGTGAGCAGCCCAGAACTCCTGGTAGATAGGACGACAGGGGTAATACCACAACCTGTTTGCGGTCGTCCAGTAAAAGAAATGAAGCGGCGCAGGACAAGAGCCGCACCTCAAAGAGTGCTATCAGTTCCGGAGCCACTTGGAAGCTGCCACTGCCAGTGCTGCCATCCAATGAAGGGTTTACCCCAGCTACTGGGTGCGTCCCCGGCGGCTCCAATCCTGGGCGGCTTTGACCACGATTTACGTTGTATACTGACAAGTTATTGGCAACAAGTACAAGCTCCAGCTCACATCGCTGGCCCGGCGACGTGCTCAGCCACCGTGGGACCAACACTCCCACAACCTCCACGCAGTCTGCAGTGCAATGTTGCGAGGTAGCAGGCAAGGGTAATGGGCACTTACTGCTGCAAACATAGTCGCTGCCTATATGGTGCTCCTTTAAAACATATTTCTTAAATACCGTTTTAATTTCCGGATCTTGCAAGGATTTGTCAGGTGTGCACGGCCATACATACTAATACATTTGTCACTAACTATTACCATCCTTCTTACCGCCGGGTCGCACAGAGTCTGCAAGCTCATCCTGCACGTTCGTTTGGCGGCAATCGTTACCTAGTTAGTACGGCGACGGTCAGCTTACAACCAACAAATGTGCTAGCTCAAGGTGTAAACTGCAATGGCAAGAGAATCAGAAGCGGGCCAGAACTGCAAGCTCCTGCTTACACCTTCAAACCTGGACGGTGCTTTGTGAGCACGTACCTGAAGTACAACAGTCAACGATGCGGGAGGCTCTCCAAGGCCAAGACATGCCGTCGCCGCCTGGAGCAGCAATCACAGGATGCGTTGCGTGAAATACATGGGTGTGTTCGTATTGTGGTTGGGAAACTGGGAATGGGGCTCTCACCTGCAGACGTATCTCTTGGAACCCACTGTAGATACTGACGCCGGGCACCTGCGAACAGCATGGAATCAGGAACTGTACAATGGCCGTCGCGTCAGGGCATTTTTAACATACCTTTTGGAATTTGCTTGCCGAGCATGGAGGGTTGCGCTGCAGCCATTGGATTAGGAAAAGCGGCACGACCAGGAAAGGGCGCCGCGAGCACATTCAATATACGAAGAGTAAACGTGGCATATGTTGGGATAACACAAATCCGTGTGGTCAAATGGCCTTCAGTAGGACAGGTCGCTAGGCATCAATCTCAACCACAGGTGAATTTGGCAAGAGCCTTACCTGAATCGGACAGGCATCAGGCACCTCCACCGCACCACCACCCTCCAAGGAACATTTGAGTCCAAACCTGCATGCAGGTATGATGTCTGTGGGTGGTCCGTGTTATGCGTGTGCTTCGTGTAATGTGCAACCTCATCGAGGTTGAAGACTGGACGCTGTAATGCTGTATGGCACCTTAAGACGCCATTAGACAAGCAGGGTAAACCAATGCACGGCTGCCACAAAATAAACTCACCGACCCTTGCAGCGCGCACACTCGTACACTTGATTGCTCTCCCACATCCGCACCGGGCCCCCGCGAACGACAGTTCCAGTCATCGACAACAACTGGTGAAGCTGCGCGCAACCAACCCTCGACAGAGGTGGACGCAGGGGGCTCGTGCGTGGATCCAGGGAAGATGGTATCCCCACAAGACGTATGTGGACGTTGTCAAACACATTCAAGGAAGGAGCCGGCTCAGGCTCGGTCCCACCAGCGGTGTCACGGTGCCGTTCTGCGTCTCGCCTCTCAATCATGACCTTAACTTCCTGTCGGAAAGAAAGCGCATCATACCCGGAACGTATGCTGTGACCGTATCAGAGCTACCGCCAAGCGGGTTTCCTGTGTATAACGTACCGACTGAGCTTGTACAACAGCGTCGTCCAGCAAGGATAAAACTTCCAGAGGCCGAGCATACAAAGCGTCTGCAAGCTGCATGGATATGCTTGGGTTAGGCTCCATTTTTGTACCGTGTTATCTGTCCCCGCAAACCGGCCCTCGTTCCGATCCACACCTAGCCGTCGTTCCCGTCCATAAGTCGCCCTACTCGCATTAGCTTTCATACTGTGCGCGATGGATTGCGTCCTATGAATGCTTGTTTCAAGCCAGTGCAAGGAACTTGAGGCTCCGGCGTACCTCAGGTTCGCGATCTGCTAGGGCAATCATCGACAGCGGTAACCCCACGTGTTCCTCTGGTGGCGCATTGCATCGAAGTATTCGCTCTAAATCCTGCGAAACGAAGACCCAAGGTTCATAGGGCGAGTTGATCACTCCAGGCCTGCTGTGCCACCAAGTGTTTGCAAAGAGCTATGTTCGTATTGCAAGACATCATGCCGGTCCGCTCCTTTCGGGCCGACCTTGGCGCAACACTTGAGCAGCACGCGCAGCGCAGCTGCTCGTATTGCATCCATATCGTCCTAAGCTCAGGCTACTAGCTTTAAGTAATTGGAGGGCCACTCCTTTGGAAACTCGCTCCTCTTTCAACTAGGTATACCAGGTGGCGTATAATAAACAAGGCCGGTTAGACCCTGTACCGGTACTCTTAACTAGTTGTAAAGCTACGCGAGAACCGTGTGAGCGCCAACATACTATAATGATATTGTAGGAACATCCATCGCACAGTACTAATCCGGATTGAGCGCTCATCGCCCGGCTGTCGAAAAAATTGGAGTGTACGACATGCTAGGTCCGCTCTCAGTTTCCATTTTGATCACTCGACAAATGCCTAACTCCGTCTTTCTTCGCATGATATCCACCCCGAAACAATACAGGAACACGGAACTACACTGCACAGTTCCTTGTGCACACCTACTCTCTAGTGTGGGCCCCGCTGGGGCCGATCGGCCACCATGGCCGACGTGTCCATAGATATCCAACAGTTTTGCCGTCGAGTAAAGCGGCTATACGAGGGCTGGACGGTGCGTTGGCGCGCCAAACTGGTTTGAACCGACAAAGATCTCCCTGTGCAGCGATTCCGGGAAGCCATCCACACCCTATTTATATAAATAATGGATACTAGGTTAATGCTGGTGATCCGGACCTTGCCTTCTGTTTCCGTAGAGCCAGCAAGATGCCGTCTGGGGTGGCGCCAACGTGTTGGCGGTGGCGGTAGGGGCTCCTTCCGAGGACCTGCGTTACTTGAAGTCCAACTCTTTACATCTGTGGCTCTTTGGCTATGAACTGCCAGGTAGGTTCCTGGTTTTTGTGAATTGGGACTGTTGGCGCAGCCACCGAATTGGGGCTTGCGAGGCTGCGCACCTGAAGCTGCAAGATGCGATTGGGCAAACGTCTGCGTATGGCTCATGCACCGGCGTGTTTGCCGCCTGGCTTGCTTATGCAGAAACGGTTATACTGTTTACCAGCGCCCGAGTGCTGGTCCTGACAAGCCAGAAGAAAGGTGTGTGTCGCAGCGGGCAGTGCGGAGAAACCCATGTGCTTCGCACGCGATGGTGATGACGCTGTGGCTGTGCCGTGTGACATTGAGGGTTGGGTACTTTATCCACGAGGAGTACGCGCCCCATCCTCTCGATCTGATTATCATGATTCATGCGAACCGTCGTTCATTCCTGCATAAGTAACGCCGCAAACAGCTCTGCACTCCCTTGGGTCTTTGCATTGCAGCGTCTCTGCTGCAGCCGGTGGTGGATGCCTGCACGCGCGGCGAGGCGGGCGCGTTGCAGATGGAGGTGCTGGTTAAGCCGAAAGCAGATGACGGGTCTAACCTGGTAAGGGCCGGACTCGTATCGTTACTGCTGCAAATACGCGTAAACTGCAATTACGTCAAATTTCTCCTGTCAGCGGGAGAGGGAGGTTAACCTGTTAACCGTGTGAGCTGGAAGGGACAGTATCAAACAACGCGCAAGTAGATGGCAGGTTGAGCCACCACACTTCCATGCGCTTTAGTTGTTACCTTGACAGGCACACACCTGTGGCGTCACGGTCCGTTGTCGACGTGTTTGGTATAAGCTTTGCGCACCGAAACGTTCGTAACCAGCCAGGTAGTGGATACGTTTGCCTTTGCTCTCGTTCTGTGGGACGGTCGCAGTGCTCCCAACTGCTGGACGCCGCGCGCGAAGCCGAAAGCACCCCAGTGCTGGGTCACCTGCCCAAGGACAAGCACACGGGCAAGCTGATAGACGTTTGGGGATCAGCGGTGGCGGCAAGCGGGCTGCGCACGGTTGACGTCAACAGCGGCGCAGCAGACCTCCTGGCGTGCAAAGACGCAAACGAGGTTGGTCGAGTACGATTTGGGTACCCAATATCCTACGACGTTATTTTGACCCGATGCGATTGTTTCCACGTCGTGTTCTGCAAATTGGTTGTCTGGGTATGCGACTGTGTACACTCAATGCCTAACAACACTGCTTATCGGCATGTGAAATGAGCCTCACTATGTTTGTGGCCCCATTTTGACCCCACCAGATCCTTAACGTAAAGAAAGCGGCGCTGCTTGCGGCGAAGGCGATGCAGAACTGGGTTGTACCTAAAGTCGAGGACGTGGTGGATTCAGGTACAGAGTGCAACACTAGTGCTACATTTGTGGCGTACAGATTAGGAGACCATGTCCACCCACGGACACGCGTTTGATGCATGCACAAGTAGCAGCCGGGGACGTCGTCGCTCGCACCCTACCAACTTTCCCGTGCTTGGCGCCCCACGTGCATGCTTATATGGCAGGCAAAAAGATGAAGCACAGTAAGCTGAGCGAAATGTGCGAGGAGGCTATAACTGATCCATCGAAGGTGGGAGCCAGAGACTTGTTACAAACCTCACCAAATGCGAAAGGCAATGCCTCTCTCTTTGCCTTCACGGGTAACTGCATCGTGCGCCGCATGACTCCAGGTGCAAGTAAAGCTGAAGTCAGAGAATTGCGATATCGCGTACCCGCCAAGCTTTCAGGTAAGAGTCAGAAGTGGCAACCGCTCAGCTTTGCATCCCGTTACGTGCCTGGTACTGATTGCCGCAAGTTGTTAGAGCTCACCTGGAATCTGACTTCATTTTTTGGCACCCAATGTCTCCAGTCTGGGGGAACGTACGACTTGAAAGTGAGCGCTTCATCAAACGACATGCCACTGCATGACGACGGCGTCATTGTGGTCTCTCTAGGTGCGTGCACAGAGGGAGCTTTATTGCTCTTGTATACGGGGTGTTTGAGGTTTGGAACACAACTTTCATACGCGCGTTACTGTTGAATTTGCCCCGTTACGATTGAGCAGACATCGAATCCAAGTTTCCGCTTCTATAAAAACCGCATCCCTGCGAGCTCCTGACCTGCCGTACTTGTCGTGACCTGGTTTTTACCTAGGTACTCGCTACTCATCGTACTGCGCGAACATCAGCCGGTCTTACGTTATCAACCCGACCAAGGACCAGACGGCGCAGTACGGCGCGTTATTAGCGGCCCAGGAGGCTGCCATCTTGGCACTGAAGCCGGGCGCACCCCTAACGGCTGCTGGCGAGGCAGTAGTAAAGACGCTCAAGGCGCAAGGCCAGGTGCGAATAACGCAGGCGTGTTGTACACAGTAGCAAGGATTGTGGTCGTGCAGGTGGCTTGCTTTCGACCTGGGGCTGGCTGCAACCTCGAAACAACTATGAAGTTGTATGCCGCAACGCCATATGCAGGAGGCGCTCGTGCCACTGCTGTCACGCAACGTGGGCTTCGGGATGGGCCTTGAGTTCCGCGAGGGCACGCATGTGCTGCATCTGCCGGGTTCTGGCAAAGCTGCCGCTGGAGATGGTGCACCGCGCGTCCGTGCCGGCATGGTGTTCAACGTGTGCCTGGGTGTGGCAGGGCTGTCCAACCCGGACGCGACGGACCCCAAGGCGAAGTCGTATGCATTGCAGGTAAGGAAGCCGCCAGCAGCACGAACATGCATGGGTTTTGCTCAAGCCATTGATCATTCGGGAAGGTAGCGGCTTATCTATAGCTCTTTGCATTGACGATGCATATCTAAAGGGACATGGTACATCCTCCAAAAGAGGAACCAGCACCACGTCTTCTGTCCTCGCTGCGATAGCCTCGTGAAATAGGATGTGAATAGCTCAGGCGGATGGCCTGCCATTATTCAACCTTCACAGTCCAGCGGGTTCACCGTTACCCCAGATTGCCGACACCGTCATCATCGTGGATGGCGATCGACCTAACGAGGTGGCCACTTCATCGGCACCCAAAAACTTCGACAAGGTTACGTACACTATCCAGGTAGGGTGATGATTATGCGGTGGGGGTTTCCTGTGTGTAAGGCTCGTGTGGCGAAAGATCATATGTTTAAAGGTGTTCACGTTGAGCGTTTGCCGCTGATCGCAGGAAGACGAGGAAGGTGGCGGTACGGACGGGCGGTTGGAAGACGTGACCAACGGTGCGGGTACATCGCGGGGCGCGGCCGGAGCTGGCATGGCCGCTATCGGCCTTAAAAAGACGCTGCGCTCGGACGACCCAACGTTCAAGTCTGCAGAGCAGCTAAGGTGCGCCGAAGGCAGAGGGGTTGATAACTGGGCAGCGCAATGTGTTAATGCCGCTGTGCAAGCTGGCATCTGGGTGCCGGCTGGGGCATGACTGGCTTGACATCCTGCGCTGGTGTGCGTCTCAGAAGCGTATTGGATCGGTAACCTTCCATATGCCGATCTCTCTGCAGGAAGGAGAGACAGGAGGAACTCCTAAAAAAGAAGAACGAGGAAACGCTTGCCCGCCTGACAGCGCAAACGGGCGGCACAGGTGGACCTGGTGGGGTCGGAGGGGCAGTGGGGCGGAAGGTCAGCGAGACGCATGCATATCGCAGCGTAAACGACATGCCTATTGCGCGAGATCTCCGGGTCCAGGTGAGCTGCGAGAGGCATGGAACAAAGGGGGGATCTCGAGGCGGTGCAAAATAAAAATTGTGGTTAATGTCACTTGCTGCACTGATTCTACCACGCTGTCCCCTACGCCGGCTTTCGAATCGATTGTTACCCGTGTTTTTGCCAGGATATTGTTACCCGGGCTTGCGTGTCACGCCATAGCCACTCTCCTCCGCCTAACACTCCGATATTGTTTGCTCGATTAAGGTGGATACCAAGGCAGAGGCGGTGTTGCTTCCTATCTACGGTGTGCTTGTGCCCTTCCACATCACCACCATTCGCAACGTAACGACGACCAACGACGCGGGCGGTGATGCAGCGCTGGTAAGAAGTCGTTCCTGTTCGGCCGGATTCGCTGTACGCCCGCATTACATATGTTTGCCTTTCCCTCCGCGTCCCCTTGCTAAGGTCCGCGTCACGTTTAACTTGGGGCCAAGCTACGAGCCGAACCAGCGGTACCCAAATGCGGTCTTCCTGAAGGAGCTATCGTTCAGGTGAGGTGGGCACCGTCCGTATAGGACGGGTGGACGATAGCTATTTACCTTGGTATGCTGTTTGCGGGCTTGTTGGCTAGCCGTAGCAATTCGTATCCTTTGCCGTGATAACTGGTCGGCTTGTAAAATCCTTCAGGTCGTCAGATGTGAAGCACGCCAACAAGGTGGCGTTGGATATCAAGCTGCTGCGTTCGTCGATCGCTCAGCGAGACAAGGAGCGGGCGGAGCGGGCAACGCTGGTGGCGCAGGAAAAGCTGGTACGCCCGACTTGGTTGTACGTGCACTGACATGTGCAGGTTCTCCTTTTAGACACTCACGAAATGAACCCAAACTTGCGTTAACCGTTTGTTTCTCCCCGAGCTCGATCAGTTGCGGCGTAATAATACATGACAGCGATCGGCGCATTACGGACAGAAGGGCTTGGTTTCTGGTCGCCATACGTCGTACATCTCTTAGACAATAATGGTTAAACCTTCGTGCGGCCTTGTAGATCCGCGGCAAGAAGATCTTCAAGTTGCCTGACCTGTGGATGCGTCCAGCCTTTCCCGGCAAGGGACGCAAGGTTCCTGGCTCGCTGGAGGCACATGCGAATGGATTCAGGTGGGTAAACGCAAATGTGTTTCAAGTAGCTGGTTCCCTGCTGCGGTCCTATGTGGAACGTACCGCGGCCAACAACTTTACACGGTTATACGTAATAAAGCTAGTGGATGGTTACGAATTGCGGTCAGACGAACTGGTCCTCCTTGATGTTGATCGAACCTGTACGGCCCTGCTCGCTCTGCAGGTATCAGACCCCCAAAGGCGAGATGCTCGACGTCATGTACCGGAACATCAAACACGCACTGTTCCAGCCGGCGGAGAATGAGATGATCACCATTCTCCACATGCATCTGCACAACCCCATTATGGTCGGTAACAAGAAGACCAAGGACGTCCAGTTTTATACCGAGGTGGGACAGCTTGTGTGCGCCGCTCGCTCCCGCTCCGTGCATCCCGTATTATTTATGTACTGGGTGTCAACCTATGCCATCGGTGCGGCCTGATATCCGTAGCACTGCACTGCCGGTGTTCGCGTGACTGCCGCGCACATAGGCGCATTTAATCCCGCACTGAAGGCGACGCTGCTCCGCTCTGCTGTATGCCAGGTAATGGATGTCGTGCAGACGCTAGATGGCGGCGGGAGGCGGAACATGTACGACCCGGACGAGCTCGAGGATGAGCAGCGTGAACGCGAGCGGCGAAATAAGATCAACGGCGAGTTCCAGCAATTCGTCAAGCGCGTTCAGGTCAGAACGATGCTCCTCGGCCAGGCGGGCGTTCCATGGCATTCTGAGGAAAGCTTGAAACAGCTCAAGCAGTGCGCACTCCGCTGGACCTTCGTTGTCTGGCATTGTCCATATGACTAAAACACCTTCACCGAAATGTTGGACAGGAAATGTGGGGCAAGGACTGCCCGGACCTCAGCCTGGAGTGGGACATTCCCTTCCGGGAGCTTGGCTTCAGCGGTGTGCCCCACAGGTGCGGGTGGACATGGGTCAGCACCATGAGTCCTTTTTCGGGAAGGGTTTACGATTCGGGATGGCCGTTTACCTGGTTCGGGAGCACGGGTTCACACTTCAACCTGCTAGTGAGCCGTATCCAATAAAGGCTATGCGAATTGCAGCTGAAGTTCAGGTACTGCACAAGGTGTTCACCAATTAGCGAATGGTGGATAATTAAATGTTGCGGGTAATGAAGGTCGCGGATTATTAAGATGTTGCGTGTATTGCTGTCGTAATTGTATCGTGCGTTTTTATAACAGTATCTGCTTGCCTGATTGCTTTACGCCGCCTAACCGCCCACCAGGTCCACGGTGTTTATGATGCCCTCTGTGAACTGCTTGGTGGAACTTACGGAGATGCCATTTTCTGTTATTACCCTTGCTGACATTGAGATCGTCAACCTGGAGCGCGTGGGTTTTAACCTCAAAAACTTCGACATGGCCATCGTGTTCAAGGACTTCACGCGAGATGTAAGTTGTGGAGGCTTCCGGAACATTTTGTCGTTCGCTCGCTTAACATGGGACTGAGGGCAGCTTGGTCAGGTCTTGGTCCTTATTGGCAGCAACCTGATTGCTCGTGTAATGCCTTCGCCGATGTGGACTGCAGGTGCTGCGGATCGATGCAATTCCTTCTAAAAGCTTGGAGGGCATCAAGGTGATTAATTGGTTCCAATAACTGATTAATTACCCGCCTCGTCACGTAGTCAGACTGTTAATAATAATCATGCGAGGCCCTATGACTGCCGAGTTTTGCTCATATGCATGCTTGGTGCTGAAACGTTCTTCGGCTATTTTGCCCTGTCGCCCGGTCTGAAGCTCCGCCGTGCACACCGACACTCTTTGCACGCACTTCACTGCCGCAGGGCTGGCTGACGGACATGGGGATCAAGTATTACGAGTCCAAGCTGAACTTGCAGTGGAAGCCGATCCTTAAGAACATCCTGGCTGATCCCGTAGGATTCGTAGAGCAGGGCGGCTGGGACTTCCTTGACATGGAGGTGAGTATTGCATTTATACCCGCCTGCGAGGCCGACGCCATATTGATCTTCTTGTCCTCATTCGTTACACTGTAATAACACTAAAGGAAAACCCAGCGGCGATGCCACCGGCGGCTAACCGAGCCTTCTCGTACCGAGAAGCCTACGCATTTCATTGAACTGAACCATCAACCCAACACTGCGCCCCCGTAGAAATCCGATGACGAGGAGGACGAGGCTGAGGCGAGTGAGGAGTACGCTCCCTCGGGTGAGGGCGACGAGGAGGACGACGACGACAGCGAGAGCGACGACGACAGCGAGGATGCAAGCCTGGAGGAGGAGGTACGTGCGGGCCCGTCCTAACTAATCGGAGGCATACGGTTCCAGCAAATTTAGAAGCGAATCTTGCAGGCTTCAGCTCGCCGCCCTCGCGCAATGCATCTGTGTGGTCTCCATCATTGATTGTTTGGCCTCATCAGTACGTATGGGTTTTATCTGTGTCTAGGAGGACGACGACGAGGAGTTCGGAGGCGAGGATGAGAGCGAAGGCAAAGATTGGGACGAGCTGGAGGAGGAGGCGCGCAAGTAAGTGGCATTTGCGAGCGAATGGATATACGATTTTGAATGGTGTCCTCGGGGCCTTGGCGCTGAGGTCTTGTGTACATTACCCAGTGTCACCAGGTTGGATAACGCTTCGCGACTCGTCCACGCTAACCCATGTGGAATGATCCCTCACTGATACTCCCATTGCATCGTGGTTACACCCCCTTATGCAGTGCGGACAAGGAGCGTACATACTCCGACGACAGCGGAGACGAGCGTCGGGGAAAGAAACGGAAGGTGCCCGTCGGCGGGGCCGTTGGCGGTGGGGGCGCCATCAGCGGCGCAAACGTCAAACGCCGGAGATGAAGGGCTTTTCGGACGGTGCCTTTTCCGTGAAATGGATTATTGACAGAGGGTGGGGTTGGTGTGCGCAGGCGTGGGTCACATATGGCCACACGGATCAATGATGCTCTCGTTGCCCCGTTCACATACTTGGCAGGTTTACGCTGGGTCAACACACGGTGTTAAGTAGGGGGCTTTCACTTGTGTGCAGCTATCACAACGCATGAGGTGTTGCTGACATGCTGTAGGTATGCAGCAGTGCGGTACGCGGGGCTGTGAGGATAATGACGTTGAGGTTGCGGGGGAACTCGCAGCATTAGAGCACCCAGCGGGGACACAGTCAAGACACGTGAAGGCGCTTTGGCGATGGTGCTAGGATCATGTTTTATGGGTTTTTTCCCTCGGGAACTGACTGTGGTAGTCGGCGACAGTATATCCATGTTGCTAGCTGGAATGGGCCGTCACTGCAGAAGCCGCTCCAGGTCGGAATGGGAAAGAACGGTTGTCATGTCGACGCGGCAGTCCCCATCATGGATAGTATGAAGCGGGGCGGGGGGAAGGAGCGGGAGGAGCTCCATAGAGGGAGGTGAACGAGTGGTGCTGAGAGACCCTGTTTCCTTGAACAGCCTTGGCTGTTGGTTCACGCGACTTCACGCATAGCGCCGTCTGCAACGCTAGAACGGCCGTAACGTAACATCATTTGGCGGTCTATTTCATGGAGCCCTCCTGCTATGACAAAACAGGCAAAGCGGGCGCTACGGACAGAAGCTCCCAGCCATGCACGCCGAGAGCTTTCCAAAGGCATCTCAATTGGACCCTGATGCATCATCATTCAGGTAAAATTTTGCTAAACAAACGGGCAGATGGCTGGGTGGTGGTGTTACCCCCGCCAATGGTGCGACAGGGTGCGACTTGGGAGTGTGTTATCCGTAGCGACCCATGGACCATGAAACACAACCTGGAGACCGAGCCGCATCAGCTGACGATACATGTACAACATGTTTACATGGACAGAGGATCTCAGTCGGTGGATGGGCAGGTGTCTAGGTTGTACTGGCGCGAGCGCCCCGGATCTTTCATACCAGATAGACTTTAAATCTAGTAAGGTGAGGTAAACTATTCATTTGAATCTTAACATAATATAATACTTGCATTTGTCCTATCAGCTGGATTGAGCGAAACCTTTCTTCTGTCTTCAGTACACGTCAGCGGTTTGCTTAAGATAAGCAATCCGCCTATGCAGCTCGAACTTAGTGTGGAAGCGACCTGCTGACGAGGTTGGCTCCGTCGCCTGGTGCCTTTGGCGATCGACGTGGACCACTTCCGATGTGGAGCTGGTTCCTTACCTTGCTGAGCTGGGCCCACCTGCAGCTTATTGAACCCACGGTTCGATGGTGGGAAGAGGTGGTGCTCGGCAGCTGGGAGGAATGGTTATTGGCACTCGTCCGGCAGGGATTTGAGGAAGCAACACGTTTCCTCAATGCTGTCGGGACCTGGTTTTTGTCACTGTTCAGTAAGCGGCGCTACCGTGAACAGCTGAGACGTGCGTGGCAGGAGAACTCCTGGCAGCAGTGGTGGGGCGAAGTTGCAACACGGCCTTCGACGTTGAACGCACTAGTGGCAAACCTAGTCGCACAGCAGCAACAGCAACAACACATACCACGCGAAAAGGGTAAGATTATCACGGAGTGGGATGGCAGGGCTTCTGACAGGGCTGGAACTGCACAACGCTGCGCGGCGAGCGCATGGCGTTACAGAGTGTTGCTCATTGCGGCTGCAAATTGAAGAGCGCGATACCTTCCGCGCTGTACTGCGTCGGCGGCACGTGGTAGGGGCCATGTTCAGCGCCGTCCCACCCTACCCGGTGTCGAACTCGTGCATTGGTTCCTGAGCACGTATATCCTCCCCTTACCTTCCTGCAGCTCCTGACACGGGCTCCGCGGCGTTGCAGCGCGACAGCGACGGCGTAAGCTGTCCTAACCCGGTTTCATCTCCTACCGGCGAGGTTCCGGCTGCCGCCGATGCGTCACTGCTGGAGGGAAGCCGGCTTCACAATGATGGTTGCAGCAGCACAGGCCGGGAGCAGGTTGCCGCTCGTGCCGGTCGTCCCACTGGCAGCGGAAGTGTCTGGTGGCCCCGCCCCACCAACCCCAGCAACGGAAGCGCCGGCGGGACCAAAGCGGCCGGAAGAGCATCGCTAACCGCGCGGCTGGAGAGGCCGGTTGTCTTTGTACAGCAAAGTGGTGAGCCTTGGCCGGTCCACGGGCTCTGCGTATTGTGTTGCCGGTTGCCGGTTCTGGGAGCCGTTACGTGGTCGGGAGGGTGTAGACTTCGGCACAGGAGGGCTGGTAGACTGTGCGTATAGCGCCCATTGGACTCCTGCTGTGTTTAGCTGGTCACCCCTTGCACCTGCCTCCACGCCCGATAGGAATGGGCATCCTAGACGAGCTGGCTAAGCGGCGGCACGGCCTTATCGAGGACGCCAAGATGGCTGCCCAACTTGCAGTTAGCAGGTACGGCACGGCGATTGCATACCGTCCTCCAATTCATCTTTTGCAAGGGGGGCGGGGATGGAAGTGCTCGTTGAGATCCACATGCAGTGTGACGATGTCGGTGGACCATCCAGCGCAAGCCTTAGGATTTGCACAGGTTGCTGTCAGCTCCCCCAGTCACTATGACCGAAACCCTGGAAAGGAGCAACACACAGTGCCGCTGTCCGCTCCTGGCAATCTCCCTTGCAGGGCGTTTGACCTGGCACGGTCGAGTGTGCGGGCGGTGCTGTTCCTGCCCTCTCGCGAGTCGCTGGCATCGCAGTACGGGTTTGCTCGGCGAGGGGCTGCCCAGCCTGATGGCGGTGCTGGTGTCCCAGACTCTGTCGACAACGACAGCAGCGGCGGCTCCCGCTGGCGTTACACGGAGGGGCCCGCAGCGGCCCGCGCCGCTGAAAGCGCCACCGTACGCGGGCCTCCGCCCAAGGTGCACCTCCAGAGGAGCAAGAGCGCGCACGTCAACATAGTAAGTTCCGCTGCCGTAGGGTGACTGCGGGTTGTCGCCCATGGCCGATCTCGCCAGCGGGTCAGGAGCGCAGGATTAAGTCGCCTGCTGTCCAAAAGCGCTCCCCCAACGCCGGCCGTGCTGCTGTTGTGCAGGCGGAGATGGCGTACAAGCCGGGAGCGGGGGCGGGTGCGGCCACCGCCAGCATGTCGCGGCGGGGTCTGCGGCGCTCGCGCAGCTACGGCCGCCTGCACAGCGGCGCAGGTGTGTTTGGCCAGCACACGACAGGTGAGCCGCCGCCGCAGCAGCAGATTGGGGTACTTGGGGTCACGTGAATGGATGCCAAGCGTGTGCTCTGCCGGGATATCTGACCCCCTTCTTCGCTGCGGCGCGCGCAGAGGCACCCAGCGACGCCCTGTCCGTCATTCGTGCCGCCGGCTACCCCCACGAGCTGCACACCGTCACCACGGACGACGGCTACGTGCTGCGGCTGGAGCGCATACCGCGGCCGGGAGCGCGCGACGTGGTGTTCTTCATGCACGGAGTGCTGGACACGTCGATGGCCTGGGTCAGCGGCGGAGTGACGGGCAGCCAGGCCTTTGCGGCGTGGGAGGCGGGTATGGACGTGTGGCTGGGCAACAGCCGCGGCAACTCACCTCGCCAGCACCAGGGTGGGTACTCCGCGCAGCACAGAGGGCTACGGCGGGCAGCTTTGTACTTGGGCGTTCAGGGCGTGGACTGAACCTGCGGAACTTCTGGAAGTGCTGCAGATCTGAACCTCATAAGAGACTGGGATGAGCATTGACGGGCCTTGGTGACCTTACGGGATTCAAAGCTTTAGGCTATGTGTTCCCCAAAATGACGCGGTCATTACCCGCAAATGCTAGTGTGGGTGGGCTTGCTGCTCCGTTTTCTAAGCAACACCCACCACGTCAGGGAAAAGGGCTCGCCGCTTCCACACGCACCCTTCCAAGCCCCTCCAGGGTTGCCTGTCCCCGCACCCCAACTGTTCACCCACCCTGCCCGCCCCCATAGATCCATCGCGTCGCGGGTGGCGGTATTGGCAGTACAACATCAACCACATGGGCATGTACGACATCGCGGCGCAGCTCGACCACATGCACAACATCAAGTGCGCAGAGCTGGGCGCAGGTGGGCGGCAGGACCGGGGTCGTCCGGGGGCAGCCTTGCCCGTCTGGTGGGTGGGCACATGGCTGACTGCCTGTGCAGCTTCATCCTGACCCCTGGAGCAGGTCCACTTGTCTGCCCTGATCCTCTCGTAATGTGACGACGCACTCCAAACTCCGCAGGCACTGTGACTCTGGACCTGGATCACCTGGGACCCCTGGCGGGGAGCTTCTTAGGAGGAGGAGGCGGTGGGGCCAGCAAGCGCAGTCCTGTTGGTGCCAGTGTCGGGGGGCTGCTACCGGGTCGGGCTGCCAGCACGTCCGCCTCCAGGGGGGGGGCCGAGGCGCCAGGTGCACCAGCGCCGCGAGGCGTCCGGAGTTCGGTCAGGTGAGCGCCCTGGGCGGTAGCTGCCAGTGCGAGTATGACCCGCGGTTACGGCGGGGATGGGTTGCCAAATAAGGGTCGAAGCACTCAAGTGGTCGGTGCTCAGAGTGTTGGGGATGTGCGCGTCACCAACTCGCTCGCCCTGTCCGCTACGATTGTGTGCTGTCCAGGATGCGCCAGTCAAACAGCGACGGCAACTTATACCGCTGGGGCAGCTGCGCCAGCGCCGCTAGCAGCAATGACAGCGGCGGCGGCTCGGTGCTGCCGGCGGGGACACCGGGTCGCGCAGCCGCTGCGGACGTCGGTGGGAGCCCCGGGCGCGGGGCGACTGCCGGAGTCGGCGCCGTGCCGGAGCACCTCCCGGCCCCGTCCGCCCCCTCAGCGAGGATCAGTGCCGCCAGCCTGGGCCGTGCAGTGAGCAGCCACGGCCTGCTGTCGCCCATGCCCAGCTGCGACGGCAGCGAGGACGGCCTCAGCGGCAGCGGGGCGGAGGGGAGGCCTGGTGCAGCAGCTGGACCGGACCAGGGGCAGGAGGCGGACCAGGAGCCGGACACGGGGGCCGCCAGCTGGGATGCGGGTCGCGCCGAGGGCTCCGTCATGCGCGGCTTGGGTCAGGTGCCGCCGGCCTCGCTGCCGCGCGACGCTGGGGCCCCCGTCTCCCATCGGACCTCAGCCGCCAGGCCCTCATCGTCCTCGACACCCGCCCCAGCTAACGCGGCTGCGGGGAAGCCGGTCTGCCGCAACGCTGTCACCCTGACCTTCATTTCACAGCCGTCCGACGGCCTCCCTGGAGCTCCTGCCGCCGCCTCGGCACCCCGTCCCGCCACCACCACCTTCACCCTGGAGGCCAAGACGCGCAGGGACTTTGGTTCCGGAGCACTCTCGACACCCAAGGCATCAGGGGCGGGCGGATCCAGGCATTTCCCGGAGGTGGGTTTGGCCTCCGGGTGCGCCTCGGCTGCCAGCGGGAGCACTCGGCGGCTGAGCCACGTTGTCGGCGTGGCGGATGGCGGCGCTCATGCGGCAGGAGGGGGCGGGGGGGCCGGCGGCAGCAGCACCGCGGCCTCGATGCTGGACGCGGTGGGCTCAGTGCTGGGCCCGGCGGCGGACGCCGTGACCCAAGCCATGGCTTCCGCTGCGGCCACCGCCGGCGCCGCCCTCGCCACCGCCGCGGTATCAGCCACGAACCTGCTGCAGCCGTCACTCCAGCGGGGGGCCGGAGCAGCAGCAGCAGCAGGGCCGGCGCCTGCAGCTGCTGCGCCAGCACTGACTGCCGCCAGCCCCTTCGCCGTGGCCTCGTCGCAAAGCGCCAGCGGTGTTGCAGACGACGTGGAGGAGCGGGGTTCCGGGTCAGCCCAGGAGAGCTCGCAGGCCGCCTGGCTGGACAGCGGCTGGGCCGCACAGCAGCGCAAGTGTCCTGCAGGCCCAGCGGCCGACCTTAAGGGGCAGCAGCCGCTGCCCCAGCGCCAGCCACAAGAGGTCAGGGTCTTGACTGGGGCTGCGGGCAGCAGGGAACCCGCCGCCGTACCGGAGGCCGCCACACCGCGCTCTGCGCGCGGTGGGGGTCCGCAGCGCAACCCGCTGTTCAACGGTTTCTCCTTTCGCCGGGTCTGCAGCACCGACCAGCTGGCTGGGAGTGGCGGCAGCGGCGGACTCGGGCGGGCAGGCGGCTTCATACCCGCGCTGCTGACCGCGCCGGAGCGGGCGAGCAGCGGGCAGTCGGCGGGGTCGGGGTCATCCGGCGGCGACGGTGGCGCGGCCGCTAGTGAGGGTTGGGCCGAAAGGATGCCGTCGCTGCTTTCCCCACCGGGCGGTCCAGTGGGAACGGCGGGGAGCAATGGTGGCGGCGGCAAGGGCCGTTCTTTGGGTGGCTCCCGGCATCAGTCGTGCCCTTACAAGCTGCGCTGCGTGGCCCACAGCCTGGGAGGCATGTCCATGCTCATCCACCTGGTCAACCGGCTGCGGGAGGGCCGCCCGCACAACATCAGCCGCCTGCTGCTGCTCACGCCGGCGGGCTTCCACAAGCACTGCCCCAGGGTGAGGCGGAAGTGCGCTCTGAGCCCACCTGCGTAAGCGGTCGTGGCCCTCCTGCGTCCCTTGCCAGGGTCATGGTGCTATGCGTCCGTCCGTCCGTCCGTCTTCAACGTATAAGTTCCAACGTGACACCGCCCTCCTGCCCTCCTGCTGCCCAAAACGCCCACCTCTCCCTCCCCCCGCCGCCTGCGCACCCCCCTACCCCCTTAGGCCTCCCGGCCCATCATGTTCGTACTGCCGCTCGTCACTCGCGCCTTCCGGGCGGTCTTCGGTCGCACCTTTTGCTTCCCGCTCTACATCCCCACCTTCCTGGGCCGCGCGCTGACGTTCAAGCTGCTGCTGTCCGCCAGCCGCATCCCCGGCCTGGGGGAGCTGCTGCGGCTGGGCTTCAAGGTCCGTGTGCGTGCGAGCGGGTGGAGCCCTGCGTTGGAGCTGCCGTACACATGTGCTGTACCCCGTCAGGACGGCCCCTAAAGCGAGCTGCCTGCAGCCTGCATGTCTTAAAAAACAAGTCGTACTGTGCCCGTGTGCATCACTGGGCTGATTCTGACCCTGAACCTGACCCACCCCTCCCTCCTGAACTGCCTTCAGGCGCTGCTAGACGGCGATATCAGCCAGTGGGACCGGGCCCTGCAGATGCCGCACTACAGCGCCGAGGACATGCCCGCAATCTCGGTGGACCAAGGTGAGCACTGAGCGGGAGGGAGCGCTAAGGGGCAGGAGGGCGGAGGCTTGGGAGCAGTGTCGGTGTAGTGCAGACGGGCAGGCCCACTGATTCAGTCGGGTCGCGCTGCGGCTACCGGTCCTCCAGCCAGTCCCAAATGCGCAACAGACGTGGTGGCTTTTCCGTCACCTCCCCTCCCCTCCCCTCCCTCCCGCCGCAAGTAGTTGACCCTTGCCCAAGCCTAGGGCCTGCAGCAATGAAAATACACCGGCACATGTCCTTCCCCGCTGCCACCCACGAAACTAACCCTAAAACCCTACACTGCCCTCCCTCCTCCCGAGCAGTGCTACACCTGGTCCAGCTGGTCAAGTCTAACTCATTCCAGCTGTACGACTACGGCTCCCCCGCCGCCAACGTGGCGCACTATGGCAGCGTACGGCCCCCCGACGTGTCCTCCGAGTACTGGCGCCTGGACCTGCCGGTGCACCTGGTTGCGGGGCGGCGGGACGGAGTCATCCCGCCACCGAACATATGCCGCCACTTCGACGCCATGCGCACGCAGGTGGGCAGCGGGGCGGCCAGGAGGGAGGTCCGACTATCTTGGCTGGTACCCGTGTGAAACTTTGGGGTTGGGGCCGTTTCTGGGTTTCTGACTCGATTGGCTTGGGTGGCTGGCGTTGGGGGAGGATGCCAGGCGTAGGGTACAGCTCCTGTCCTGCGATGCCGTTCGCTCGACCCCTGGTCCGGCCCCGCGCTGCAGGGTGTGGCGGTCAGCTACCGCGAGTACGACTTCGGACATCTGGACTTCACCTTCGGCGTCAAGGAGGAGCTGCGCATGTACCTCATGAAGGTGCTGCGGCTGTAGCACAAGGCAGAAGACAAAACGGGCTGAGAGAGAAAGGTCTCATCGTGCTGCGGCTGATCATTCACGTCTGTACTGGTGCTGGCGGTTAATTGGGTCATCATGGAGGCACACTCGTCTGATCGCATTGGGTGGCGCCCGCAGTGCTCTCGAGGGAAAAGGGGGGCATGGTAGGGTGCAGAAGGGTTAGCTGCCTGGTGAGGCAGTCTGGAGTGTGCGGGACAATAGGTGGTGGTATCCCGTCGATAGGACTGGGCGGCAGAGTGGTGGCGCAGCATGTGAGCTGCGGCACCCATTACATCCAATTCCATACGTGTCGACCGGGAACATCCATATGGTTATGTGGGTGGTTGACAGCTCAATAGCGATGCCTTTGCAATGAATGTATCGGGCAGGGAAGGCTGGGCTCCAGCGGTTGACCATCGGCCGTCCCCAAGAAGCGTACATTCCCCGGTGCTGGTTGCTGTTGGGACGGGGGCGAGCATCCATTATGCCGCCTCGCTCGTTGCGCCGGGTAGGCCGCCTGGGTGCACCACCTACGGTACCTTCGAGGCGACAGCAACCAGCACCAGGGCTTCTTGGCGAGGGAGGTGGTCTTCCAGCTGCAGACAAATATCTTTTTTCCCTTTTTACGGCTTGGGGCTGTGTGGAGAACACCTTGGGGGTCTTCATTAATTGCCTCGGTCGTCGTTCGTTGGGCCGTCTGCTCGTGTAGTGAATTGGCATCGACATCCGTCGCGTGTTAATCTACCGCTCGATGTGCGTGAATGTATCGTTTGTTTGGCAAAATGCTTGCTGTGTGGGATGGTGCTGCTCGAAGAACCCCACGAGAGCTGTTGGGGCGTTGATAAAGCGCCAGCAGATGGCGTGCAGCTGTGTGACGTGGCGTGTGTGGAATACCTTCAAGGGTTGCTGGCAAGGGTTTTTCCATCTTGGCCCGACCCAGCGCTGCATGCCTGCCAATGCAAGCGGCACAGATGCTGTACCGGGACTGCTGCTGTCGCCCCTTACCCACGTGGTGCTTTCGAATCGGGTGTGCAATCTGGTGAGGAGGCGACCAGGCAGGGGGGGGCATACTGGAGAGCGTGGGGAGAGTGCATCCGACCGTCCTGCAACGCAGGTGCGCTGCGCATTACAAGACGATACAGTAACAAGAGTTATTATGACAGTAATGCGTGGATTAAGATTACCTGGGGTGCCTGCCGAGCGGTAGGCGGTGGAAGGCTGGGTTTTGTGTGGATAACAATTTTGTCGTGTTGATGTTTTCGTTTGTTCAGGCGCATATGTGACGCCACGCTAATGCTGATGCTGATTACTGGTGCCGTAATGAAGCGGCAATGTGAAACGACTACCGCTTTCCTCTTGGAATAGGCCAAGGGTTCTGAGGCAAAGAGACGGTGTAGCGGGCGGACGCTGCAAGTTACGATATGCAGATTTTTTTACGATGTGCAAAAATATCACAGAAGTTACGATGTGCCGGTTACGTATTCCTTGCTGGGCTGGCAAGCGGCACGCACATCGGGATGCATCTGGATGCATTTGAGGCTGCCTCCAGGCTGGGTGCTCCATGCAGCGCTGTTATTGTGGGGTTGACCGCTGATGAGGTCGCTGGTTATGGTGTCGTTGCAAGGCTTCACTAGGTTTCCAGGTAATGCGCCTGGGTGCTGTGATGGTTGCTCCCGACGTTCTTGGCCGCGCTTGCGCTTGCACCCCATATCGGGGCTGACCCACATCCCGTGGGCATGCCAGCTGTAGAACAACGAAGACCTGCCTGCATTTCCTCCCATGCCTCATGTAAATGGGAGGTGGAGGCGTGCTCAGTATGAGGCAGCAGCGCAGCGCAGCATGGATGCAGGGCATATTGAGCAATCCCATAATGAATGAGTTCACACTGTTCATCGATTAATGGGATTACCAAATGTTCGGATGGCACATGCAGCCGCGCAAAGCCCCGCAATGCTTGGATGTGCGCGCGCGCACATGTATTACTTGGGTAGAAACCTCGCATCAGCAATGAAACTGATTCTGTAAATCGGTCATATCGCGAATGCTTTCCGAGCACATGTGGGCATTATGGCGACCTTTAGGTAAGATATTAGTTCCGCTGGATAAGGCCCTCCCTCGGCGCCTTTTATTTATAACCCAGAGAGCCCATTGTTCATCGTTAGGGGCGGCAGAAGCTTGTATTATCAAGCAATTCCTAGGCGACTGCCGCCCCTCCGATTGTCCCTTGCATGCCGTGCCCACTGGCGGCGCAGTGGCCGCCTTGCCTTGGCGGAAGCGGCAACATGCGGAGCCACTACTTGCTTGGAACCAGGCGCTGGGCAGTCTTGATGAGGGATGCTGGTGGTCAAGGCTCACAAGGACGGCGGGATAAATGCCCAGCCGCCGCCGCCTCGCCCATGTCATCGTCAGCTGCGCCTTCCAACGACTCTACTGATCTGTCTGAGCTGATCCCGTGGCTCCAGCATAACAACGGCCGCGTTGATAAATTAACGCTGGCTAACCTTGCTGGACGCGACGGCGCCTCTGGCTGGGGTCTGAAGGCTTCTCAGGTAGGTTTGCCAACACATTAATTGGATCCAACGCTGAAACTTATTGTTCGATAGTTCCTAATATACCTTTCTAACTATCACGCAGGATGTCGAGCAGGGTCATCGCTTGATTCTTCTTCCGGCTCCTTGCCATCTCACCTACTCCGCCCAAGACGATTCAAGGCTCCTAGCGCTTATTGGCAAGGTACCTGACGAGCTCTGGGGAGCTAAACTTGCTCTGCAACTGTTGGCTCAGCGGGTACGAGGACCTGACTCGACGTTCTCGGCCTACATCGCGCATCTGCCGAAGGGAGTTCCTGGTATCCCCATGTTCTTTAGCAAGAGCGCTGTCGACCTCATCGACTACCCGCCGGTCTCCCAGCAAGTCCAGAAGCGCTGTAAATGGCTCTTCAATTTCAGCCAGCAGGTTCTGGCGCAGTTACCCGGCACGTCACAAGATCCCTTTGGCGGCGTCACCGTCGACATCAATGCATTAGGCTGGGCGATGGCCTGCGTAAGCTCTCGGGCGTTCCGTACGCGCGGCCCGACGCAGCCTGCGGCGATGCTTCCGCTGATTGACATGGCCAACCACTCGTTCTCCCCCAACGCTGAGGTGCTGCCATTGGACGGAGGTGGTGTGGGCCTCTTTGCAAAGCGTAAGGTGAGCCTGCCTTCCCCCAGTGTGACGCAGCCAGCGCACCTTGTATTGTAGAACAGCTGCGTGTTCAGTTCATGTTTGCCTACGAACGATTATTCATGAGATGTGTTGCGAGCATGAGCAGGTAGAAGCGCTCCTCGTGCATTACAATGGCAAACGCTTGTCGTGTATGTTAATCTGCTAACTTGATACGCCTCTCAGCTGTCTCTTGCCTTGTGTATACTCGCTTTAGGTCTCAGCTGGGGAGCCCCTTCTGCTGTCCTACGGCAAGCTTAGCAACGACTTCCTGTTTATGGACTACGGTTTCATCATCCCAGACAACCCCTACGACACGGTGCAGCTTCGGTTTGACGTCGGCTTGCTGCAGGTGTGTCGTGGAGGGTCGTAACATCTTGTGACAATTTTGACCGCCTGATGCCACTGCCGCTGGCGAATTCGCATGCAAGTACAGCGCAAAGAAGCATCGCGCATGCACCCTGTGTATCGAGAGGAGTGATGACACAAGCTGGCACCAGTCTGTGGGGGTTAGACCACAACACCTAGCCCCCGATGATGTTATTACCTATTGGAGCTGTCTGACCTCTCGATACAACTCCTTGCATATTCCTCTTTTTGTTAGAAATGTTTACCACAGCACAACTTGAGGGAAGTGACGACAATTTGTTGGCACCAGATCTGAGTCGTACAGTGACGAATCAATTGGCTGTAACTGATCCCTCAATTGTCTAGCAGATTAGCGAAATTCTGCATAACTGTGATAAAAGCGATTTCAGATGTAGTGTCGCAGTGGTTGTGTATGATGCCCGTACTGACGTCTCCTGTCTCCTCTGTGCACCCTCATCGTATGGCTCACAGGCGGGCTGCATGGTGGCCAACGTCACCGATTCCGTGGGCGCGCCACTCGACCTGGTGATGACACCCTGGCGGCAGACGTTGCTGGCGGAGTTGGGCCTCGCGGGGCCTGCAGCCAACACGGAGCTCAACCTGGGTGGACCCGACCTCATTGATCGGCGGCTGCTGGCGGCTGCTCGGATCATGGTGGCTCGTCAGGAGGGCGAGGTGGTGGGACGCGGTGTGGAGCGGCTGTGTGCCATTGACCGTCCGCTGAGCCGAGAGAACGAGGTTGTGGCGCTGCGGATCGTCGCGGGTGTGGTGGCGGTGGCGCTGTCCAACTTCAAAACTACCCTGGATCAGGACTTGGCGCTGCTGGCGGGGCAGATACCGACGCTGGAGTTTGCTGACTCGGCGGCTTCTCTTCCACCCCTGGAGATGGAGCTGCTGAAGAGTGAGGACGAGATGTTGGCCGTTCGCTTCCGGTCTGAGAAGAAGCGGATCCTGAGTCGGACGCTGCAGCGAGTGGCTGCGCTGACAAGGGCTGCGATGGAAAGCTCTGACTTGCGGCAGACGACTAGCGTGGCGACAGCAAAGAAGGGCACTAAGCCCGCACCCGCTACCGGCAAGGGATTTGGGAAGAGATAATTGCAGGCCTGTAGCCTGTGTTAGCCTAACATTCTGTGTACAATATTAGTGCCTCGCTATTGATAGGTCGGGGTTGATAAGAGGCTGAAAAGCTCGTTAGCAATGGTGTTTGGTGACTGGTGTATTATGTCGGTTTGCCTTGCGCTGCTTAGCTGGTTGCTAGAAGATATGGTACGGTGCCACGCATAGACGTCTGTTGTGCGCGTGCAGGCACTAACGCCATGTGCTTGATATAGACGGCTCTTGAAGGTGCTGTATGCGGCTGCGTATGCGGCTGCGTAAGGCGCAATAGCTCCACGCTTTCGCCAATTAATTAGGTTCAATATTCAGGAGGTTGCTGTACATAAGAAGCTTGTGTAAGGTCTACTGGCCTGATACGGTTCATGAGGTGTCTTCCAGGGCACTCGGCACATTACACTTCACACTTACAGCAGCCACACGCGACACGTTCTCCTCCCAACTTCAAATAATGAAATACACACGACCAACCGGAAGCAGTCGGCCCAACCTTATAACTTGCAACGTTGCGGGCAAGCAATTCCTACAGAAAAGGAGGGGGAGGAGCGAAGCTTAATTGCGGGTTTGTCTGGATAGGAAAAGATGGAAAGGACAGTGCACTAAGCTATCTGCCTCCCTCCCACCCTCGCACCCTACGATCCACCTGCCTGGCCAGCCTAGGTAAGGCGCTTGAGGATGGTGGCGCACTGCGAGTAGTAGCCGTCCCCGAAGAGGTTCAGGTGGTTGAGGTAGTGGTACAGCTTGTAGATGTCAGCGCGCTGCTCAAAGCCGGGAGCACGCGGGATGAGCTCGTGGTAGGCCGAGTAGAACTCCTGGCTGAAGCCTGCGAGGGGGGCGGGGGTAGAAGCAGCAGCAGGAGGGGACACACGCACCTACGGTGGCAAAATTTGGACTGGGTGGATTGGGTTGGAACGGAGTTGACGAGCTGAAGGCACAGCCAGCCCATTCCAGCACACCACACATGGGATTCGGCCGGCGCTGTGCCCTCTCCCGGCGCCTCCCCCCAACGCTTCCCCTCCCCGCCCCGCACACCTGCGCACCAGCTCATCCCGAACTCCGCCTCGTGGTGTCCGAAGTAGGTGGCGGGGTCGAATATGGTGGCCTGCCCGCCCGCCGCCCCAATGTTGCCGCTCCAAAGATCACCATGGAGCACGCTGGGCCGCACCTGGGCCACCGCGACGAGGGGACGGGGGTAAGGGAGCGAGGGAACCCGTCGAGGGGGAGACGGAAGGAGCTAGAGAAGGTGGGACACCCAGCTGGGTCAAAGGAGTCAACGGGTGAAGGCGAGATAGGGAGAAAACACGGCTCATGCCAAATCCTCTTCGCGGCTGTTGCCTGTGTATGCCTACACGAACCCCCAACCCCAGTTCCCCATAACCATGCAGGCCCCCCCTTCCGCACCTCTATGCCGTCAAAGTACGTGTGGAGGTCGCTGCACAGCTTCTCGCCCATCCGCAGCAGCTGGGTATCGCCTGGAGGGCGCACGTCAGGGTGGAGGGTAGGGTGGCGGGGAGGTGCGGAACCATGTAAGGAGGCTGGAGCTGGACCAGATAGGCCGCGTACTACCGGTCCCCCGTCCCGTCCCATTCCTGAGTCACATCCCGCCCACCCACCTGCCATCTTGAGCTGCGGCATGAGGCGCCGGTCTCGGAGGAAGGCCACCCAGTCCGCCGACCAGCCGTTGAGCTGCGGGGTGCCGCCGATGGTGTTGTCGACGGGGAAGCCGAACTGGCCGGCGGCGGCATGCTCGTCCTGATGGAAGAGGTCCGTACAGTGGGCCGTACAGAGAGTGCGCATGGGGATAGCCGTCCAGCCACCGCCTCCTCACAATGTGAGGATACACAGCTGCCGTACGCGGCCACACCACTACCTCCATTACCCGACCCACCCCACCTCCGGACCACCACCATGCGTCCCAAACACCCACGCCCAATCCCTCCGCCACATTCCCTCCTCTCTCCTGCCGCCGCTGCCGCTGCTGCCGCGGCCGCCGCCGAGTCCGGGCCCCACCTGCGGCTGCGCCAGGTGCATCCTGGCCAGCCCCCTGCCCAGCTCCGCCATGTCCAGCCGGCCGGTCATGTCCAGGTGCTCCATGACGATGAAGGAACCGCCCCGGACCCCCGGGGAGGAGCCGGCCAGGCTGCCGTAGTGGAACACCTGGGAGGGGAGCGGAGGGGAGCCCACGATGGGGCAGGTGGGGAGGGCCACGAGGGGGCAGGCGGTCAGCGGGTGAGGGAATCACCGGAGTCGGGTGGCGTTGCCGCAGCAAGCGACCTCAGGCTCCGGAAGAGCGGGGCTCAAATCTCTCCCCGTTACCTGCCGTACCTTTGGAATGCGCAGCGTCTTGGTGTCTGTTGGTGGTTGGGGTGGGTTGGGGTGGGGGAGGGAACATGTCCGTTAGGCTGTGTGGAGGATGGGTGACCGCGATGTGCAGCAACATAGCTGCCTGGATGGCATAAGGCCCCGAAGCCCTGACATTATGGCGTTGCAGGGCCATGAGCCTGCATAAGTTAGGTGAAGCTGGTGGCAAGGGTCCCCGCTGTGTCCCCTCCCTGGCGGCCCGGTTCCCTCCAGCCCTCACCACCGCCGCTCACCGTACATGGCCTGCAGCCCCAGCGCCTCCCCCCGGAACATGGCCTCATCGCGACCCAAAGACGTCTTGACGAAGTAGCGACTTCCGCCTGGGGGGACGGGTGTGTGGAAGGCGGGGGGGGAGGCGGGGGGGGCGGGGTGGTGTTAGGGCTGTCAGCTCGAGTGCGGTCGGGATCGAGGCCCGGCAGGAGCCCAAGAGACCCAGGGGAACGTGGAAAGCGGTCGCGGACAGGGGCCGAGCCTTGGCTGGGCCTGCAAGCGAAAGAGGCTGGCCTTGACCACCACCGCTGTAGCGGCAGCACTGGACAGACCGGGGTGCTGCAGCCGCCTGTGAGCACCCCTTCCCGTCTGTCGCTCCCCTGTCATCTGCATCCCGCCGCGCCCCCCCATCCTTGCACACACCTTCTGGACTTCCTCACCTTTAACCTGTCAACCCCCACCCAGCGGTTCGCCCCCCACTGCAGCTGCCCCTTCCCCCCCACCGGTTCCCCACCTTTAGTCTGCACCACGTACGCGCTGCTCCACCCGCTCCCCGACACGAAGCTCTCCTTCACCACCGGACCATCCCCCAAGTGCTCCTCGATCCACTGGCTGGCGGCGGGGTGGCTTGCCCTGAACGGGGTGGCACCAGTCGACCGCGGTCCGTGCCGCTTACCCTCGCAATCGACAGCGCCCAGCGACTCCAATATCCACCCTGTCTTTTATTTTCATGTGCATGGATGTGGGTCGGACGGAGCTGTGCTCACCTGACGCGCACGGTGCGTGGTCGTGCCGCAGTGAATGGCCTGCGCGAGGGAGCGATCCTCGCAGATCCCGCTACTGCCGAACGGCGCTTCAAACATAGATCCATACCGCGTACCATTGGGAGCTGCTGCGGCTGCTATGCTGCTGCTAGGTCGTGGCAGTGTCGATGCAGCTATTGAGTACAGCAAAGCAGAAAGCCTACTGAGTTCTGTATCACCTAAAAGCAGTCTCGGAGCGCTGCATGTAGCTAAGAAAACTGACAGCGGTATGTGGACTTTGGCTTGCATTTAAAACCGTTTGCCAACCGCATCAGATTAACGATAGCTGGTAGACAATCGAACATAGTAAGAAGTGGCATGCACCTTTCGTTAAATAATTTGGGTCATATACTATCAGTTTCAGAGCACTCGCCCAGACTGTCCAGTGTCCCCCCTTCAGCCATGGTGGTAACGATGGTGTGACCAGACGCCAATCTACTAGACTCAGCCACCCTAAATTTGTTGCTATTCGGATCTATCTTCACAGCAACGTCAGCTGCCTTTTGATGTCAACCAACCGAAGCACCCACCTCACCCGCACAACACATGCCTGCCAAGGGGCGCCCTCGACACCACCATGTATTCCATGGCAACCTATCTTCGCCAGACCCGCCAAAACGTTCAAGGGCATTAGATGAAGCCGAACGCGCGCAGCCCCTCCATCACTCCGCCTGCAGCCGGCAGCGACGCCAGGTGCACTCGGAGCGAGGGGGCGGGTGCGGGAGTCGTGGTCCCTCCGTCACCTAGCGCCGCAACGGCCACCCCCCAGCCGTCCAGTCCTACGCCCTCGCACTGGCCGCCTGCCCCTCCCCCCTCCCTCTTCCCCTGCAATACCTCGAGCGCCGCCCCAACCACAGGACCCAGCTCCCCCGCCACAGCCGCGCCACTGCACGCCCCCCTCCAGCCCACACCCCAGCCCCCCTCCCTCTCCGCGCCCTCGTCCCCCTCCTCCTCCTCCCCCTCCTCCCCCTCCTCCCCTCCCCTGGCCCCCCCGGCGGGCTCCGCCGCCTGCCCTTCCGCCCGCGGAGTGCCACCGCCACCACCACTGCGGCCCCCGGCGGCCCGCTGCTGCTGCTGCCGCGCCTGCCGCCTCTCGAGCGCTGCCAGCGCGAAGCACCTCACGGTGGGGTGGCAGTTGGCCACCACGATGGAGTGCTGCTCGGCGCCCTGGGGTGGCGGGGCGGGTTGGAGGACGAGGGTGCGAGTGGTGCGAGCGTGTGAGTTCGGTGTTGCACGGGTGATCTGCAACAGTTGCTGCCAGGGGGCAGTTGCGGAACAATTATCGGACCCCCCCCGGCTCCCCCGCTTCCCCCGGGCGCCCCGCCCCCTACCGCCAGCATGTCCAGGTCGTTGGGCGCGTCCCCCGACACCACGATGGCTCCAGGGGGGCACCCCAGCAGCCGCCGCACGTAGTGGGCTGCGGCGTTCTTGCCAGCGCGGGCAGGCAGCACGTCCATGTAGGCCCAGCCGGGGGGGTCTGGGAGGGAGAAGGGAAGAGCACCCGCGACAACCGGATAGGGTTTATGGGAGGTCTTTGTCGTGTGATCGTTGTCGTGTGATCGTGCGTTATATGTCAGCCCGACCCTCCCCGCCCCCGCTCCACGCACCCTCCGTGGGCCCGATGACTGTGCGGTAGCGCACCCCCGCCGCCAGCAGGTGGGAGTCCATAAGGCCCACCACATGCGGCACCGCCTCCAGCGCCATACACACGGTGAGCTTGAGTTCCTCGTTCTCATCGGGGTGGCGCCAGGCCACCCTGGGGGGGAGGAAGCAGGAGCAGGGGGAGGAGGAACGACGAAAACCGGATCTTAGGGGAGGGGGAGGGGGACAGAAACACCGACCCCCTACATACGGTCGGAACCACCTTGCCAGGAGGACCCCCCACCTGTGCGTCCCCAGCCGCTCCATGGCGCCCTCCAGCGCCGCCGTCACCTCCCGGATGCTCCACTCCGCGGAGACGTGCTCCGACCAGCAGCTGACCTCCCGCCAGCCGGAGGCGCACCCTGCGGCACATCAGGGGGGCGGCGGGAGGGGGAGCAAGGGGGGGAACGGGCGGCGTTGCGTTGGTTAACACTGGAGCGAGGCAGGGCAGAGCGCATGTCTGCTGGTAGGTGCCCTGGGGTTAGGGTTGCGCGCGGTCAGGTGTCGGCAGGAGTGCCACACGTGCTGACACGCGACTGGCAGCTGTCAGGACGCGCACAAGCATGGTGAGGCAGCTTCTGACGGACACCTCCCAGGCAACCCCACTGACCCGCGGGTCCGCCCGCCTCGTCGCGCACGTAGATCCTGGTGCCCACCCCGCACACCAGCACATCCGGCTCCGGGATGACCTCCCCCCGCTCAGCCACCGCGCGCATGAAGAGCGGCAGCGTCCTGAGGGCACCGCATGGCACAGCATGACACAGCGTGGCACAGCACAGTGCCGCAACATCAGTGCCGCGTTGGGTTTTTTTTCAGCGGGTCAGTGAGGCCGGGTGCAGGAGGGGCCGGGTGCAGGAGGGGCGGGGTGCAGGAGGGGCCGGGTGCAGGAGGGGCCCGGTGCAGGAGGGGCCGGGTGCAGGGCAGGTGCCCCGACACACCCTAGTTAGCGCAAGTCAGGCGTTCCCGGACCCACTCCTCCCTCCCCATCAGCACCAGCAGACCACACCCCGCTGCCAACCTGCCGGTGTTGATCGCCAGCCGGCACTGCGGACCCCCCGCGGTGGCGCCCATCAGCCGCCAGTGGGAGAACGCCGCCTTGAGCGCCCGGCTGCGGGTGTCGCACTCAGCCACCCGCTCAGCGGCAGCACTGCCGCAGCCATAAGTTTCCTCGTGCGCCGCTGCTGCTGCTGCTCCTCCGATGAGCGTATCGTCCAGGTCGCTGACAAGGAGCAGCGGCCGCAGCAGTGGCGGGGGCGGCGGTAGGGCGGGACAGGAGCTGCTGGCAGCAGCAGCAGCGGCCGCTGAGGGTCCGCGCTCCGAGGGCATCGGAGCTCTTATGAGGTGCGAGGCGTTGACCGTGCAGCTGCTGGAGGTGCTGGAGGTGCTGGCGGTGCTGGTGGTGCTGGTGGTGGTGCTAGCGCCGAGCCGGCTAAGCGCGCTTGCGAGCGGAGGAAAGTGGCCCACAGGAAAGGCAGCCGGGTGGATGCGCGATGAGAGCATTAGATTCAGGCTCTATGTAATGCTTTTGGAGGCGACTTGCTAGCGCATTTGAGTTTGGCAACAACGCCCCTCAACGCCTCCAGCAGCAGCGTCTGTTGAGTCCTCCGTGCGTCGTGGGCGCCATGGGCGGCAGATCGCAAGAAACGGGTGGTGCCGCCCCATGCCCGAAAGGCACGACAAAAACGCAACCAAACAGCAACCAACGTATTACTAGCAGTAGTCCACTCCTTGACCTGCGCCTCTTTGGGTGAAGACCGGCCGACCCACGGGTGCCTCAAAACGCTTCGACCGCCGCGATGCCCCAACTGGGCCGACTGCCACAGAGGTGAAAAATCAATCAGTCCGATGTTACGACGCGAGGGCAGCGACTGACTGCCCAATATGGGCGGTGCCCGACGTGGCTACTGGCTGCTGTTCTTGCGCGGTTGCGAAGTGCGGATGGTCGAGTTCGTTAATACGCTCTTCTTACGGCCTTCCCAGGGGCATTTTGTCTATAAAGGCCCGCGGATGGCTCAGCTCCTCATCTTGCTGTGCCAGCCCTCGGATTTCCTCTCAAGACCCGCTCCCTCCCTCCCTATCTACCTCCCTCTCTGCCCGCTCGCCTCGCCATACTGCCGCTACTCCCCGCCGCTGCACCAGACACCCCTCCAATGAACTAATGACTTAGGAACTGAATAGCTGATCGCAAGACACACAAGCACGAGTCACAGCCTGGCCGGGTGACCCCTCTGGCCACATCCATCCGCGCCCTCTGCCACCTCCAACCCTCCCCGCTCTCCCAGCATGAGCCTGCTGCAGCTACCGGCCTGAGGCCCCACTGCCCCCACTGCCCCCGGCGATTCCGTCGGCAGCCGCCCGCCACAGCTCTTGCATCCCCTCAGCCACGCCCTGCGTGCAGTGCAGCCCGCCGGGGGCCGCGGCCAGTTACTTGCTGTGGGTGGAGGCGGAAGTGGGGGTGAGCGGCCGGAGTACGGGCAGGAGGTGTGAGTCAGCAGGTGCCCCGCCCCCCGCCCTACCTGTACCACCATCCCACATCTGGCACCCTCAGCCCCCCTCCCCTCGCCTCTGCGGTTCCTCCCCACCTTGGGGTGGTCATACAGGAAGCTCCCCGCCACCATAACGTTTGCCCCGGCGGCGGCAGCCATGGCGGCGGTGCGCGCATTGATCCCCCCGTCCACCTGCAGACGGCAGGAGGAGCGCGGCGGAGGAATGGGGGGAAGTATGTTACGGTGCATTCTGGCGGATTCAGCAGCAAGCGACTTTGTAAGGGGTGCAGGGATTGGCGAGGCGGCCGCGAGCGAGGTGCCGCTCCCAGGCTGCCGGGCGGGCGGCGACGGCAAACGTGGACGGCATCCATTCATTCATCCATCCGCCCGCGCAACCCCAACCCAGCCCATAGGGCCCACGGGTAGCTTGTTGCCACCAAGCCATTCCCCTGCGGCCTTCCGGCCTTCTGACCCACCTGTATCAAGATGTCGGGGCAGGCGGCCCGCAGCTGCTTCACCTTGGTCATCACCTCGGGCTGGAACGTCTGGCCGCCGAAGCCAGGAGACACAGTCATGGCCAGGACCTGACGGGAGGCCGAAGAGGGCCCACGGGATGCTCGAGTGAGGGGGGGTACGCAGGCGGCTGTGTCGGACGAGTCGGCTGGGCCCCGCCTGCGCCGCCCGTTACCCGCCCCCACCCACCCCACTGCCCCAGCGGGGGGGAGGCACCAACCCACGGCCCCACTGGGGGGGCGCACCCACCATGTCCACTTCGCCGCGCTGAGCCATGGCCACCAGCTCGTCCTGCCGTACATGAGGTTCGCCGGGACAGGAGATTACACGGTACGGCGAACATCACGGGGGGAGGGTGCGGTGCCCCAGTCGGTACTGTGACTGGTTATGTGTTGCGAGTGAAGGCTGGACAGCAGCCATAAGGAGCATCCTCGGGGTACAGGCCTCCCTTCCCACACGCCAGGTGGTTACGCCTCCCCTGGAACGCTAGGCTAGCCAGGCCGCCGCGGCCTCCTCCTCCCACACTCACCGGCAGCGGTGTATCTGGCGCCAGCGCCACCCCCGCCCGCAGCCCCGCGCCCCTGATCTTAGCCGCCAGTGCCGCCACCTCCTCCGCGCCCTCCATGACCTCCCAGTGGAAGGTGATGCCCCCGGCACCCGCCAGCGCCGCCGCCAGCGCGTCCAGGTAGCGGCCTGGGTCCTGAGCGGACATCAGGAGGGGGTGGGGTGACGACAAGCAGGGCGCGCGCAAGATCCAAGGCCCCCGACCCACGGGACGCAACCCAGATGCGCCCTTCCCAAGCAGCGCCCCGTCCCTACCCTTCCGGCGCCATCCCGCCCCACCGCCTACAACCGTTGACAGGCCATAACCGCTACCCACCCTAACCGCCACGTGGCAGTCCAGCTGCATCTTGGAGGCCCTCCGGAGCGCCGCCACCACGGGGGGCCCGATCGTGAAGTTGCGGCAGCGCTCCCAGCTGCCGTCGAACACGTCCAGATGCACCCACGACCCCCCCGCCGCCTCCGCCTCCGCCACCGCCGCCCCTAGGTTGGCGAAGTCGGCGGCCAGGATGCTGGGAGCCACCAGCACACAGCCGCCGCTGGTGCCGGTAACGCACTTGGGACGCTCACCACCGCTGGCGGCGGGTGCCGTGGCTGCGTCGGCTTTGGCAGGAGGAGGCGCCGCCGCCGCTGGGTTGTCGTACTTGCCGTGGAATATGGGCGCCAGTGCGGGGTAGAGCGCGGCGTAGCGGGCGAGGGGCTCCCGGTAGGCGGCGACGGCGGCGGGGTCGGGCAGCACCTCGCGGTCCACCGCTACCATCGCCGCTGCGGCGGCCGGCACGCCGTCGTACATCCCCGCCGCCACCGCCGCCAGGATGGCGCAGCCCAGCATGGGGGCCTCCCCGCACCTGCGGTAGTTGGCGGTTGGCGGTTGGCGGTTGATAGGCGAGCGCAGCCGCTGCGGTACACAAAGGGCACACAGCGTGTGGGTGGCTTGCCCCTCCCTCCCTAGTCAGTCCCAGTGCCCAGCATGCGCCACAAAATAGATGTCCGCCGACCTGCGCCCACGATCCTGTCCTTGTCGCGTAACGGTGTGTTGCCTCCCCTCGCCTCACTTGGTCAGCCTCATCGGCAGTCCGCTCATGTCGGCATGCATCTGCAGCCACAGCTCGCTGCGCGCCGACCCCCCCGCCACAGTGATGGAGTCGGGCAGGTAGCCGGCAGCAGCCATGTTGCGCAGGATGACGGCGGTGCCTGGGGGGCGGGGGAGCAGCGGGACGGAAGGGGGGCAAGGGAATGGGGAGACCGGCAGGGGAACAGGCGGGGAAGGTAGACCAACCGAATGTGGAGGAGGGTACCCCTGCTGGCTCCCTGGCATCACACTGTGCCGTCCTCCGACACGTCACCCCGCCCCACCCCGCTCGCGACCCACCCGCCGCCACCGCCTCCATCAGCGCCCTGAATACGTGTCCGCGGCTGTGCTTGAGGGTCAGACCGGCCAGGGCCCCGCGGGACAGGGGGTCGGTGTGCGGGGTGCGGTTGCCCTGGGGGACGGGGTTACCCGGGGGGAGGGGAGGGGAGGGGGTATCGGGGAACAGACCGAGGGGCGGAGGGATAACTCCGGCGGAACGACCTGTCTGTGCCACAGGATGTCGTGCAGTGCCGTACGGTGCCGTACCTGGAAGTGATCCAGCGCCACCAGCCCCTCACAGCCGGGCGGCACCTCCGCCGCCTCGCGGTCCAGCTCCGCATACGTGGTGCCGGGGGGGCAGCAGGTGCGCCGAAACCACGCCACCATGCTGCCCGTGGCCGTCTGGCCGCCCTCGATGACGTGGCAGCCCGGCAGTACGGCATCCCGGTACGTGCCGAAGAAGCCCCGGCCGTGCATCTCCGACCCCACCACCCCCAGCTGCAGGTGGGACGAGCCTGGGCGCCCGGGGGCCAGGGGTAAGCGGGTTGGGGGTAAGAGGGACAAGGCAGGAAACCAGCAAAGCGACACGGGGGGGGGGGGTTGAGTGGAGTGGGGTTGAGTGGAGTGGGGTGGGGGTGGCGCGGACTTAATGACCCACGCGGCCGCACTCGGCAGGTGGGGGTTGGGGCTTGCCAGGTGGCCCAGCACAACATGCTGTAGTCCTCAACCACCTGCTCCGAAGCCCCCCCCCGGCCCCGCTGCAACCCCCCCGGCCCCGCTGCAACTCCCGCATCCCCCGCACCCGCCTCCCCTGGAGCCTCACCTGTCAGCAGCGCCATCTGCCCCGGCGCCACCACCCCCAGCCCGATCATCCCAATGAACGCGTCCGCCCCGCCTTGCGCCACCGGGGTGCCGGGCAACAGGTCCAGGTGGGCGGCGGCGGCGGGGCTGAGGCCCCCCACCAGCTCCCCTGGAGCTAGTACGTGGTCGGGTGCGGGCCACTTGGCGGCCAGGTCGGAGATACCAAGCTTGGCCAGCAGCGAGAGGGGGTGGCCTGGGGGCGCGGGGGGGAGGACAGGAGGGGGCGCCTGGTTGGGGCGTAGCTACAAGGCCAAAAGGCCCAGTGGTGGCGGTCTGGGTGTGTATTTGGGTACCGTATGTCTGGCCAGCAGTCCAGGGAGGGGATTTAGCCAGGCGGCCTTCCGAGGAGGCTCCGCAGGCAAAGGCAGTGACGCTACCCCCCCCCCTTCGGGCGGGTCGGGACCGGGACTGGGACTGGGACCGGACCGCGATGTCCGCTCTCCCATAGCTCACCAACTCCCCCAGTTCTCCTGTTAGCGCCCAAAACCGGTTCCGCGAAAAGTTTCCGTGCGTCGCGCGGGGTCCTCGCTTCCTTTCGTCTCGCCGTAGCCGCTATAGCTTAGCCGGCAAAGGTCATATTACGACCTTCGGCTTTAGTATCCCCAACCCAGTTCTCCAGCATGCATCTCAAAACTTCTGTTTTTAAACGGTTTTTTCGGGCATCCACGGGTCTCCCTCGAACCCTTCCTCACAACCCTCCATTCCCCTCCTCCACCTCATCTCCTCCCTGCCCACCCCGCACCCACCCCTGTCAGTGGAGTAGTGCCAGCGGACGGACATGTTGTTGGCAGAGGCGCAGCGGCGGCCCGTGAGGCGCAGGTTGAGATAGTCCTGGTACTCGCAGATGGTGGCGGCGGCGGCGTACACGTGCGGCTCGGTCTCCGCCAGCCAGAGAGCCTTGGGCACCATCCACTCTGCGGACACGGGGCCGGAGCCGCCGCTGTTGACCTGAGGGGCCAGAGCGTTGGGTAGGAAGGAATCGGAGCGAGGTGGGGGAGGTGGGGGAGGTGGGGGAGCAGTCCCGCCAGGGCAATGGCCCTTGCTTCAATGCACAGCTGACCTCCTCCCCCCCAGCCCGCCGCGCTGCCACCTGCAGTGCCGGGTCCTCCACCGCAGCCACCCGGGCGGCCTGGGCGGAGGAGCGCATGTCCATCCACAGCAGTGCGGGGCGCAGGGGGGCGCCGTCTGGGGGTGGTACGGAGGGTTGGTGTGGGGGCAGGGGTAGGGGGCGGCAGGTTGAGTGCGGGCAGGGTATAGGGGTGGGGGTCAGGCCGCCGCTGCTGCACCGGCGGCCTTCCGTCTGCCTGCTCCACCTGCATCATGGTACGGCACGACAACAGCACGTAGCTGCCCCACCGGCTGTCAAACCTCCTCCCTGCGCCCTTTCGCCCCCTGCCCCCACTGGAACCGCTACTGCCCCCACTGCCCCCACTACTACCGCTACTGCCCCCACTTCTACCGCTACTGCCGCTACTGCCCCCACTGCCCCCACTACTCCCGCTACTGCCGGGCGGACCCACCTTCCCCCAGCGCCACCACCGTACAGCAGGTGGTGTCCAGGCACATTGCCGCCACCTGATCCGCAGCTACGCCCGCAGCGGCCACAGCGCCGCGCACAGCAGCACCCAAAGCAGACCACCAGTCCTCCGGCCGCTGCTCGGCCCACCCCGGCTTGGGGTACTGCGTGTCGTACGGGGCGGCATGGGAGCCCAGAATGCGGCCTGGCGGGGGGGATGGGGAAGGGCGGGTAGGGAGGAGAGGCGAGGTTAGGGGGAGGGGCTCCGAGTGAGCTGCGAGCGCTGACCTGGCGCGATCGATCGATGCATATCCATAAGCCATTATGGCATATCCCTTTGGACTGGCAGGGATTGGGCAGATGCAAAAGGCAGAGGCGCATGGGCGCTGGAGCCAACATACCCGTCGCGTCGAAGACCGCTGCGCGCAAGCTCTCTGTTCCCCCGTCAACACCGACAACGTAGCGCTCCGAACCCATCCGCTGTGACGCTCGCGTCCAGCCCGTGGGTCACGTCGGATGCACTGCTTGCAACAAGCAAAACCAACGAGTAGCCTAGTACAAAGCAATGTACCCCAACCAGTTGGTCCCTATGTTAATTCTTGTAATTCTTATCAGCCGATTAGGCTGATAAACTGCAAGCCTATCGCCGTTGGTACAGTATCGTCCAATGTGTTGTCGTATGAAAAGGGAGCGAAGCCGCTGAGGCCAGCTTGTGCAAGGGTCGGAAAATTGAAGCTCTGAATATAACATGTACCCGCTTTAATAGTACAGGTAGTATTTGGGTCCAGAGGCTCTCGAAACGTAATGCGTGGGTGCACCAACATCCGTTCCTCAGTTGTTACATCGCTACTGCACACTCCCGTGGCGCACTGTCACGGGAATGTCACGTACCGTGCTGTCACGTACCGTAGCATATAATCATGCACACCCACCGGGACATTGCCCGGGGTGTCCCTGCAACGCCTGTGTGTTCGCTTGGACAGTCAAGCGCTACGCCGACACCAGGTCTAACAGCCTCACAGCTGCCCGCCTTGCTCCTGAAAGCAACGTCAGAAAGGATGCCTCTGCGCCCCATTGACTCCACTGCAGCCGCTGGCTTGCACCGGGGCCTCCTAGTGCAGCCACCGCTCCAGTCCGATATCCCTTAACAGGCAGCCTCCATTACTATTTGGGCATCCACTAGACGTTCGTAGCATAAGCGCTTGTAATGGCGCCGTTTACCCTTGTAAACCGTCAACTATTTTCGCGCCGAGCAGGGCACGAGGTACATCGGTGTTGACACGTGTCGGTCCATCGGAATCCAAGCGCCCAACGCATGGGGTCCTGCTTCTCTACTACGGCTGCCTCCTCATGCCGATTTCGACAGTGAAATCCGCAAGCCCTTTACCCTGCGTCATTGCCTCCCACCCCTTCGCCTCACCCCCCATTTGCACCCCCCTTCGCAGAATGGGCGGTTCGGCTTTACTTAGGATGCATGCGAAAGGAGGGCCCGACGGCCTTTTAGGCCATAGCTGCTCTGATATCTCTCATTACCAAAGTCCATTTCGGGAATGCCCGGTACGAACGACTGTACGGACTGCCGGACATAGGGCCCCTCGTGGGCCCTAAACTCCCGTGCGCTAAATAGGCAGGCCAAGCCATCTGTAATCAGTCTAGGCCTATAACAATAGCGTCACTAGCGCGTCGACAAGGGCCGCAGCCCTCAGTCCGCGAGCCCAAGTTGCCACCCACCCGCCCTGCACACACACCCAGAATCGCCCCAGGTGCTTCTCCGGATCCAGATACCGGGTCAGAATCCCCGGAGTCTTGATCTGTCGCTTGGCGTGCAACTGCTCACGACTAGCACCCTTAGCTTCCGCATCCTGCTGCAAGGCGCCGCGCCGGAAGCTCTGGCAGGTCTCGCCGTCGTACAAACCCGCAGCCTGCAGGTGCGCCCGTAGCCGATGCCCCATGGCCGAGCTACTTAGCGGGGCTTCTTGAAACCCCTGCTTCCCGCGGGTCTGCGGACGGAACAGGAAGCCGCCAGGGGTACTTTCCCCCTTCCAGCCATGGCATGCCAGCAACAAGGGGGCGGCTGAACCACGGAAAGGGTTCTGGTTGCAGCCAGACCATCCCCCGCGCCATACCAGCTCTGTAATACCATACTAGGCGCTAGTTGAACGCGGCGGTGGAAGCCTAGGGTCACGTACGCCAAAACACGGGCACGTCCCCCCACCTGACACGATCCTGCAGCGATACACTACCTTTTGCCACTTACTGACCTTTCCTTCGCTGTCCCCCTTCGGCATATGCGGGCGACTTGCGCCCGCCCGCCGAACGACCTTTCGATGGGCTGCACGCTGAACAGGCGCGCGCCACCTCCACCGCGTTGTCCCTGTCGCCCAGCTGCCCGGCGATTTCTTAAGTGTGGGCCCAGACTGTGTCGACGCCATGAGTGCTAGCATGGCGTCTGGGGCTGGTGCTGCCTGCGCAGAGCATGCGCAGAGGTGGTGAGGATGACAGCTTTGTCCTCGGTGCAGACCCCAAAGAGTTCAAATCCAACTATATTAGAGCTATCCTTGCATGTTTTAATAAGAGAAATGCTGCGCTGTCTTATGTGTTGGCAGTTTTGTGTCAACTGAAAAGGACAAATGTCGTATTCTTGAACAACCTCTATCGCTACATGAAGCCCGCTGCAACTCTGGTGGGACACAATTGGAAATGCAAAGTGTAGTGGAATTGCAGTGAGCCGTAGAGTCGTAGCACGTGGGCCGCAAATTCCAGCGAATTCGCGACTTCCGGGCGGCATTCGGACCTCATTCCATGGCATAGACCGATCAGGTCAGCCGATCTCGATTCTTACACAGTTTCACCTAAGCCTCTAAACAACTATCTTTTGTCTTACGTGGTCGTTCCCCTCACAAATCTAGTACCATCGCAACGCACGCGTCTTTGCGTACAGGTGTCATCGCAAACTAGGCAAGATGCAGCGTTGATCTACATCTTAACACCTGCTCTCGCTCAACGGTGAAGATATCACAGGACAACGAGGAAATCGTGAGCGCCGAAACCTGTGGGCATGGCGGTCACCGTGCCGCCGCAAGCCAAGCGCGTGCGCTACGTATACATCCCCGCGGATACGTGAGTTTACTGGACCTGTATGCCATCGAGGAGAACCGGGATGCTCTCGGCATGGTCGCCTCCAGCCCGCCTCGACGGCCCCGCTTTCACACTCCTCCCGGCTCCAGTCCCCGGCAGCTCCCCGCTAATACTGGGTTGTGCCGTACACCGCCCCCGTGGTCTCCTCCCCCCTCCTATTTGCCCTCCTGACCAGCCATGAGGCCATCCGGGAGTGCGAGCTGGATGTGCCCGAGGGGCGCGAGGTGGAGTCGCTGCTGGACACCCTGAAGGAGCACTTCAGGAGCGCGGGGGGCAACAAGACGGCGGCGCAGCGGGAGGCGCACCGGCAGGTGCGGTGGGGTCCAGGGAGGGGGGCAGGAGGGGCCTGCGGGGTCGAGGGCAGGGACACAGCTTCTCCTACAGCTGCTGCTGGCGCGCCTACAGCTCGGGGGAAGCTCGCCTGCTGGCGCCGTTGCCCCCCGCCCTTCCCCCCCCGCCCGCTCCTATCCCCCCCGCCCGCTCCTCTCCGGCCCCCCGCCCGCCCCCCAGCACCTGGTGCAGCAGGTGGGGGCCGACGCGGCTGCCAAGCTGAATGACGACATGATGTCGGCGGCACTGGACATGCAGATGGTGCGTGTGGGGAAGGGAGGGGAGGGGAGGGGGCGGGGCCGCAGAGTGAGCCGTGTAGCGGGGTTGGACCTGCCGTGCCCCTCTCCCCCGCCGCTGTAACCCATGCCCTTCAGTCGCATCCATCTGCACGACAACTCCCCTTCGCTGACAGCCACCGTTCGCGGTTCCTCCCTCCCGGGGTCCACCTGCGGGTGTCCCCTCGCACTCCGCTCCCTTCCCCCGCCCCTGCCCCCCTCCCCTCCAGGTGGAGACGGTGCCCATGCTTGTCAACAACGCCTCCAGCGGCTACATCGGCGTCAACCTCTACTGCGACGACCAGGCGCAGTTCAAGGAGCTGCCGGTCAACACCCGGGCATCACAGATCGCCGACTGCTGCGGCAGGACCATGCAGGTGGGCGGGGCCTTATGCGGTGACCGCCCCTACCGCAGCCGCAGCCGCTGCTGACCCACACCTCCCAAACACACCCCCTCCCCAAACCATGTGGCTCCTGACACCCCCCCCGCCCCCACCCTACCCCCCCTTCAGGTCCGAGGCGACGCCTTCCTGGCCCGACTATTCGACAACGACGACGCCTTCGTTCGCATGGACCTGGGTCTGGGTGAGGTCAGCTCGGGGGCGGCATGGGTGGCGGAGGCGGCGGCTCAGGCGGCTCGGAGGAACCGCGAGGGTGACCGGGCAGCGGACTTCATGGCCAAGCTGCAGCAGAAGCAGCAGAAGGCCTCGGCCACGGTGAGGAGGGCTGGGACTAGGGCTGGTACTGGGGCTGGGGCTGGTACTGGGGCTGGTACTGGGGCTGGTACTGGGGCTGGGGCTGGTACTGGGGCTGGTACTGGGGCTGGGGCTGGTACTGGGGCTGGGGCTGTTACTGGGGCTGGTACTGGGGCTGGGTGGGGGCTGGGTGGGGTTGGGGGCTAAGAGACCGACTAGTCTTGACGTGCTGGTGCGGCTGCGGCCACATGATGGAAGCGCGAGGCTCACCACGGCGGCTCGTTTCTGCCCTCCGTTTCGTATGTCGTGCAACCGGGCCTAATCGCCGCTCCACCTCCTCGTGTGGTTCGCGGTTGTGGTCGCAGGTCCGGGAGCTGACCCCCGCAGAGGTGGAGAAGGAGGCGGGCAACACGGCGGTGAAGCAGGGGGACTGGGAGGCGGCAGTAGCCCGCTACAGCGCCGCCCTAGAGCTGGATCCCGCCATGACGGCCGCCGCAAACAACCGGGCGCTGGCGCTGCTGCGGCTGGGTCGGCAGGAGGAGGCGGAGGCGGACTGCTGCAGGGTGGGTGGTGGGTAGTGTCTGGGGGGGGTTTCGAGGGAGACCCGTGGATGCCCGTGGGGGGGGGAGGGACGGGGCGGGTGCGGGTGCTGCACCGTGAGGGGGCGTTGGGATCTTGGGAAGGCACCTCCTCTGAACCCTAAAACCCAACCCCTAAAACCCCTCACCCAACCCGGATCCCCCCTCCCCTGCGGCTGTACCTCCCGGGTGCCCCCCTCTCTCCCCCCCCCAGGTTCTCGAGGCTGAGCCCCGCAACGTGAAGGCGCTGCTGCGGAGAGCTGCTGCCCGGGGGGCGCTGGGGCGGAGGGCGGAGGCGGCAGCAGACCTGCAGGTGGGGGCGGGGGCCGGGGGGGGCTGTAGCTGGACAGTCGCCCAGCCCCCTGGTTTGTCGTCCGTGGATTCGCGGCTTCTCTTGTCAAGCCCCCTTGTGGAGACGGCCTCCCAGCTTCCAAACCAGGCCCCTGCTGTGCTGCTGAGGCGCCACTGCCGCCGCCCCACACCGTCCGTATCCAGCTTCTGTCGTGTGTAAACCCCTGATGCTGTTACCCCGGTTTTCTCGCGTCCCCTTCCCCTGACTGTTCTGTTGCACCCACGCACACCGCCCCCCTTTTCCCCGCAGTCGGTGCTGGAGGTGGAGCCCAAAAACAAGGAGGCAGCGGCAGAGCTGGCGAAACTGGCGCCGCCGCCGCCACCAGCAGCAGCAGCAACGACGGCGGCGGCAGGGACGGAGGCGGATGCGGCGATGGCGGAGGCAGCGTCCGACACCACCGCAGCCGCAGCGACAACAGAGGCAGGTGCGGAGGCCGGGGCTGGTGCGGGGGCTGTCGCTGCTGCGGGCGGTGCGTGAGAGCGGGGCGGAGTGGTGAGGCCAGGGACAGGCTCGCTGGTCGTTTGCTAGCAGCTTGGGGGCGGCGAGGACTGGGGTGGTGGAGGTGGCGGCTGCCCAAGTGGCAAGTGGGTCCGCAGCAGGCTCGTTGCGTGTGGGGCCGCTGAGGGGCGGTCGCTTGAGCGGGGAGTAGTGTGGTGCGTGACGTGCTGGGACGCCGTACAGGACTAGTACGATTACATCGTACAACGGCCGACCTAACACAGCAGCCCGCTGCCAGCCGGGGGCGGCGACAAAACCTGTAACCGCGTCTCAGCGACCGATGTGTGTTCCCCCACCCGGCTGGGTCCCTCAAGGCCGCAACGCAACCAGCTCCGAAACCCAAACCCATTCTGCCCACCTTCCCCCTCATCCCCCTCACTCTCCGACCTCACGGTGCCGCCTCCGCCCCGGGAGCCTGCGGCCTAGGGCCGCACCTCACCTCGCAGCCACAACGGGAACACACACGGCAGGACCCAAGCTAAGGCCTCAGGCCCGTCCTAACCGCCGACGCATCCGCCCCCCCAGCCGGCCCCCCCCGCTCAGTGCTTCCGGCCCCTCCCAGTGCTTCCGGCCCCTCAGTGCTTCTCGCGCAGGTCCCGCTCCTTGGCTCGCAGCATGGAGTCCACCTCGCGTATGAAGCGGTCGGTGGTGGCCTGGACCTGGGGCGGAGGGGGCGGGGTGAAGAGGGGAGGTGGGGGGTTTGATAAGAGAATCCGCGAATCCACGGCCGACAAACCGAGGGCGGTGGTGCCCACAGCGCCCCGTTGCGGACTGGGGCCAGCTGCGAGTGCGAGGGGGTTTACGTAAAAGTACCAGTAACTCGAAGGGGGGGGAGGTGGTCCGCCTCCGCCAGTGGATGGGTTTCCCCTTCCCCCCTCCCCATCTCTCTCTTCCCCCCCCCTGGCAACCCTCCCGACCCTGCACACCCATGCTCTTCCCCCCTCACCCCACCCACCTCCGTCTCCTCCCCCCCCCCGCGCACCCACCTCCGCCTCCTGCCTCCGCGCCTCGTCCTGCCCCACGCCGCCTGCGCCGCTGGCCCTCCTCGACGCGTCCAGCGCCCGGTGGCGCACCCGCCGCACCTCCGCCCGGGCCTGCTCCGCCTCCTGCCCCGCCAGCCGCACCATGCGCTCCACCAGGTCCAGGGTCAGCCTGGGGGCAGGAGGGGGGAGGGGGAAAGTGGGATGGAGGGGGGAGGGGGAGGTTAAGAGGAAACCCATAGTAAGGGGGTGGAGGGGGCAGAAGGGGTCGGCGGGGTGTTCGAGGAAACCATTGGTCATAGTCAACCGAGGTAGACAGGCGGCATAGGGAGGGTAGCCGGCGTGCAGCCACCCGGGGTGCAAGGCGGCCCAGGTGGGGCACCATAGGCCCACATGCTCGTGCTGCTCCCTTGGCCCCGCCGCCGCTGCCACCGCTGCCAACTCGTCGTCATGGCCGGCCCCAAGGCCCCCGGACTGCCCCTCCCTCCCCTCGGCCCCACCTGGGTACCGCCACCAGCACCTCGTTCGCCTCGACGCGAGCCTGGCGGAGGCAGCGGAGGGGGGGAGCAAGGGATGAAGGGATGGAGGGATGAAGGGGCACACGTCGTCGCGCAGTGCACCGGAGAGCTGGTGCTGATGAGTCGGATGATGCGGCCGTCTGTCCAGGACAAGGCAAGGCCCCCCCTGTCAGGCCTAGGGCTCATCTGCGGCTGAGCTTTACCCCCCTCCGCCCGCCCCCCCCCCTACCTGCAGCTTGAGGGGCGAGTTCTGAATGGCGGCCGCCACCGGATCGGCGTCCTGGGGGGCCGTGCGCAGCGGCAGGGAGGGAAGGAGGAAGGAATGAGGGGGAGCGGCCGGTTGGCGCCCAGGGCAGGGGGAGCGGATCTGCGTGTTGTGGTCTCCCAGCCACCCACCGGGGGCCTGCGTCAGCATCGTCATCACCCACCAACCGGCAAACCCCCCTCCTCTCTCGCCCCTACCCCTGCCTCCCCCCCTCCTCTCCTGGGACTGGGACCGGACCGCGATGTCCGCTCTCCCATAGCTCACCAACTCCCCCAGTTCTCCTGCTAGCGCCCAAAACCGATTCTGCGAAAAGTTTCCGTGCGTCGCGCGGGGTCCTCGCTTCCTTTCGTCTCGCCGTAGCCGCTATAGCTTAGCCGCCAAAGGTCATATTACGACCTTCGGCTTTAGTGTCCCCAACCCAGTTCTCCAGCATGCATCTCAAAACTTCTGTTTAACGGTTTTTTTCGGGCATCCACGGGTTTCCCTCGAACCCCCCGCCGTACCCCACCTCCTTGTCGTACACTTCCACCACCAGCAGCTGCGGGTTCCGAGCGACCACCGTCCCCAGCGCCCTCAGCGGCACGTGGGGCCCGTGGCTGCTGGCATCCACCACCACGTTCTCCAGCAGCCCTGGGGAGGCGCGGCCGGTGCGGATGCCCGCCAGCTCCCGACCCAGGTGGTCCAGAGCGCCGGACATTTGGCTGACGGGCAGCGGGCAGGGAGGGGAGCGAGGCGGCCGCATGAGGGCGTGCGGGCGGGAGTTAGGGCTTGGTGATGGGTGAGAGAGCTGGTTCGGCAGGGGGGTTCGGCAGGGGGTTAAACCCAAACCCTAAAACCCCGGATACCCACATCCTCTCCCGGGTAGCCCCGTGGAATCCTTCCTGCTAGACCCTAAGCCCTGACCCCGCCCTGAGTACGACCCGCACCTCACGAAGGGCGCCATGTCAAACTCCGGCACCGCCTCCTCACCCGCCACCTCCCCGCCCGCCACCGCTTTGGCCGCGCCCTTGCCTGCCGCCTTGCCGGCCCCGCCTTTGCCGTGCTTGGCGGCCCCTGCAGAGCGCGGTCGGGAGCAGTAGTAGAGGACAGTAGCATAGGCTGGGGGAGCCGGCTGGGGGTGTAGAGTCTGTGTGTGTAGGGGTTGCAGGGCAGGGAGCAATGGTGCGCACCTTTGGAGGCGAAGGTCGCGACCTGCTGGGTTAGTTGCCAGCAGCTTCCTCCGGACCATACGCCAGGAGCTGCTTGTCGCGATACGAGGGGGGGGTCCGCCCCAGCACCCCCTCGGCTGCTGCCCTCGTAGCCCTCGAGCAGCGCCAGAGACCAACCATGCCTGCGTCGTATGTATAAAAGCTAATTACTGTACAAATGTTATGTGACCTCTTTTGGTCAGGTATTGACGCGGTGCAGCAAACTGACCCATTCGCGGCATGAGCACCGGAACTGGGCAGGGCCGCCCGCGCGGCCCTAGCGAGGATGTTGAATCCGTTCCTTGTTTGGTAATACATCGGTGCATCGAGTTGCTGTTGGTGTTGCAACCCTAGCGGGTGCGGAATGGCGAAGGATGGCAAACGAAATCCAGTTCCATGCGTCGTACGGTCTGTCACAGGCTCATAGCTGCCTGACTCTACCTGTACTCGCCGGCTACTGTATTCCTGAAATATTATACTGCAGTATCCGGAAGTAAGAGGTTGCGGCGGTCCATGTCTTGGCTGTCGCGCTCCGGGTCCTGTTTCCGCCCGAAATCGATGCATGAAAATCAGCGCATGGCGGCAACGGGTGTGTGCGTAATACCGATGTTGTCGTAAAATTGTAACGATTGTGGGCCGTGTCATGGTATTGTTGTCCTACCATGCTCCGATGCGGCCCAGCCGCACTCAATGCCGGCGACCATGCTCGGATGCGGCCCAGCCGAACTCAGCCCGCCGTCCATGCTCAGATGGGCGGATGCACCTAGATGTAGCTTGCTGGGAGTATGTATGCACTGTAGCTGCACCACACAACGCACCGCCTCACGTTGAGAGAAGACTGTCATGCTTCCAAAAACTACCTTGCCGCAAACACAGTAGATGCCGCACCCATTCGCACCGCTTTCCGCCTCAGCCCCACACCCATCGCCCAGCTCCACAAATCCCAGACGCCTCCAGGCACTTCGTCTGGGCCCCAAGTTGCCCCATCGCAGCCCGTGTCCCTATAGCTCATGGCAGCACTTTACCACGAGACGCCCCACAATGCAGCCCCGGGAGTGAATCAGCCCGCTCCCCGCCCTCCTGCTCTCCCATAAACAGCTGCCGCACCACCAGGCAGCACCTCCCTCGCAGCATCTGAGCAGTGCGCAGTGCTACTCCCAGCAAGCGGTATGTTTGAGCACATGTAACACACCGCCTGGCGTCTAGCGCCATGTCGCACTGCGGTGCAGCCGCAACGATGCCGCCCCGCAGCTGGCTCCTCCCCGCGGGCGAACCCCCTGCCCCTGCACCGCCGAACGCCCTCCCCCAAGGGGTCCTGGATCCTAGATCCTTGCACAGCGGCAGCTACCGCTACCCCTCCTGCTACAGCCGCCGCGTGCGCCTTCTGGCCTGCGCGTCGATGCCGCCCAGCCGGCCCTCCTTGGTGAAAACCATCTGCCGCATTGCAGTGCAGTACGGTTGGCGGGGTTAATGAGGTCATCTTCCGGCGTGTAATCCGGGGTTGTATGCAATACATGGGAAGAGGATGGTGGATGCATGTTGGTGCAGCACAGCTGCAGCCATGGGTACATGTCCCAGGCCCCTGCCCCTCCCTCCTCGTCCCTTCCCCCTCCCTTTCACCCACCTGCATCACGTCCCCGTTGTGCTCCCGGATGCCGAAGTTGGTCCCCACCCGCAGCAGGAAGTCCATGACGCCGTTGTCGCCGGACTCCTCGGCCACCACCAGACCCGCCACCTGCGCGGGAAGGGGAAGGAGGGCAAGGCATGAGGAGGAAGGCCGGGGAACCGTAAGGAACAACCCGCGTTCCTAGGCTTCCCACCTTGAACTTGTTCTCGCCGCTGCTGGTCTGGGTGAGCACCTGCACCGCACCACACCGGGGCCGGGACAGCACACAGCGGAGAGGCTGCTCAGCAGGCGGGCAGGCAGGGGCCGCAGGCCCACACGATCGGCCAGCCGAACCGCTACTGCATCCCTCCGTCTCCCCCGCCCCCGCTGGCCCCTCCCCTCCCTCCCCCGGCCCCGCTGCCCCCTCCCCTCCCTCCCCCGGCCCCGCTGCCCCCTCCCCTCCCCCGCCCCCGCTGCCCCCTCCCCTCCTTCCCCCGCCCCCGCTGGCCCCCTCCCCTCCTTCCCCCGGCCCCCCTGCTCCCTCCCCTCCTTCCCCCGCCCACCTGCACCTCCAGCTCGCACTCGCTGCTCTGCGACACCTCCAGGTAGAACATGTACAGCTGCGACACCCGATCCGAGTGGTGGCCGTCAACCACCTTGGACGAGCAGGTGCAGCCGGACACGCAGCTGTGGGGCGGGGGAGAGATGACCCGGTTTCCACGATGTTAGGAACCGGAGGGCAGTGGGGGAGGGGAGGGGAGGGGCAGGCGGGAGAGGGGACCTGAGCAAGGGCGAGAGAAGCGTTGGGGTGATGGTGCCGATCGTGGCTTGGGGATGACGAGCAGAACGGGACCATGCGGCTCCCCGGCCCCCGCCGCCTGGCTGTCAAAGCTGTCGCAACATGCGCAGCCCCTCTTCGCCCCCTGGCTCCGCACCTGAAGTTCGCCATCCCCATGTGTTCGTAGCTGCGCAGGTAGTGGAAGAAGACTGAGGGCGTGTGGGTCGGGGTGAGAGGGGGTGGAGGGAAGGAGGGAGGGACGGTGAGGACGTTGCGGTGAGGTGCTACGGAGTGCCAGGGCGGGTCGGGTCAGGGCGCAAGGGGGGTGTCCAGATAGCGCCAAGATCGCGGCAGGGAGGGCTGTGCAGGGGGCGAGAGACTGGCGATGCGCGCTTGAGGAGTTGCGGGTGCGGTCGGACCCACACTGCGCCTCCCCCCCGCTGCGCAAGTCCTCCAGCACGCACCTCGAAACGTTCTGTCCTAAACGGTTTTCTTCGCGAACAGGGGCCCTCCCGCTTGCAACCCTCCCGCTGCGCTGTCCTTCCCACCCCACCCACCCACCCACCCACCCACCCACCCACCGTGCACCGGCTCCAAGGCGCCGGTGGGCCCCTGCCGCCGCGTGTCCACCCGCACCCTCAGGCTGCTGCCGGGGGTGGTGGTCACGAACCCGGGTTTGGGCTTCTCTGCGGTGCCCTCGTTGACGTACTCCCAGCCGCTGGAGGTCGGCAGCACCAGCGTCCTGGGGGCGGGGGGGGGAGAGGAGGTCGGGATGGGGCGAGGGGGGAAGTATAACGCAAGTGAGGGTGCTGGGCAGGTTTACTAAACAAAAGAGGAAAAGGTTCCCTCCGTTTCCCTTTCTCTCCCTTCCTCTCCCCTCTTCTGTTACCTGAAGCTGTCTCCCATGATGCACATGGTGCCGGTGGGCGGGGTGTTGTCTGCGGGTAGGGCCCGGGGGATAGGGGCAGGGAGATTGAGGCAGGGGGTATTGAGGCAGGGGGACAGGTGGCCGGGAGATCTCAGGCGGAAGGGCGGCGGCCGCCGCCTGGAAGATCTTCCTACAGAGGCCATCCGCCCCCTCAGAGTATCTGGCTGCCAGAACACCGCAAATACAGCCGGGGCTGGCCTGCGGCCGCTGCCCCCCCCCCCGCCACACCCACTCACGCGGGTAGATGGGATCTGGCAGCGGCGCCTCCGCCGCCTCTGCATCCTGCTGGTCGTACGGCAGATGCAGCAGCCCCAGCGCCGTCTGCTGGATGAGGAACACCGCCAGGTCGGCCATCAGCTTGTGGCCCTGGTTGCCGGGGTGCAGGTCTGGGGCGGAGAGGGGAGGGGAGTCGGGGGGCGGGGCGGGGAAGAGGTGCACGGCCCAACCCCCCGCAGCGACAGCACACCCACCCACGAAGACCTGCTCCCACAAAAAGCCGTCCTTGGCCTGCCGTACAGCCAGGTCGTACACCGCGGTCCGCAGCGACAGCGACTGCACGTCGTAGTACTGCGACACGGCGCCTGAAGGGGTACCGAGGGGAGGAGGCGGAGCCGATAGGGTAAGGGAGACCAAGGGGAGGGGTTACGGGGCTGGGGCCTTATGTCCCGGTGACACAGGGGTGGGCGGAGCTGTTACGATCGCGGCGATGGCGCAGGTGCAGTGGAGCCGGCGAGTATGCGAGTGGTGGGGACTGGGTTCCGCTGCCTGGCCGCTCAGGTGCTGCCGGCCCCCGTCGCGCTGCCCAGGTGCCCCTCCCCGCCACAGAGCCCTCAACGTACCTACCGCGTCTTCACTGGTGGCATAAAAGGGCCTGCGGGCGATGTAAGGGCGCGCCCAAATTCAGCGGATGGGGGGTGACGTGCGGGCGCAGGGCGGCACTACCCGTTTCCCCCAAAGCTAAACCCTAGTCGTCGCTAAGCGAACGGCAGACTCCGGGCCCCCTCCCCTCCCCGCTCTCACTGCCACGTCTCGTTCTCCGGGTTCTTTGGGTGCCCCTGTGGGTAGCCCGCCATGAACGTAGTGGGCACGTGCATCAGCACCACCGCCGGCTGGCTGGGCAGCGCCAGGATCCGCCGTACCAACCGCTCCATGTCCTTAACGATGCGGTTGCCGTACAATGCGCCATCGTGGTGGTTATTAACTGCGCAGAAGGGGCGGTTCGGGTATCAGGCTACGGACGTGGAGGGGCTGGGGGCTCGGCATAGTGACTGGCGGCAAGCAGCGCCATTGGTGGGCGGCTGCCGGAGGGGCAGGTGGAGGGGAGCGAGGGGTGCGGCAGGTCCGGCGTGTGTGCCAGGTGGGGCAGCAGGGGCATCGGCCGAGGCGCTTAGCGCTGCAGTCCTCCTCGCTCCGGTCCCCTGCCCTCACCCCTGCCGCACCCGTAAACTCCACAAACACGATGTCCACGTCCGGGTCCACAGACAGCTCCAGGCAGAGGCTGTGTGGCGTGGAGGCGAAGGGAGGGTTTGAGGGGTGGAGAAGGTGCGGGAGGGATGGAGGGGGTGCGGGAGGGGTGGAGAAGGTGCGGTAGGGGTGGAGAAGGCGCGGGAGGGGTGGAGAAGGTGCGGGAGGGGTGGAGAAGGTGCGGTAGGGGTGGAGAAGGTGCGGGAGGGGTGGAGAAGGTGCGGGAGGGGTGGAGGGGGTGCGGGAGGGGTGGAGGGGGTGCGGGAGGGGATGACTGCCGGGTTGCGGTGACCGAGGCGGGTGGGTCGGGAGGGGGCTGTGAGCGCATGCTGGAGGGCTGGAGGGAAGCCTAGCGGGGCTGGTGCCGGGGAGGCGGCCGGCAAGAGGGTGAGGCTGGCAGGCAACTTCTCGACGGCTTGGGGGAACGGCAACCACCACCCTCCCATTCCACACGTCCAACCTCCCCTCACATCATGTAGGTCGCGGGCACCCCCGGCGTGCAGCCGTTACGGGTGGTGATGTTGGCGTTGGGGAAGGCGGTGATCTGGGGGCCGCGGCAGTGGCAGCGGCAGCCGGGCAGTGGCAGCAGCAGCGGAAGGCACAGCGTCAGTGTCCCGCCAGCAGCGGAGGGCGAACACCCACTTGCACCCGCCGCCCCGCAAAGTCAAGCAGACGACACGCAGCTCGTCGCCAGGCCCAACTGGCGTTGACATGGAACCCTCCAGCCCCGTGTTCCTCTACCGCACCCTGCCGCGACTCCCCCATGTCATGGATCCCACCCCACCATCCAATTGGATAGGACGCTGAACCAGTCCGCCTCGCCGCGCCGCCGGACGCCCTGGCCCCAAGTGATGCTGTGGGATGGAAGGGGGGGGGTTAAGCGGCGGGGTGAGGAGCCGCGCGTACGTGGATGGGTTGATGCCATCGCCCCCTTCATACCATCTGGCAGACCACAGACCGCAGAGGCTGCCACACACCGTACAGTTGCAACCCTGCAGGATCGCTAGGTGCGCGCAAGGACCAAGCGCTGTCCATACCCGGTCCAGAGCGGGAGGCTGTAACGCCCCCACAACCTTACTGACCTGCCGCCGATGACGCCAACCTTGGTCGGTTTCCTAGGCCGACGACTCAGGAGCTGGCGTACCACGCGCCGCAACCGGGTAGCTGACCCCACATACGCCTGCCCGCGCTGTATGTGAATCCTAGGCAGGGTGAATTTGTATGTCCCAAGGACGGTGGAGAGGATAGAACTAACCGGCTGATTGTTGACGCTGGACCCGGACCACGTCCGGCCCCAGTCCCAGTCTAATTCGTGCCTGACCGCTGTACGCGCGTAGAAATCTTTGTCTACCCATTCTCCTTTGAATGCGTGCAGGAGAGGAGCAGCCGCGAGAACGAGCACGCCTGCTGCCAAGAATTGGAGCTGCCCATTACCCATAACACGCTTAACGTCTGGACGTTACTGACAACGGTTTGCGTTTCAGAAAATGGCCATCATGCCGCGTCCGTAGTCACACATGTTCGCGCCAAATAGTCAAGCTCGTGTACTCGTACCGCTTGCTGTGCTTCTGTTTGTCAAATGTTTGTCCTCCTACCAGTGCTCCACCACAACCAGTCAATTGCGTCCACAGAACTGAACCTGAAGTGAAGCTCCTGCGAGAAGTACAGTTGGCAGTTTCCGCGTGGCTAGAAAGTAACAAAGCAATACCAGTAGCTTGCAGTGGACGTGTCTTGCAATCAAAACTGGTTATGAAGACCGAATATGAATCCGTACGCAGGAACACTGCACGTCAGCTCAGGATCGGCATGCCTGTAACGAACTAACGACGATCAACGACATGTCGGGCACTACATTGGCTGACACTATAATCACATAAACGGAAGATATTAGACTTGTGGCCTTTCTTCTGTCCACCGTATGGCATCTTAGGACACAACGCCTGGCCTATTTAAACATTATGAACCATTTCAAAGCGAGAAGCGCACCCTTTGCACTTCAACTCTGGAACATATCCAGGAAGCCCATCGGCGTATTATGAACGCGCATAGTCAAGTCCAAGGGCCTTTGATTAGACGACTGTGACACACGCTTGCTCTCCGTGTGTCCAGGATATATGTATTACGACATAGTAGAAGAGGTGATATGCTTTGAATTTCGTGCTTTGTGCTACGGACGAGCCCTGCCTGCGTGAGCCTCGGGTGTCCAACCAGCGGCCACCTGGCACGATGTCACAGCTGATGCGCAGCGCAACATTCGCCCAGCCTTCTCGATGCTGGGTGGTAGCGCTGCTAGTGATGACGTGGAGCTTGGTGGCGGTGGGCGTCGACGACACGGCGCTGACGGCGCACTGCGCCCGCTTCCACGCATACGAGGCAGGCATCGCTGAGGACCTCCTCCCCTGGTACGATGACGCGGGGATCAGCGAGGCGCTCATGGACCGCACCCTCCAGGAGCTCACCATGAGCAACCGCGTGCCGGGCCTGCCACTGTGCATCCGCGCTGGCAAGCTGTACGTCATTGACGGCAGCAACCAGCGCATCTCCAACTTGTGGGAGTGGCAGGCGGACAACATCGTGGTGTATGCACATGTACGTGTGGGGTGGGCCAGGGGCGGAGTTCAGGGTCCAGGGAGGGGACTTGGGAGCTGACACGAGTGGACACGGGGTTGTATGTCACGGACCGATGTGGCTCCAGGGGGGGCCCTGGAACGATCTGGCTCGGGTGTGATCCTGGAGCGATGTGGCTCGGGTGTGATCCTGGAGCGATGTGAGTCGAGTCTGACCCTGGAACGATGTGGGTCGGGGGGCGTCCCTGGAGCAACGTAGGTCAGGAGGCGTCCCTGGAGCGATGTGGGTCGGGAGGCGTCCCTGGAGCGATGTGGGTCGGGGGCGTCCCTGGAGCAACGTAGGTCAGGAGGCGTCCCTGGAGCGATGTGGGTCGGGAGGCGTCCCTGGAGCGATGTGGGTCGGGGGCGTCCCTGGAGCAACGTAGGTCAGGAGGCGTCCCTGGAGCGATGTGGGTCGGGAGGCGTCCCTGGAGCGATGTAGGTCGGGAGGCGTCCCTGGAGCGATGTGGGTCGGGAGGCATCCCTGGAGCGATGTGGGTCGGGGGACGTCCCTGGAGCGATATGGGTTGGGGGGCGTCCCTGGAGCGATGTGGGTCGGGAGGCATCCCTGGAGCGATGTGGGTCGGGGGACGTCCCTGGAGCGATGTGGGTTGGGGGGCGTCCCTGGAGCAAGATGGGCTGCTGCAATGACATGTTGGGATGGGTGCCGATCGGCGCAGGACGCGGGCGGGGGTGGGGGTTCTGAGTGTCTAGACACTGAGCGACATCCATGGGACCGCCATTGGGACTCAGCAGGCCAGCGGGCAGCGCACCAATGCTAATTTAGGCATCATATCCCTTGGAACCCCCCGACATCCACTTGCAGCACTGACACAGCCGCCGTACGAATGCCCGTCCAGCTCACGTCGCAGCTCCTCCTCGTCTCCTCCTCGCACAGGCCCTGCGCCGCCTGGTGGCTCGGTGGGGTTCCGCCCTGCCAGACGTGGAGTTCGTGGTTGAGACGCAGGACGTGCCGTGCCAGGACTTGCACAAGGAGGCGGCGGAGGGGCGGGACGTGCGGCCGGGCGGGATGTGGTCGGAGCCGCACGGGCGCCTGCCGGTGATGCGCCACTGCAAGACGGCGGCCAGCCTCGACATTACGGTGCGCAGAGGGCGGGAGGGAGGGAGGGAGGGATTGGGAGCTCGGGGGAGGGCAGTGGGGGGAGCGGTGAGTCGGGGAGGGCAGATTTTGGCTGGAGGAGCGGTGCGCTGGTGGGAGGGAGGAGCGGGGTAGGAGGAGCGGTGCGCTGTGCCATCGGCACAGCCCAACCCGCAACTACCCCGACCCACAACTACCCCAACCCACAACTACCCCGACCCGCAACTACCCCAAGCAGTACCGAGAGGGTGTTCCATCCGGGAGGACTCGCGGGTAGTGGCCTCAGGGCGCCTGGGGCTGAGGTCCGGCTGGGAGGAAGGGGCGGGCGCAGAGCGCAGGGGTGGGAGCTGCAGGGCAAGGGCCCCACCCTACCCTCTCCTTGTCCTACACCCTCTTTGCACGAGTATCCTGCTCCCCCTGCACTTCCCTCCCCTCCCCTCGCCCTCCTAACCCCCCCCACCCCAGGTCCCTATCTTCCACTTCTATACGATGCACTACGACGAGCAGTTCCTGGCCGCCATCGACCGCTTCAACCGGGAGTACCCCTGGGAGGCGCGGAAGCACATGGCGTTTGCGGCGGGGACGTCGTACCACCGGGACCAGGTACGGCGTCTGATGACCCTCATCCCTACAATTCAACAGCCGTACGCCAAATCCCAATCCCTCAACCTGTACCCCGTTATGGCCGGTCCCCCCCTTGACTGCTGCCGGCGCCGCCGCCGCCCCCTTCGCTTCCCTCCGCAGACCTTCCCCGGCACCACCAGGGCGTGGGACGGAAGTCGCGAGGGGCAGCTGGTAAGCCGAGGGTTGTGGGTGGGTCAGGGAGCCTGGCCGCTAACCCCCCTTCCTTCTCCCCAGCCGTCCGCCTGCACCTAGCTGAGCCACCCCCCAACCCCTGGCCTGACCAGACCCTGCTGGCACCACCATACCACCACCATCAGTACAGCCACCATCACCAACCCCGCCACCACCGTCACCACCATCACCACCAACGCCACCAACGCCACCATCTCTACCGTTAGCACCGTGCGCCTACACCTACGGTCCGCCCTGCCGCAGTCCGCCGCCTGGCCCCACCACCTACCCCACCACCTACTCCGGCACTACCTACCCCGCCACCACCTACCCCACCACCCCTCCAGGTGCAGGAGGTCCGTGCCGGCTTCAGCGAGTACCTGACCTCCGAGCTGCGGCACCCCAACATCACCTACTCCTCCGGGTCGGTGCCCATGGATGAGTGGGTGCGCTACCGCATGGTCATGCACGTGGACGGTGAGGCCGGGGCCGGAGGGGGGTAAAAGATAATCCGCGAATCCACGGCCGGAGGGGGTGGGGGACAAGAAGAGGCGGTTGGGGGCCAGAAAGAGTCGGTCAGGGGATGAATGTGAACAGGCGGCTCACATCGCCTCGCCCCTCTCACCGCCCCTCCCCCCCCTGGTCCGGGCAGGCATCACTTGCTCCTCGCGGCTGTGGCAGCTGCTGGCTCTGGGCAGTGTGGTGCTGCGGGAGCAGTCCGGCTACTTTGCATTCTATGACAAGCTGCTGGCCAGGTGCGGTACAGGAAGACCGGTGAACTGATAAAAACGACTGACAAAAGGCACTGGTCTGGAAAGTGTACTTCCTCGTGCCTGCTCACCCTCCCTCCATCCGCCTCCACGCAGCCTCCCTAATTGGCCGAATGTCGCTCGACCGCCTTTTGTCCATTACGACAGCACTGGAAGGCACCTCCCCACGTCCTCTTCCCTCCCCGGTTCCCTGCCCCTGCCCCCACCCCCTTACCTGGCCCCCCCCACCCCCGCTGCCTGCGCCAGCTACACTTCCCATGTCGAGTAACCGGTTCTTTTCTGTGACCCCCCCCCTGCTCCCTCGAACCCCCTCCCTGCTCCCTCGAACCCCCCCCCTGCTCCCGGACGCAGGTTCATCCACTACGTGCCGTTCTGGTCCCACCGCCCCCGCGAGGTGGTGTGGGCGTACAACTGGGTGGCCGCCAATGACGAGGCCGCCCGCCGCATCGCCTCCCGCGGCCAGATGTTTGCACGCGAGTACCTCAACCGGGAGGGGGTGGAGTGCTTCTGGGTGCTGCTGCTGCGGCAGTACTCCCGGCTGCTGCGGTTCACTCCGGGTCAGAGGCCGGCGAGCAGGGTGACTCAGCTGGGTCTGATGCCCATCGACGACTGGCTACAGTCGCAGGTGTGTGGTGGGGGAAGAGTGGCGAGAAGGGGGGAGTGGCGAGAAGGGGCGAGTGGCGAGAAGGGGGGAGTGGCGAGAAGGGGCGAGTGGCGAGAAGGGGGGAGTGGCGAGAAGGGGGGAGTGGCGAAAATACCCGGTTGCACGACAGTGGAAACGAAGGGCAGAAACTAGCCGGCGAATAGCTGTTTTCGGACGCGCATTTGAGTGCGCTTGCGAGTGTGTGGGTGGGGGGGTGCTCAAAGGGGGGAGAAGAGGCTCAAGGGGCTGTGGGAGGCGTGTGTTGCCATCACTGCAGATCCACCACCACTGCCGTCAGGACCCTGCCCCCCTCGGATATACTGCACCTCGGCTGCACCTTCACCCACCACGTCTCACCACCGCACGCACGTCCCCTCACCGCTCCCCGCCCCCTTCCATCAGGATGGCCTGGTGACCAGCTGGGACCCCCACAAGGTGACCACGCGAGGAGAGGCCCTCAACCTGCTGCCCCTACCCTGAGAGGAGCGCCACGACCCGCCTGTGTCCTCAAAACCTAAGCTACACCCCGACCCGAAGGAGGCTCTATCGTGTGGAGGACAGAGGCGCCACCCAGCCACCCAATCCGCCATCCTACCCGCCATCTACTTCACATATATGTCGCACCCTGTCCTCCCATCGGCGGTCACCCGCACCCACGTCATGGGCCAGGCAACTCTGCTCCTCTGGTGCGACGCCTTAGGAAAGAGGGGAGGCGGCCACGGGGGCCCCTTCCTCCCGGTGCACTGAATGCGGCGACAACTGACGTGCTGGGGGCGAGCAGTGTCGTCTGTGTTTGCAGGCGCCACCACTAGCACGGCAGCCTCGCCGCCTCACGGAGAGCCATCGTGGCTGACTGGCGCACATCCTATGTAACGATGACAGGCCCCTCTGGATCGTGTTAAGTCTCATGACTCAACGTGGCGAAATTGTTGAGATGTATTTGCAGAGATGTTATTTAAATGTCAACAATGGGTTACGGCTCAGTTTGTGGGTTACGCCTGTCAAATTACTTTGGTTGGGATGGAGTGCATGGCTGCAGCCGTAGCGTAAGGTCGCAACCATGCTGGTGTGGGGTTTACCCCAATTCATTAATTCATTCGCGCCCAGGGTGACAGGGGTTCACTATGGTGGGTCGCCTGAGCTGTCTCTTATAGGCCCTTGGTCCTTAGCCGCCGTTCGTAAGGCCTCAGTTGGATTATGGTTGGATGTGGATCGAGGCCTTTGCTTAGGCCCGACTACGGGGGAAGACAAGGTTTGCGGCCAGGGCGGAGCAAGGTTGACCGGTTGAGCTCCTTCGCCCTCGCTCTCGTCCTATCCCGTCCGTTACTTCGGTTCGTGCCCGTCGCTGTATCGTGCTGCGGCGTGGCTTCACCTCACCTGATCACCAAGGACTGCCTACCATTTTTTTTCTTATGGCAAAGAGGGGCGAGCACCTCGGCAAACAGGTCCATGGGATGAATATGTTACATGCTGGGTCGATTCCTAACGACATCGAAGGAGCCAGAGTATCGTGGAGTTGCGAATATGGGCTACAAAACTAAAAATTAAAATAGAGAGAATGCTGCACAATTTTGGCTATGATCCAGGTGTGCCTGTATTGGGTGTCTCGTGTCTGTCACAGATCAGAGCGTTGATCTAGGCCTCAACCATGATCCGTGCCCATACAAGCAAATGTGGCATTGCTGTGATTTGTGCTCTGTGTCCATAACATGCTAACATCGCATGTAGGTAAGCTAGGAAAGTTTAGATGCGAATAAACCGTCGTACGGAGAATTACGGGCCCCAGGTTCAAGGACCACAGGTGCATGAGGCATACCTGGAAATCCCATCGAAACACGTATATGTGAATCAACCCCAAATCGATGTTCACAGACCGACGCGTAGGACACCGTGACGGAAGCGTGAAGGGGGCTAGACTACGCAGGTTACGGAACAATGATTAAGCCTACCAAGGGCCGAAGCCTCTTTCTTCTTCTTCAAGGAGATACAGTTAGGGCTTCACGTACCTTTTGCAGTCGTACCCGAGGTTGCGCACCGTTAGGATTGGAAAAATAAACCGGTAGCCTTCTTCTCCATTAGCCAGGGATGCGAGGCGTGATCATTGATCATTTTTGATTCAGTTGGAGGATTGAACGTATTGAACGTGCGTGCCTTCATTAAGCTTCACCCACGGCAGCATCGAACCCTGCAATTAGCTACAATGGACGAAATACGTCGAGCTCGGAAGCTCACGGAGGAAATCCTCGCAAGAGCTGCTAGCATTAAGACCCACATGGCCCAGGTAAGCACTTGAGGGCACCTTGGCGCGCAACCACACATATCCATGGCCTCGGGGACTGCCTCTCTACCTCCTTTTGCGTCATGGGGCATTATCAGCTCCAAATTACCAATCATTCGTTATTTCGTTACCGACAGCCAGTTCTGGCAGCCGACCGTTCCGGCCAAGGGCAACGTGCACACCATGCCATCGGATTCGCCCCCGACTCCACCTAGACCATATTCCCCTAGTCCCCAGTGACGCCGCTCACTCCCCGAGGCGCCTCCGAACCCAACCCAAATCAACTCCAACGTTACCCCAGAACCTAGAACCTCGGTTGAAGGAGATCCTCCTCTTTCCCCGTACCGTCACTCTGCCCGGACTTGCTGCGCCAGGTCAACCAAAGCATGGCCAACATGGCAGTCATCGAGGAAGAGAACAAGGCCCGGACGGCCCGGGAGGCGGCGGAGGCTGCCAAGTCGCCGCTGGGGCTCATGGTGCGACATCACCGCCGGCGCAGTCCCGCACCACCACCCTGCCACGCCCCACACATATCCCTGCCATCCGCCGCTCACTCCCCCCCTTCTTCTTCCCCCCAATCCTCCCCCCTCCCTCCTCCTCCTCCCCCTCCTCTCCTCTGCTCATGTCAGGACCTGCCGGACGACCTGCTGCGTCTGGTGGCAGGCTGGTGCGGTCGCCAGGGTGGCTCCGGAACCACCCCGTCTGCCTGGCCCCCCTCCGCAAGGGCCCTCGGCCCCGGCCCCGCCGGCTCCGGCGCCGCCCCGCTGGCTGCTCTGGCCATCAGCTGCCGGCGCTGGCGCCGCCTGGCCCTCCTGGAGCCGGAGCTGTGGGAGGACTTGTGCAGGTGGGGCCACGAGGAAACGTGCATGTACGGCAGCATAGGAGGAGGGGAAAACAGATGAAGAGGCGGGGCTGTGGGGGCGATGGGGATATGGGGCGCCTTAGAGGGGCCTTAGAGGGGCCTTAGAGGGGCCTTAGAGGGGCCTTAGAGGGGCCTTGCACCCCCTTACTGCTGGAAGTGTGCGGCCAAGAAAGGCGCAGGACCGCCCGGGCCCGCTCTGTGCCGCACTTGCACAGTCACGTGCACTCACGCGTGTCCCCCTCCCGGGCTACCTCCCCCCGGACCCGACCCGCGGCTGCCTGGCTGGCTGGCTCCCTCCCGCACAGGCGGCGATGGGGCGTGGTCGACCGCACTGCCGCCACCGTGCTAGTCCTCGACCCGCGCCACCTGCACCTGGCGGCGGGCTGGCCGGCGGCGGCGCTGGGCTCGGGCGGCGGCGGCGGCGGCATGCGGACCGGGGCGGGAGGCGGCGGGCGCCTGGCGGGCCTGGTGGGTCTGGGCGGTACCCGGCCACTGGTGGGCAAGGTTCGGTCCTTCGGGGGCAGCCCAGCGTTCCCCGCCGCCGCCGCCAGCAGCAGCAGCAGCAGCGGCTCCCTTCGTGGCGCCGCAGCGAGGACCCCCTCCTCGCCCTCCGCCGCCTCCGCCTCCTCCCCCACCACGTCCTCCTCCCCAACCTGGGCGACCCGTGGAACTAGCGGCCCAGCCGCACGGGGGCAGGCGGTGCCGCCGCCGCCGCTGTCACTTCCGGACTGCGATAGCGGCGCGCGGGCTGCCCGGGTGCAGCCCTCTCCCCCCCGGGTGCAGCCCTCTCCCCCCCGGGTGCAGCCCTCTCCCCCCGGGTGCAGCCCTCTCCCCCCCGGGTGCAGCCCTCTCCCCCCCGGCTCGGGGGCGGCAGCGGCTCCCGGCGCCAGCTGCTGCCCGCGCTGCCCCCCTCGCCCTCCCGCAGGCAGCCCCCTTCGCCCTCCCGACCCACACGGGGGGCCCCGGTCGGTAGCACAGCGGCCGCCAGCCCCCCCACCGGCCCCCACCCCAGCCCCCACCTCAGCCCGGGCAAGCTCCTCCTCCCCATCACGAGCCCCTCCTCGAGCCCTGGAGCCAGCCCCAGCGGCGCCGGAAAGTCGTCCTCGGCCGCGGACTCACCCGGGACCCCCTGGGCCATGACGGCAAGCCCGGACGCTCCGACCCGGGTCACCTCGCCGCCGGCCCCCACCTCCCTCTACCCCCCGCCGCTGCCCTCACCCACTGCCGCGTCTCCCGGCCTCTCGCCTCGAGCCACCAGCACCAAGCCGGCCAGCCCGGGGGCGGCAGCTCCAGGGAGCCCTGCAGCGGCGGCGGTGCCGCTGCTACCGGGCGGTGACGCGCTTGAGCCGGTGCCGCTGGGCTGGGTGCTGCGGAGGGTGGGGCGTGCGGGGGGGGAGAGAGGTGGCGGCGGCGGTGGCGGTGGCTCCGGCGGCGGTTGCGGCGGGTGGTGCGGTGGGGAGGGAGTCAGCGGCGGCGGGCCCAACCTCTGGCAGCTGGTGTACCGAGACAGGCTGGTGGGTGGCAGGGCCGGGGGGGGGTAGCCGTTGGGTTGGGTGCCCGCCTCCAAACTCAATTGAAGCCGCATTTCCCCGCCATTACATCCCACTCCTCCTCGCTTTCCCGCGTCCTCCCTTACACGCGCCTGTGTTTCCGGCCTGCTGCCCCCACCCCTAAAACCCTCCTCCCTCCTGCTTCCCCAACCCCTAAAACCCTGAAACCCTCCCCCTGCCCCCCTCCCCAGGTGGCCTGGCGGGGCGTGCTGGCCGTCTTCCGGTGGCTTCAGTCGCACGGCTACCCCGGAGCGGTGTCGGGGTCGCTGCACCGGCAGCAGCTGCTGCTGGCTCTCAGGTACCTGCACCTGCTGGTCAGGGCGGGAGCGGCGCCGGCGGGGGGAGCGGGGCCGGCAGTGCCGCCACCAGCAGCAGCTGCGGCAGTCGGTGGGGGCCAAGGCGGCTCCGGCGGGCCTGCTGACGAGGACGGCCACGGGCTCAGCGGTGCGGCGGCGACGCGGCGGGTGGCCGAGGTGCTGGCGGCGGAGCTGCTGCTGGCCGTACCGGGCGTGGTGGGTCGGGCTGCGGGCGGGGGGGGACCGACCCGACACAGCCTGGAAGCCGCACGGCCCGACTTCCCCTCCCTGGACCTCACCCCGCTCCCCACTCCGGGCCCCTCTCCCTCCCTGGACCTCCGGCCCCCGCAGGTGCCCTGCCTGCTGGCGCTGCTGGCCAACGACAGCGGGCTGGTGGTGGAGCTGGCGGCGGCGGGGCTGGCGGACATGATGGCGCTGGACCAGGAGCGGCTGACGGAGGAGCTGCGGGCGGCGGCGGCGGCGGCGCAGCAGGGCCGGCGGGACGACCCAGGGGTCGTGGTACGTGAGCCGGGGTGCAGCAGGGCCCCCCGTATACGAGCTGGGAGGGAAGGGCGCGACTGCGGGACGATGGGAAAGCATTCTCATCAGTCAGGAGGTTAGGCAGTTGGACGATTAGAGCCCCCTATCATCCCACCCCACACCTCCCTCATCGTCCCGTCTCCTTCCCCTTCCCCCCTCCCCTCCTGCACCCACTACATTTCCCCAGTCGCGTCACCGGTTCTTCTATTGTAACTCCCCTCCTGCCCCCCCAGCACCACGTGCGCATAGCCAGCAACGGCGGCCGCTCCATCACGGCTCAGCTGCGGGACGGAGTGCGGTCGCCCGGCATCGTACGGCAGGTCAGCCGCTGTCTGGTCAACCTGTGGGCGGAGGAGCGAGTGCCGCGGGTGGTGCCGCTGCCGCTGCTGCCGGGGGCTGGCGGGGGCGGAGGGGCGGCGCTGCCGGTGCTGGAGGTGCGGCGCGGCGATGGGGGCAGTGGGGCAGTGGGGCCAGCGGGGGGCGAGAGGCGAGAAGGACCGAAGGGTAGGGTGGGGGCGGGAAGGGGTCTGCGCGTATATGCCATGGGCGGCGAGTTGGCTAGCCGTGGGCTTCCGTTCCTGCCAGCCCCGGGCATCTTGCTTACTACTGCAATACACACAGCCCGCCGCGTCCCCACACCTCTCCCTCGCCTCATCCCCTCACCCCTCACCCCCGGGTATTTTGCCCCCCTCCCCCCGGGCGCCTATAAAGTAGGTGTCCGCCGACCATGCGCCAACTATCCTGTCTTTTTCGCGTCAACGGTTTTCACGCCACCCCCCGGGTTTCCCCTCTACCCCTCCCTGCAGGACGGCGTGTGGCAGCTGCAGGAGTTCTCCACCCGCGGCGACCTCATGCGGCTCATCCACACCGTCATTACGTTCAGGCAGGGAGCCACCCTGGCGCCGGGGCCGGAGGCGGACGACCCACGGGTCGGCAGGGCCAGCGACGCCGGCTCCGCCAGCTTGCTCTCGTCCGCTCCCTCGTCGCTGTTCTCCACCGGATCGCCGACAACGACCCATGGGTCGGACTTCCGGCGGACGACCTACAGCGGCGTGGGTTCGCCAGGTGCGTCCCAAGAGGGGGGGTTAAAATAATAGGACCCGTAACGCGACTGGGGAATGTAGTGTGTGCATGGGGGGGAGATGCTCCGGATGCTGGGGGGAGGGGGTACAAAGGAGACCGGGGCGGATGCTGAAGGGGGGGACAAGACCTGGCGGCGGAGTGGCGGGACCAGAAGGAAGGGCTCGAGGGGCTGGCCTCGCCGCTGCTGGCCTGCAGCCAAGACCTCTTGATGAGTGATGAGTTTGTCATGTGTGGCTTCCTGGGTGCTTCTCCGCGGAGCTTCTGTACGACTCCCTTGCTCGTGGCTCGTTCGCTATCGCAATGAAAGGTACCGCTGCAAGCACACCAGCTCTCCCCCCACGATGCAGGCGGCAGCGGCTGGCGGGCTGGCGCCCGCCGGGACAGCGATGTCGGCGGCGGCAGCGGCATGCGTCAGAGCTGGGCGGGCGAGGGGCTGGGTGGCGCCGCCTCGTCCTTCGCCTTCCCGATGGTGGGCCCTGACGGCCGGCCGCTGGGCGGCACAGCGGCGGCGCTGGTGGCGCTGGGTGGCGGCACCGGGGCCCGCTGGGGCGGGGGCCGGCCGGTGGTGGAGCTGCTGGTGAGGGGGCCGGGTGGGGTGGGGTGGGTTGCGAGGAAAACCGTTTAGGACAGACGTTTCGAGGTGCATGCTGAAGAACTGGGGCGATTGGGGTGGGGCGGCAGCAGCCTGACGGCCGCTTCATCACCCCGTTATGTGCCGTGTACTGTCCGCCAGTGTGGACCCGGTGCCCCACCAACCCTGGGACAACCAACATCCGCTCCTGAGCGATGCCGCCGGGATGCAACTATTGCCTCGCCCGCGCCTGGGGACCACCCTAGCAACTGCGCAGCTCCAAAACCAGTTGACGTTCACCCCTCCCGCCGTACACCTTGGCTCCTGCCTGCCACCCTCCCTGGACTCCTCAGGGCGGCGGCTACGACGTGATGCTGCCCCGGGGGGCGCTGCCGGGAGCCACACCCGCGGCGGTGGCGGCGGCGGCCGCTGCCCGCGGCGGCGCCGCTGGCTCCCTCGTCTCTGATCGCGGGGCAGAGGAGTTCCGGCTGAGCGGCTGGCTGGACGAGTGCACCGGCGAGTGGCACATGCAGCGCCGCTGCGTCAACGTGCCCTTCGCGCTGCTGTACAAGGTGGGGGCGCTGTTGGGTCCCATGTTTCGCTGCTGCACGGAAGGCGGCGAGGGGGCACCGCACCGCACCGCACCAGGCTAGCCACCCGCCTGCCGCCATCACCCCGCCCCCCCCCCTCCACCCCCTCCACCCTTCCCCCCTCCCCCCTGCAGGGCTACAGCGACGCCCACGGCTGCTGGGGCACATGCACGGTGCAGCAGGAGCCGGGGCAGGGGCAGCCGGTGCAGGGGCAGGGCAGGGGCCCGCAGGGGGCCCCCGGGGTGGGGGCCGGACAGGCGGCGACGGTGGCGGGCGGCTCGTCGGTGCGCGTGCCCCGAGTATTCAGGTGGGTGGGGTGGGTGGCGGCGGGTGGGGTAAACATTCTCGTGTTGCTGCCCCTACCTGCTGTCCAGTGGTGTCCCTACTGTCGCATACACCGCTGTGGACGCCGCGCTGTGTTGGAGTCCGCAGGCGCTTCACGGCGCTGCTCACGGGCTGCTGCTGCTGCCGGCCCCGCTGCAGGCTGTTCCGGGACCCCACCCTTCCGCCGCCAGACGACCTGATGCGGCTGCTCGCCGCAATGCAGGTGGGGGGGGCTACACGGGGAGGGGCGGAGGGGCGGGAGGGAGGGCTTGCTGAGGGGAAACTGCGGTGTGTGGTTGCATGCTGTCCCCAATGCGGTGCCGCCGTACCGCCGTACGTTGCTCAGTGGTACGGCTCATCATGATCCCCGCCCGACCCGGTCCCGCACTTGATGTGATGCTGTCAACTGTTTTTATCCTATCCGGAGCAGGAGCAGCAGCGGCAGGGGGGGGAGGTTGCGATCGAGGAAGGCGAGGACGAGGGGGAGGACGACGGCGCCAGCAGCGATGGCGACCTTCCGCCCCTGGAGCGCCTGGCCCCGGCACAAGGGTCGTAGGGACCAGAAGAGGAAACCCTGCCATGAGTGGGGGGCGGGAAACCCGTGGACCACCACCCCGGGGTTGCGAGAAGACCCGGTTACACGACACAGGAAACGGAAGGAGAGGAAACGGAGGGCAGAGGACAGAGCGGCCTTGGATTCCCATTGCCAGGAGCGTCAAGTGACGCAGGCACGACTGGGATCCGGTTTAAATAGGTTCACGCGGGGAATGAGGTGCAACACGTGAACACGGCGTAGCAGCTCAGCGGCTGCGGCGCGGTTCAGAGGGTCCAGGGAGTGGGTCCGTGGTTTCGGGGCAGTCGTGGAGGCGGTCGCCATGAGCAGGGCCGTGGTACGCATGGCAAGCAGGGCAACAGCTTAAGCGAGTTTTCGAAGACCTCGAACGCCTTTGATACTGCCTATTACATTCGCGGTGTGCACGTGGTTGTCGTCGTGGCCGTGTCAGCTGGCTAGCTGTGGAACATGGGAGTCCTTGTTGGGCCGGCGGCAGTTACAGTGATTACCGAATGCTTTAAATTGCACTTAAGAGACACCACGCTTGGGGAATGCATCGCTTTGCGGGCCGCAACCCCATCCTGGGAACTGACAACGGCAGCGGCTTCAACCCGCTCCAGGAGGGTTGCGATCTTGGACGCTCCACTGTGAAAGAAATATGGCCTGTCATCTACATTGTTGTCGACCCCATCATGGGCAACCAACCGCAGCATCTCCCAATCGCCGTTAAAGTGCGTCACGCGCGCCTCTACAGTGGCTTCGCCCGATGGCGTCCACACGCTGTCGCCCGGCATTATCTCACTGATAGCCTTCCGATAGTACTCGCCGCTGCCGCTCGTGTTGACCATCAGAACGCGGCTGGCGCTGCCGAAGCAACCTCCTTTGTTCCCCGGCAAGGTATATGTAGTGGTAGATATATATGTACCAGATCCAACCGTTCCTTCATTCCGTTGAACGCACTCTGTGCAATGCGGCGCATTGTTTCAAACTGCTGACCGCCGAAGACGCCCATACCCGGGTCCGTGAAGTTCATCCGGTGGCAAAGGGTCAGGCACCTCGCGTATGCGCTCATTTAGTGCTGTCCCCAAGTGGACCAGTACGACGGCGTCATGGCCAAGCTAATTTGGAGCACATTGAAAGCTCCTCGGTGAAATATTGAAAGCTCGCGAATTGTTGACACCGCGCCCGCCCGTATATTGACCGTCCCGCCGAGGAGACCATTCTCTGGCTGCATAATGTCACACAACAAGGTGCGCACGCGCGGATCCTTCTCTTGGTTGTAGTAATTTTCTGCCCACGTGACCAATTTTTTGATCGCATTCTCCGCCACAGCCACCTCCGCCTGGAAGGTGGTAAGGTCACGCGCTGGTCACGCGACACCCGCTGGTCAAGATAGGCAAATATTATGCAAAATCTGTACGACGATTATAAACGCCCGCGACCTGCACCTGGTCATTCGTCACCAACATCTCCATCGTCTCGGTTATCATCAGTTGGACGGCATAGTGCGCCTGGGTGAAGGCATGCACTTTTGCAGAGGGGCAGCGTTGGCAGCGTAATCAATTACGTCGCAAAAGGGCCTAAATCAGCAGAGCATCCAAGCCCAAGTCCAAAGTATGCAACTCTTCTTGCACACCTACCGCAGCTGTTCGCTAAAACAGCTAGCTTGGTCAGCGCTGCAGACCCCGCTGCAAACCCCAGACCATTCCCCAAACGCGCCCCCGGGTCCCCAAACCACCTGTCTCCATACTGTGTCTCTTGGGCTACGAGGGTTATCATCTCGATCGAGCTGATAACCCTCGTAACAGAGAGGGAGAGCGTGGTGGAGCGTCGAGGCAGGCTATCCCCCGGCCTCTCCTAATTATCGTATCAGTTAACGTGCGCCGCCCGCAGCTGAAGGCGTCACAAATGCGGGCGTGACTGCAGGCTGGGGTCCCGAGCATCTGTCCAACTGTGACAGTGACTGTGACGTTGTGCCCGTATTCGATTTGACCCTGGCGCGTAATATCTTCTTACAGATTTATACGCAGCGTATTCCGCGTACTGGCGGATTAATAAATTGATTGATATTCGCGTACCGCATAGGAACTGTCGTTTCAAGATTCAAAGTCGTGGTGTACGATATTTGAGTGCCATAAACTTAACAGACATATTTTAAACTATGGCGTGGAATGAGCCGTTCAGGGAAAAGGTACTGTGCTTGGAAAGCAACGGACTACGTTCTTGGCTGCGCCAAGGCACTGACGCAACGACTGATCGGCGTCTGCGGACGGCCTTCAACTGGTTAACAAGCACATATTACGGAGAAGTGCACCGTGTTCTCCTACCAACTGAAGGGTACCTGAATTTGAAAAACATCCGGTAAGGACGTTGGGCGGTGCTTGTTTTGGTGTTCGCCTTGCGACTTCTGCATACGCTGTTACAGGCTAACTGTGGACATCAGCGCTGAGCCAGGGGAGCACGACGAATACTTGACGGTCCCGGACATCGACATCTTGCCACGAACAACAGACCGCTGGCCGTATCCGCCCCCCCCCCACATCTTGCCACGAACAACAGACCGTGGCCGTATCCGCCCCCCCAAATACCCTAAAACCCTAAAAACCGTAAAAACCCTAAAACCCATAAAACCCTAAAAACCCCCCATATAAAGGTGATGTAGTTCTTCGCATGCATTGCTGACAGAGCCGGTCCGTATCGTTAACGAAATGTTGGATGGCTGCAGAATGGCCTGGGAGCGAGTCAAGGAGGTCTTCACGCGGCCTGGCAAGGTCAACAAAGAGGCCGTCATAGCTGCTGAGCTTGGTGCGATCACACGTTTGCGGGAAACCATCGCTGAGATGCAGGAGAAACAACCAATGAGCGACAAAGATGCAAAACGGGTAGCGTTGATGGAGAGGCAGGTCCACTTTAGCCTTGCGGTGGTGGAGCGCATGCGTGTGTAATGTTTAGCGCGCCTCGTATTCCCAGCGTAGATGGCGTGTTCAGCGTGGGGAGGCTACTGCGACGCAAGCGAGGCGATCCGGTGCCGATTGAGATACACGGCCCCTTCCCCACGAGCGTAGAAGCTAGCGGCCTTGAGGCGGTATTTGTGGACGTATGCCCCCGGATCCGGGTTCGTGCCTGTATGTGCGGGTCTATCTGCGGAATGCGATAGCTTGCGGCGCCGAATGTGACGAATCTGTCCGTTTTAGGTGGGCTTAAAAAAAGCCCTGTTTGTGGTACAACCACAAAAGGCATAGTCGCAACGCAAGCGTACGAATGTACGACGAGGCGGGCGCACGAGTGTGCGAGGTAGGACCAAGCACATGAACCCTTGAAGAGAACGAATCAAAGTGTGTAACGGCTCAGCTCGTTACATTATTCCCCCCCTAAATGGCTGGTCGTCCCGACAGCCTAGCCAACCTCATCTGTGCCGCCACATAGAGTGGGAAAGCAGGGGATCCGGAACCCCGCTGGCAGCAGACAAGTGTTTGCATTGTTGCGGCGCTTATGTGATCATTGATCACATAGTAGTAAAGGCGTCCACATCCCTAGCTTTTGGGGCCATGTTATGGATATGCTGATTAAGCTGTCGCCAAACCATGGATCACCGCATTTCTGACATGGCCCCAAAGGTTAGAGACTTGGGCTCATTGATCACATAGTAGTAAAGGTGAGACTTGGGCTCATTGATCACATAGTAGATGAGAGGTGGCTGGTTCCGATGTTTGTATCGTTGCGGCGCTTCACTGGTTTGTCGGATGCTGGGCTGTTAGGTTGGTTGGTGGCCACTTCCTGATAGGGGAGCCTCTAGTGCAAATTCCCCCTGGGGGGCTGGCTGCTGCTCTGTATGCCTACGGCCTGTCAATTTGGCATTCTGGTGGATTGCCTTTGTTTCGGTGCATGTCGGTTTTTGTTTCCTCCGTCTTGTTCAGTGTCAGGCGATGCGCCCGATGGTTCTACCTCTTGGTCTGGAACCCACTGTAATCGTTACAACTATGTGATCAATGAGCCCAAGTCTCTAACCTTTGGGGCCATGTCAGAAATGCGGTGATCCATGGTTTGGCAACAGCTTAATCAGCATATCCATAACATGGCCCAAAAAGCTAGGGATGTGGACGCCTTTACTACTAGGTGATCAATGAGCCCAAGTCTCTAACCTTTGGGGCCATGTCAGAAATGCGGTGATCCATGGTTTGGCGACAGCTTAATCAGCATATCCATAACATGGCCCAAAAAGCTAGGGATGTGGACGCCTTTACTACTATGTGATCAATGATCCCAAGTCTCTAACCTTTGGGGCCATGTCAGAAATGCGGTGATCCATGGTTTGGCAACAGCTTAATCAGCATATCCATAACATGGCCCAAAAAGCTAGGGGTGTGGACGCCTTTACTACTAGGTGATCAATGAGCCCAAGTCTCTAACCTTTGGGGCCATGTCAGAAATGCGGTGATCCATGGTTTGGCAACAGCTTAATCAGCATATCCATAACATGGCCCAAAAAGCTAGGGATGTGGACGCCTTCCACGATGGTTACAATAAGTGAGCGAGAAAGCGCGCAGGCGCTCTCACAAGACGGCCGTGTCGAGTGATCGCAGGGGCTCGAGGCGGTTCCGAGCCAGACGCAGGCACACGCGAGGGTGTGGGTTGGGACATCTCAAGAGCTTCCGCAGATTGACGTGCCCAATAGTCGCGCAACAAATCACCGCAATTGGTTAGATTGGTTTCAGGTTCCCACGAGTCATACACGGGACCTTGACCTTTCCAACGCAACAAGTAGTAACGCAAACGCCGACGTCCATTCTTCACTTCCTTATGAAGTAAAATTGACTCGACCTCAAACTCCAAAGCACCGTCGACAATCTCAGGTGGCGGAGGTAACGGAGTGCGACCATTGTCTAGATACCGGCGAAGCAGCGACACATGAAACACATCATGCATCCACACAGACGGAGGTAGATCAAACCGATAAGCAACCGGGTTAATCGTTTGTTTGACCACGAAGGGCCCGATAAATCGATGGTAAAGCTTACGAGGACCCTCAATACTCATGTGACGCGTGCTCAAGAGCACTCGATCACCAACAGAGAACTCACGAAACAAACGATTCGTGTCCGCATGTCGCTTCATCCGATCACGAGCGGCAGCCAAACATTGTTTCGCACGCTCCAACGCACGCTGCATGTCAGCCGAAAACTGGACAGACAACGGATTCGCAAGGTCAGCTAAGCGTTCCCGCAACGCTTGAGCTCTCTTCCCCCCCAGTTGACGAACCAGGTGAGAAGCCGGAGTTAAGGGTTCATAACCATACATCAACCGAAACGGAGAAGTCTTGGTTGACTCATGAACAGCGTTGTTCATCGCAAATTCCGCCATAGGCAGAAAACGATACCAAGAGGACGGGGGTACAAAGGAGACCGGGGCGGATGCTGGAAGGGAGGGCAAGACCTGGCGGCGGAGTGGCGGGACCAGAAGGAAGGGCCCGAGGGGCGGGCCTCGCCGCTGCTGGGCCTGCTGCCATGACCTCTTGATGAGTGATGATGAGTTTGTCATGTGTGGCTGCCTGGGTGCTTCTCCGCGAACCTTCTATACGACTCCCTTGCTCGTGGCTCGTCCGCTATCGCAATGAAAGGTACCGCTGCAAGCACACCAGCTCTCCCCCCCCTAACGATGCAGGCGGCAGCGGCTGGCGGGCGGGCGGCCGCCGGGACAGCGATGTCGGCGGCGGCAGCGGCATGCGTCAGAGCTGGGCGGGCGAGGGGCTGGGTGGCGCCGCCTCGTTCTTCGCCTTCCCGATGGTGGGCCCTGACGGCCGGCCGCTGGGCGGCACAGCGGCGGCGCTGGTGGCGCTGGGTGGCGGCACCGGGGCCCACTGGGGCGGGGGCCGGCCGGTGGTGGAGCTGCTGGTGAGGGGGCGGGGTGGGGTGGGGTGCGTGGGGTGGGGCGGGGCGGCGGCACCCTGACGGCCGCTTCATCACCCCGTTATGTGCCGTGTACTGTCCGCCAGTGTGGACCCGGTGCCCCACCAACCCTGGGACAACCAACATCCGCTCCTGAGCGATGCCGCCGGGATGCAACTATTGCCTCGCCCGCGCCTGGGGACCACCCTAGCAACTGCGCAGCTCCAAAACCAGTTGACGTTCACCCCTCCCGCCGTACACCTTGGCTCCTGCCTGCCACCCTCCCTGGACTCCTCAGGGCGGCGGCTACGACGTGATGCTGCCCCGGGGGGCGCTGCCGGGAGCCACACCCGCGGCGGTGGCGGCGGCGGCCGCTGCCCGCGGCGGCGCCGCTGGCTCCCTCGTCTCTGATCGCGGGGCAGAGGAGTTCCGGCTGAGCGGCTGGCTGGACGAGTGCACCGGCGAGTGGCACATGCAGCGCCGCTGCGTCAACGTGCCCTTCGCGCTGCTGTACAAGGTGGGGGCGCTGTTGGGTCCCATGTTTCGCTGCTGCACGGAAGGCGGCGAGGGGGCACCGCACCGCACCGCACCGCACCAGGCTGGCCACCCGCCTGCCGCCATCACCCCGCCCCCGCCCCACCCCCACCCACCTGCACCCACCCCCCTCCACCCCCTCCCCCCTCCACCCCTCCACCCCTCCCCCTGCAGGGCTACAGCGACGCCCACGGCTGCTGGGGCACATGCACGGTGCAGCAGGAGCCGGGGCAGGGGCAGGGCAGGGGCCCGCAGGGGGCCCCCGGGGTGGGGGCCGGACAGGCGGCGACGGTGGCGGGCGGCTCGTCGGTGCGGGTGCCCCGAGTATTCAGGTGGGTGGGGTGGGTGGCGGCGGGTGGGGTAAACATTCTCGTGTTGCTGCCCCTACCTGCTGTCCAGTGGTGTCCCTACTGTCGCATACACCGCTGTGGACGCCGCGCTGTGTTGGAGTCCGCAGGCGCTTCACGGCGCTGCTCACGGGCTGCTGCTGCCGGCCGGCCCCGCTGCAGGCTGTTCCGGGACCCCACCCTTCCGCCGCCAGACGACCTGATGTGGCTGCTCGCCGCAATGCAGGTGGGGGGAGCTCCACGGGGAGGGGTGGAGGGGCGGGAGTGGGGGGTTGTTGAAGGGAAACTGCGGTGTGTGGTTGCATGCTGTCCCCAATGCGGTGCCGCCGTACCGCCGTACATTGCTCAGTGGTACGGCTCATCATGATCCCCGCCCGACCCGGTCCCGCACTTGATGTGATGCTGTCAACTGTTTTTATCCTATCCGGAGCAGGAGCAGCAGCGGCAGGGGGGGGAGGTTGCGATCGAGGAAGGCGAGGACAAGGGGGAGGACGACGGCGCCAGCAGCGATGGCGACCTTCCGCCTCTGGAGCGCCTGGCCCCACCAAGAGGGTCGTAGCGAGGAGCCCCTGCCATGAGGGGGCGGGGGAGGAAACCCGTGGACCACCACCCCGGGGGTGGCGAGAAGACCCGGTTACGCGACACAGGAAACGGGGGGCAGAGGAAACGGAGGGCAGGGGACAGAGCGGCCTAGGATTCCCAGGAGCGTCAAGTGACGCAGGCACGACTGGGATCCGGTTTAAATAGGTTCACACGGGGAATGAGGTGCAACACGTGAACACGGCGTAGCAGCTTAGCGGCTGCGGCGCGGTTCAGAGGGTCCAGGGAGTGGGTGCCGTGGTTTCGGGGCAGTCGTGGAGGCGGTCGCCATGAGTAGCGCCGTGGTACGCATGGCAAGCAGGGCAACAGCTTAAGCGAGTTTTCAAAGGCCTGGAACGCGTGAAATACTGCCTAATACGTTCGCGGTGTGCACGTGGTTGTCGTTGTAGCCGTGTCAGCTGGCTAGCTGTGGAACATGGGAGTCCTTGTTGGGCCGGCGGCACCCGCTTCGAAAAGCAGTAACAGTGATTACCGAATTCTTTAAATTGCACTTAAGAGACACCACGCTTGGGGAATGCATCGCTTTGCGGGCCGCAACCCCATCCTGGGAACTGACAACGGCAGCGGCTTCAACCCGCTCCAGGAGGGCTGCGATCTTGGACGCTCCGCTGTGAAAGAAATATATAATATCATCCGTGGATTTGCGAAAGCTCTGGCTGCGAGCCCAGGCGAGCATGGCATGACCGGGACCACGCGGAACTCGGCCGGCTGGGAACTACCCATGCAATATTTCGCTGAGAGTATAGTGCATACACTTAGTGACCGCATGCTGGGGGAAACACGTGCGTTGCGCCGTAGGGCAATAATGGCAACCATTCGTCGCATCCTTACTGCGCTTCGTTCCTGTGTGCTTTCGTTGTTGACATATTTGCCATCAACAACTGACATGGAGTAGCAATGCCCTCCTCATTACTTCACCTGTCGACATCTTCACCTCTTAATGTTTCCTTCCCATATTTGCGTTGACGCGCAGCAGTCCAAGCTTTTGCTCCAAGCACGGTTCCTGTGTCCCTAGGTCCCGCCTTTGACTCGCATTGTCCTGCATCCTCGCCAACTACTAGCTGTCTACGACCCGATCAGCCGTCTTCCATGTCGGCCAAGGCTCCCATATCCTGCTTGTCGCCCGTCAAGTGCGGCACCTCCGGCACTAATCCCACCGGCCGTGCCTGCGACGAAAATGAGAACTCCGACAACGGCTCCTCCGCAAGCCACGACGTGCTGCCTGGACCCGGAACCACCGCCTCCCACGGTCCCAATAAGGCCGCCCCGAATGCGGCCCCCAAGCTGAAGCTCTTCCCGGTGCCGGCCAGGGAGCAGAGCGTGCTGTGAGTGCGGGGCTGGGAACTAGGAGGCCTGCTGACTTCCCGCCACTCTCAACGTTTGACCTCCCCCGCGCGCCTACCCGCCAGCACGTCTCTCTCTCTGCTGACCCAGATCGCCAGCCCTTGCGCTCCGTCGTTGACATCTCCCATCTCCCAATCCCTGCAACGCATAACCCCTACGCCCCATCATGAGACAGTAACACTCATCCTCCTCCCTTGCCCTTCATGCTCGCAGCCGAGACCACTCCAACCAGCAGCAGCCGCAGCGGGGCCCGCACTCCCCCCCCTCATCCTCCCCCTCCCCCGCCTCCATCTCCGCTTCCGCCGCCCCCAGCCCGCCGCCCGCCCAGCGCGGCCTGCCCTCCGACTACCAGGCCTTCATCCACACCTCGCGCTACGCCCGCTGGGTGGAAGCCAAGAGGCGCCGCGAGACCTGGCCGGAGACCGTGGGCAGGTGCGGGCCTGAGGAGGCGTGTACGGCACGTACGATGGTGCCTTCACTGCAGCTGGTGTCTTGACGACACCTCCCTGCGGCACACCTTCCGTCCTCCCCGCCGTTGCACAAAAGGAACTTCATTCGGGTACAGCCGTCCCCCCCCCGTCCGCCAAACCCGCCTTGGATTGCATCAACCGCAACGCCCCCCTCCCTCCCCTTCCCCGCCTCCTCCTTTCCCCCTTTCCCTCCCCCCCTCCGCCCCCAGGTACCTGGACTTCATGTCCCATCACCTACACGACACGTGCGCGTACGACATGCCGCCCGAGCTGCGGAGCGCCCTGACGGAGGCCATCGTGAACCTGGAGGTGGGGTTGCCTGGGAAGGAAGCCGCGTGTACTGGGAAACTGGGAGGTGGGGGGAGAGCTGGAGGCTGGTGTGTATGTCTGGCCGGGGAGGGGAGGGGACCCTGAAGGGGGCCGGGGGTCCTCAATGAGTGCTGTTGGCCAGGGGTGGCTGGGGCCCAAGGGCTGGTGTCGAGGGCCGTGGTCGGGCACTTGGGAGGTGCTGCTAGGGTTTTTGGGTTTCCATGATTGCCCCTCCCCTCGCCCCCGGAACACCCCTCCCCGCCTCCTGCCCTCCCCCTTCCCCCCCTTCCAGGTGATGCCCAGCATGCGGTCCTTGATGACGGCGGGTGACGCGCTGTCCCGCTGCCACGTGGCCGGCTACAACTGCTCCTACCTGCCCATCGACCACCCCTTCGCATTCGACGAGGCGCTGTTCGTGCTCATGAACGGCACCGGGGTGGGCTTCAGCGTGGAGCGGGAGCAGGTGGACAAGCTGCCGGAGGTGGCGGAGAGGTGACCGAGAGAGGGGGCAGCGGGGCCGGAGGCGGGCGGGAGGCGGTAGGGCAGGGGGAGGGGAGGGGGCTATAGTGTCTTTCGATGATGCGACATGCGAGGTCACATTCCAACTGGGTGCTGGCAGGACTAGGTGGTTGGGATCGTACACCGCCTCACCTGCCCTTCTCACCAACGCACGCCTGTGGAACCTTCTCCTCCCCCCCAACCCCCCCGACCCCCTCCTGCCCCCCCCTGCCCCCACATCCACGGGTTTCCCTCGAACCCTGCCCCCAGGTTCACCAACAGCTCTACGCGGGTGGTGGTGGAGGACAGCCGGGAGGGCTGGGCGCGGGCACTGAGGGAGGTGCTGGCGCTGCTGTGGACGGGACAGGTGGGCGGTGGTGGTGGTGGTGGTTGGTTGTTGTTGCTGTTAACTGTTGTCAACTTTCCTTGTTGCCGTCCTTAGTCTTGTTGTTGTTGTTGCTACTATCAACATCGTTGGTGGTGGTGGTGGTGGTGGTGGTGGTGGTGGTGGTGGTGGTGGTGGTGGTGGTGGTGGTGGTGGTGGTGGTGGTGGTGATGGTGGTGAGGCAGCACCTCGGGGACCTCCCTGCTAGGAGCGTATGGGTGAGCCCAAGCAGGTGCTGGTGGCGTCGCCTTCGTGGCGTACGTAAGTCTCAAGGGTCGTAACGTAAGCGCCAGTCGACATCTTGACCCCCCGGCCCCCTCTGCTCCCCCCTCCCCCAGATACCCCGCTGGGACACCTCCCGCCTCCGACCCAAGGGTGCCCCGCTGCGCACCTTCGGCGGCCGAGCCTCCGGCCCCGAGCCCCTGGAGGCGCTGTTCCTGTTCGCCGTACAGCTCTTCCAGAAGGTGCGGCAGGGCAACGCTGCGTGGGGCCCAGCGGCCATCAGGCGCCTGTCGGGGGAGGTTGCGAGGACGTCCCTGGAGGCGAGGGAGACCGTCTGGGGAGGAGGGCGGCCCCCGGCGGCTGGGTGCCTGCTGGGGTTGGGTTAGTTGGGGGCTGGCGGGGGGCTTAAGGAGAATCCGCGAATCCACGGCCGACAAATCAAGGCGGTGAGCGAAAATAGCGGTCAGAAGAGACGGGAGGCGAGTAGACGGAGCGGAGGCGCTGAACATGGCAAAGGGGGAACAGCGGGCAACGAGGCGGCGCGGCCCTCCTCACCCCCCGCTGCTGGGTGCTCGTGGAAAGCCCCTAGTGCCACCTAGTGAACACCCGCTTCGCTCCCCCTTGCCTTCCCCACCCTCCCTCCCCCTGCCCCGCCAAACACACAGGCCCGCGGCCGCAAGCTGACCTCCCTGGAGTGCCACGACCTGGTTTGCAAGGTGGCCGAGATCGTGGTGGTGGGCGGTGTCCGCCGCTCCGCGCTCATCTCGCTGTCCGACCTTGGCTCCGAAGACATGCGGGCGGCCAAGACGGGGTCCTGGTGGGAGGACAATCCGCAGCGGGCGCTGGCCAACAACTCGGCGGTGTACCTGGACGAGCAGCCGCCCATGGGGGTGTTCATGGCCGAGTGGAAGGTGCGGGGGACGCCGGGGGAGGGCCGGCGCTGTGGGCGGTACCTGCTGCGGCACGGGGGCTTTGTAAGGAAAACCCGTGTCCGAGTAAAACTTACGGCGGCATTTGGGTGGCTCAGTGCCTCTGCGCCGCCTTTCAGCTGCGGGCGGTGCGGCCCAAGGTGAGGTGTGAGGGGTTGCGTGAGGGGCTGCGTGAGGGGCTCCACGTTGTGAAGCTCCTCGGGAGGGTGACATCCGACCCACTCCTCCAGGCGCTCCTCGCCCCCGCACCCGCCCCCGCAGGCCCTGCACGACAGCGGCAGCGGCGAGCGCGGCCTGTTCAGCCGGGCCGCCTGCCGCCGCCAGGTGGTGCGCAGCGGCCGCAGGGACCCGGGGCACGACTTCGGCACCAACCCCTGCAGGTAGGCGGCGGGGAGTGGCTGGTGGCCGGTACGGTTACGAGGAACACCCGTGGATGCGAGAAGAAACCCGTTTACAAAAGACGTTTCTGTTAGGTGGGGCAGAGGGCAGGCACGCGCTCTTACAGGCTAGGGGAACCGCCTCAACCTATCAGAGCAGCAGCAGGATTTGGCACCATGCGCACCGAAACCGCACCATGCCCCGCCTCCCCCCCACTCCTCTCTCCCGCCCTCCCACCCTCCCCCCCGCCCCAGCGAGATCATCCTGCGGCCCTACCAGTTCTGCAACCTGACCGAGGTGGTGGTGCGGGCGGCGGACGACGCCGCCTCCCTGGAGCGCAAGGTGCGGCTGGCCAGCCAGCTGGGCACCTTCCAGGCCACACTCACCAACTTCCCCTACCTGCGAGACGTGAGTGGGGGGGCGGGCCGGGAGGCCGCGGGGCCGGGGGGGAGGGTGCAGCAGCTGGGGCGCTCGTCCACACATTCGCCCTTCCTTGTGGTGCAACCCCACCTAGGGCGGAGGCCGATGTCGCATTGCAGCGCCAGCTACGCGGGACTGGTCCCTGTGTGTTTTAAATATGCTGAGCTGAGCCGCGAAGGAGACTTAGCGCGAGGAGACCAAGGAATCCGGAGGCAGTGCGGGGCGCCAATTGTTACCGAAGGAAGCCCAGAGTGGGTCCACGAGAAGCCATAATTCCAATTATGTAGACGGCGTCCCTGTGTGTGTGCGGGGTACCCACATGCAGTTCACCTCCCTCCCCTCCCTCCCTGCCTCTACCCCCTCCCCCCAGCCTCCCCGCCTAAACCTCCTCCCCGCCTCTACCTCCTCCCCCTCGCCCCCCAGGTGTGGCGCACCAACACGGAGCAGGAGCGGCTGCTGGGTGTGTCGCTGACCGGCATCATGGACAACACACTCACGTCGGGACGCCAGGTGGGGGCGGGGGAGGAGGCTCGCAGGGGGCACTGACCCCCTGGTGGCAACCTGGACTGGGACCTGGTCGCACTGCGCAGCTGACCACAGCAGCCGGGAGGGACGCCGCTGCCCTCTCAGCTCCCACCCCGCCACCTGCCCCACCACCTACCCCACCACCTGCCCCACCACCTGCCCCACCACCTACCCCACCACCTGCCCCACCACCTGCCCCACCACCTGCCCCACCACCTGCCCCACCACCTGCCCCTACTACCCATGTCGAGTTACTACCCATGTCGAGTCACCCATGTTCTCTGCTGTACTCCCCCTCCTACCCCGTCCCTCCTGCTGCTGCAGGGCACGGCCCCCCTGGAGTCTCTGCTGGCGTGTCTGCGCACCTCCGCGGTGTCCGCCAACTCCTCCCTGGCGGCGCAGCTGGGCATCCCGCCCGCCGCAGCAGTGAGCTGCGTCAAGCCCTCGGGCACCGTCAGCCAGCTGGTGGACGCGGCGTCCGGGATACACCCGCGGCATGCAGAGGTGGGAGGGGAGGCCACCCTACCTGCACCTCTCCACCACCCCCGCCACCACCATCGCCACCATCGCCACCACCACCACCAACGCATTAAGCCCTCCCACCCGCTGGAGATTCTTGAGGTTCCGCCGCCCCCCCCTGCACACACACGCTATCCTCCGCCTCACGCCCGCTCCTCCCCCTCCCCCTCTCCCGCCAGTACTACATCCGGCGGGTCCGCTGCAGCAAGGACGACCCCCTCACCTCCTTCATGGCCGCCAACGGGGTACCCTGCGAGGACTGCGTCATGCGGCCTGGGGCCACAGCCATATTCTCATTCCCCATCAAGTCGCCGGAGGGTGGGTGGGGCCCGCGTGGGTGGGTGGGTGGGCAATCCGAGGGTGGGTGCTCCTTGCCCCCCTCCCTGGACTACCCCTCCTCACACACACCTCCCTCCCTGGACTCCTCAGGCGCCGTCACCCGCGACGACGTGTCGGCGCTCAGCCAGCTGCAGCTGTGCCTGACCTACCAGCGCCACTGGTGCGACCACAAGCCCTCCATCACCGTCACAGTGCGAGAGGAGGAGTGGATGGAGGTGGGCGCCTGGGTCTACCGACACTTCGACGAGCTCAGCGGTGAGGGGGGTACAATACTAGAACCGGTAACGCGACTGGGGGTATGCAGCGTGTGCATAGCCTTCGGTGAGGGGGAGGTGGCGAGAAAGAACCGTTTAAGCGATGGGGGGGAGGTGAGGGGCTGGGCCTGGGGCGAGGGGCGGAAAAGCGGAGAGCGGGTGGGCGGTTTGTACTGGGGCCGGGCTTCAGGGTTTTAGGGTTTCGGGACAAGCAGTTCCCCAAGCGCCTGCTGCTCGCACAAGCTGCCGAACCTCAAGTCGGGTCCTTGAAGCCCTGACGCGACCCAACCGACCCCCGTGTGTGACCCCCAGGCGTGTCTTTCCTGCCGTACGACTGCGGCAGCTACCGCCAGATGCCGTACGAGAAGGTCGACCGCGAGACCTACGAGGCGCTCCAGGCGCGCATGCCCACCACCCTCAACTGGGGGCTGCTGCGCGAGCTGGAGCGACGGCCGGGTGAGGCCGGGGAGTAAAGGATAATCTGTGAGGGTGGTGGGCGGGGTGGAGAGGGCCGTCGGGTGCGGAAGAGGGTGTGCGGGGTTGGAGGTGCGGCAGGGACGGTGTACGGTTGGGTATGACACATTTGTACGGTTGCGGAGGGGGGAACTTGTTGCAGCGGGAGGTCTTACAGCTGGCAGGGAGGGGCCAGCGCAGGCACCTCGCATCATGACGGCTGGACCCCGGCCACCGCACACCACATCGCCCAGGCACTCATTGCGAGACCTCCCCGGCTCCCCCCTCACCCCGCCCCCTCGCTACCCCGCCCCCGCTTCCTCCCAGGCGCCGACGAGAGGATGGAGGGCGAGCTGGCTTGCACCGCCGGCGGCTGCGAGCAGGTGGACATTGCGTGAGGAGAGTGGGGGGGAGGAGAAAGAAAGAGAGGGGCGGACACCGGGAGGCGGGGGGGTAGCGTGTGGAGGTGAGGCTACCAGCAGCCGCGGCGTCTGTAGCTGTACACAGCAGGTGCCCCTAAAACCCTATGCTGGGCGGGGGGGGTGTCGCGGCACACATGGGGTTGGGGCCTGACAGCGGTGCGGCGTGGAGCGATGTGCCATATGGCTAGGGGCGGGGCGGACGTGGTGACACGTGCTGGCGTCGTACATTGAACCCACGTGCTGTGTGGGTTCATTCTGTTGCCTGCATTGGACCCACGGCTGTATGTGTAAATGGATTGATAGGGCTGTGCTGAGCGTTGGTGCAGCTAGCGGCTGAGATCCCTGCTTGCTTGGGTGGGGCCAGCGGCCGGCAGCGGCCCCCGTGTGGATGTGGATGTGCATGTGTACCGGTATGTGGCCAACATTGGTCCGTCATAGGTGAGGACATGGGTGCAATGTGGCGCTTTACGAATCGCACAAACATGCATTTGTGAAGAGGAAGAGGAAGATCACCGCGCATATTATTTTTTCATACGTTGCGTACACACATACTAGTCTGTGATTGTTGGGGCAAGCAGCAGTGGCAGCCGCCCCCAAGTTGTTACGTGGTAGTAGTAACTGTAACTGTTCCAGTGGGTTCCAGACCAGGAGCCAGAACCATCGGGCACATCGCCTGACGTTACGTGGTGTGCGAGGTGGAGTCCATCCCGTGTGGTGTCTTATGTTGTGGTGGTGGCAATTATATATGTTTACGGAGTCCGTTCGTCGCTCTGCGTTGGTCTGCAGGCGTATGTACGTGGCGTCTTGGTGGGCTCCTGTCTAAGAAGTGTGGGCGGGCGCCTAGAAGCTTTGGGCCGGACGGAGGTCAGCGGAGCTAGCTCGTCCATGGCTCTACATGCCGTACTGTAACACTCCCCCAAGGAAGATGGCGCGTTGCCCTTGCGAAGGCTGCAAATCCGTAAAGCACCTCCCTATGATTAAATCCGTGAAGCACCTCCTTAGTGTGAAATCCGTGAAGCCGCAACGCGCTGCTCGGGCGGGCAGCAGCACCCTGGCCGCTAGCAGCAGGCAGGACCGCGTATGATGCCGCCGTGGGGGCAGAAGCCCCTGAGCGAGCGAGCACCCGGCCATTGCTGTGACGGAAAAGCGATCGCTTTTTAATTAGCTTTCGCTCCGTGATGCGTATAGGCTCGGATGGTCCTTCCGTCCCCCTTAACACCATGACGCGCCAATGTCTAGTGTGCAGGACGATCGGAAGGATGCTGATGCCCCGGTCAAAGGAATTACGTGTGCTGTGTACAACCCTCTGTCCTCCTCGCGTTGCGGGGCCGCCCTGGGATCGCCTCTCGTCACAACCACCTGCTGACTCACCTCGACCACATGCGAGCACCTGGCGGCCTTTGCTCGCCTGTTGAGCATCGAGTGGGGCAGGCGACTCGGCTATCCACCGCCTGCTGCAGCGGCCGACCCTAAATCGCTTATTATAAAGCATCTGCTCCAGGGTCCTGCTTCAGGCAACCTCCAGATGGAGTTGAAAAACGCAAAGCGTTTGTTCCTGCGGGCGCAAGCCGCTCCGTGTTGGGGCGCGTCGGGCGCCCCGCATATTCCATTACGGCCATGAGTTGACTCCGTGTTAAGATTTGACGACTTTATCCTATTGATCAACCCTCGAAAGCCATCGCTCGCATTTGGTGTGCTGACTAAGCCCGTATTCTACGTCGTCCAGACATCCAGAGTCAGTTTCTCTTGTGCAAAACAACGACAAGTGGAAACATTCGTGTCGTCTTGAAATATTGATATCAGTAGGAGTAGGTTATCGTTATCACTGCGCGTTGGTGCTCGTGGTTAGCCGCAAACCCTGATGGTGGCAATGAACAATCCTCCATCAAGGTTAACTTTTCAATTAGCAATCTGGTGAAGTGACGATGACTAGCGCGGGGGCCGCGCCACCCGGCTGTCACTCGGACTCCTTCGTCGCCATCGCCCAGTCGCCCGCCACCACCCTTGGCGAGGTTCCGACGTTGCTGGCATGATAGTCCCTAGGATCTCAAACCTTAGGTAGATAGTTCTTTGTGAGCACGTGAATTGTGCATTCATGGTATGGCCGTCGCCCACCCCATCCTGAAACGGTGTCAAGGATGGGGTGGGCACGGAGGAACCGATTGGGGCCCGGGGCTGCCGGCTAGGTTCGCTCCGCACCATTCCTAAATGTTCTTAAAATTTTACGATGAAAGCAGGCAAGCGGAACTTGCTGTTCACTATCTTCATTAATGATGTTTCAATGGCTCGCGCCCACCGGGAAGTTTCCGCAGCTGCAAAATTCCGTCATCATGGCGCCGTCCACTCTTAATGGTAGCTTGATACCTTCGTCTTTGATTACAATTGCGACTCAAGTGACGCGGCAATGCGCGCGGTCAGCAGTCAGCAGGCTCTTACGGCAAGAGCGTATGTACGTACGTACGCCGGCGCACTGCACGGCGCGATTTTAGGCGGTTCCCAGGGGCGATGCCCACCCACCCACCGCCGCATCAGCTTTCCGGGTTCAGCGCATCACATCGGATAACATCTGAGGATAGCATCATCTCATTACTGTTAGTGTTATTATCTGGTGGTGCTGCCACTCCACCATGGTGGCTACAGCAGCTACAGCACAACGCAACACAATGCGGCGCCATAGTCGGCCGAAACACGGGCATCTATCAGGCGGCTACTGTCGCATCAGCACCCTGCCCACACAGCCCCAGGCCCCCAAAACACTTCGTAACCGCTTCTTTTTTGTAACCCCCCAACATACGCGTTTCTACACCACCGCCACCCCCATCGCCAGCCCCGACTCGCGCGCACCGCACGCGAATGGGCGCCACCTCCTCCTCCTCCTCCATCCTCCCACTGTTGCAGCGGTCGCTGGCACCACCTGTCGCTCCGACGCGGGGTACTGCTGGCTGGGTGGCTGGCTGGGTGGCTGGCTGGGTGGTGCCGCTAGCTCTTGATCAGCCCCCTGCCGGCCCCGCACTCGGGCGCCAGCCAGCTGATCAGCTGGTCGCACACGTGCACGTCCCCCTGCAGCCGCTGTACGGCAGCCAGCAGCTCGCGGGACCGCTGCTGCGAGGCGGCAGCCTGGGAGTGCAGCCGCTGCACCTCCTGCCTGCAGGCGGGTGGTGGCAGGAGGGGCGGGGGGGTGGCAGGAGGGGCGGGGGAAGGGCGGGGGAGGGGCAGGAGGGGGCAGGAAGGGCGGGGGAGGGGTGACGAGGCGACCACCAGCAGATGAGTCACGGCCGAATCCCGGCAGCAGTACGACGGACAGCCCGATAGGCCCCCATTCGGTCCTCTCAGCCCCCCGCATCAGCGAAGGTTACTAGTGGCAGCAGCGGCAGCAGCAGCAGCCGCTCACCGCCTCCCTGCTTGCGCGCCACTGCCCCCGACCCCCCCCCTCCCGCTCTCAGCAGCCCATCCCCCCTCCCTCAACGGGACCCTGACAGCCACCGCCCCTTCCCCACTGCAGTCGCTATCCACCAGTCCACTCTTCCCCCGCCTCCTCCTCCTCCTCCTCCTCCTCCCCCTCCTCCTCCCCCTAGTCCTCCCCTTAGTCCTCCTCCTCCTCCCCCCAGCGTCCCCCCTCCCACCCACCTGTGCTTGCTCTCCAGCAGCGCCACCTCCTCGACATGCTCCTGCCGCTGCCGCTCCAGCTGCGCCTCCAGCTGCTGCACCAGCTGCTGCGCCTCGGGGACGGAGCCCCCCCTCCCGCCCCCGGCCCCCCGCTCCCGAGCAGGAGGAGGAGGGGGGCCCCACGGCCGCAGCGGCGAGAACAGCGACACGGGCGCCAAGGCGGCCCCGCCCCCGCCGCCACCCCCCCGCGACCACAGGCCTCCGGCTCTGCTGGCGGAGGCGGGAGACGCCAGCGCCGCCGCCGCCGCAGCCGCTGCTGTTGCCCGCAGCTGCAGCTGCAGCGGCGGCGACATGACGGCCGCCGCGGTGGCTGCCGCCGCCATGGCCTCCAGGGACATGGACTGAGTGGCTCGGGCGGCCGCCGCCGCGGTGGCGGCGCTGACTGCGGTGACGGGCGGCCCGGGGGGCAGCAGTGCGGCTGTGGGCGGCCGCAGGAGCAGCTCCTCCGCGAGCAGGGCCTGCAACGAGTGCAGCTGAGCGGCGTGGTGTTCGGAGGAGTCCTTGGCCCGCAGCTGCAGCTCCTGGGGGCGGAGGGGGGGGGGAGGGGGAGGAGGGGGAGGGGGCGGAGGGGGGGGAGGAGGGGGGCTACAGTAAAAGAACCGGTAACACGACTGGGGAAATGTAGTGGGTGCATAGCCTTCGGACACCGGGACGCGCGCGCATGCTACTGGACTAGGGTGGCCGGCCACACACACGGACGCGACGACGGTGGGTGCGATGTGAGGTGAGCTGGCGGTGAATGAGGGCGGGAGGACAAAGAACAGGAGCCGTTGGAGTTACCGGGCTGCTGCGGGTTCGGCAGTTAGTTGGGGTGGTTACTGTGTTCTGTGCGGTGCCATGGCTGCGGGGGCAACGGCCGCTTGCGCTGGATGGCCCCCCCCCCCCCACCACCCCGCGACCCACCTGCACCTCCCGACCCCCCCCCCAACCACCCCGCGACCCACCTGCACCTGCTCCGCCAGTGCGGCAGCTCGCGCCCTCTCCTGTTCCAACTGGGCCGTCCACAGATCCACTCCGCCGATGGGCAGCCGCCCCCGCCCCTCCTCCTCCTCCCCCTCTCGCGCCTCCCCAGCTGCCTTTTCCCCCCGGCTGCCGCCACCACCCGCCCGACCATCCACCGGATCCACCGCGGGGGACGGCAGGGCGGCATTTGCAGTTGCCGTTCTGTTTTCTGTTGCCTTCGAAGCGTCACACCGCAGGCCTGCCAGCTGCTGCTCCGCTCTGCGGTTTAGCTGTCGCGCTAGCAAGCAGGCAGCTTCCAGCTCCCGTGTGAGGCTACTGCAGTAGCCGCCAGGGCCGTGGGGCGCGGCATGGAGGGACGCCGACTCGGCAGGTCGCTGACCGTCGCATCCGCATGCTGGGGGCAAGGCGCCTGTCTGGCCACAGCATGTTTCAGGCCCGCTATAGCTGAGTTTGGGTCCGTTGTTGATCGCTGAAACGGCGTGAACGCATGTCGTCACGCCACAGGCGGGGGCTGAACCGGAGCCAAAGTCATTGACTGTCAACAACGATGGCCCCTCGCCCGGCAAAATCCGCTTTATTTCTAGTCGATGTACAGGTGTCTCGGACACGAAATCCATTTTATTTTTCGCTGAACCTTTCGGCGGCCAGCACGCCCTCCGGTTGCCCAACAGGGACCCAAGCCGAACTGTCAAAGCTACAATAGTAAAATCGCTGCGGTACTACGCGTCGGGTTAGCCTTGTATAATTGATATGTTGACGCCAGTTGAAGGGCCCGAATAACAGCTTCTACATGCACACGAGGCGTCACCAATGCCTTAGTTGATGAAAAGGAGGTCTCTTCTATAAGTGTTCCCAACAATGGTCGAGGATTTGGCATGCAGAAGCATACCAGCAGACTAACGCATGGATAAATATGGTTTGCCTCCTAGCAAGGTGCTTCGTGAACCTCGGAAAAGCATTTTCTATTTTCAAAAACACTTTGTCAGTTTCTCGTTCGATGAAGCCTTGCATATCTGTCAAAGTTGTGTTCCTGCTCGGCCAAGTCGTTGCTGCGGTTGAAAACGCGTCCCAGCAAACCACAATTAGCTGTCCACGGTACTACATCAACTGTCGCGTGGCCTTAATGTATGTGCCGCTGTACCGTGGGATGTGAAATTGATTCCCGCAACAGCCATCGTGACAGTGAGGAAGTCGTTACTGGGAATTGGTCGCTGCTGTGATATTGATGCACTGCCTGGCACTGCCCTAGGTTGCGTAATTACACTATACACCGACTGCAGGGCGCTTCTATGCCGAGAAGCAAGTCAGTTAGCCTCCGTCGCTTCGACAATCAAAGTCAGTTGGAAAGCGTTTGCCAGGATTGGACGGAACAAGCGCGCGAAGGACAACACCACCCATGATCCGCAAAACATATACCGGTAAACTGCGGCCGCTAGAGAGCAGACTCTGAAGCAACCCTAATGATATCAAAGATAGTTGCAAGGCTCGCGGCTTGGCGCGGCTCAGTGCAAGGGGGAACGGCCCTGGCTCAGTGCCGGTGCCATCTTCCTAAGAATTGAAGATCAATCATGTCAGTGAGCCCAACCGAATGAGCCCTAGCGTAGACATCGAAACATCCCACTGTTACAAAAGGCGTGCCAAATACGAAGAGCGCATCCAATCGTCCCGCCGCGTCCCGACACAAGCACACAACAGCCCTGAGGCCGCATCGTTGCTTGGCCTGAGCCCCCAGTACTCCTTCGCGTCAGCAGTAAGCCACCACGAGATGCGCAATTGCAAGATACATGCGTCCATAAGGGTCCACACAATGCTGTTTACTAACCTTTCAATTCCAGTCAAGGTAACCACAGTCGTACAACCTCACACCAGCCATATGCCGTACATCCCATCTACGTGCAGTATCGATGGCGTTGCCGCGGGCATTGCATGGTTCGTTGCAGTGGACACCGCAGCGAGCCGTATCTAGTCAACGGTTGCGAGTAACAGCCAGGTGGGCTGCAACAGACGTCCGGCCCCTGTCCCACGATCCAGCGCTACTGCACGTCACTCTACCCGGCCGTGCATGCACTACCGGGCGGGCTGGATTACGTGGGGTAAAAGCCTAGATGCCAAATCGTGGATTTTCCATTGCGGCGGACCATGCCGTACAAGAGCAAAAACGTACACCAAAGGTCAGCCGAGAAGCCGGCTAAAAGCGGTCGATGAAGAACGAGCTTAGAATGGAACCTGCGATACCGGGCAGCACTTCAGGTCCTCGTTGAACAACGAGTAGACGCACGAGGAGCCGAAGCACAAGTTCTCCGGCGAGTTGCACACGGCCGCCTTTTCCAGAGCCATGCAAAAGTAGAAGCCACCGTTGGGGACCGTTGGGAAGGAGTCGAGGATGCGGCTGATACTCAGGATGCCGTACGTGTTGCCCTTCCACTCCTTCAAGTTGTAGAAAGGGAACACCGGCACACCGTTGATGGTGGCGGTGTGAGCTGCCTTGGGGACTTCCTCCGCACACACGCGGTCTGCGAGGTAGGGACAAAGCCGTCAGAGGCGGCTTGCTGTAAGTATTACGCACCAGCGCAAAGGGAAGGGTCCAGGGGGAATGGGCATATGGAAAGTGATAGGAGGTGGGCATGGTGGGTGTGGTAGGAGGTAGGCGTTGGTAGGGTGAGAGGATAAGAGGTTAGGCTATGGGCTTCAGGAGGCCGCTCGGGCAGGTGACACGGCCTAGGAGTGAGACGCGGCCACGGAGCCAGAAGCCCAATCCAGCTGACACCATCCATACAATGGGGTGCGGACATCGTGAGTTCCCCTCCACAAAAGCTAGTTGTAACGGTTGCAATGGGTTCCAGACCAAGAGGTAGAACCATCGGGCACATCGCCTAGTGTCCTTTGGGGTCTTAGGGTTATGGGGTGGCTACGCTGCACTTACTAACGATGATCTGCAGCTTGTTTAGCTTCATCTTGGCGCAGGGGCTGGAGCTGCTGACAGGCGCCGAGGGCCTGATGCGGAAGCAGAAGGTTGAGTCTAGCGAGGTGGTGTTGACTGGGCCGATTGGCGGGGCCATCCGGAAGGGTGAGACCGACACAGCGCGGTTGCCGCAGGACGCGAAGGGGAACTTGTTGACCAGGTTGTCGTTCGCGGGCGCAGGCGGCGGTCGACGCTTGGGGGACTTGCCGGGCTTGGGCGGCGGCGGCGAAGGGGCGGAGGCGAGCGGTGAAGGAGAGGTGGATGGAGATGGCGGTGGCGGGCTGGGGGCCCGAACCAGTGGCGGTGGGGAGGAAGGGGCGGGCAGGGGGGTAACAACAGGAGAGGGGGGCGGCGGGGAGGGGGCCGGTGTTGAGAGGGGCGGCGGCGAGGGGGGCGGCGGCGAGGGGGGCGGCGGCGAGGGGGGCGGCGGCGAGGGGGGCGGCGGAGGCGGGGGCGGTATGAGAGGGGGCGGGGGCGGTGGGGAGGGGGGTGGTGGAGAGGGCGGGGAAGGGGAAGGGGGGGGAGACTCTGGAGGAGGTGAGGGGGGCGGGGGCGGAGGCGGGGATGGAGGGGGTGGTGGAGGGGGAGAGGGGGGCGGTGGAGATGGTGGAGGCGGAGAGGGGGGAGGGGAGGGGGGCGGTGGAGGGCTGGGTGAGGGAGGCGGAGCCAGTCCAGGTTGCCGTGGGGGGAAAGGAGGCGGTGGAGGGGGGGGCGGCGAGCTGGGCGGCGACGGGGAAGGAGGACTTGGCGGTGGCGGGCTGGGTGGTGGCGGCGGCGGGCTCGGTGGTGGCGGGCTGGGTGGCGGAGAGGGTGGCGGTGGTGGCGGCGGTGGCGGTGGGCTGGGCGGCGGAGAGGGTGGTGGTGGTGGCGGCGGGGAAGGGGGTGGTGGTGGCGGCGGAGAGGGTGGTGGTGGTGGCGGCGGTGGCGGTGGGCTGGGCGGCGGAGAGGGTGGTGGTGGTGGCGGCGGGGAAGGGGGTGGTGGTGGCGGCGGAGAGGGTGGCGGTGGTGGCGGCGGGGAAGGGGGTGGTGGTGGCGGCGGAGAGGGTGGTGGTGGTGGCGGCGGGGAAGGGGGTGGTGGTGGCGGCGGAGAGGGTGGCGGTGGTGGCGGCGGGGAAGGGGGTGGTGGTGGCGGCGGAGAGGGTGGTGGTGGTGGCGGCGGGGAAGGGGGTGGTGGTGGCGGCGGAGAGGGTGGTGGTGGTGGCGGCGGGGAAGGAGGAGATGGAGGCGGCGGGCTGGGTGGCAGCGGCGGTGGAGACGGGGGTGGTGATGGCGGAGGGCTGGGTGGCGGCGGCGGCGGAGACGGAGGTAGCGGCGGCGGTGGGCTGGGTGGCAGTGGCGGAGGGCTGGGTGGTGGTGGGCTCGGGGAGGGTGGCGATGGTGGCGGTGTCGGCGGCGGGGAGGGAGGCGGTGATGGTGGTAATGGTGGTGGTGTTGGTGGGGCTGGGGATGGAGGCGGCGGGAGGCAGGGGCAGTAGGTGAGCTCAAACGCAGCGAAGCCCCAAGTCGTGGTCGACGTGGGGCAGGTGGGGTTGGCGCAAGTAGGGCACACTGTGTTAAAAGATACCCAGAATGTTTGGTTCGGGGGGGTCACAAACGCTGGTTTCACCATTTTCATGATGAAGTAGAGTTGCGTGGGGGTGCAAATGTTAAGCCTCGGTGTAAGCTGGGGCCGGAAGTATGTTTGACCAAACTGTGTAAGCGTCAACCTCAAGCTGTCAGTGTTCGCAAAGGTCGTGGGCTCGTGACACAAAGCGCCAGCGTTAATTGCAGCATCGAAAGCTGATTCGTCCAGAAGGTCCCAAGAAAGTGCCGTGGTTTGGGGCAGGGGCGATGAGAGGACAAAGTCAAATGTGATGTCGCCGGTCCCAGGACTGTTCATGTTCAGAGTGGCGGAACCAACTGTGGAGGCATCCGCTGCGTCGATGATGTTGCCAGCGATGGAAGTCATAATGACACCGTTTTGAGTGAGTGTGATTTTGCTGCCGCACGCTGGTGGCGGCGGCGGTGGCGCGGACCCGACTGCGGCAGCACCCGTGACGCAGATGGCGACGGCCAATACAAGGCACGCCCCCGTCGCCCCACGCCATGCCAACATGGCAGTGACCATCAGTGACCTGTGTGAAAGAAAACGCGACTGCATTATTGGAGTAGACAGCGGCGGGGTCGAAACAGCAACAGACGCCCACATCCGCGTGTCGAGACGGCACCCCTTGCCACGGCGCGACACCAATCCTCCTCACCACTTGCGCCGACGAAAAGCAAGGGTTCCACTGATTGCCGGCGCTGTACACCGCGCACTCCTCACCGCGCACTCCTGAAACGGGTGCACAGGGCCGCACTTCGACCGAGAGGTCGAACGGGGATAAACGGTCTAATCGCCGCGTCAATCACGTCCTGCCAGCACCTAACATATTCATTAGTCTAAATCATACCGGGTCGACTCGTTAAGTACAGTAGCGATTTGGGTCGAAGCGTGCTGGCAGTTTGCGGACGTACATACGTACTTCTGCGTCCACCATCTTGTCGGGTTCCGCGCGGGAAACTTGGGCAAAAAATTATTATATTCCAAACCCTATGGGAAAAACATAAGATCGCATGTAACGTGTTTGGTTTAAGCCCGAGCGAATCTTGGTTCGGCGCTTTTCTTCCGTGCTTAGCAAGCCTTGATCATCGCTTCGTCCCCGCATCGTAACACTCTCGTCTCCTCTTATCCACAGTAACAGTTTCCTAGGCTGTTGAGTGCTGTGTCTGCCGGTTTGGACGGCGTCGGAAGTCTTTGTATTTTGTGCAGTTTGTGACGCCTCAAAATGAGATGCGGGCACGGTAAACAACCGCAAGTAGATGTCACATAATAAACAACGTGATAAATGTTATTCCTGGAAATATGCCTGGAGATGTCAGAGCAGAGTCGGTGGTCGATTCCCATGCCTTCACTTGAAGGCCAGCCCATTCCATTTCCAGGTCTGTAACGAGCTATAATACAAATTATTGACTAGGGAACGGCAAAGCGTCACGTAACGGCGACACAGAACAAGCCCCTGAGGCCTGAACATGTCCTTCTCACTCCGTCCTTGCGCTTGGCTTCGGCATTCCGCGTGATGCCGCGCACAACAAAACTTAACCGTGACAATTTGTGCAGTTGGTAACTGCTGGAACGGCGCTGCCTTCCGCCCACCCCTTACTCTGCGCCGTACCTGTGAGCAACACGGAACAACCTTAACCGGCAAACCGACCAGAACCGACATTCTGGCTGTACGACCCGACCAGTAAGCGGGCGATGGCCAGCCGTCTCAATCGCAAGCAATTAAAGTATTATCAACACTTCGAGCGTATTAGGCGCAAATTGCTTCGGCCGTGCAACTTAACGAAGCTGCTTTGTAGGAGCGGCTGTCCAATTCTGTAAGTAGCCGGAGCTCTCCAACCTATGCAGCAAGCGCCGCACGCGGGTTACGTTCACGGATACATTCTGTCCCGTCACATGTGACTGACACGGTTGGTCGTTGGGATGTTTAGGTAAAAACGATACGGTAGGCAGGGGCGACAGCCATATAATGACCCACCGCCGTACATGCACGAACGACCTCTTTGTTGAGCGGAATGAATCAGCGACCCCCGGGTGCCTCCCTCCTCTCGCCAGCTGCGCGTGCCCCCACCTACCTCCCGCCAGCGCCACCTCCCGCCCAGCCAGTGCGCTTTGCTAAACGCAACTACTCCCCGAAACCGAAGGTAAGTGAGCAGGAGGAGCGAGAGAGCGACCTCTGTAGCTCTCAATTCGCCCATCCTAGCAGAGCCACCGCGCGTATGCCCAAGAGGCGGTAGATAGCGGCTGCCGTGCGTCCACGTATCGTAAGATACCCCCACCGCAATCCAGCCGCTCCTAGGAAGCCCCTCTGTGGTCCCAAGAAGTGAAGTGGGAATTGCACGGGTTCGGTGATCCTGGGCCCTACATTCCTCTGCTTGGGCCCGACCCCAGCTGGTGTTGACAGAGCGCGTGGCATCAGGGCTGGTTCCTTGCCTACAACTGGAGCTTGGGTCCTATGGTCGTTGGCGTGCAGGATCCACACCCTCGGATGGTAGTTGGTGACGATTGCTGAACTACTAGCTTTCTCCGTCTGGGTCACGGCGGTTGCGGGTTGAAGGAAGAGGTAGGGTTGGGTAGAGTCGACGTGGGCAGAACCAACATCCCCTGGGCCCATCTGCCTGTATGGGGTAGTTGAGTTATGGGTAGTTGCATGGGCGAGATAGGTCCATCTCTCTCTCTTTCTCTCCGATTCTCCCTCTCCTGTAACTAGACTTCTGGTAGATTTGGGCGTGCAAGCGCGTGCAAGCTGTCGCGGCACAGTCCTGGCAACGGCAATCCTCGTATGCAGGCAACAGACTTGTAAAGGCGATACGCGCACGCACTCGGGCGTGGTTAACCTAGCTGCATGACTGCCACTGCTCGGAGTGCACGTCAGGGGCTGGTTCGAGAATGAGTCCGAGTTCAGCCTAGCATCCCGGTCCTGCCTTGATGCGCAAGGGCCAGACTTCACGAGAAGTAGCTCACTGTATACGTTACACAACTGTGGGTTCGATTCCAGGCAGTCGCGGATTCCTGGCACAGGGACAACACGGTCCCTTAGCACCGGCGCATCGCAACGCTCGTACGGCAATAACGGATCCACTTCGACACTGCAGTCCACGCACTTAGAACCGTGACTACAGCTAAGTGACTACACTGTGTCAATCACGCACTGTGTCACGACAGCTGTCGCGACACAGTCCTGGCAACGGCAATCCTCGTATGCAGGCAACAGACTCCCCCCCCAGCTGAGACACTAGGTCGAGGATGAACACACTCTACCCGGAGCTGAGTAAGCCCGCATCTACAGCAGCACGAACTAACCACTCAGGTGAGGATCCATGGGTCACTGGGCCCCAAGTCCACCTTCAACAGCTGCTCTCGCAACGCCTTGGTACGGAATACGACCAGCCACAGGCAGCGTCGGCCCATCCGCCCGCGCGGTAGACCTGTAAGCAGAGCCAGCCGGCCCGCCAAACTCAGAGACCTAAGGTACTCACGCCGGATTGGTGGCGCATCCATAACGTATCCCCTGGGGACATGAAACGCGACAACCGGCGCAAAACAGACGGCCAAAGGCAAGGCGATATCCAGGACTGCGAACCATGGTGACGCCACGATAGCATCAAAGTGCCAGACATCACGCACACGACGATAAAACCCAGGCTGTAAAGCGTCTTCGTGACGCTCAGCCACACACGCCGCAGAAATATCATTCCGCAGGACACTGAAGCCCGCACTGCTCAGCACCTTGGCAATAGTGCCCGTGCCGCTCCAGGGATCCAAGACCCCATTGCACTGCCCAAGATCCACGCAACGCAGCAGTGGCTCTATCTCGCACGCAAGTGTCTCCACACACTCAGGGTGGCCAGCATTCGGCTGTCCCTCCCGCTGCAGAAACAATGAACCTCCGGGCACACGATTCACCAACCGCCCCACGTGCGCAGTGGACGGCTCAGCCCCAGGCATCAGCCAGCGCAACGCAGCGGTGACTCCCACAGCGTCCCCAAGCGCCCACGTGTCGGGCAGCTCCGAAGCAACGACCGCAAGTGCAGAGCGCCGGCCGCCGTTCCGCTTGGCTTCCACCCCCTTCACCTCCTTCTCCTCGCGCAGGCAACTTCGCAGTCCCCGCATATCCACTCGCTCAACACTTCCATCATCATAACGCACCTCGCACGGCTTGCCGTCGGCCATATTGTTCAGACAGCTGCTCAACCCGGTAATGAGCGCCCTCACCGCGGAGGGAACCAGCTTCGGCGCTGGTGGCTTCGGATCTGAATCATCGTAAATAAAGGTGAGCTTGGGTATCGTCCCAGGAGCTCTCCTCAGGACTGCGGCTCACAGGGCAACACGGTGGTCTCGTACCAGCTGCAGCGCGGTTCGCTGCAGCTCTGCCATGCCCCCTTGCGCCACTGTCATCGGGCCATCGGCTGGCCGCTCGCTGGTGTGGGGCAGTACACCCCCCTCTGCTGTCGGCAGCGCGCCAACAGCAGCACTGAACCTCGGGACGCAGCGCGCACGGAACCTCGATGGGCACGCCCATCCAGTTTCCTCCAGCGCTCTCAAGCCACCAGCAAACTTGGGCGGATAGTTGCTTATGCTCATGTTCTCCTCGTCGCGCACCGCGCGTGCCCAGGGCACAAGCACGGTTCGACGGATGGGCTCGGCTCCAGCACCCTCGGCTAGAGGGTCTTCGGCACCCTCGGCTAGAGGGCCTTCGACACTCAGTCCCGGAGGGGGAGAGCCTTGACCTTGTTGCTCCCCTAAGAACCGGGCTGGGTCCTCAGAGGATCCAGGCTCGCCGACATTGACGTCATCGGCTCCTCCACTCGTTTCCGGCTCGGCCCCTCTTCGCCCTCGCCCGGTCAGTCTCCCAGGTTGACTTGTCGTAGTCTAATCCAGGTTCTTGGACAGCTCCAGAGCCTTGCCGAAGTCCACCGTTGAGCCGCCGATGCTCACATGTTTGAGTCCGCGACTGTGTAAAGGCGATACGCGCACGCACTCGGGCGTGGTTAACCTAGCTGCATGACTGCCACTGCTCGGAGTGCACGTCAGGGGCTGGTTCGAGAATGAGTCCGAGTTCAGCCTAGCATCCCGGTCCTGCCTTGATGCGCAAGCGCCAGACTTCACGAGAAGTAGCTCACTGTATACGTTATTACTGTGGGTTCGATTCCAGGCAGTCGCGGACTGCCTGGCACAGGGACAACACGGTCCCTCAGCACTGGCGCATAGTAACGCTCGTACGGCAATAACGGATCCACTTCGACACTGCAGTCCACGCACTTAGAACCGTGACTACAGCTAAGTGACTACACTGTGTCAATCACGCACTGTGTCACGACAAAGCTGGTGCAAGGGCCAGCAGCTAAATGTAACAATCTTACCATTTTCATTCAGTCATTCAGTATATGCATAGCCAACAAGCATGGATCGATCGAGGAACTGACTGTACCCAGCGGACCAACTAACCAACCGAACACATGATGCACGCTTCCTGACGCTTCGGAAAGTACGGTCGTAATGGACAGTGCAATTCGTTGACCGAATGTTGCAATGGCAGCCTGAGGTTCAACTAATATGAATGCATTTGCGGATTTGAAGATGTTTTAAAACATTCCAAACGTGTTCCACCTCGGACTCAGTTGGTCCGTCATCACCAAGCTCAGAGCCGCGCGATGCGGTTATAAACACAATTGGTTAAGTTCCCACTGAATCCGCGCCCTGTGATTTACTAGTGTCCTGAGGATAACCGATAAGGACACATTAAACAAGGTGTAGATGTTATGCGGTTCGCCAGTTCCTTGGGATTGCTAGCCGCATCTGACGGCAATTGCGCACGTTGTTGTTATAAGGCGGAACTGGAGAGGATGGAGTGCGAGGATGCCTCGATCGTGAGAGGACGGTGAAGGCCCTGTCAGGATATCGTATTAGGGTGAAACCAAACGGATGCGCAGGACGACACAGGGGCAGGTGATAACGTGGGCCAGAAAGACACCAGATTATGCCCGGTTTCCACCGGCCGGCCATATGCTGTCTGGTTGCATGACAGATGTACTGGCCTTGCTCGTTTGCATACAGCAGTCATCGCACGGCAGCCTACCTGTCCATCATAGAGAAGGATCGGATGATATGTAAGGTCTGCCGCGCTGCTCTCTGTTGGGCACAATGCCGGTGTTGATAGTTTAATTGCGCGGCTTACCTGTAGGTATTGAGGAACGTGTATTAGCGGGTGTGGTCGGATGGTGGGTCACCTCTTTTCGTCCTTGCTTTGAATGTACGGCGTTTCATGGGTGCCTGTTAGCTGTTACAGCGTACTGTACGTCCGTGAGTATGTAGCGGCAGCAGGCAGCGGCTGGATGACAGGCAAACACATCTTGTGCCCCTTCAGGCGATGGCATATGCTTGCACATTGATCAGGGTACGGTGCGATAGGAAACGTTTGGTTTTCCATGGCGCAGGGATGGTGATTCAGGGCGGTAAACCCTGCTGTCAAGCAATAAGTAAGGGAACACACAACAATCGCCCAGCGAATTGCAGTCGCGCCGTTGGCTCCGCAACGCTGAAATGTGCCAGCTAGCTAGCTGCCACATGTTGCGGCAACAACAGCGGCAGCAACAACGACAGCGGCAGCAACAGCTTCCAAACGCATCATAAAGGGAATCCATCTCGTGGTGTATGTAGCGGGCGTCACAGCGCCTAGTGATTCGAGGTGCCGCAGTTCCGTCCAGCAGCGGTAAAAGGACCGGGTCAGTGCCTCTGCGGCTCCATTATTTCCATTCTGACGGACGACAACCCGAACGAACAAGGGACCGTCAGCAGCCCTACCCCTCAGCCAGCACTTGCAGGTGGGCGGGCCACCGTCAGTCCACATCCTGAGATACTACACGCCGTGATGGTCCGCGTCAGCGTCCATCCCTGTTAAAATCAGCTAGCTTGCAGGCTGCTGGCTGGGTTGCCGAAGGACAGCCAGCCCTTAGTAACGTATGTAAGAGATGAACGTATAACTGCCTCCTTCCAGCGGCATATATAATAGTGGTTACACCCACATCAGGTCCAGCCTGCTAAAGCCAGCTGCGACCCATTGTACGGGCGCGGCGAACCGGAGCAGTCTAACCGCTCTTCAGCGCCCGCCCCCCCCCCCGGCCGGGTCTTTTTGCAACCCCCGGCCAGGCAACCCCCGGCCGGGTACACAGCTGGGGTTCCAGCAACAGCGCTCCGCCGGTGCGCAGCCCCCATCCCACCACCCGCCCGAGTGGTCGCAGCCTTACTAGGCCGGTCCAATGAATTGTCATACGTTCGCCCGACTACTCGTGCTGCCCGATTTGTCATACAAGTGCCGAGCGAGCGCTGCGGCCGCCGGCCCTCTAGCTGCACCGCCCTCGCAGTCACCGCGGGACGATCGCAGCCTTTCTCGCAAGGCCGAAACCCCAACCACCCAAGGGGGTTGCCGTACTCGAGACGCAGGTCGCCGTTTGTTCCCTGGGTTGCGCCACGCATGCAGTAGTCGAGGTTCTATACTGCAGCTGGGGAACCTGTACGCACGACAGTACGGCAATATATGGTTGAAGCTCCCAGCACCACTAGGATAATCCCAACCAAAGGGTCTCCATCGCCTTTTGCTTATTAATTAGTACGGCACCGAGCTGGTCGGGCAGCAGTCGCTGTCCGAGCTGAACACCGTGTAGGCGCAGTTGCTGCCGTAGCACAGACCCGATGGCTTCCCGCAGCTGCTCGTCTTATCTAACTCCATGCACATGTACAGGCCGCCGGTGGGGACCGTGGGAAAGCGTTCAGCGAGGCGGCTGATGCCCATGAGCCCGTAGCTGAAGCCCTCCCAGGTCTTGGCGCTGTAGTAGGGGAACACCTGCACACCGTTGATGCTGACCCTCTGAGGAGCCTTGGGCACCTCAAGCACACAGGCAACGTCTGAAGGGTCCAGGGGGGGAAGGCACGCGAGGGCGGGGCGGTGCGACTTTAGCGGTTGATGTAGCGGGGTGGGGGCAGGGAGGTCGGCGAGTAATGGGTAGCCCTAATGGCGCCCGAAGGTAGTCATTGTCGAATAGCTCCGTCCGGTCGTTACACCCGCAGCTCTGAGCCCCAAGCCCCACCCCTTTCGTGAAGAGCCCCACATGCCCCGCCGGGGGCACGAACACAGCCGTAGGGATCCTTCCACCCTCCCTCCCCATCCCTTCCCCATCACTACCCCTCCCAGCCCCCTCCCAGACCCTGAACGCAGGACGCACGCGTGTCTCATCGGGAGCCCCCTCACCGATAAGAAGCTCGATCTTGTAGATGTCCATATCGGCGCAGGGGCTGGTGCTCGACACCTGGGCGCCGGCTTGGACCGTGAAGCAGTACGTGTCCGCGGTGCTGGTGGAGTTGATGGGACCGGTCGGGGGGGTCATGCGGAAGGGTGACAACGAGGGGCTGCGGTTGCTGCAGGGGGAGAAGGGGAAACCGGTGTTGAGGCCGTTGGCGGGACCCGTCTGAGCGCCAGGGCTCGGGGGACGACGCCTGTTGCGCGGCGGCGGCGGCGATGGCGGCGGCGACGGCGGCGGCGACGGCGGCGGCGACGGCGGCGGCGACGGCGGCGACAATTCCTGAGGCGACGGCGGCGGCGGTGAAACCGGGGACGGTGGGCTGCGCGTCCTGGGGTTGGGCCGGAGCTTCCTCTTTGGCGGAGGTGGGGGTGACAGCGAGGGAGAGGGAGGGGGAGAGGGCTGGGTCGGGGGAGGGGGGTTGCCAGGTGATCGCGGGGCTTTGGGGGAGCGGGGGTGAGGGGGGCTGGGCGACGGAGGAGGTTGTGACGGAGGGGGTGGGGTCAGTGTGATTACTGATCGTGGCTCTGGAGGAGGGGGTGATGGAGGAGGGGGCGATGGAGGAGGGGGCGATGGAGGAGGGGGCGATGGCGGCGGCGATGGAGGAGGGGGAAGCGGTGGGGAGGGCGGCGGTGGGAGCGGAGGTGGCGAAGGCGGCGGCGGCGGCGGAGGGCTCGGAGGAGGGGGGGGAGGAGGCGAGGGAGGTACCGGAGGCGATGGGCGTGGTGGTGTGGTGGGACGAGGTGGGGGCGGGGGCGGGGGTGGCGAGAAGACAAAGGAAGGAGGAGGTGTAGGGGGGCTCGGGGGTGAAGGAGGAGGGGACGGGTTGGGGGACGGCGGTGGCGGAAGCGGAGAGGGAGGTGGGGGGAGGGGTTAGGGGACGGTGGAGGGGAAGGCGGTAGGGGGGAGGGGGGAGAGGGCGACGGCGGCGGCGAGGGTGGTGGTGGTGATGGGCTGGGCGGAAGCGGCGACGGTGGTAGTGGAGAGGGCGGCGGCGACGGAGGCGTTGGGGAGGGAGGGGGGGGCGGCGGGCTGGGAGGCGGGTTGGGGGAAGGCGGCGACGGCGATGGCGAGGGCGGAGGTGACGGAGGGCTGGGCGGCCGGGGCGAGTTCGGCGATGGCGGCGGTGAGGGCGGTAGTGGGCTCGGCGGGGGAGAGGGGCTGGGTGGTAGTGGAGATGGCGGGACTGGTGGTGATGGGGATGGTGGCAGCGGGGAAGGGGGCAGGGGAGGCGGAGGACTGGGCGGGACCGGTGGCGGCGGAGATGGAGGGACAGGTGGGGACGGAGACGGCGGTGGAGAAGGTGGGGCTGGCGAGGGGGGTGGCGAGGGCGGAGGTGACGGAGGGCTGGGCGGCCGGGGCGAGTTCGGCGATGGCGGCGGTGAGGGCGGTAGTGGGCTCGGCGGGGGAGAGGGGCTGGGTGGTAGTGGAGATGGCGGGACTGGTGGTGGTGGGGATGGCGGCAGCGGGGAAGGGGGCAGGGGAGGCGGAGGACTGGGCGGGACCGGTGGCGGCGGAGATGGAGGGACAGGTGGGGACGGAGACGGCGGTGGAGAAGGTGGGGTTGGTGAGGGGGGTGGAGAAGGTGGGGTTGGTGAGGGGGGAGGAGGCGGCGGGAGGGGGCTCGGAGGCAGCGGCGGCTCTGGCGAGGGGGGTGGGGAAGGTGGGGTTGGCGAGGGGGGAGGAGACGGCGGGAGCGGGCTCGGGGGCAGCGGCGGCTCTGGCGACGGGGGCGGCGATGGAGGAGGGGAGGGACTGGGAGGTGATGGGGGGTTGCAGGGGCAGTACTCCACCTCAAACTTGATGTAGCCCCAGCTGGTGCTGGAGCTGCCGCAGATCGCATTGCCCGGGTCATTAGCCGCCACCCAGCTACCGCCAGCGGTCAGCCAGGCGGTGACGTTGTTGAACGGAATCTCGACTTTCTCCACGAAGTAATAAGAAGTCGTCTGGCATTCGGACAGAGCTAGGGATGACAACGGAATAGTCGTCGTTTGTGCCGTCCTCAGAGTCGTTGTGACGAGGGGGGTGCCCAGGTTGGCGGGCTCACTGCACCCAATGACGTTCCCGCCGGAGTCTAGCACCTGGATGTCTCCCACAAACTGGTCAGAGCGATACAGCTTGCGAGAAAAAGAAGTCCCCGCGAAAAAGACTCTCGACAAAGAGTTGCAAGTTATCGCAAAACTGAGACTGGTGCCTGTGGCGAGGAACGTAGCCGGGCAGTACTCTGTGTCCCCGCCTGGCGTTGCCACCGTCAAGGTAGCAGCGATACCGGTAGATGGAACAAGCGCGTTATTCATCGACAGTCGGAGGTCAGTGCCGCAAGTTCCAGACGACGCGGCCGAGGCTAAAGCCAGCATCGCCATCAGTGCTGGCAAAACACATGAAGCTGAAGGCGGCCTGTTCCACGTCGACATGGCGAAGGCTTCCCTAATCTGTTAAGAAATCCATAGGAAAGGATATCGGCGCGCGTTACTTAGAGAGCAGGCACGGGCTGTCGGCACGCCGGCGGAAGTAACGCCGGCATTGCATAACGGTCAAAGTTTCGGCTTTGCTAATATCCGCTCACCATAAGTTTTCCCAGTGACGCCACGAAGCAATCGCTGTCGACAAGTCGGACTGCACGCTGATGACCTCCGCAAGGATAATGCGTTCGTCTAAACCGAGTGTATGTTCATTGCGTCGGTTATAATAATAGCATGCACGACGTAATACTCAGTTTTATCCACGAAGGCTGGAATGTGTGGGGTGGTTCGCCTGATATATAGAGGCAGGAAAACAGCGGATGTCAACGTCGCATGCACCGTCTGTAGGTCCCACGTTGACGCCTATGCATTGATGTCATGTTATATTTGTGCTGTTTCCAAGAGTGAGACGTACATTGAAAGCCCCTCCCTGAAGCGCTGTCGACTGACCGGGACGCTAGTGACGTAATCGTAGAGCTAGACAAAACGCGCAACAGCCCAGTAAGTGACGATTTCTGTATGATGTGGAATGGATGTGAAAAGCAGCTCAGATGTAAAAAGATTTATATACCAGTATCCAACGTTGGAACGACAGTTACCGGTCTACTCCAATGAGGTGCATAAAGACACAATGTATTAAACACAATCATCAGAAGACGCCGTTGCGTATTGGTTTGTGCACGAAGTGCAACCGCGCGCCCCGGGGTGTGGGCGACGTGAATATTGGAAGGTGAGGTACAGTCAGGCCAGGATGTCCCCTTCGTCATGTTTGCGTTTGTCCACGCGAAGATAATGAATACGAATTATTAGCGTAGGCCATCATTGGCTGCCCATCGATCTGGGATAACCTGATACCTTGTAATCGTCCACGGGCATGCGGCGGAGTTTTCGCCAGTGTGGACCCCAGAGGAGAACGGTATGCCTCGATAGTGGAAAATCACTGCATGGTTTTTTTGGATGCAGTGTTTATGTGTGATGTTTTGCGGAACATTATTACTATGCCCTGGCCGACAGCTGCTGCGTCGAGTTCCCTTACTTGCAGAGCCGCATCTTCTGCTTTAGCCCTGTTTACCTCGCACAGCACCTCCTATACAGGCACCGCAGCCTGCGGATAGGGGCTGACCACTATAGAACACTAGTTGCTCAACCGCGCGCGCACTATCTAAATCTAACACCCGCGGCCGCGTGCGCAAGCGTGTGCGTGCGCTCGGAGTTCAGTTCTGCGAGGCCGGAATGCGACTGCCGGCATGCGTCGCAGGCTGCCTGCCTACTGCCTCGGCATCCAATAAGGTGGTGCGTTAGGGCGCATGCGCAACTCGCTCAGTGATGCACGAGCCGCTCATTAATAAGGCGCATGCGCGCGATGCAGTTTCCGAGCTGCGCCAATGGCGGATGCATGCATGACTGTGAGCATACATGCATGACTGTGAGCATACATGCATGACTGTGAGCATACATGCATGACTGTGAGCATACATGCATGACGCATGCATGACTGTATGTGAGCATGCATGAAGGCGCTTCGCCAGCTAGCGGTCGCCATCGGCGCGCACGGACGGCAGATGCGGGAGGGGCCGGCGGTGCTGTGAGGCCGCGAGGGTGGTCGAAAACATCTGGCAACTCGCTGCCAGTGGCACACGGCCCCACTCGGCCCCAGGCCTGCTATCATGACGCAAATACTACAATTACGCCCGCTGGCGTGTGACGACTGCAGAACATAACAGACGTCCCCGGGGAACGCCAATGCATATACAAAACGCCATTAGCTGCCGTTACCCCTTCAACCGCCAAACTGGTGTCCCGCACAGCGTACGATAGGGATCCCGCCGCGCCTTCCACTTCCCAAATCTTGTGATACGGCAAACGCCCGGAAACGAGTACCTCGCGCTCAGAGTACCTTGTTCCTCCCTCCCTGGAGCACCCACGCATTCTCATCGACTGAATGGGAGAGAAACGCCCCATCCGGCACCCACATGCCAGTGGCTGGGGGGCGCCCACATGCCGGCGGCTGCGAGGCGCGCACGCAGCCTGCTCACAGCCCACCCCCGGAGATACGATGGATCAGGCACAAGTAAGAGGCAAACAATCACCACATGACCGAACAGCACACCCGCCACGCCGCACCTCCACGGGCCAATGCCAATGCGCGCCACTGGCTCCGCCCCGGTCTGGTGCCGTCCGGCCTGATCCGCTGGTTTCTCAGTTTGACCGTCGTACTCGTAGCGTGACGTCATCACCGCCACGTCATGCTCAAACCGTTCATCAGGCCGTACCGGATGGAGCAGTACACGAACAGCAGCCACAGGCTCCCCGCGGCTGCTGCTGATCCGATGCATATGCCCAGGAAGGCCGAGTAGTCGCCCTCCATATGGTTGGTGACGTTCATGCCGAACAGCCCCGCGATCACCGACATGGCGGTCAGCAGGAAGGAACCGAAGGTGACCTGCGGTGGGTTCGAGGGAGACCCGTGGATGCCCGAAAAAACCCGTTTAAAACAGAAGTTTTGAGATGCATGCTGGAGAACTGGGTGGGAGGAGGATAAAGACCGGTTACACGACGTGGGTATGATAGCTGGCTCATTGTCTTCGGACACATAGTTGTTTGGGGCGTGAGGGCAGGCGAGGAGAGGGCCAGGGGGCAGGAGGCGGTGGTGTTGGTGATGCATTGCTGGGGAGGACAGGTAGGGGTCATCACCCCAAACCCGCCACCTGCCATGAGGTCCACGGAGATGAGGTTGTTGCGCTGCTGGTCTAGCTCCAGGTTGATGAGGTCCTCGGTGCTGTCGATGTACGACTTGAGGGACTGTCGTTGCGGGTAGGGGGCAGGTAGGGGCAGGTAGGGGCGCGGCGGGGCAGGGCCACATTAGGGTCTGGCTAGGGGGAAAGGAATACCGGTAGTCGGGGTGGGGGACGCTTAGTCGGGGTGGATGGGGGACACTTAGTCGGGGTGGGGGACATTTAGTCGGGGTGGGGGACATTTAGTCGGGGTGGGGGACACTTAGTCGGGGTGGGGGACACTTAGTCGGGGTGGGGGACACTTAGTCGGGGTGGGGGACACTTAGTCGGGGTGGGGGACACGAGGGGCCCGGCAATGTGCGCAGCGCCAGCATGCAGCTGGGGAGGCATCCCGGAGGGCGGCTACTCGCTCGGGCCCGGGGCCAGCGACCAGCCCTTGTGGAACGCCGTACGAGCCCCACCCCACCTGTAATCGCTGCCAGGTGTGCCCCAGCTGCATGAAATAAGCCTGCAAGGAGGAGGGCACGACAGCGGGGGGTTCGGGAGGGGGAGGAGGGCGCAGCAGCGGGGGGTTCGGGAGGGGGAGGAGGGCGCAGCAGCGGGGTTTTCGGGAGGGGGAGGAGGGCGCAGCAGCGGGGGGTTCGGGAGGGGGAGGAGGGCACGACAGCGGGGCGAGCCGCGGCAGCTACGGGCAATGGAACGCCAAGTGGGGCATCCGGCGCACATCAGGTCCGTGCGCTGGGTGGCAGAAGCGGTAGCTGTGGCGTGAGGGCCCTATGCATGGCATCGGCATGGCATCAGCCACTCGCACTGCCTGTCGCACGGACCCCCACCCCACCAGGCATCCACTGCCCAGCTGCCGCTGGCGGCCATCGTCTCCGCCTCGCTCCGCCCCCGCCCCTATTCCCGCCCCGCCCCCGCCCCCGCCCTCGCCGCTGCCGCACCTCCAGCAACATCTCCACCACCGCCACCTCCTCGCTGTCCGGCTCGCCGCCGTCGTGGTGGGCGCCGCCGCCGCCGCCCAGCTGTGAGGGCGGATCGTGAAAGGAAGGGCGGTCGGGTGGGGGCATAGACCTCAGATGGGCGCTTCTGCGGACCGTGCCTCCATCCCTAGGCGAGGCCTCCCTGGCATGTGAGGATGGGGGTGCAGCTACACAGTGCGAGGCCTCCCTGGCATGTGAGGGTGGGGGTGCAGCTACACAGTGCGAGGCCTCCCTGGCATGTGAGGGTGCGGGTGCAGCTACACAGTGCGAGGCCTCCCTGGCATGTGAGGGTGCGGGTGCAGCTACACAGTGCGAGGCCTCCCTGGCATGTGAGGGTGCGGGTGCAGCTACACAGTGCGAGGCCTCCCTAGCATGTGAGGGTGCGGGTGCAGCTACACAGTGCGAGGCCTCCCTGGCATGTGAGGGTGGGGGTGCAGCTACACAGTGCGAGGCCTCCCTGGCATGTGAGGGTGGGGGTGCAGCTACACAGTGCGAGGCCTCCCTGGCATGTGAGGGTGCGGGTGCAGCTACACAGTGCGAGGCCTCCCTGGCATGTGAGGGTGGGGGTGCAGCTACACAGTGCGAGGCGCGGCAGCAGCAATGCCAGCGGATCGCTCTTTGCTTGCAGGACCCCATAGACCCCTGCTCGCCCCACCTTCGCCGCTCGCTCTTTCTTTTCTCTTCCTTTTCTGTCTTTCTTTTTGTCGCTTTCCCTCTCTAGCCCGCCCTCCCCCCACCTGGCTGGACATGCGCTCAAACGCCGGGGGGCTGCCCCCCCGGGTCATCGCCAGCTGGTGCAGCTCCTGCGGAGTCAGCAGCGAGACGGAGCTCGCCGGGTATACCTGCAGGCAGGGGGGCAGGCAGGGGCCAGGCAGGGGGCAGGCAGGAGGGCAGGCAGGGGGCAGGGGGGCAGGCAGGGGAGCAGGCAGGGGGCCAGGCAGGGTAAGGACAGTTGGCCGTTGGCGCAGGCCCTGGGCGTGCAAGCTTGGTAGGAGGGTGTAGAGGCGTCTAGGCTGGGGAGTGGGTCCAGCCCCCACGGGTGGGACAACGGCCGGCCCGCGGGGTGAGGGTGGGCCCCTGCCCTACCCTGGCGGCTCCCTCACCGGCGAGGGCACGTGCAGCTGGGGTGTCCACTCCGCGCGCTCCTCCCTGGCCGCCGCCGCCGCCTGCTGCTGCTGCTCCTCCCTGGAGCTGAGGTTCATGGCGGCCATGGCGCGGTCGTCATCGAGAAGCTTCTCAAGCACGCCGCGGACCTGAGGGGCCGGGGGGGGGGAGGCGGGGGAGGTGGGGGATGTGGGGGAGGGCCAGGTGGGAGGCGGGAGAGGGCTGCGCCGGGGGGGAGGTGGGAGAGAGCCGGGGGGAAGAAATGGGCAAAGGAGAAGAGGCACTGATAGTTGGCGGGATATGAGAGGCGACCCGTGGGTCGGCACTGAAAAAGAAAACTGATTGCGAAACGTTTGATAGACAAGTCTCGAGGTGTGTGCTGGTGGGTCGGGGCGGCACGGGGGTCTCGCCTGCACGACCACATCGCCACCACCGACCCTGCTGCCGCTCACCCCCGTCATGTCGCTGTCTCGCAAACACGCCAGCCGCAGCAGGCGGTACGAGCACCCCACAACCCCACCCCACCCCAACCCCACGCCAGCTATCCTACCCACGTCGTGTAACCGATTTCTTTGCCACCCCCACGCACCGCATCATGCCGCACCCCACCCCACCCCACCGTGTCATATACGACCTTCGGCTTTAGTATCCCCAGCCCAGTTCTCCAGCATGCATCTCAAAACGTCTGTTTTAAACGGTTTTTTCGGGCATCCACGGGTCTTCCTCGAACCCCACCGTGTCGACCTTGTTGGACAGCGCCGCCATGCGTCCCTTGAGGTGGCGCATGCGCTCCAGGTTGCGAGGGTCCACCCGCAACGTCAGCTCGTCCAGGGCCATGCGGGTGGCTCGCTCCAGCTCCGTCGTCTGGCCGTCAAGCAGCGACACCGTCTGTGGGCAGCGGGCGGTGGGGCGGCGGACGGTGGCGGTGGTTTACGTTTGCAGGGGTATGGGCGACCCCACGCTCCCGCCTTTTATCCCCGCTTCACCCGAGCGCCGGCCCGCACGAGCCCTTTACCTCCTTTCCCGGCTGCACCCGACTCCCCCCACCCCCCGCTGTGCCCGCACCTGCTCCAGCACCACCTCAAGCGCTCTCAGCTCGAATGGCATGGAGGCCACCAGCTCGCTCACGTGGTGGCTCTCCCCCGCACCGCTGCCGCCGCCGCCCAGGGTCAGCGACGGCGTCGCGAAGGTTTGGCTCTGCCTCCGCAGCTGCTGGCCCTGCCCGCCATTGCCGGGCCGCACGTGGGGCAGGATGGACAGGATGGCGCTAGCCACGTGCGCGATAGGGCCCTGCAGCGGCAGCAGCAGCGGCGGCAGCAGCGGGAGCCAGGGAAACGCGATAACGCACCACGTGGGTCATTCATAAAGCAGAAAGGAAGTGCGCACGTGGTGTGGGTTTCGGAGCGCCGCGTTTCCAGCAGGGAGGCCTCTTCCCTAGCCCGGCTGCCCTTCCAGGGGCCCCCACCTTCCTTATGCTCCCAGACAGCCCACCTAGACAGCCCACCGCGCGCTGCCTTCTCGCGTCCGCTGTGCTGGCAGTGTGATGTGTGCCAGGCGGGGTACCGCCGCTGCGTGCATTCAGATACCCGGTGTGCGCGTCAGGCTTCCGTAAGATTACTCGCGGCTTAGTGGTAACCACCAACGCGCGCATACACACATACACGGGTTGTGGACGGAAGGGGTTGCTTGGCTCGCTGCTCTGATAACCGAAACACCGAACGCCCTTATCCTTTATTGCAGGTTGTGTTGTGTTGTGCTGTGCCTGGTGCTGTGTGCCGTATGTGTTGCTGCTGCCTGGTGCTGTGTCCGCAGCGAACAGCCGGGACCTGTGGCGGGTCGGAGCCAAGCAACCACACGCTGGGGGGGGGAGGCGTTACGCAGCCCAACAAACTACGAATAAGACTCCAAGCACCCGCCCTACAAAAGAAGCTTATCGCGTTTACGGTCATGTACATGTAGTCGTATTAACGGTCGCGTATTTACGGTCACGCATTTACGGCCATATCCAATGCACAGTTCCCCCCGTTGGTTCTTCTTATCAAACCCCCCGTTGGTATCCCATCGGGCCGCCAAACGGTTTGTTACGCACAACGTATTCGAGTTTAGGTTTCCGGTCGATGTCTGCGCCACGCTCTCGACGATCTGGGCGACGCGGACGGCGCTTGAGCATCATGGCGGGAACTGCGCTGGCTGGGTCGAGCTGCTGATTGCCACCCCGCAGCACTCGCGTCCTCGTTCGCGTCCTCACCCACACACCTCACTCTCACCCAGCTTCACCCTAGCCGTCTCACTCTTGCTCGCCTTCAAAGCAGCTGCTGGCTCATCACTCCTGACCAGCTTCACTCACTCCTCTGCAGTACTCTCCTCTGGGACCGCCATCGCCCGCTCCCTCACTCTAACTCACTCTCACCCTACATCGTCAACCTACCGCACGCGCCTTCACGCACAACCATACACTGCCAATGGTTGTGCCGAAACACTGTGCAGCACAGTAGTGCAGAACGGCGTTACATAGGATTTGCAGTGCGTACGTTTTGCACCAAGCAAGCACTGCTGGCCGGCATTTAATGGAGGCTTCAAGTTTTATTTTCGCTATATATTGGAATACAGTCACGCAATCCACGGCCAAGAACTCGGACGACGCGCTTTCCAGTTTGCAATGTAATATCACCAGAAGCAAACTGGTAACATGTATATCATTTGGTTGTCGTCGTTTTTGGCTGTCTGTCGCATGGTAACGACGTTTGGACGACACGAGTGCCCTTGTTGTCTGACCTGCTCAATTCGCAGCGAAGGATGCGACGATGAGTGAACACATGCTGTATTTTACTGCATATTATCATTACAAGTATGGGTGTAACGTCTGATCATATGTGCGGTTTTCTAAAAATAATTTGTTACCGATATCGGGGTTTGGATATTACCGGTATAGGATTTCAGACCCTAATATGCTGTTTTTTGCTCGTGGAGTTTTGTAACGCAGACGTGTACGGGGAGCGGCGACCTCACACTTGGACGAGACGATGCATGAATACGAGCTAGCGGCAGTGAATACTGTTGGTAACCGCGCCCATACGGTGCCGTGACCCAAAGGCGACCAGCAAGGCTCGGAGAAATCATACACCCACACTTGCCTTTTAATAGGATTATTATTTGAAATCCTACACCACACTTGCCTTTTAATAGGATTATTATTTGCGTAAGTAAGTATCGTGCAAGCGAACCGTATTATGTCTTTAATGATTGGATCCGCGTCGTCCACGCGTGCTAGCATTGCTTCTTGACACGAATTAGCAGCATGCGCACGCCGTTTGTGAGAAAAAAATCGTTCGTTATATACCTCCACCCATCTGTTTCCTCTCGCTAGACAGGGTACGAGCAGACGGTTTCTACAGGATTGCCAAGGTCAACGATTAGACGGGATGACAATGTTGCAAATGCTATGAGGGACAGTGCTAGTTAGACGAGACGCATCGGAACACCCTGGACATGCATGGTTGTAATGACGGCGGGCCGGATGACCTTTGGTTAATTTGTTTCGCTGTTTAAAACAACACCCTATACCTCGACTTTCGACCTAAACAGCGCGTGCGTGCTATTTAACAAAATCGCAGTGCAGTTTCTGGCGGAAATCTTTGTAATCGCAGGACCTGCGCTCCCTCTGTATGTCGCATACCGGTACACTTGCCAGGGGCCGCCGTTGTTCGTTCCACATCAAGCGGGCAATCCTTTGCTGTTTGCGCTGGCTTGGCTGCCACTAGTAACCTGTTGGCACTGCGCACAAAGCCTGCTGCGGCCCTGCTGCAAACAAAAGCCTGCGCGCTAAGTGCGCTCACGCCAGCTTCCAACATACCCCACCCCGACTCATCAGGCCGCCAGGCGACACAGACCCTATGACGTACTCCGCCCCCAGCCCGCTCGAGCACTTGCCTGACCCAACAGCGCCGACGGCCCTGAGTACGACGGCGGTGCTCCCGCCATCTGGGGAGCCCCCGACGCCGCCGTCAAGCCCGCTATCGACGCCGACGACCCTATTCGGCTGCCCTGGGCCGCCGGCGGGACGAGCATGGAGGACCGCAGCGGGTACACCACGTCGTCGTTGTCACCTGCCTCGCCGCCGCTGCCGACTTTGGCCGCCGCCGCCGGTGTTACCTCCTTGCTCGGCTGCTGGTGCTGCTGGTGGTGTTCCGCCCCCAGCCCTGACGGCGCCTTGGTGGAGTAGTGCTGCAGCCGCCGCTTGAGCTCGTCAGTGAAGGGCCGCGCCTGTGGGAGGGGGGGGGATCTGTGCAACCCAATCCAACCCAGAGCATCTCGTGATAAGCCGGGCGCAATCCAACCCAGGCCACAATACACCTTTTCAGGGGCACAACGTGAATGCGCTCGTCATCCATCCAGCCTCCTGCATTGCGCTCCCACCGCATCAACCCCTACCCCCCCCCCCACCACCACCACCATGTCCGTATGTGTGCTGAGGCACACCTTATCAGACTCGGAGTGGTTGACCAGTGCGAACTGGGCCGTGATGATGACCTGGGAGAGGGGCCGAAGGCACGTGGGGGGGAGAGTACATCCCGAGCGGGCCCACAAGGGAGGCAAGGTAGCTCGGGCTGGAAGGAAGGGTGGTGGCGGGGACAGCTCCCCGCGTGGCCCGCCCATCATTCCGTGTCGTGGCCCGCCCATCAGCCCAATTACCACCATGCCACAATCCCCAAGCAACCGCATGCGCTGGAGCTGTCGCCGCTCTGGGAAGCAGCCGCAGCCTCCTCCGCCTCCTGGTTTGCCCTAGGGGCGCACCTTAATGTGATCCAGGTTGACGATGAGGGCGCCCTCGCGGCACAGCAGGCAGGCGGGGTACGTGGCACCCAGCACGGGGTCCAGAACCCTGGTGCCGTACAGGGCCGGTCACGTGGAGTGGCCCACGTGGGCGGGGGAGGGTGCGGATACCGTGTCAACGGGCGTGGCTTCAGGCTTCACCGTACGGTGGTGCCGGGCCGTCTACTTCGTTTGCAGGCTCTTAGGCACCTCTTGCTCTGGGTGAGGTGTCCCTTGCTCTGGGTGAGCAAACCCAAACGCTCGGGGTAGTCGCCCGCTCCATCAACGCGACCCCTGCGTCAAGTCGGACGTGTGTCGCCGCTCCCACCCCACCCTACCCAATCCCGGACTAGCCTTTCGTTGTCACTTCCTCGGATGCGGCGCGCGTTTCCTCGCCACTCCTCCCACCCGGACCGGGTTTCCCTCGAATTTTCCACGGGTTTCCCTCGAATCCCACCCGGACCGACGTTTTGCTACTCGGCTTCCTAGCGTAAGGACCGGCTCCCGGGGGTTTCCTCGCCACCCACCCCACCCGGACCGGCTGGGACCGGACCGCGATGTCCGCTCTCCCATAGCGCACCAACTCCCACAGTTCTCTTGCTAGCGCCCAAAACCGGTTCTGCGAAAAGTTTACGTGCGTCGCGCGGGGTCCTCGCTTCCTTTCGTCTCGCCGTAGCCGATATAGCTTAGCCGCCAAAGGTCATATTACGACCTTCGGCTTTCGTATCCCCAACCCAGTTCTCCCGCATGCATCTCAAAACTTCTGTTTCAAACGATTTTTTCGGACATCCACGGGCTTCCCTCGAAGCCGGACCGGCTCCCCGGCCCACCGGAAGTCCCGCAGCTGCACCCCGTACTGCAGACCCAGCTGCGCTCGGTCCAGCTGTACGATGGATGGCGTACCGTCCGGGAGCACCTGCCGGGTTCGCGGGGCCCGGGTGATGTGGTTTTCGAGGGGAGGGGGGCAAGTCAAGAGCCCCACCGGCACGGCAGGGTCGACATGGAGGGTGGGGCTGGGCTGGGGTCATGCTGGGGTCATGCTGGTCCCTAGCTGGCGGGTGCAGGCTGGTGTGTCCCTGCCGACCAGCCGCACCCTGCTGCCGGGTGCCCCAGGGACCCCGCACCGCACCCCGCCTCGCCCCAACCCACCCCGCGACAGCCCATCACCGCAGCACCCCCCCCAATCGCAACACCCACGCTGCCACCCCGGCTCCGCACCCCCCCGCCCAACCCCCGCTTACCTTCTGCCAGGTGCGCACCCCCCACCCCGCGGGTTCTCCTTAAAGCACCCCCCGCCCGCCCCCCCGCCCACCTTGAGCCACGTGCGCACCCCCGCGATGACCACCTTCTTCTCCTGGCCGCCTGCGCCCCCCCCCGCCTGCTGCCGCGACTGGAGGACCGACACGGAGGCGTAGCTGCGCTGCGGACCGCCCCCCCGGGGCTGCTGCTGCAGCGCCGGGACCCCGGACACGGAGGCATAGCTGCGCTGCATGCCCCCCCCTCCCCCTCCCATTCTGGACGCTGTCCAACCGGACACCCCACTCGCCGGCGCCCCGGGAAAGGCTGCTGCTGCTGCTGCTCCCCCCGTATAAGGCCCCGCTGCTGCCATCGGCGCCGCCCCTCCGCTGCCAGGCGGCGCTCCCCAGACCCCAGGCGCTGCTGGTGCGGCGGCCGTCAGCTCGACCGCACCCCCCCCACGATGCGAGGACCCCGCTGCGACCTGGCCTCCGCTGCCGCCTCCCAGCGCGCCAGCGGGCCCCTCCCCCGGCCTGCTGGAGTCAGCGGCATTGGCCGACACGGCCGCGTCGCAGGCCTCATCCAGGAGGCCGCTGAAGGAGGCGGTGGTGGCCAGCAGCTCCTGCCTGGAGCCACCCGCCGCGCCCGGGGAGCAGGCAGCCGCGGGGGGGGCGGCAGCCGCCGCCGCGACCGCCAGGTGCTGCTGGTGCTGGAGCATCAGGTACTGCTCCATCAGCGTGCCGCCTAGGCCCAGGGCCCCGCCTCCTGCCCCGTCTGTGCCTGCGCCTCCGCCACCGTGGTGCTGGTGTGGGTGTGGGTGTGGGTGTGGGTGTGGGTGCTGCCAGCCGGGGGCGGTGGGCGGCACGGCGCCTCCGAGGCTGGAGTTGCGGGATGCGGTGGAGGCGGCGATGCTGCTGCCGGCGGGCAGGGGCACGGTGGCGGCGGACTGCAGGCCCAGCGGCAGCGGCCACATGCCAACAGCTCCGGCGGGCGGGGAGGTGAGGGAGCCGGAGCCGCCGCCAGGGGGGCGGCTGACACGGCCCCTGCGGCAGTGTGGGCAGGCGGTGTGGGGTGCGTGCTGTGGCGGGAGGAGCTCCAGGGGGGGAGCGGGACGGGCAGGGCGGGCAGCAGCAGCGGGGCTCCCCGCTGGGACTGGGGGACCACCAAGAGCCGCAGGAGCAGCAGCAGGGGGCGGGTAAGAAGATGCGCCGTGGCATCTGAATCGCACCCTTCTAGCCTGGCTCGCGGCCCGACACCAGCCGAGCCCAGACCTCTCCACCTTACACTCTTCCTCCCTCTGCCCCTTTCCCTACCCCGCTCACAACCCTTTTCTCCTCCCAACCTCCTCTCCTCCCCGACCTCCTCTCCTCCCCTACCCCCTTCTCCTCCCCTACCCCCTTCTCCTCCCCTACCCCCTTCTCCTCCCCTACCCCCTTCTCCTCCCCTACCCCCTTCTCCTCCCCGGCCCCCTTCTCCTCCCCGGCCCCCTTCTCCTCCCCGACCTCCTCTCCTCCCCGACCTCACTCACGACCGCATGGCCGCCGACATCGACATCGAGCTCCGCCGGCTGAGCAGCGGGCTCTGCTCCAGCTGCGCCTCGACCGCCTGGGTCGCAAGGGGGAACCAGAATTCCCAGGATAGGGGTTGTGGTCATGAGCGAGGTAGGGAAAGGGGTTGAGGGAGGTGGAGTGTAGGTGGTCGGGGGCGTGAGGCCGCAGGTGGCGGCTACCGAGGAGGTGTGGTGCTACGGCCGCAGCTCGAAACGGGGGGGGCCCGGGTAGCGAGGAGACCCGGTTACCTCAAAACGGGGACGGGGTAGTTAGGACCCCGCTGCTCCGACCCCACCCCCCCACCGCCCGAGGTGTGTCGCCCCCTGGCTCCCACCCTCCCCCGCCCCGCCTCCTATGTGTGAGGTTAGCCCCGAGATGCGCCCCACCTGCAGGATCTCCTCCGCGCTCTCGATTGTGGGGGACAGAGAGGGCCTTATGAAGTCCAGCTCCGGGGTCAGCTCGTCCTCGCCCGCCGATGTGGCGGCGGCCGCGGCATCGGAGCTGCTGAACACCGTTGCCGGTATCAGGGGCTCACTAAAAAAATGGCCGGGCAGGAAAATTTGGAGTCGTGAGGGGTCGGCCGGGGCAGGTGGCACGGGGACTGTGAAGGCGTACGCTTAATAACGAGCACCAACATACTGATTGTTTATAACCTTTTATGTGGAGTGTTTTGACAAGCTGAGGGAACCGAGGGGTGTGCTCACCTTTCGCCCATCGCCGCATTGTGTCCCCGGCCAACTTGATGATCCGATGCGCCTCGAGGAAACATTTCGTCCACACGAATTTAGATACGCTCAGCCTTTTTATGTGTTTGGTCGCAGTCAGCTATCCTATTGACCACCTAACCGTGCACGCGCTTGACTGGACGTTGACCTCCGCTTGCGCGGCACCCCCGAAAAGGTTATAGATATCGTATTGCTACATCATCATGTATATCCTTGCGGCTGGCAACTCCTAGTCATTGCAACAGCAAGGACTTGAAAATATGAAGGCAAATAATGCGGACCCTTCAATACCGGTACATACACATTGGTATATTATGGCGAGCTCTTGATAAAGCGAAACGCATCGTATTTGGCTTGCAAGTCATGTCGGCATTGTTGGGAATGAACTGAGGCGGCGCGTGAATCTCGTCGGACGCATCCGCCATGGTAAAGCATCATGATCAAATCAGACATTTTTTTAACTTGTAAAACCTACGGCATATCATACGTGTTGAGGGGAAGCCTCGCATTGCGTCCCATGGGACGCAAAAGTTGCGAAGTGCCGTTGGCAACCGAAAAGCGCACGAAATGTGATGTCCGTCTGCGGCCCTGCCGTACTTTGTCCACCTCATAAGCCACAAACATTTAGTTTTACTCGGGTTGACGACACGTCTGCAGTTCTCGCCGTTTACAGAAGCCAACACGTGAAAAACGCGGCTGACTTCACAAAGCACGATGCCGTACATCGGCCACAGGAACTACTTGCCTTACTCACGTCGTGACGAACTCAGCATTGTGGGGGTGCGGTTCAATACATATGATACTGTTCCTGTATCCTATGCCTAAGCGGTGCCGTTGCCGATTTCGAGACGGGCACACAATGGACTCCATTCAGTGTTGGTGCCGAGTTCATTGGAGGCAGGGCCTCCAGGATGATGTGCCTTACCTCAACGTTAAATGGTGTATGGTCCTCCGGGTCTATGTGCGCCAGGGCGCTCCTCCCTCATCTAAGCACGCAGTCGCACGCAGGCATGCACAATTCGTGATGGGGAGCAGGCCGTCATGTCCGTGCTGCTGTTCAATGACGGCACGACTCCTAAACATCTATGTAAGGATCAGCGCAGCCATGGATAAGGCCCATTGCATTGCACCCGTTGGAGAAACTCTCAGATGTCCACTGGCCGTCTCGGAAGCGCCCCAACTCAGCCCAGACCTGACTAGGCAGGTCCTTAGGTTGTCGCCGCAGCGAAATGGAGCGCCGTTCTCGAATGGGCCTCTAGCCTCTCTGCAGAGGCTCTGTCTTTGTCTCGCTGCCACGCGCCTGTCCATGATCAACACAACCTCCATACTGGCCGGGTGCTTCGGGTGCAACGCTCTTGCACCTTTGCAGGAGCCTGCCAACGACAGTGGAAGAGGATGTGGGAACTAGGAAGCCAGGGGCCTATGGCGGGCCAGAGCATCCCATTGCTCGCTCAGGAGCGAAGATTGTAGAGCTGCGGAACCAGAGACGGAACATTGGCGCACTCAAGCACTACAGGCGCCTACTGGTGCCGTCTGGCGTTCGTCTACTGAAGCCCAACAATGCCCGCCATTATATTCGTGGCGTCTCACTTTGTGGGCTATAGATACCTCGCGTTGGCATTTCCTGTTCCAGTATGGTTGTGCACGTAACCGAATGGCCTTCGGGAATACACGCAATGTGAGCGGCTAAGCATGCCATTATTATGACTTGAATATGAGTTGAGCAATGGTTGAATGCCTAGGGAAAATTGTGTCGAATTGTCATGGGGGTTACCAGCAGGGAAGACATGTGAAGGAAAGGTATACAGTGACGATGCACAGCGTATAGGAACGTTTAGCATATTAAGTATGCCTGCGTTACATATATGCGCATATTGCACCTTTGAAAGGAACGGTTCGCTCAACTGTCGTTTCAAATCGCGCGCCACGGCTGTACGAATGCCGTAACGTGTGTTCCCGCCGTTGGCTTACTGCGCACTATAAGAAGCTGGCAGGTACACATTATTAGCATTGTGTCTTTTAGCCTTACGGACCTCTTCAACTTACTGTCAGAGGAATCCTAAATACCTAACCGTCTGCCGAGGCGTTCCTAGCCTACCGATAAATGGCCCTCACCCTGAAGAGCTCTGCCTCGCTGGCCGCTCACAAGCGGTAAGAAATCAGACACCAAGTGCATTCGGTCGTTGTCATACTATATGTAGCATGACATCTTAACCCTACCGAAACTGTCGGTGTCGATGCGAATGCAGGGCCGTGCGCAACGCCAGCCGCCCAGCATTGAGCCTCCCTGCACGCAAGTGTAAGTTGTGTCAATGAGTAATTGCCCTGTAAGCACGTCCTCATATGTTGTATCGACAGGGCTTTCGGAGTCGATGGCTACTGATCATCGCTCTCGCTTTGCCCACACAGTGGTAATCCGTGCTTCTGCGGAGCCCAGCAGCAGCCCAGTGCAGGAGAATGTCCAGAAAGTGCAGGCCGCTGCCGGCGAGGCGTTGACCTGGGTGAAGGTTAGTCAGTGCGCGCGGACCATGCATCGGATGCTGCGGGTGGCTTGGTGCTGCGTCTAGAAGGACCGCACAGCTAGTTTTGGATTTATTTACAGCATACTGGGCTGTCACGCACAAGCAAACGTCATGCATATTTACTGGCCGGATTGTAACGCCCATGTAATCCCCTCCCCTCTCCTTTCCACCAGACTAAGTGGGAGGCCACCGAGGACAGCGAGAAGCCTGCAGTTGTGGCAATCCTTGCCGGTGTCATTGTTGCTCAGATTGGTGAGCAACTCCTCAGCAGGAGGGTACTAAAGTCCTGAGTGTTTGACGACACCCGCTTTGCATGTTTTCTCCGGAGTGGCCGCCTTTCATTGAAGGCACATCCTGCACCCATACTGCACGTATCAGCCTCAGTATTAATCACATGTTTCGCAACCCACCCATCCCTGCTCCCGTGACATCTCATCGCCCCGGACCCAAGCTATCGGAGGTGAGTTGGAGTATTGACGCTGGTCGTAATTTAGGCCTCCAGTGGGTAATGACGATCGATAGGTACATGTATTGCACCAACAGTGCTGCGCGGTGAGTTGAAGAACCAATATTGGGTGATGATCTGGTTGCCTGCCCTCGCGTCGACTCAGGGGCCCTCACGATTGTGCCTGCCCTTCCAAACAACCCGCAGCTACCATTGACGTTGTGGACAGCATTCCCATCGTAAACAAGGTTCTCCAGCTCGTGGGCCTGGCTGTGACGGGCGTCTTCATCTTTAAGCTGACTACCGATGTCGACGAGCGGTGAGTTGCGGGAACATTATCCTAATAACCTGTGATTACCTGTGATTTTGCATGGATGCTGACTCCCGTCGATGTCCCTCGTCACTTTGGCCACAGTGATGCTGTGAAGTCGTCAGTCACTGGGTTCCTGGAAAAGGTTACCGGCCGCGAGGACAAGTAAATGATCCACCTTGTTTTGGTCATAGAAGACAGGTGTCAGTCTTGTGCCAGCCTGTTGTTGAGAGGTTTGTACCGGTGTGTTACTACTCCCCTGCTTTTGCTGAACATATTAATTTGCGCTGTCGTTGCTGCTGCCGGTTTTGAGCCTCGTGCGAGTGATTTGTCCGCGCATGTGTACCAGGTATATAATTCTTTCGTTAAGATACTAGGGTTCGTTTAATTGTTGTTGGTTAACTTTTGTTTGGCCGTATATAGTGGTCGTGGCAGGCCTGCGTGCGTCCCATACCCGCACATTGCATATGGGCTGCATCCTGTTTGGTTCCTGACGCGTTAGGGACGCGTGGTCGGGTTGCCTGGAATCGGACGATGTAAGATCAGTTTTCGTTATACAAATGTCCAAATTCGCCTCGCATGGTGATCGCGTCTCAACACAACTCCACTTCGGATAAAAGTAGGATAATACACCCCGGGAAGGTCCTCACGTCCCTACACAACTGGCTCGGGCACACCCTGCGCTAACTCAGCCCAACTTCTCCCCGGATCTGTCTAAACACGTGAACCGATGTGGGTTATAGTTTTATACAACACCAGGCATAAAACACCAGGTCCCTAGCAAATACGCAGTTGTCTAGCGGTTGCCACCGGTGGCATGCCACATGGATCGAATTGCGGCAAATTGAGTAAGCTTGCATTAACAAAATCGTAATTACCGGTATATTCCCATGATTTCTTGCTGTCTCGGCGCGTGGAACCATGGCATGTACGCTTAGGACCATGGCATGTACGCTTAGGACTTGGGGCACCACTGCCGTACCGGGCAGTTGTGCCAGCTTTCCGACAATCCACCTTGGATACATTATATCCTTGATTGTGGACGAACTTGCCAGGTGTTTTGTACGTGAGGGAATGTTATCGAATGTTTTTTTCCCACATTCCAGCCGAAACTTGCAGATTTCAGAGGCACGGTACTGAGACAAGTTGTACGCATCTCCTTGACACAATACTCGCATCATTTATGAGCTAGAACGGAGACAACGACTGAGCTAGAACGGAGACAACGACTGTGACATCGGAGTTGTCTGCCCCAAATGTATGACGCCATTCCCTTCACTAGCATGGTCGAACTTCAAGGGCCTATCTGTAGCATGCAATGTTCTAGCGACCTGGCGGAACGGGGCCTGGCGTCGAATCGCAGGAACAGGCACATCCGCATTGGCCCAACTCCACGCCTCCAGCCTGGTAGCTGGCGTGGATGGCTTCGATCCGGAGTTGGTTGGAGAGACTCAAGCTAGCCAGCCGCCAATAGGGGTTCCAGCTGAGATTGGCCAGCCACCAATAGGGGTTCCAGTTGATCATCCAGCGGCAATCCTGCGCCAGCTGTTCGAGAGCTTGCCCCCGCACCCTACGCCGTTGACCCTGCGAACTGTACGTCGCCGCCTGGAGGATTCCATCTTGGGCGCTAGCACTTTGCGCGCGGTCAGCCGTGCCCATCGCCGGAGCGGCCAGGCGGACGCTCCGGCTGATGCCAGCGATGCGGACGCCATCTTGGCGTGCGTGACCTCCCTACTCCAGAAGAACGCCAGCCACCCCGTTGACCGCTTCTGGGCCCGCGCCAGCCTGCCGGAGCTGCTGCTGCTCCTGGCGCGCTTGCGCATCCCCAGCCATCCCAAGCTGGAGGGCGCGCTGATCCTGCTCCTCAGGCGCGGCAAGCTCCCCACACCCACCCTAGACGTCTGGCAGGACCTCGCGCCGGTGGCTGGCGCCGGAGGCGCCGGCGGCACCGGTGGCACCGTCCGCAGGCGTCGCGGCGGCCGCACGGCGCTGCCTCCTCCGGCCCCCCTGCCCACCGCCTTCCGGCTGCTGCAGGCGATGGCCTCCCTCCCTGTGTCCAGCCACGAGGCCTGGCAGCAGCTGGCGGAGCGGCACATCGCGGCCAGGCAGTCGCCGCTGCTGGAGTGCCTGTCGGCGGACCAGCTCACCCTCGTGGCGGCGGCGTTCGCGCGCGCGGGCTACCACCCGGTGGAGCTGTTCGGGTGGGTCGCGCGAACACGCCGGGGCCAGCAAAACGGCCTTGTACCACCCACCCACAAGCTGCTGACATGCATGTGCACGTTTGTGTGTGCGGCTCGGCTCCCCCGTCTCATCCCGAACTCCCCTTTCCCTTCCCTCTGACGCCCTCCTCCCCCCCTCTTTCTCTTTCCCACGGGTCTCCTCCCCCTCTCCCCTGGCTGCTGCTGCGCCGCCTCAGGGCTATTGCCGACCGGCTGCTCCCCGCCGTGCCTCGCCTGCAGCCCGGCAGCCTGGCCCGGGCGCTGCACGCCTTCGCCCGCCTGCGCCACCACGACACCGCGCTGGCGGCGGCGCTGTGCGACGAGGTGCACCGCAGGATGAGGGGAGGGGCCGGAGGGGGCGGAGGAGGAGGAGGAGGCGCCGGCAGCGGCGCCAGCCGCAGCGGCGGGGACGGCGCGGGTGGCGGAGGAGGCGGGTTGCTGTCCCTGGCGGGTGCGGCGCTGTTCGGCGGCAGCCGCGGCGGCAGGCCGGACCGGGCGCACCGGCCGCCTCAGTTCCTACTGGAGGACCTGGCGCGGCTGGCGGGGGCGGCGGTGCAGCTGGGCGCAGGGGAGGCTGGCGCACGGGGTTACGGCACTGGGGGGGGTGAGATGGGCGGCGGGGGCTTGGGCGAGAGGCTGCTGGCGGCGGTGGCGGAGGAGGCGGAGGAGGCGGTGGCGCTGCACTTGAGGCGCGTGGTGGAGGCGGCAGCGGCGACGGCGGTGGAGCAGCAGAGGCAGCAGGAGGGGGGCTCGGAGCCTCAAGTACTAGTAGCGCGCGCGGGGAGGGGCGAGGGCGTTGGCGCGGATGCAATGTACGACAGTGATGGCGAGGATGAGGAGGGGGACGGAGCCGCGTTGGACGGCCGGGAGTACGACATCGCCGGAGAGGGAGCGCGAGGTGGCGGCGGGATGGGGTACGGCTGGTACGGCAGCGGCGGCGGCGGCAGAGGCAGAGGCAGCTGGCCCGCAGAGCTGGTGGAGCCGGTGATGGAGCTGATGGGGGCGCTGGTGGCGGGCGGGGTGGGGGCGGCGGGCGCCTCCACTGTCGCCGCCCGCGTCGCGCAGACCATCGCGGTGCAGCACCTGGTTCCGGAGCTGCCCACCCTGGAGCCCTACCTGGCGCCACACCACCTGGTGGCCCTGCTCGCGGCGCTGTTGCCCGGAGCCACCGCCGCGCAGCGCCAGGCGGCGCAGCCACACCTCACTCCACCCCCGCCAACGCGGGTGTCTTCCTCCGCCTCGTCTGCTTACTCCCGCAGCGGCAGCGGCGGCAGCGGCGAACAACGTGACGGGGCTGGGCGGCGTCTTGGCTCCCAGGGCGGGACGGCTGGTGACATGTTGGCCGCTGTGGTTTCGGCGCTGTGCCGCCGGACCGACCCGCGGGTCTTCCGCAGCGCGCAGCACCTGGTCACGGCCTGGCACACGCTGGCGGCGGCGCGGGCGGCGGGCCTGCCCGGGCCCGATGACCCGCGGGTCGTTGCTGAGCTGATGCCGCCCGTGTTTGCGTTCGCCGTACGGCACGCGGCGCCGCTGGGGTCAGCGGCTGAGGCCTCGCGCTTCATCGTGAGCTGCGCGCTGCTGTCCGTGTACGACAGGCCGGCGTTGGACGCCATGTCCGTTCCGCTTGTGGCGGCGCTCGGGGGCGGCGGTGGCGGCAGTAGCGGCAGCAGCAGCGGCGTGGCCCGGCAGCAGCGGCAGCAGCAGCGACAAAACGCGGGTGGCAGGGAGGGCGGCAGTGGGGTCGTGGGGGGGCGGACCATGACGCCGGCGGCCCTCGCCCAGCTGGCGTGGGCGGTGGGGCAGCTAGGGTACGACAACGAGGAACTGCTGTGGGCGCTGCAGGTGGGTTGCGGTGTAGGACGCGGGCGAAGGACGTCTCGTGCCCTGCCTTCCTTGGAGCCGCCAGCCCGCCTTGCGGTGTGCCACTCTCCGCGTTGACTCCCTCCCAAGCCCCCCACTTCCCAACGCCCACCTCCCATTCCCCCACCATATCCGCAACCCCCCGCAGAGCCAGGCTCTCGCGCTCAGCGCGCCGTCGGCCTTCGCCCCGCTGCCGTCGCAGCAGCAGCATCAGGTCGGAGAGCGCGCGGGGAGGGGTCGGGGAGCGGCCGCCCCCGCCTCCCCTGGCCGCACCACCGAGCTGCTGGGCCCCCTGGAGCTTGCTGACGTCATGTGGTGCCTGGCGGTGAACGAGTTCCGAACCAACCAGGGCGCGGAGCTACGGGACCTGTACATGCGGGTAAGGGGTGCGTGTGGTGTAGAATATCTGGGGCGGGACGCCTCCTGGAAACGTGAACACACCGCCATGGTGGTTTAAACGCCAGTAGCACCTACTGCACTTATCTGCTGTAGTGTCCGTCCACGCTACAACATTAGCCCCGAGTGGTATGTGGACACAGCGCGCCGTACGCCTGCCGGGAGTGAGGGGCTGTCCAGGAGGGAGGGGCTGTCCAGGAGTGAGGGGCTGTCCAGGAGGGAGGGGCTGTCCAGGAGGGAGGGGCTGTGCAGGAGGGAGGGGCTGTCTAGCGCATCTCCCACCACCCCCTCGCATACGCGCAAACTCCGCCCCTATCCCCTCATCGCCGCCTCACCCCAATCCAACCCACTGCGCCGGTCATTACCCCAGGCCGCCTCCCACGGTGTGGTCAGCATCGACGACCCCCGCTGGCTGCTCCTGGTCCGGGTGCACGTGCTGCTGCTGCTGGGCTGGGCTGGCGGGCTGGGGGAGGCGGCGGCGGGGCAGCTGCACAGCAGCTGGTTCAACGCACTCGGGTATGCGTGGGAGCGACAGGTGAGGCTCGACAGCGGGCTGGCAGGGAGCGAGGGAAGGCCTGTAGGGCTGGTAGCCCGGAGGCATCAGAGGGGAGCTAAGGCAACAGGGCTGGGTGCTGGGGTGCAGGACCTGTGGGGCTGCAGGCAGGGGGGCATACCGCAGCGGGTGCAGCAAATCAACCCCGTCCTGGGTGAATGTCAACGGAGCGGCCACCCTGGAGCTACCCCCCTGGAGCGACCGCCCCTCCCTTGACCCAACCTCCCTCCGTCCGCCCACTCAGGCGGCGGACGTCGGCGAGCAGCTGGCGGGCCCCGGGGGTATGCCTCCGGACCCCGACCCCGCCACACTGGCCTTCCGGCAGAGCGTGGCTGCTGCCGCCCGCGACCTGCTGCGGGGGGCCACCAGCTGGCAGGACAGCAGCGGCGGAGGCAGCGGAGGAGGCGGAGGCGGAGGAGGAGGCGGCAGGTGGCGGCTGCAGGGGTCCTACGTGTGGGGCATGCTGCAGCCGTCGTCCGACATTCGCCTCACGGTGCCGCTGCTGGTCCGCAAGCTGGGGCCGGCGCCGGGGGACCAGCAGCGGGCGGCAGCAGCAGCGGAGGGGAGCGGTGCCGGCGGCAGCGGCGGCGAGTGGGTGGTGGCGTTGGACTTGGTGCGGTGCGCGGACGAGGCGCTCGTGGCGGAGCAGCCGGGGAGTCGGGCGGTGGATGCGAAGTCGGAGTCGAGGGCGGGTGAGGCGGGCGGAGAGCCGTCGGAAGAACAACAAGATGGAGCCGCCAGGGGGCCGCAGCAGCAGCCGCAGCAGCAGCCGCAGCAGCAGCAGCAGCAGCAGGGACTGCGGGGGGGTCGCGGGCACCTGCTGGGTCCGGCCCGGTGGCGGCAGCTGGTGCTGCGGCAGCTGGGGGTGGTGGTGCGGCCCATTCGGCAGGAGGAGTGGGAGCAGGCGGGCAGCGGAGAGAGGCGGGAGATCTTGCAGCGGGCGCTGCGGCTGTGAGGGGTAGGGGGCGTGCTTACGTGCCATGCGTCCATCACAGGGGCAACGTTGGTGTGCGATCGTGACCATACGAATGAAGGCCAACGCAACGAATAAACTATCATACCATCAAGACGGTGGTTCCAGGACGGTGTGAGTTCGGGTGGTGTCAGGTGTCGGTGTTGGCAAGGTCGCTTGAAGGGGGAAGACGGCCAAGGGACAAGCGGACATCCTTCCCGGCTCCACATGAGCTGACACGCTGGGTCCGGACGATCGGTGCTATCGCTGCAGCAAGGCCGTGGGAGCCCAGCTGACGAGTATGCTGTCAGACGGCCCAATGCTCCATATTTCTCCATGCATTGGTAGTTACGTGCTCTGTTGCGGTATGGTACCGATGAAAAAGAGGCGGCGCGAGGGGCTCAGGCTTTGCTTCCTGTCTGTCTGATGCTGCGTGCACTTGGGAGACCTAGCCGCGGGGTGCAGGTTTGACCCTTGGGTCGGAAGGTTTGTGTCGCAGGTAGCTGCTTACTTACCTAACCATCTGTCTATTGGAGGGCTGAATAGTGGCAGTCTAATTGGAAAGAATAAAGGCTACGGCTAAAGGCTACGGTCTCTCTTCCGTCACTCAGTTTCATTGATCAGACTCTTACCAAACATACTGCTGGCCGTCATTACTTATTGCACTTCACATATTCTCAAAGCATCGATTAAGGTCAAAGATTGTCATATTTTCAGCCACGCTGACATGATGATTGCCAAGCCGATCACTGGCAAGACGGTCGTCGTCACCGGCGGCAGCAGGTAGGAACATGATAATCACACACAGTTTTGCGACATGGGATCTACTGATGACCAGACATTTGCCGCTTCTGCCGTCGTGCGCCTCTCAATCAGTCGCCATCCGATGGGAACCCGCCGTGACCGCTCCGCGCAGGGGCATCGGCCTCGGCCTCGTGAAGAAATTTCTGTTGCGTGACAATACGGTGATTGCCACCAGCCGCAACGGAGCCGAGGCCACGCAGCTGCTGCAGCTGCGCGCTGAGTACCCGGAGCGCCTTCACATCACGGACCTGGACACCGCAGCGGCCTCCAGCATTGCTGCCTGGGCGGCGGGGGTCAAGGGAGCGGGCGTCAAGCGAGTTGACGTGAGTTGCCCCACCTGCCGTTCTTCCTGCGCGTACGAACTCGCACTCCGGGGCAGGGTCCAGCCGGGACGGCAGCGAACCAACGCACGGGGCGCGGGGGCAGGAACCGCCGCGCGCGGGAGGCGCACGGAGGGGGGCGTGTTGTCAGCGCCCACCCGGTCTCCATCCAGTTCCTTTTGCTCCCTGTCGCCGTCCGGAGGCTTCCTCCCAGCCCAGTCCCAATCCTCCTTCCTTGCTTCACCGGACCCCCCCGCCCGGCCCCCCCCGCTTACGGGTCCTTTTATGTAACCCCCCCCCCCGCTCCCAACCCCTCCCGTGACGCTTCGTGCGCGCAGGTGCTGGTCAACAACGCGGGCGTGTACGGCAGGCGGCTCAGCCTGGAGGAGTTCGAGGAGGAGGACTTTCTGTTCGCCTTCCGCGCCAACGCCATGGGGCCGTTCTTTGTGGTGCAGCAGCTCATAAAGCAGGTGGGGGTGGCGAGGAAGCCCGTAGACAGGTGGTGGGAGCGGGTATGAGGGGGCCGGGGCGGTAAAAAGACCCCAGGTGGGGAGTATGAAAGAAATCCAGGTGGGGGGAGGGCGTGTGTGTTTTTATCTACGGCTAAGATGCGAAACGCCACGATACATGGGCATGTATGTGTCCCGTGCGCCCTCTCTCATCCACATACCCCTCATGGCCGTACATATCATAAGACATGCCGTCAGCTGGTGCCTCCGCCGCTCCTCCACCTGCCCGCCCTCCTCCCCCCCCCCCAAACCGGCGTGGCCGGCCACCCTAGTCCAGTAGCATGCGCGCGCGTCCCGGTGTCCGAAGGCTATGCACCCACTACATCTCCCCAGTCGCGTTACCGGTCCTTTTCTTGTAACCCCCAACCCCAGGAGCTCCTGGGCTCCCCCTCGGCTCCCCCGGACAGCACCCTGATCATTAACATCTCGTCTGTCGTGGGATCCAACGCCGAGACCACCGTGTCGACCGTGACCAAGGGAGGCTTCGCGTACAGGTGGTTTGGGGGGTGGTTGGGGGAGAAGGTGGTGGTGGTTGGTTGGGGGAGCAGGTGGTTTGGGGGGTGGTTGGGGGAGCAGGTGGTGGTGGTTGGTTGGTTGGAGCTGGCGCATACTGACGGCTCCAGGTGTACCAGCAACGGTATCTTGAAAGGTTCTAGGACTTCGTTGGGGAGCAGAAGGCGAAAGGTCGTGTTGGAGGGCGGAAGGCGAACGGCCGACAGCGGCGTGTGTTTTATAAATGCTGAGCTGAGCCGCGACAGCGGCGTGTGTGTGTGCGGGAGCCGTGTGGAAGCACTGTGTTTTACTTCCCCGGGGCCGTACCCCTCGCTTGCTGAGTGGGGCTCATGACCCAAGGGTCCCAAAGGCTACGCTCAGCCCACTGCTGGCCCTCACACCGGCCCCAACCAACTACGGTTACGTCCCCTTCTACCTGCCGCAACCCCCTCACCCCCTCCGCCCCTCGTCCCCCCCCGCCCCCCCCCAGGGCCTCCAAGGCGGCCCTCAATGTCATCTCCACCACCCTAGCTCGCGATCTGGCCCCCTCGGGGGTGCAGGTGGTGGCGCTGCACCCGGGCTACGTGCGCACCGACTTGACAGGTTAGTTACGCGGTAGTTCGTTAGTTGGTTGGTTGGCTGAGTTACACCCGCCTAACCGCAGATGGGCGGAGGGGGCTGGGGGAAGGAGGCGCAGCGGGGCCGGAGCCAACCCCACTGCGAGGGCTGGTCTTGCTGTCAGCTCCCTGAGGGCTAGGGTGTGGTGTGGGGGTGTGTATGTGTGTGTGTGGGGGAGGGTTTGAGGAAGACCCGTGGATGCCCGAAAAAAGCCGTTCCCGGGGGGGGTGGGGGTGTTACGTCATGACTCTGGATAGTGGTGCTCCCCACGATTGATCGTCCCCCCCGCTGTCGTACGGGCCCTCAACGGAGGAGGGCGGCATCACCCAGCGCCGCCGAAAAGACGCGGCATGCAGCAGCAGCAACGACCATCTGCTGACGTCATGCGGTTACCCTATGCCGTACTGCACCCGCTGTCGTGCCCCCGCCGCGCCGTGACATCATCGCCGTACCATCGCCGTACTGCCCCCGTACTACTACGCTGCAGGCGGCAACGGCTGGGTGGACGTTGATGAGAGCACGGAGGGCATGTTTTCGGTGCTGGAGTCGGGGGTGCCGCTCAACGGCAGGTTCTTGTCGTACAAGGGCGAGGAAATCCCGTGGTAGAGGCAACGGCCGGCGGGCCGCTCTGCTCGGAGCTCCTGGGACCCCCCCCCTCCACGTTGCTTGTAGTCAGTTCCAGTGCTCCAGCATGCGCCCACAAAATTGGCGTCCGACGACCATGCGCCAACTATCCTGTCCCGTTGCGTAAAACGGTGTTTACACACCCCCCACGTTGCTTCGGTGCCGCGGGGAGGTGGGTGGGTGGAAGGGCCGTCGGCAGGGCGTGGGTGGCAAACCCTGTCACCTTGGACGGTGCCTCTAATTAGCTGAGCGGTGGATGTATGTCTGTCTGCGTGAGTGTGTGTGGGGGGAGGTGGTTTGCAACCCTGCGAAGAGCACAGCGCGAGCAGCTACCGTCTGTCCTTTATTGTCTTGTATGTGCGTGTTCGTGTGTGTTTTGACCCGGGCGCTTGTCGGGCGCATCGACAGTGTCCTCGAGAGCAGCAATTTTGCAAGTGTGAGGTGTCGTACGAGAGGTGTGAGGTGTGAGGAGTGAGCAACTGACTAGAGTGGGAGAGACGTGTCGTACCTACCGTGCCATGATACTGCCGATGAGGGGCGTTTGGTGGGGGGGGCCTGGCTCTCGGTCGGTGGGCATCCCGCCGTTGGAGGGCTTGATCAGGGAGGAAACCCCTAGGTCGGCATTGAAGGGCAAATCCTATAAGGAAACGTCTGGTACACTCGTTTTGGAATGCATCTTGGAGAACCTAATTTTGGTATTCGGAGCCGGAGAGCGAACCGGAGGTGGGGCGGGGGGGAGTCCGACGAGCAGGGATTGTGCAACGTATACGGTTGCCCTGCTGCATTCATTCCTGCGGGTGCATCTTCGAGCACTCGGCCTGTAGTGCCACGCCCGGAGACTGCACCCATGACAGTACATTCCATCCATGGATGTAATACCGTGGCCTGCTTCCATTCGTGCAGCTTCCCATCCCCCCATTTGCCGCCTTCGTGCTCGTCGTGCCTCCACGAAGAGCTTTACCTTTGCCCGGAACGCGGGTTGCTCAGTGCCGTACGTCTCACTTCTCAGTGCCGTACTTCTCACTTATCGGGTCGGTCCATGTGGCCGTTGCTGTGGCGGCCGTTCGCAACCCCCCGCTGAGCCGCCGCTGTGTCAGTACGTCCAGCGGTGCTGCAGGCTTCAACCCTAGTCGACTGCCTTGGGCGCAAGCGCCCTCACAGCAGCCCCAGCCGCCTGTTCAGACGTCGAAACTGCCCCTGCTGCCGTTCGCCAGCTGCAGCGCCCAGAACACACCTGCCGCTTACGGCAGTAGCCCCAGCCAGCATCAGTCGATCCGGTCATGTGGGTAGGTGTGGGTTGGCCACTCATGACCCCCCCACCGTCATGCCGTACTCCTAGGCAGTCCTAGCACTGATTTTGCTGTCCTGCTCGCAACCGCCAGCGACCCGCGCCGTCGGTTCATACGCTCACACGAGCAACCGGTGCCGCTCCAAACGTACACGGCAGCAGCAGCAACGTGAGTACTGCTGTCAGGAGACGGCGAAGGCAGCCAGCAGCAGCCGCAGCAGCCGCAGCAGCAGTCCGGCGCCCAGCTGATGGTCCTGCTCACGGCGCCTGATACGTGTTAGGTCCCGTTCAGCCGTAATCGCAAATTCGCAACCCGAGCAATAAAAACACGCCGCTCAATTATTGAGTGGCTAAATCCGCAACCCAGTGCGGTACCTTGCGGCCCCGCCACGACCCGTGTGATGGTCCCTGCTGGAACACCCCGAGCAGGGGCCTCACCCATCCTCCCCTTCCTCCTCCCCTTCCTCCTTCCCCCTTCTCCTCCCTCTCCTCCCTCTCCTCCCCCCTCCCGCTGCCGACCACTCGCAGTGCCTGTACCGTGACGACGCGGGGCACGGCGTACGGCTGCTACTCTCTGGCCCGCTCGTTCAATTCCTCGACCCTCACTTCTTGCCGCCGAAGAAGCCGCTCATGAAGCCAGCCAGCGGCCCGGCGGGGGGCTCGAAGCGCTTCAGCAGGCCCTGCACCACGATGATGTGGGTGGTGACATAAAAACCGTTTACACAAATGGGGGGAGAGAAACCCGTCGGCTAGTTCCTTTCCTGCCACTCCCTATGTCGAGTAAGAGGGTCCTCTCCCCCCTCCCACCCCCACCTCGAAGCGCTCGTCCTTCCGGAGCGGTTCCAGATCCGGATCCGTGCGGAGCTGCGAGAAGTCGTCGTAGCCCAGCTCCAGGCAGCCTGGCGAGCGGGCATGGGGGGGGAGGTGGCATAAATACCGTTGACGCGAAAATGACAGGACGGGAGGGGGAGGGGGGAGGAGCTGGGAGGGACGTGCGGGGGAGGTGTGGTGTGGCGCAGGCGAGATAACACACGAGGTGGGATCCCCATACGCCTGGAACACCGCTGGCATACCAGCCTCCTCCCCCCACCTCGGTTTGTCGGCCGTGGATTCGCGGATTCTCTTATCAAACAACCCCGCCCCACCTGCAAGCGCCACCAGCCCCGCGCGCAGGTCCCCTAGCTGCGACTGGCAGCAGGCGATGTTGAACAGAGCAGCGGAGCGCTCGCCGTCGCTGATCACGCGGGGCTTGTCCCTGGTCAGCACGTGGGCGGCAGGGGGGGGCAGGGGGCCAGGAGGGGGCGGAGGTGGGTTTTGGAGGATGCGTGTGTTGGTGTGCCGGGTGGGGCGTTGTGGGATTGAGTGACAGGGTGTGTGTGTCGTACAAGCACGTGGGAAACACGGGGGGCCCAGGTGGGGGTGGAGGCTGCGAGGAGCCCTTGCCCGGGTGCTGCCCCGTACCCCCCTGTACTCGGGCCCACCCTGGAGCCTCACAGCTACCCAGCCCCTCCCGCCCTGTCGCCCACCTGAAGCGCTTGAGTCCGGTGCCCGGCAGCGTCAGCGCCTTCTCGTACACCGTCAGGGCCTCCTGCCACCTGGGGGGAGGAGGGGGAAAGGGACCGGGAAGGGGCCGGGAAGGGGTCAGGTTGGGGCGGCCAGCGGGGTACCTGTGGGGCCTTTGACGGTGAGCGAGGTAGCTGGAGCGGCGGAACGGCTGCGGGTGCTCCAGGGAGGGGCCGAACGGCCGCCCCCAGGCGCCGACCGTGACGCCGTATGGTGGCTGCTTCCGGCAACTGCCTAACCGTCGACGAGGGGCGGCTGTGCCCCCAGACGGTTGCCGTCGCAACCACATGACTCACCCATCCCGCTATGCGTCCCGATCGAGCCTTCGACAGGTCCAGAGCTTCCGACTCTCTGCTTCTGGCAGACAGTGGTCGCCCTCCCTCACACGTTACCGCACAGCGCACTTCCATCGTAGTTCGCTGCCTAACCATTAATCTAATCGTACGTCTTACCTGGCTGCCTTGGCGAACTTGTTGCCGAGCTCAATGGCCTCGCGCGCGGTGTCCGGGTCCTCGTCAGCTAACGGGTCGGAGGCAGCAGCGCGGGGCCGAGTCAACGGCGCGGTGCCGCTTGGGCCCGGCTCCGCCCCGGAGAGCTGCTGCGGGCGCGAGGGCGCCACACCATGGCGGCGAGCTGAGGCAGCAGGCACGCTGCGCGCAAGGCAAGCGATCCGGCACACGGAAGCGATGAGCGGCAGGTGTGAGGATGGAGGCGGCGCGCATTGCGACGACATCGCGTTCAGATTGCGGGAGGCCGAAGCCCCGACATCGCGGCATGCACAGAGCGTCCGTAGAAGGTACTTGTGCGGGTGAGGAGAACGAAATAGAGATGCGTCAGCGGCCCTGGCGGTCGCCACGTCGCCCAAGGCCCCATTCCGGTTTGTGTCGGACTACATATCGGGTCAATTGCAGTTCCGATCTCACCGGCGTCCGGAGATGGTCCGCACCCCCGCAGATCCAGTGGCACCCAGCGTCGTCGCGCGCAGCATCATTGTCACCGTCTGGCCAGGCAAAGTGGACCGAAATGCCAAAGCACCACAGATGACGTGGAATTACAACGTTCACTGTATTGCAACAGGAGGACTTGCGTTGGCTGACTTCAATGTAGGATTGTCCGCGCGTTGAAGCCTCGTACGCGCTCGATCAACGCAAGCGAGACTCGCGCACAATATGGGCCACGCCTAATTACGTTCAGACCATTAACCCTTGTACCGCAGTTTAGTAAATAGCTATTTGCGAGCGCAATCGTCGATAGATCGCTGACAGCGCATTTGCGCACGCTCTCGCCCTCAGCCGTGTGTGTGAGCCCGCTGGACAGCCGCTCGCAGTCATGCAGGTATCAAGTTTATTTCCAGCCACAAGGCTGACAAGATTGGCGCCAGGGCCGTGCCGCGCGCAGGCACCGCTGCTAGGCATTGCGGCGCGAAGCGGGCCGTCACGTCAGCTAGCCCTAGCGGTGCGCGCTGCCAAAGGCTTCGGCAAGGGAAAGCCGTCGACGCGCAGGGCGGGCAGCGAAGAGGACGACGATGCCAGCAAGCCGCGCAAGGGGGGCCGGAAGGTGCGGCTGCAGCAGGGCGACATAGGGCCCATCCCGGGACAAACGCAGCAGCAGCCGGTACAGGGGCCGCCGCAGGGCCAGTTCCAGCCGCAGCTGCTGGCGGCGACTCAGCCCACGGAGGAGGACGACGACTTCATGGCGCGTCTCAAGGTGCTCAAGGAGCAGGGCAAGGAACGGGCCGCCGCCGGCGGCGGCGGCGGCATTGCAGGCACCGACGGCGGCGGCGCCGCCGCCCTCAGTGCAGCTCCAGCCATCTTTGACGGCTCAGCCCCTGGCTCCGCCTCCGCCTCCGGCGGCGGCGACGACATGTACGCCAACCCGCCGCCGCTGTCTCAGACCCTCATGGCCGCGGCGACGGGCGGCGCCGCCGCCAGCAGCATCTCCGACCCGAAGCTGCGAGACGCCAACATAGGGCCCAGCCAGCTGGGCCTTGCGGGCGGCGCCATCGTGTTCATCGTGATCTTCCTGATCGTGGCGGCGGGGGACTACGCGCCCGCGTCGCGGCGCTATTCGGGCGTAAGGCCCGCGCAGTCGCAGCCTGATGCCATCGAGGAGAAGATCCTGAAGAGCAAGGTGGCGCTGTACGAAGACCAGCTGAAGGCGGGTCCGGGAGGGGGGGAGAGGTGTTGGAGTGTGGGGTAGGGGCGGGAGAGGGGGGAGGAGGTGTTGGAGTGTGGGGTGGGGGGCGCGCAGTGGGCTGACGCTGGTGCCAGATGTTTGCTGGTGGCTGGAGGAGGTGAGGCCAGGCCGAGTGGCGCTCGGAGAGCGAGTCGGACAACCGCCAACCGCCAACCGCCTCTACCCTGCGTGGGCAGATGAGCTCTCGCGCCCTCCCGTCGCACGGGGCTCTCGAACCCCGCGGCCCCTCCCAGGCCCCGTTCCTAATCGCTGCAAGCTGACAGTCCCGCTCCCAACCCCCCCGTCCGGCCACCTCCGGGGCTTCCTCTCCTACCCCAACCCCCCTCCGCCCCAGGCTGACCCCAGCAACGACGACGCCACGGAGGCTCTTGCTACGTCGTACGCTCGGTTGCTGCAGTACGATAAGGCGGCGGGCCTGTTGGAGAAGCTGACCAAGAGGTGCCCAGGGGTGGCCGGGGAGGGCGACCAGGGGCCTGGGGACTGGACTGGCTCGGACTCGGACGGGAGGGCGAGACTGGGTTCGTTGCTCGTTATGTCGTTTGTGGTTGGGCGTTAGGTTTTAACTCGAGTTTTGGGGCTGACGAGGTTGAGGTTAGGATGAAGGGCAGGGAGTGGATTCCCTCACCGTTCGCGCAACCGCCTTCGGACCAATAAAAACCCTTAAAAACCCTGAAACTCTTAAAACCCCTGAAACCCTAAAACCCTAGGAACCCCGACGACGCGGAGGCCTGGCGGCTACTGGGGGAGAGCTCCCTGCTGAGTCAGCAGCCCCGCAAGGCCGTCCCCGCCTTCGAGCGCGCGGTGGAGCTCCGGCGGCAGCAGCAGCCCCCCGCCGCCGCCGTCACCCAGCCCGACCTGCAGCTGCTGACCGGGATGGTGGACGCCTACATCGCGAACACGGACTACGGCAAAGCGGTGGACACTCTGCGTGGCGTGAGGGAGCAGCTGCGCAGCAGCAAGCAACAACAGCTGGAACAGACGGCGGCGGCGGCAGCAGCAGCAGCGGCGGCGACGGCGACGGCGACGGCGGCGGCGACGGCGGCGGCTGAGCCCAGCGAAAGCATCGCTGCTGCAACGGTGGCGGAAGAGGCGACGAGCACATCGGCGACGCCGGCGATGCTGACGGCGCCGGCGCTGAACGACGCGGAAGCCTCCACCTCGCCGGCGGCGGCGGCGCCGCCGCCGCCGCCGCCGCCGGCTGCCGCCAGCAGTGCGGTTCTAGCCTCTGCCCGTCCGCTGGATCCTGTAGGAGTGGAGCTGCTGACCGCCAAGGTGTATAGCGCCTGGAGGGGTCACGACCAGGATGCTCTGGCCACGTACGATGAGCTCGTCAAGGCTTTCCCCGAGGTGAGGGGCTGGGGATGCCAGGGGCTCCAGGGTGGGGTGGGGTGGGGTGGGGTGCGAAAGCGGAACGTGTGTGGGGAGCCAGAATGAGGGTCTCTGGAGGTGCGGTCCGTGCGTAACGTTCGGTACAGCTGGCGGGGACACGGACGGTGAAGGGGCGAAGGGCGCAGCCTGGTGCGTTGCTGGCCAGGCCATCCAGGCCATCCAGTTGCACCACCGCCTCATCCCACCACCGCATCGATGCCTCCTCCGTCGCTCCTGCCTCCTCGAAGCCCCCCTCTCTCTCCTCTCCCCCCTTCCCCCATAGGACTACCGCGGCTACCTGGCCAAGGGGGTGTTCCTCAAGGAGAAGGGGCGCAAGGCGGATGCGGAGCGCATGTTCTTGCAGGTGGGCGGGTTGCGAGGGAAATGGGAAGGCCGCAGAGCTCGGTGGTTGGTGTCTGGCGGGGCTAGCAGCTGCAGCGGGGAACTGCAGTCTTTGGGGGGGCGTGCGGGAGCTCATGCGGAGACACGCGTTGGCAGCAGGATTGCTGCTGCTGCTGCGGAGTTGGAGGTGAGGTATGGCCATCACACCCTCTCTCCCCCCGGCTTCCTAAACCAAGTTCTCCAACATGCAATTCCAACCCAGTGCACCAGAAGCTTCCTATTCGGTCAAACTTGTTGTCCAAGTTCCAAACTTGTTGTCGAAGTGCCGACCTTCGGATTTCCTCTATACCTCCTGGTTACCATGCAACACCACGCGCCCGCCCCACCGTGGCACCGACCCATGGGACCGCAGGCTCGCTTCTTCGCGCCGGCCTCGCGGCAGCAGCTGGTGCGGGCGATTGCGGACACCACCCCCACGCTGCAGCTGCCTGACAACAACTGAGGGGGTCTTTAGGGTTTAGGGTTTTTAGGCAAGGGTTTCGAGGAAGACCCGTGGATGCCCGAAAAAACAACTGAGGGGGGAGCAGGTCGGAGCTGATGTTGATGCCCACGCAGGGAGGCGGGAGGCCGAGGGGGAGGCCGAGGGGGAGGCCGAGGGGATTGCGCGGATGGAGTTGGGGGAGGGCGGAGTTTGGGTGTGGCGAGAGGTTGTTGGACTGTGGACTGCCCCCCACCTGGCTGGCGAACACGGGTACAGTTGGGTTCGTGCCAGGAAGGGGAGAGAGCGGGCAGCGTGCGGCGTGCGGCGTGCTGGGACTTGTTGTTGCCTCCTATCAGGGCAACAAGGACCAACTTCGTTGGAAGGTTTCTCGTACTTGGAAGGTTTGTCGTACGTGGGGGAAGCGGCGGCGGGAGCGGGGGCCCACCGGCAGATGGAGTCGTGGGCGCTGTACGGCGGTCGCGGCGCTGCTGGGGGGGGGAGGCGTTTAGTGGGTGAGGACTGAGAAGGGGGGGGCCGGGGGACGTGTGGAGGGAGGGGGGCGTGGAGCGGGTTCGTGTGTGTCGGGTGTCCGAGCCTCGTATGTTTGTGTGTATGGGTTTTTGAGCGTACTGCACCTTCCGACGTACGGTACTGTTTGGGGGCCGGACAGTGCCAGGATGGCCCTATGTGCAACCCGGGGCCACGGCGCCCCTCGGGGGTAATGGGGTAGCTCCCGTGGCGGTGCGCAGCTAACACGGCTGCAGCGCACCGCAGCAGCTCAGTCTGCGAATGCCGGGATCAGGACCCGGAAGGATGCTATCGGTAAACCGTACGGCTGGCGGTGTGATAGCAAAGAATCTGTTACACCTGTCGAAGCTGCAGCGCTCTCTATTCTCCTCCCCTCGGCATCTGGGGGCAGGAGTCGCTGAGACATAGGGCCCCCGGCCCCAGCACCGTGTCACAGTGATTGTGGATATTACGTGCGCCCCCCAGCCACCGGCAGCTCCTTTGGGTCGGGCGCTCAGCATCCTCAAACCTAGGCGATAGCAGCACCACGTGACATGACCCAGCTCTACACACACACGCATTCACACTGCAGGGGACAAGGTGGCTCGGCGGCTCACCACCCCCCCGACCCATCCAGCTAGCTCCCCTTGTCCCGGCGGCCCTCCACGGACACACACACCGGCAGCAGGCGCCCCTGACCCTAAACTCGCGCTGTGGGGCAGGAGGGGAGGGGGATGAGGAAAAACGGGTGAACCGGCAACCGGCAAAGAAGGAGAAGCGGGGCAGGAGAGGGGGCAGGGTGGGGGTAACGTAAAAGAACCGTTGACTCGACATGGGAATTGCAGTGGGTGCATAAGGGGGGGGAGGAAAAACGGGTGAACCGGCAAAGGAGGAGAGGAGGGGCAGGAGGAGGGGCAGGGCGGAGGAGGGGCAGGTTGCTGACATCACATGGAGCGATGGAGAAGGGCGGTGAGTGGTGGACGACGCCGTTCGAGGAAGAGGTGGTTTGTTGCGACAGTTCCCCCGCCCCCGCCCTCCCCCCTCCCTGCGTCCACGTGTTTTCCCTCCCCCTCCCCTCCCCGCGTCCCCCTCCCCGCCCCCGCCCCACCTGGTCCGCCAGCAGCACTCCCAGGTTGGTGGCCACCACCAGCGTCTCCCGGTGCGCCTCACCCAGGCTGCAGCCGCACACCTCCAGGCAGCGGCGGTACAGCGCCTGCGCCTCGGCGGCCTTGTCGGGGCTGCTGGACCGCTGGCGCTGCGGGGAGGAGGGTTGCAAGGAAGGGTGGGTGTGGGCGAGGAGACGCGTATGTGGGCCACATCGCGGTGAGGGTGGTTGGGTGGGTGGCTGCGGTGGAGTGGGTGGGGATGAAAGCAAAGGGCGACCCGCCCACCCCACAGTACGACCTGCCCACAGTACGACCGACCCATAGTACGACCCACCCATAGTACGACCCACCCATAGTACGCGCAACCAGGGGGTTTCCAAGTCCTGTTCAATTCCAGTTGAACAGGCCAGATGGCGCCCTGCCCCTGGAGTCCGTACGCCCTGGGCGCTGTCGTGGAGGGGCGCTGGCCCCCCAAGTGACAGCCCCTGCCGTACAAAGAGACAGCCCCTGCCGTACGACGACGTACTCAGTGGACTGGCTAGAGCTGGGGGTTACAGAAAAGCACCGGTTACTCGGCATGGGGAGTGTAGCAGCCGGGGGGTTAGGGTGCGCTGGTAGGATGCGCTGTTGGCCCCAGATTCAACTCCCAACACGGTCCGTCCCCCTTCCCCCTTCCTCTCCCTCTGCCGTCTTCCTCTTCCCTCTTACCCCTTCCTCTCCCTCTCCCCCCTTCCTCTCCGCCTTACCCCTTCCTCTCCCTCTGCCCCCTTCCTTGCGCCCGCTTCTGGCCCCCGGCTTCCTTCCCCCCCTCCCGCCACCTGCGACCCTGACGACAACTAAGCAGCACACTGCGAACCGGCCAGGTGTACCAAGGACGTATTGGCATTGCACAGCAGGTTCCTGGACCCTCAGGCAGCAGCCCAGCAGCTTATTCCGTTATCGGGAGGGTTGACATTCCGTGCGATTAGCCGCGGCGACAAATAAGCAGCGCATCATGAACGCGCCAGGTGTGCAAAGGGCTTATTGATAATATATGGGTAGGAATTGGGCCCTCAGACGGCAGCGCAGAAGCTTACTCCGTGATCGGGAGAGTTTGGATTTCGCGCATGCGACCCTGACGACAACTAAGCAGCACACTGCGAACCGGCCAGGTGTACCAAGGACGTATTGGCATTGCACAGCAGGTTCCTGGGCCCTCAGGCAGCAGCCCAGCAGCTTATTCCGTTATCGGGAGGGTTGACATTCCGTGCGATTAGCCGCGGCGACAAATAAGCAGCGCATCATGAACGCGCCAGGTGTGCAAATGGCTTATTGATAATATATGGGTAGGAATTGGGCCCTCAGACGGCAGCGCAGAAGCTTACTCCGTGATCGGGAGAGTTTGGATTTCGCGCATGCGACCCTGACGACAACTAAGCAGCACACTGCGAACCGGCCAGGTGTACCAAGGACGTATTGGCATTGCACAGCAGGTTCCTGGACCCTCAGGCAGCAGCCCAGCAGCTTATTCCGTTATCGGGAGGGTTGACATTCCGTGCGATTAGCCGCGGCGACAAATAAGCAGCGCATCATGAACGCGCCAGGTGTGCAAAGGGCTTATTGATAATATATGGGTAGGAATTGGGCCCTCAGACGGCAGCGCAGAAGCTTACTCCGTGATCGGGAGAGTTTGGATTTCGCGCATGCGACCCTGACGACAACTAAGCAGCACACTGCGAACCGGCCAGGTGTACCAAGGACGTATTGGCATTGCACAGCAGGTTCCTGGACCCTCAGGCAGCAGCCCAGCAGCTTATTCCGTTATCGGGAGGGTTGACATTCCGTGCGATTAGCCGCGGCGACAAATAAGCAGCGCATCATGAACGCGCCAGGTGTGCAAAGGGCTTATAGATAATATATGGGTAGGAATTGGGCCCTCAGACGGCAGCGCAGAAGCTTACTCCGTGATCGGGAGAGTTTGGATTTCGCGCATGCGACCCTGACGACAACTAAGCAGCACACTGCGAACCGGCCAGGTGTACCAAGGACGTATTGGCATTGCACAGCAGGTTCCTGGACCCTCAGGCAGCAGCCCAGCAGCTTATTCCGTTATCGGGAGGGTTGTTATCCGTAGGGGAGCGTATGCATGGGATGTATGGTTACTGATTCACACGTTGGAAGCTGAAAGAGTAGAAGGGGTGATATGTAAGCAAGTGGGTACGTAGTGGGGTAGACCTTCTCGTCAGCAGCAAGGTTCTCCTGAGTGCGTGGCTGGACGCTCACGGCTATGTACAGGAGGGGCCGGACATACAGTTAAACGCTGCTGTCGCTGTGCGGGGGTGCGTGTCTAGCAGCAAGGCGGGCGGCCATCTCAGTAATCGTCCATCCACGAATGCCGCCCCCGCAGGCTTGCTTGCTCGCAAAGTACGCAGTGCTGCGCACCACACCATTCCTGCGCGCGTGGGAAAGCTTGTTGCCTGGCCTTACACCATTTGAGAACTACCGTTAGGGAATCAGCAAGTGCAGAGGGTGGGCATCGGGCACTTAGGTCATCAATCCTCATCCGCCGGGGCCGCCGTTCCAATCCTCAGTTCAGCAATCCCAATCGGCCCTGCAAGAAGGGTTGCTTTTAGCTTTCCCTGTTTGCGTAGCGTAGTGGCACTGGCTGCCGCCCCGGGCGTCACCAGATGGGCATCGGGCACTAATCCACTTGTCCGACGGTCACAGCGGATAAGTCATTTCCCCATACAAGGGCTCTTCCGCCTGCAAGTTGCAGCGGCAAAACCTACGCACTACGCGCTACGCCGCGCCAAACCCTAGGACTTCCCCCCGTCCCCCCCTCAACCGCTGTCTTAAACTGTTTTCCTCGCATCCACGGGTCTTGCTCGCAACCCCTCAACCTCATGAGCTGCCGGTGCCTGCCCAGGCGGGTGCAATTCACAGCATCGGCCGACGGCTGTAGCGTATGTGTGCGCAAAGAAACTCCCAAGACCTTAGCCAAGTAGCAGAGGAACTCCCAAGACCTTAGCCAAGTAGCAGAGGAACTCCCAAGACCTTAGCCAAGTAGCAGAGGAACTCCCAAGACCTTAGCCCCTAGACGAGGCACCCGCCAGGCAGGTGCATTTCACTGCATGCGCGTATACCCCCAATTCCTCCAGCGCCTAACAAAGCAGTCCTCGGCCCCACCCCACCCATGCCACGGCTACGACCTCCACCAGTGGCCTCGGCTTCTCCCTAGCAGTTGCCCCTACGGGCCAGCCTCCGACCGACCCACCGTCCTCCTACTGCTGCTGCTGCAGCTGCTGCCGCTCCTGCATGTGCTGCTGCGCCTGCAGCTGCGCCGCCTGCTGCTGCTGCCTCTCCATGGCCGCCATCAGCGGCTGCACCAGCGGGAACTGGTCCGCGTCCTCCGCCGCCTGGATCAGGAAGCGCCAGGACGAGCCGTCCGCCACCAGGCCCCGCCCGAACATCTCCCGCACGCAACGCATCGCGTCGGACGGCCGCCGTGACGTCGCGTAGAACGCCGCCATGCAAATGTACGACGTCGCGTTGGCGGCGCCGCTGCGCACCAGCTCAGCCATCACGGCCTCCGCCTCCGCCGCCACCACCATTAACTGCTGCTGCTGCTGCTGCTGCTGCTGCTGCTGCTGCTGCTGCTCGGAAGCCGGCGGCACCGCCGCCGCCGCCGCCACCGGACCGGCGGCGGCGCTGGCGGCGGCGGCGGCGCGGCTGAGCTCCGGCGTCTTGCGGTAAGCGTTGATGAGGGAGGTGCCCACGTGAGTGTTGATGCCCACTCCGTGGCGGGCCATCTCGGCCCTGATGCGCTCCAGGGTGGGCACGTCAGCCATGTGGTGCGCGGCGGCGGTCAGCAGCGCGTTGAAGGTGTAGTGGTCGGGCACCAGCGGCGGCTGCCGTACGGTGGCGGCGGCGGCGGCACGGGCTGGCGGGGCGACGCCGGCGTCGCCGTTGCCGTCATCCCTGTCGGTGTCGGTGTCGCTGCCACTGCTGGTGGTGCCGCTGGTGGCGGGTGTCTGCGTTACCGCAGCCGCTGAGTGGCGGCGACGGCGGCCGGCGGCGGGAGCTACCGAGGCGGCAGCGGCGGCGTCCATGCTGGGCTGGGGGGAGCGGCAGCAGCCTGGGGGTGGGGGCGAGGGGGTTTGATAAGAGAACCCGAAGGGGGGAGGTAAGCCACGGTGCCGGTCATGGTACCGGTAATGTCGAAAACGGTATGAGGAGAAGTACACCGTACGTCCCGCGTGGTGGTGTCACTATGGTGGAGTCAGTTACGGTCCAAGCGCGGTTCCGCCCGCCCTCCCCTCCCATCCCAAGCAACAGGACGGCTCACCTTCCACCATCTCCCTGTACAATTGGAGTACCTCGGGCAGCGGTCTGCGAGGGGCGGCAGGATGGAGCGGCAGCAGCAGCAGCAGAGGCATCAACAGGTGACCGGGGCCGTCAATACAGAAAAGGGATCGCTTCCCCCTTCCAGTCTGCCCAGGGGGCCCCACTCCAACTCGGACCGCCCCTCCCCTCTCAGTGGGGCCTCCCTCGAATCCCCTCCCAGTGCCCGGTGGCTAGGGCCAGCTAGAGACATAGCCCAGAGCCCGGCCATGCAAACCTCCTTGTCCGTCGCATCCACACTCTTTCCCTGCCCCCGCACCCGCCCACCTCCACACCCCGCCAACTACCGGTATCATGTCCGTGTCGCGTAAACGCTTTTTGTGCCACCCACCCGCGCCTGCACCCCCCGACCCCAACCGCACCTGGACCTGGCAATGGCCCCCAGCACCGTGTTGTAGATGTGGGTGTTGGGCAGCAGCCCCAGCTCGGTGATGCCGGCGTCGAAGAAGCGCCGGGCGAGGTCGGGCTGGCCGGAGCGGGAGGCCGCCGCGATGAAGTGGCCCCACACCTGCGGGGGCGAGGGGGGGGAGAGGGGCACAGCGGCGGGAGGACGGGTCCAGGGGGGTTTGATAAGAGAATCCGCGCGAGGTCGTGAGGCCCGTCCGCCACGGGCCCCAGTGGCTCGGTGGGGAGATGCTATGCTTGCGTACCCCTAGCCACGAAGGGACCAGCGAGGACGGTTCCAGGGGGGATGCAGGCGCAAATCGAGCGGGAAATGCCTTCGAAACCCCCTAAACCGACACATTTTCAAAACAACCGTAGCCATGGATGCGATGCGCGTATCGGCTACCGCTGTCGCAACCCCCCTGCTACTAAAACGCAAAACCCTAGAAACCCTACACGGCCGCCTACCCCGCCGCCCGCTCCCCCTCCCCTCCCCTTCCCTGGAGCCTAGTCCAACCCGGACGCACCTCCAGGCTCAGCCGTCCCACGCCCGACCCGGGAGCCAGCGGCCGCGGCCGCCCCACCGCCCGGTCCGCCGCCCGCTGCGCCGCCGCCATCTCGTTGAAGAGCGCCGGCAGCAGGTCCCCTCGGCCGCTGGTGGAGGCGGCGCGGATGAGTGCCGAGTAGGTGTACGAGTCGGGCCAGCAGTCGGGCCGCGGCTTGCCGGTGCCCCCCCCCGAGGCGCTGCCCGCCCCCCCCGCCGCCTCCGTCTTCATCATGTTGTAGATGAGCACCACGTCGTCCAGCGCGCCGTGCAGCGAGGCGATGTGCGCCATGCAGTTGTACGAGTAGCGGTTGAGGGTCATCTGGTGGAGGCGTTGGGGCGGTTGGGAGTACGGGTGGTTAGCGCGGCGGAGGCGGGTTTGTGTGTTTGTGTGTACGTAGTGCCCCGCCAGCCCTCACTCCCTTCTCCGCCTCCCATACTCCTCCTCCTGCCCCCTCCTCCTGCCCGCCGCTCCACTTACCACCTCCCCTCCCTCCTCCCCAGTGTCTCCAGCACCCATCCCAAACGCGCCTCCCAACGTTTCGCTGCACAGTTCGTCGTTCTCGTTGCTGGCGCGTTTTGTCACACCAGCCCTTCATTGCTGGCGCGTTTTGTCACACCAGCCGCGGGGGGGGCCTCAACCTCCTGCTTTGGACACCTAGACCCCGTCACCAAGCATGCAACTTACAAACGAGTGCCCCAAAAGTTTCGAAGTCGGTCCAACTTGTCTCTGAAGCGCCGACCCACGGGTCTCCTCTCACCTCCGACCCCTGCCCTCACCCCCACCGCCCGCACACACTCACCTGCTGCGCCACCATCTCGTCAAACAGCTGCCACGCCAGCTTGAGGTTGCGCTCCAGGGAGGCGATGTGCAGGATGGCGGAGCAGGCCACAGGGCCCAGGTCGCGGCCAGATCTGTCGTACGGGGGCGGGGCGGGAAGGAGGAGGTCATGACGTGAGGCCATGCGGTCACCTGCATTGCCATCAAACCAATACCAGAGCAGCCCGCCGGGTCTCCCCCCCGCCCGGCTGTAAATCGGGTCTTCTCGTCACACACACACATACACACACACTTCGCCCGCCGGCACCCCCCCGCATGTGTCCCTCCCTCCCTCCCTGCCCAACCTGCACGCCTCCCTCCCCCCCTCCCTCTCCCGCCTTGCCCACCCCCCACCTGCACGCCTCCCCACCTGCACGCCTCCTGGAACGCCCCCCCACCTGCACGCTTCCTGGAACCCCCCCACCTGCACGCCTCCTGGAACGGCCCCCCACCTGCACGCCTCCTGGAACGGCCCCCCACCTGCACGCTTCCTGGAACCCCCCCACCTGCACGCTTCCTGGAACGCCCCCCCACCTGCACGCCTCCTGGAACGCCCCCCCACCTGCACGCTTCCTGGAACCCCCCCACCTGCACGCTTCCTGGAACGCCCCCCCACCTGCACGCCTCCTGGAACGCCCCCCACCTGCACGCCTCCTGGAACGCCCCCCACCTGCACGCCTCCTGGAACGCCCCCCACCTGCACGCCTCCTGGAACGCCGCCAGCGCCATGCCCATCCGCCCCGCCCGGTGCATGCAGCGGAAGGCGGTGGCGTATGTGTGTTCGTTGTGCAGCTCCAGAGCCACCTGCAGGGTCAGCAGCCGCCGGAGGGCGTGCACGTGGCCCATGTCGCCCAGCACCTGCAGCGGGGGGGGGCGGGAGGGTGAGCAGCGGGGGGGGGGGGCGGGAGGGTGAGCAGCGGGGGGAGGCAGTAGGAGCAAGTAGGGGTAGGCAGTAGGAGCAAGTAGGGGGAGGCAGTAGGAACAAGTAGGGGGAGGCAGTAGGAGCAAGTAGGGGTAGGCAGTAGGAGCAAGTAGGGGGAGGCAGTAGGAACAAGTAGGGGGAGGCAGTAGGAACAAGTAGGGGGAGGCAGTGGGAGCAAGTAGGGGGAGGCAGTAGGAGCAAGTGGGGCGCAGGCAAGACGTAGACCACCAGGCGGCGCACGACCCCCCTCCCCTCGCCGCTGTGGTTTCGGAGCTGCCCACCTGCAGCACGTGGTTGATTGCGGTGATGCCGGTGTGACTGACGGTCGCCAGCTGCAGGGAGGGGGTGAGGGCAGGGGGGGTGTAAGGACCGGCGGTAAGGGGAGGAGAGGCGGCGCAGCGCGGACAGCGCACAAGCTGCGCCCCCTCCACAGCCCGCCTCGGAGCGCCTAGCGACACGACCCCCCCCAGGGCTCCTCCCCCCCAGGGCTCGGGCTCCTCCCCCCGAGGGCTCCTCCCCCCCAGGGCTCCTCCCCCCCAGGGCTCCTCCCCCCCAGGGCTCCTCCCCCCCAGGGCTCCTCCCCCCCAGGGCTCCTCCCCCCCAGGGCTCCTCCCCCCCAGGGCTCCTCCCTCTCCTCCCCTCACCTGTTCCTTTCTGCCCTCCCTTTCATATGTCCTGTAACAGGGCCTCCCCGCCCCGGCCCCTCTCCCCCCCTCGGTTTGTCGGCCGTGGATTCGTGGATTCTCTTATGGAAAACCCTCCTCCCCCCCACCTGCTGTATCCCCTTCCCCCCTCGCCCCCACCTGCTGTATCCGCTCCGTGACTGTGGCGTCGTCCATCCGCTCCACCAGCGCCTCCACCAGCGTGCGCTGGCGGGCCACCTGCCGCTGGTTGGACTGCTTGAGCTCGGACCGCTGGGGTAGCGGCGGCCGGGGGGAGCTGGGGGCCCCACTCCGGGTGTGCTGCTCGGGGTTTTGCTGCTGGTGCTGGTGGTGTTGCTGATGGTGGGGCGAGGCCGCATCCCTGCCAACGCTGCTGCTGCTGCTGCTAGTGGTGCCGGTGATGCCGGTGGTGCTGCTGCTGCTAGTGGTGCCGGTGATGCCGGTGGTGCTGCTGCTGCTAGTGGTGCCGGTGATGCCGGTGGTGGTGGTGCTGGTGGTGCTGGTGGTGCTGGTGGTGCTGGTGGTGGTGGTGGTGGTGCGGGATGTTGGCTTCTCGGCCGTGTGCTGCTCGCTCTCCTGACCCTCCCCAGGCACAGGCTGGGATCGGGGCCGGGGCGCAGACGGGGCCGGGGATACACCAGCGGCTGGCCGGCGACCGCGGGGGCCCTTGCCGGAGACAGAGACCGACGACGGCGCCGCCACGTCAGCCGCCAAGTCAGCCGCCAGCGGGTCCTTCCCCTTCCGCCGCCGCTGCTGCTCCGCCCGCGCCGGCAGCTTGGCCTTCCGCTGCCTGGTCTCCAGAGCCTTCTGGCGCCGCCCGGGTCTCCCCCCCTCCTCCTCCTCCACCCCCTCCTCCGCCCCCTCCTCCGCCCCCTCCTCCTTTTTCGCCTCCTGGACTGCGCCGCCAGCCGCCTGCGCTCCACCTCCGCGGCCCCCCCCACCCCTGCGCCCCTTAGCGGCCCTTCCGCCCGCGCTGTCGCCAACAGACCGGACCAGCTCGGGGGTCGCTAGGGTGGTGCCGGAGATGGCCCTAGGGGGCGGCGCGGTCCGACCCTCCAGAAGCTCCTGCTCGCTCAGCTCCCACGAAGGACCCGGGCCGCCGCCGCCGCCGTCGCCGCCGTCGTCATCGTCGCCGCCGCCGCTGCCGTCGCTGCGGCCCGCCCCGGAGGACACGTGGCGCTGCGGCAGCTGCAGGTCGAACTCGGGACCCGTGTACAGTACGACACGCTGGTGCCGCGGAGCGGAGCCGGCGGAGGGGACGGAGGCGGAGGTGGAGGCGGAGACGGCCCAGCCGTCTGCGAGGCCGCTGACCGCGCTGGTTTGTGGGGTGGTGTTTGTGGAGGTGATGGTGGGTGCAACGGGCGCTGACGCGGCTTGTGCTCTGCTGGCTCTGGGGCGGGTGATCGTCCCTTGAGAACCAGTGGCGGAGGAGGGGCCGCCGCCCGGCCCGCCGCGAGGTGCGCCAGCTGCTGGTGCTGCTGCTGCTTGCGACTCCGAGGTCGAGGAACCCGCCGGCGAGGTAGCGTCGCCGCTGTCGCCTTCCGACACATCGGCGGCGCCCTCCGTGTCGGGTTGGGCCACGATGCGCTCCCATATTTTGGACACCATGCGCTGCGTGGCCTGCATCTCGCAATACTCGCCGTAGAAGCTGGCGGTGCTGAGGCTGCGCCGGGAGAGGGCGCTGCGCACGCGGCGTCTGGAGCCGGGCAGGAAGGGCCGGTCGCGGTCGCCGCGGGCGGCATCATCGCGCCCCGAGGTGCTGGGCGGCGAGGCGGGCACATCCAATTGATGGCGCCGCACGCCTGCTGTATCGGGTAGCATGGCTGACAGCTGGATGTCGTCACCTCGCTGCAGGCTGAGCCGCAGGGGCTCCGGGTCAGCGGCGCCTGTGTAAGGGCGCTGCGGTGCAGCGACTGCGGTAACCGTGGTCGCACGGAACCGGTTGGGCTTCAAGCCCGAGCCTAGGCGTCGCATGATTTGGGTATGCCCGTGAGCCCCGAAGGGCTCTGAAAAGGCCACCGGCAACATTCTCGTGTTGCCTTTCGTCCCCAAGCTCAGGGCGGGACAGCGGCGCCAAACGATGGCAACTGGGGCTAACTATGATATTTCATATTGTTGTACGCATACAGCAATTTTGTGACGACGTCCAAGCCGAGCCTCAGCCGCCGCAATAAATCGTTTCCGTGAACCGCGCAAGGAATGTCTCAACAACTTATGCAGATTGTTCAACTCAAGAGTGTATACGGATAAGGCAATTTGAAGTCTGTGTGGCTTGACATGAGCGACACAGGTAATTGTCTGTGGTCAAGCTTGCGTGGTGGGGAAGTGCAAGCGTCGACGGCCCACAGCACACAAATGGATGCGTGGCTAGTAAGGAGAGTGGATAAACTATTATACATGCCAATGTTCGTTTTGTTTCGACGGCCTGTCGTCGCCAAGGGCGAGCAAACTGCACCGTACGGTCGCCTGCGGGCGGACAAGGTGTTTCCCATGCAAGATTTACTTCCAAAATGCATTTTAAATGACATCCACGCAAACAAATAAATACAGTGCCCGCATGCTTGAGGCCATACCCTTGGGTACAGTATAGCCCCGCGGGTCTGTTGGCGAACCGTGCGAGACTTCGTGTCTCATGCCACAGTGCTGTGACTGCGGAGGGCAATAAAATATCACCAGGTAAGTCTCAGGCTCACTGTTCAGCCTTTGGTCCAGTTTTTGTCTCCAGTGCTTCCAGTGTGATCAAGTCACTTGGACCCGCCTGAGCTTCCGGCATTTCGGTTCAGTTCCCCCGGTCTCCCTGCCGTCCAGCTTCGATTCGTTCCGTTGTTCAAATAAATGGCTCGGACCGGCCAAGATCCGTCCCGCACATGCCGCACATAGCGATGTGCAGAACGTTACACGATGGAGCAGACCTCGCGCAGGAGCCGTCAGGAGCCATTCCAAACCTCCCCTTGGCACAATTGCCACCACACGAGGGCGCGACTCCCGCGCAAACATGCGAATTAAATTGTCGACGGCTCATCGCAACTGCATGCTCTCATTCAACGGCAGGGCTCGGCCGGCCTGGATGCCTACGTCCCTAAACCCTAAACCCTGAATGCCCTTGGAACGCGTTCCTCACGCATCTTCCACCGCAACCCCGGGGCTATGAGGCCTCATCTGCACATCACTCCTTACACAACTCCCTACACACACATATAATCGCCTGCCCTGACAGCACGTACGGCAGCCTGAACTCAACCCTAACCACACAATAGCTGATACTTGTACGACAGCAGCCGCACCACCACCACCCGCGCCCTTCCGCAACGAGGTCTCCCCCCCACCGCCCTACTCCCCCGGCATGATGGGCTCCCTGCCGCCCCCTGCTCCTCCCCTCCCCTCCCCTCCACCCCCTCACAACACCTTGGCCTCCTCCCTCAGCCGCCGGACCAGCTCCGCCGCGCTGCCCACGATGGTGCCCGCCGCCCTCACCGGCGGCTCGTCCACACGGACCGTCACCAGCTGCGGCGCCACGTCGGCGGCCGCCAGCCCCAGCTGCTCCAGGGAGGCCGACTCGATGGGCCGCTTCTTGGCGCGCATCATCGCGGGCAGCGTCACGAACCTGTATGTACGACATGTACGGCGCATGTACGGCGCATGTACGGCGTATATACGGCGTATATACGGGGCATTTCAGGGGCATTTCAGAGGCATATATATGTGTAGGGGGGGATCACCGTCACGCACGGTTGCCCTGCCCCGGCGCCTCCCACCCACCAGTACCCATGACTCGTACGTCTTACCACGAGCAGCGGCGCACACGACCGACCCGCCACTGCACAGCGGCTGCCTTGTTAAGCGGCCCGCATGTGGACACCACCCTGCCACCACCAGACGCAACCATGCCACTGCCGCCACCGGTGACGCCGCCCCCATCCCCCTGTGGCCTCCCTGGTGACCCACGGGTTTCCTCTCGACCCACCCACCCACCCGCCCACCTGGGCGTGTTCAGCCGCAGGTCCGCAGTGATGATGGCGGGGAGTGGGAGCGACAGCACCTGCGGGTGCGAGCGGGGCAGCGGGGTGATGTACTGTGTGGTGGTGTACTGTGTGGTGGTGTACTGTGTGGTGGTGTACTGTGTGGTGGTGTACTGTGTGGTGGTGTACTGTGTGGTGATGTACTGTGGTGATGTACTAGGTGGTGTACTGTGTGGTGATGTACTAGGTGGTGTACTGTGTGGTGATGTACTGGGTGGTGTACTGGGTGGTGATGTACTCCGGTGGTGGTGCACTGGGGGGCACCAGGGCCGGGCCGGGCCGCACCTCGAGGCCGCCGTCCACCTCTCGCGTCACCCTGACCCGTGGGTCGCCCTTGGCCGCCTCCACCTTGGACGCACATGTCGCTTGCGGCCACCCCAGCAGCCCCGCCAGCATCTGCCCCTGTGTATGAACCGGGGGAGGGGGGTACCGGGGGAGAAGAGAGGTCCCTCAGATCCCTGCAGTGCCCCACCATCGGACGTTGAGCGAACGTGGTGCGACGGCCAGAGGGCCTCCTACATGAGGCACTACCGGGCGTTCAGCGCCCCCAGACACCGGCCAGCCACCGTGTCCAGCTCCCTGCTGCCCCTCCTCCTGCCCCTCCCGACCCGCCTGCCCCTCCTCCTGCCCCTCCCGACCCGCCTGCCCCTCCTCCTGCCCCTTCCGACCCTCCTCCTGCCCCTCCTCCTGCCCCTCCCGCCCCTCCTCCTGCCCCTCCCGACCCTCCTCCTGCCCCTCCTCCTGCCCCTCCCGAGGTCCCGACCCTCTCCCATTCAATCATCCACACCGCCCCGCCCCCTCCCCCCAGTCCCCCGCGCCCTCCCTACCGTCTGGTTGCAGTCGTCGTCGATGGCCTGCTTGCCCAGCAGCACCAGCCCCGCAGCCTCCCGGGCCGCCAGCGCCGCCAGCACCCGGGCCACACCCAGCGGCTGAGGCGGCTCGGGCCCCTCAGAGGCCACGTGCACCGCCCGGTCGGCGCCCATCGCCAGTGCGGTCCTGAGGGTCTCCTGGGTAGGGGTAGGGGCCGGGTGGGCAGGCGAGGTGGGGGACGAGGTGGGCGGTTGGCATAAACACAGGTTACCCGACGTGGGTATAATAGCTGGCGCATTGTCTTCGGACATATAGCTGTGAGCGCATGCTGGAGCACTGGGGGGAGGGTTCCCTTCCCTCCCCTCCCTCCCCTCAGCGCCCCAACGGCTGCCTCCTTCCCCCTCAGCGCCCCAACGGCTGCCTCCCTCCCCCTCAGCGGCGCACCTGGAAGTTTTGAGGCCCCATGGACACCGCCACCACCTCCGCAGCCACTCCCCGCTCCTTGAGCCGCACAGCCTCCTGCGGGACAGCACCAGGGAGGGCGGTGCACACAGGGCCCACGTGGCGGAAGCCTGAGCACAACGACCGGGCGCGGTGAGGAGAGGGGAAAACCCTAAAACCACCCTAAACCCTAACCCCCTCGTCGCCTGCCGAACGAGGCCCCCAGGCCGGTTGACGCTGACATGTGGCCTACAAGATGCGGCGCCCGCGCCCCGCCACCTGGACCGCCCCCCCCGCCCCTGCTCCAGCGCTTCTCCCCGGGGCCCCTCCCTTGACAGCACCTCCAGCGCAATCTCGCAGAATGGGTTCATGCTCATCTTGGGCAGCACCGCCTCAACACCGCTCTGGGGGGTGGCCGCGGGAGGGGCGTGCGGGGGAGGGAACGGGGGCAGGGGGGAATGGTACGTGTGTTGAGGGCGCTGGCGCGGCTGGGCCTTATATGGTGGGCTATCCGTCAGCACGTTGGGGGATGAGCGGGAGGGATGTGATCGCACCCGCACCCGCACCCGCACCCGCACCCGCGCAAACGTGAAACTGTTCAGTAAGGGCAGCAGGCGGGCATTGAGGCGGTCATTATGGTCGTCGAGGCAGCCCCGCCTCCGTGCTTCAATCCCCTCCCCCGGACCCCCTTCCCAATCCCGACCGACGCCGCGTGTCCCCTATGCCGCGACCCTTGCCCCTTGCAATCCCCTCCGCCTACCCCCACCCGGACCCCGACCCGGGTCCCGATCCATCACGTCCCGATGCCCACCTTGTCGGCCTTGACTCGCACCGGCACCGCATAATCGATGACGCGTTTGATGGCCACCAGCACCTTCATGTCGCCTCTCGCTACCCGAGGCTGGCTGCGGCACCCGCGCTAGCAGACCCGGCCGGGTCGTGTGGAGCCGAGCAAAGCAGACCTGTCGATGGCGCCAAATGTGGTCCACGGCGAAAGCAACCCAGCTGCTGGTTTGAATGGAGAGGTCCTAGGGCGGGCGCGGGCAGGCCAGCCGAAGACGAGCCACCCAGCAGTAGCCGACGGCCCACCGCGGGCGAGTTCAAGGCTGTGGAGCAGGAGAGGAGTAGGCTGCGTATACTGCCAGAGAGGGTGATGGCGGTGGCTTCAGGAGTTGCCTCGGTGAAGTGACGCAACGCTTGTATCGACGCGATGCCGACGCGGCACGTAGGATCCCGCGCTTTCGGGACCAATGGAGAATACACAGGGAAGCGCTGCAACTATTATTATAATAATCGATGTGGCCTGAAGTTGTACTAATTTAGTGGTAGCCTGACAGTGGGATGGGCGAGGGTAAGTCCTTGTCAACAAAGCGAAACCCACGCAAACATAGCAGCGGTTTATGTGTGGAAGTGGTTGCGGCGTCAGTGTGCAACCTCGCGCTTCTACGTCTCAAAATGACGGATTCCCCTCGTCGTGGGTTTGGGCATGAATGCCGTACGTTTCTTACCTTGCAGCTATCGCTACCCAGATACCTGCGGAAACCAAGTGACAGCTGCATTCACGTTGTAATTATTCAAGCCGATGTTATTTTAGCCTCGGGCAACTACAGCCGGGCGGCTTTCGTGTTGATGGTCCTGCCATTAGAAGAGAACTGTACACCAGACATAGAAGCACCTCGTCACGTGCATTTTACATTCGAAAAGGTTTGATATTTAGTCTAGCTTGCAGCCGCATACCTTTCCTTCGAAGGTGCAGGCTTTGGCCAAGCGTCGGACTCGACCAGGCATCTGCAATATAGTCGCTTTAGTACTCTCGCTCAATCCGCCTTAAAAGCGCTGACCAGGACCCCATCCATCGGCGGCACTCAACCCTCACATCGACATGTGCCCTGCCCGAGCGCAGCTGGACAGCAACAACCGTCAAGTCCTGTGATTATACAAGATTACCTCGGTATTACTTAAATTATGTCGGAACCGACTCAAAGCGAGGTGGCAGTCAGGCAGTCATCGGCAAGCTTCACGCAGAAGGACCCCGTAGATGAGCAGAGGCCACAAACCGATGGCGCCGTAGCAAATGGTGATACGATGGATGCCCCCGAGGAAGGTGCCTACGGATCAATAGCGGCGCCGTCGACGGAAGCGGAGCAGCCAGCAGCGGAGGCTGAGCAGCCAGCGGCTGAGGCCAACGACGAATCTTCCGCGCCTGCAGCTGGCGCCGACGACAGCTACGACTCCATGGGAGCTGCTGGCGCTGCGGGGTCAGTTGCTCCCAGCGGCGAGACTCAGGAGCAGGGGGACGATGCTGGTGCCGGGCAGCTGCAGGAGCAACGGCAAGAGCAAGAGCAGCAGCCAGAGGGCGCAGATGCCGCGGCGACCCCCGACGAGGTGCCGGCACTGCCGGCACTGGATCTGGAACCGGATCAGGTGGAACCGCCCGCCGATGCACCGGACATGGAACCACCGGGTCAGTTGCCTGAGCCGGCGGAGCCGGAGCGGGGCCAGACGCAGGAGCAGGAGGCGGGGCAGGAGCAGGAGGCGGGGCAGGAGCAGGAGGCGGGGCAGGAGCAGGAGGCGGGGCAGCAGGGGCAGGAGCAGGAGCAGGGGCAGGAGCAGGAGCAGGAGGCAGCAGCACCTGGATACGGTGAAGGGCCGGACGTGGATGGGTACGCAGCGCCGGAGCAGCCCGCGGCAGCAGCGCCTACCGCCTCTGCCTCCTTCGGGGGGTCCGCAGACGCCGGTGGCGTTTCTGCATCCGGAGAACAGGAGGAGGTACCCGCTGGTGCTGCTGGCGGCGGCGAGGATGAGGCGGCGGCATCTGCAGAGGCGGCAGCGAGCGCGGAGGAGGAGGCGGGGCAGCCTACGTACGGCGAACCTGAGTACGGCAGCCCCAACCAGGCGGCGGTTGGTTACGATGCCGAGCGAGATGCGGAGGAGGCGGCAGTGAAGGAGGCGGAGGGGGCGGAGGAGGAGGCGGCGGCGGAGGAGGAGGCGGTGAAGGAGGCGGAGGGGGCGGCGGAGGAGGAGGCGGCGGCGGAGGAGGAGGCGGTGAAGGAGGCGGAGGGGGCGGCGGAGGAGGCGGAGGCGGAGGAGGCGGTGAAAGAGGACGTCCCTAGCCGGCAGCAGTCACAGCAAGAGCGGGTGGGGTCGGGTAACCTCGGGGAGGGGAGCTCCGCGGCTGGCGTGGGCGCGGAGGTGGAGGGGACGGGAGGAGAGGCCGCCGGGGAGGAGGCAGCGGCGGAGGCAGCGGCGGAGGCGGCGGAGGCGGCGGAGGCGGTGGCGGAGGTGGCGGAGGCAGCAACGGCGGAGGAGGAGATTGCGGGGTATGGCGACGACCTGCAGACTGGCAAGGAGGGTGCTGCAGCGGAGGTTCCTGAGGCAGCGGCGGAGGCGGCGGAGGAAGCCGCGTACCAGCAGGATCCAGGGTACGACAATGACGTGGCGGGGGGCAGCGAGCCCGCCAAAGAGGAGGCGGCGGAGGAGGCCGCGGAGGAGGCCGCAGAGGCCGCGGATGAGGCCGCAGAGGAGGCCGCGTACCAACAAGATCCGGGGTATGAGGGCGACACCGACAAGGAGCCCGTCGCAGCGGAAGCTGCCGAGTTGGCGCCCAAGGCCGCAGCGGCGACTGGGGCTTCGGAGGGGGGTGAGGGCGCTGACCTCGACGCCGCCATCGCTGGTGCAGCCACGGCCTTGGCTGGGGACTCCTTCCTCTCCCGAGCAGCTGCTGGGCAGGACGACAGCGCAGGCGAGGCCGGTGGCGGCGACGGTGGTTACGGTGGTTATGGTGGTTACGGCGACGGCGACGGCGATGACGACGATGGCGGCTACCAGGCGTTCAAGTCCGCTGGCGTCGGCGCTGCAGCCGCTGACGGCGGCGGTGACGAGTACGACGACGACAACGACGCCGGCGGCGCGGCGCAGCAGCAAGAGGAGGAGAAGGAGGATGGGCGGGTTTCGGAGCTGCTGGATGAGTCGGGCAGCCAGCCGGCCGCCAGCAGGTCGTCCTCGAGACGTTCCGCCAACACTGCGGCGCCGCGGGCTGCGTCCGCCGCCGGCAGTGGGGCCAGCGGCGGCGGCGGCGGCGGCGGCGGCGGCGGCGGCGGCGGCGAGGAGGACGTCTACGAAGACGACGCGGAGAACGCTGCCGATGATGTCGACGATGCCGATAAGGCCGATGACAAATCGTACGACAAATCGTACGACAAATCGTACGACGCGGATGCAGAGGTCTTCGACGAGCCGCTCGAGGAGGATGGCGAGGAAGACGACGCGGCGGGCAGGAAGCCGGCGGCGACCAGCGGCTCCGCCATGCGGCGGCAGCAGCAGCGGCAGCGGCAGCAGCAGCAGCAGCAGCAGGACCGGGATGGGGGGAGCGATGAGGAGCTGGTGGAGGAGGCGGTAGACTCCGCCGACAGCCCCCGCAGCGGCGCATCCGCCGCCGGGTCGGACGAGCCACCGACCCTGCACCAGCAGTACCGGGCAGCCGCGGGGGACTCCTCCCGGCTGCCGCCCATTGCCTCGGCGTCCTCCAAGCCACAGCCGGAGGAGGAGGAGGACGCGGAGGAGGAGGAGGAGGCGGTGGAGGATGCGGACAGCGAGGAGGGCGAGGCGCGACCCGGGGGATCTGGGAAGGGGAGGGCTGCCAGCGTGGCGCCGCCCCAGCAGCGCCAGAACCCCCGGTATCAGGTGTCGCCGCAGCGGACGGCGTCGCAGAAGCAGAGGCAGCAGCAGGGGGGAGGAGCCGGCACCGCCCGGCCTGCGAGGCTGCGCGACGCGCTGACTGGGCCCGATGCGGCGAACCCGCAGAGCATCACGCAGGTGGGTAGCTGGGGGTGGAGTGGGGAGGAGAGGCGGAGGGTTTCATGGTTTTGGTGGGGGGGCCGGGAGTGGGTTGCGAGGATAACCCGTGTACGAAGAAAAACTCGGTAGTGGGAGGGGGAGAGGGGGAGGACGGGCGTAGGTAGGCGCTAAGGCAGTAGGGGAATGCTTTCATCCCTAGGGGACGTGTGCCGCCTTCCCGTGTGGGACGAGGGGAGGGGAAGGCGCCCGCCCGCCAGGAGGCGGAGGAGAGGTGACGTTGGCCGACGTAGCGAATGGGGTATCAGAAGTGCCAGTGGCTGAACAGGACAATACAGTGGGCCTGAGACATGCAGCCTTTCGGCCCTCTGGGAGGGCCCCAGCCGCTTATAACGCCCTGGCCGCGCCCGCCTTGCCTCCTGCTCTCCTGCCCCCGGCCCCCTCTGTCGTGTAACCGGGTCTTCTCGCCCCCCACCGCCCTCGCCACAACCCGCCCTCCCACGGCCGCAGCAATACCTCAAGCTGCTCCATGCGGGGGCCCTGAACCGCCCGTCAACCGCCCCTGACGGCGCCGCAGGTGCGTGGGTGGCCAGATGGAGGTTGCCCGGGGGATGCCCCCCCTATGCGGTGACTGTGTTACGCCTCGTGACACCATATAGTGGGTGACTACCACCACCGCCATCACACCGCCACCACAACCGTCACACCACCACCACAACAACCTTGACGCTGGGTGCAGGCGCGGAGAAGGGCGGTGCCGGCAGTCACACCGCAGCGGCAGGAGCCATCTCCGCCCCCGGCACACAGCGGCCCGGCACCAGCAGCAGTCACGCCAGCGCCGGCAGCGGCAGCGGCGCCAGCATCTCCGCTCATGGGTTGGAGCTGGCGCGGCTGCAGGCGCGGACGGCCTGGGAGGTGTCGCCCATTCCCCGCAGGTGCGGTGGTTTACGGCAGACGTATGGGGGCCCGTGAAGCCCAATAGCACGTATGCGTGTATGCATTAAAATAGGAGACAAAATCCCAGCCCGGTGATGACACCGAAACTGTGTGTATGTGTATGTGTATGTGTATGTGGCGGGCGGGTTGTGAAAACCGTTTTACGCGACGGGACAGGATAGTTGGCGCATGGTCGTCGGACACCAATTTTGTGGGCGCATGCTGGAGCCCTGGGAGCATTTGTGTGGGGGGAGAGGCCGTGCGGTGTAGATGTCGTGGTTAAGAGGCGCAATGTGGACGTGACCGTCATCGAGCGGGGCGTGAATGTACGGCGGGAGTGCCGCATCAGCCCCTCCCTTACCCGGTGGACACACGCGGCGTTATCGCACACGCGGGGACACAGTCCAGCCCTCGACGCGCGGCCGCTCCTCTCACCACCGCCGCCCTCTGCCCTTCCGGCCGTATTCCTCCCCTCTTTCCTCCAACCACCCAAACACACACACGTCTACCCCCTAGGCCCGGCAGCGGCGACAGCCGGGGCCGCGGCACCTCGTACACCGGCGCCGGTGCCGACGCCAGTGGCGGCGGCGGCCGCCCCGGCGGCGGCGGCGGCGGCCGCATTCTTCCGCCCCTCAACGTGGCCCACTCGGGCCCGCCGAGCAGCGGCGCGCTGTCGCCGCAGAGCACCTCCCCTCGCCGCAACGGTCGCAACGGTCGCAACGGTCACAACCACCAGTTCCGCGCATCGCGGCAGGACGTGCCGTCGCGGGTGTTCACGCCGCGCCCCTCCGTCAGCGCCGCGCCGTACAACAAGGTGTTCTCCCCGGGACCCGGAGCCTACACGCCATCGGTGAGTGCGGCCTGATCACTGCTGACACGAGGGCGGGGGCGGTAAAAAGATAGTCCGCGAATCACTGCTTACAGGGTGGGGGGGGGGTAAAAATATGCAATTCGCGAATCACTGCTTACAGAGGGGGGGGAGGTGGTGGGCGGTCTACTGCCGGGATGGCCACCGTTTCGGATAGCGGGCTGCAGCCTGGAATGGGAGTAAAGGCCAGGGGGACCAGGAGATGCTGGCGCTGGCGCTGACAATGGACCCACCATCGTCCTCCCGCCGGCCGGCCGCGCAGGTGTCACGACGCGGCGACGGCTCCGGCCTGGGGGCCGCCAGCTTCGGCGGAGGCTCACCCCCGAGGGCTTGGGCCTTCGGCAGCGCGGGCCAGCGGCCGCCCCACGTGTGCATCCAGCACCCCACCGACTCGCCCGGCCCCGTGTACCTGCCAAGCAAGGACGCGCTGTCTACACTCAGCACACTCGTCAACTGCAAGTGGGTGCGGCTGCGGGAGGGAGGGCGGGGCGGGGCGGGGTGGGAAAAAGGGCGGAAGGGAGGGCTTGGAGGAAGACCCGTGGAAGGCCCGGGAGGGAGGGCGGGGCGGCGCGGGTGCGGTGGGGAAGGTGTCGAATTGCGGATGCAGCGAATGGTGTGGTAGTGAGACCGAATTGAAACCGGACCATAGAGATATATATGGCGCATTACACGTCTGCTGAGCCAATCCACCGCGGATAAAGCCCTGAGCGACCCTGGAACCCTGAACGCCTCGTCTGGATCCCCCCCTACCCCGCCCTTCCCCCCAGGTTCGACCGGAACCTTCCAGGCGGCCGCTTCAGCACCACCGCCGGCCAGCCGCCCAACGCGCCGCTCTTCAACCCGGGCCCCGGCGCCTACGAGCCCGCCACCACCCACGCCGGCGACTGCCTCAGCCCCGGCCGCGGCGGCGCCATGCCCGCCTTCTCCTTCGCACGCACCCGGAAGCTCATGGTTCCGGCCACAGACGGCGCAGCGCTGCCGGTGCTGTCACGTGAGCACGTGCGAGAGTACTACGGGACGCTATCCCCTGGGCCCGCGCACTACTCGCCCGACACCTCGCCCACCCGCACCTCACCACCAGCCTACTCCGTGAAAGGGAGGCGGGCGTGCTGGTTCGATCCCCAGGAGCTGTCCCCGGGCCCCATCTACAAGCCCAACGAGCTTGACCGGGTGGGGAGGCACACGCTGGGCGACCACCCGTACGCGACGATTGGCAATGGACCCAAGGTGGGCGGCGGGGGATGTTGGGATTGCTGCTGTTGGTGGCGCCTGGCCGGCGGTGATGGTGATGATTGGGTTTGGGGGGGGTGGGAGGGGGTTGGGGGGTTGGGGGGGGGCCGGTGGGAAGGGGGTTGGGATGGTGTGGAGGAGGGGGCTGGAGGGCGCACGAGCGGCCAGTTAGCGCGGTGTGGCTGGGCTAGGACGATGACGTGTCCGTGCACTGCCTGTGGCGATGGCACCTCGCGAAACCCCGACAACCGTTTAAACACCAAATCATTTCCCCGGGGACCTCCCGCTCGCCCAACCAGGCGTACGACCCGAACGGCGCTCTCGCATCCAGCGCCTGGCTCAGCCTCAACCACGCCCGGCGCGCAAACTACGGCGTGTACAGCCCGGGCCCCGTGTACCTGCCCAATGACCCGCGGGTCAGCGCCCACGTGCCCTCCCCGGTGCTCAGCACCGGCGCCAAGGACCGCTTCACCGGCCGTTTCGAGGCGGGCCGGCTGCAGTAGCGAGGAGGACTGGGGCAGAAGCCACGTCTCCCGACCTCCGCAACGCACACAATGCGAGCCGTGGATTGGCATGGCTAGTGGGCGTGATGTGATGTAGTGTTTGGATTACCGTGGTTACCACGGTGCCTTGTGCGATTGCCCGCCCGCATCTGCGGTCAGGGCGGCGGCGTTGCTCGCCCTCCCTCTTTCCTCGGCCCCCACGAGCACACTCGTTCGGTTCTCTCCCTCCCCTAGCTATTAGATGGGTAGCGGCCGGGGAATCTGCAGCAGCTGCAAGAAGCTGCTTCCCAGTGCGGCACCTAAGGGTCCAGGGAGGGCGCCGAAGGGGCAGGACGGGAGGTACTGCGGCGCAGAAGACGCACTGCCTGGGCCATTGCTTGGTTGCATTAGTAATAGCGTGATGCCGTTAGCCTGAGCTGAGGACCAGCTAGCTGTGGTGGTGGTGGTGGCGGCGGTGGTACTGCTGGGGTTGGGGTAGGGTGGGGGTTTGAGGCCGGCACTTGAGATGTTGCGCGCGCCTTTCCGGTCACAACGACGTACCGATGCTCACTTCCTCAATTACACATGTACGCCAGTGCCCGCGGTCTGTCGGTCTAGTCATGCGGTGCTGCGGCCGCATCGCACCAACGTGAAACGTGGGGCAACTTCTCATGACGGTGGTGGAGAAGGCCGACACTTGGAAGCGTTGCGCGCGCCGCGATGTTTTTCCTGCTCTGCTCCTCCGCGCACGGCCTGCTTGCAATTATAATTGTTGACTTAGAGGCGACGGAGCGTAGCGATCGGAGACTCTAAGGCTGGTTCTGTGCGACTGTCGTACAACTGTAATCGAGTGGCGAGTATGAGTATGAGTATGAGTATCCCTTCACCCTTCTGGCTCGTCTGGGCCTTACGAGCTCCAAGAGCTTGTAATCAATCATGTAATAATGTATAATCCCTTCAGCTCTCTCGTTATAGGCATTCTGCCTTTCACTCTGTTGAGCTTCAGCTTTTAGCTGTTGAGCTGCAGCCACCTGAACTGGTGAGCGGACCGTGGCCGCCGGGTTGTGACCATCGACCATATGCTTGGTCAGAGAGCAGAGCAGGTCAGTAGCCTTGGAAATCTGCGGTTGCTGGTCGGCCAGCTGCTTCTCAACGGGCGCGATGCCCGACTTGAGCGCCAGTTGTACCAAAGCCGCGCCACTGCTAACTTTGCCCGCCGGCAGAGGAGGAGGAGGATTAGGGTTGCTAATGATGGTGGCAGCCGTGGCCGTCATGTTCTCCGGTTTCTTTCGGTTCGACGCCGCCGCCGAGATATGCGTGCATGAGGACCTGCTGGTCATCACAGCTTCGCACATGGAAGTGTCCATCCCCCCCAAGACCCGACCAGCGCATGCAGGGCCACTGGGTGGTGATAGCGCGCTCGGGCGGTCCCTGCTGCCCTGTGGGGCTCACTGAGCGCTTGCTCACACGAGGCGGCTACCAAAGGCTGCCTGCTTTGGCGGTCGAGGATGTTGGGCCCCTGCTAAGGCCGGTGCAATGGAACCAACGGGGTGGCTACCTATCAGGTCACTTGACAGGCATGCGGGATGCACCGGTGCATTCATTGTAGTACGGGGTGTTCCGCTCGTGCCTGTTGAAGATACTGCCACAAGCCGGTGTCATGCACAACATCGCAGCGCACTCGATGCGCATCGGTGGGAACAGCACAGCGGCAGACCGTGGAGTGCTGGCCGAGCTGCGCCAGGCGCACAGCCGGTGGCACACGGACGCCATGGTCCAACATGACACACAGCGCAACATGGCAGCAAAACTCAAAGTCACCTGCCGTCTGGGCCTCGCCGGTGAGCGGTATCTCTTTGGTCTGCAGTGTAAGGGCCCTTGGCAGTCGCTCCCCGTTCCTCTCGCTTCCAGCCTTCAGCACCAAACCGTCCGTCCTCAGCATCGAGCCACGAGATTACAGGTTAAGGGAGACAGGAGCACAGAAGGTCGCGGCTGCGGCAGCACTGGGCGGCCCTGTAGGTATGTTTGGGAGAATCATATGTAGGTAGAAGGTATACCAGTAGCTGTTTGATCAAGACGGGACGATGGACCCTCATTCCGGCAGTGGCAATTCGTTGGCTCTTTCAGGCTCTTTTTGGGCGCATCGTCCTCGATTGGTGCCTGGCGCATTCTTGTCGTACCGGCCGGCCAACTACAACATCAAAACGTACTGGTCATGTGCTAGTTGATACCCCGGGGTCGGAAGAAATCAGCTGATATGCCGTGTTATAAGTGCTGGTCTGTATACCTGGCCTCGCGGATTTGCGGTGGTAGCTGTGGTAGCGGCTCGACGACTGCCCTAGGGACCCTTGGGCTTCGTTTCGATATTAATGTAATATTGCAATTTCTCTGCGCTCTCGCACCAATGGCCACCAGAAACTAGGGTGCTGAAATCTACAGTAGGCACTGAAAGATGTCAACGATGCGTTGACGTCGGTTGTTGTGCCGAGCCAGAGGGCCTCCCTCAAAACTCGCAAAGGTCATGTCGGGGCACGTCATGACCACCTTGCACTCAGTTGCCTACCAGTGCATATTTTCCAACTACGCACATATCAGCTGCTGACAGAGGCTGACAGTTACCAACGCATAAACCAGCGGCGAACAGTTACCAGCGAACATACCAGCGACTGGCCGGATCATTCCAAACTTGGTTCACAAGCCGTCCGTCACCCTATCGATCGCAAATATAACGATTTTAGGCGCAATTCTGAGGTGCGACCCATGCAGGCATCTCCGGGGCTGCCCGTCACGTGCGGGCAGTCGCGGTAGGTTCACGAACGTGAAGAACAACCATCCTCGTCCAAAGGGTACAAGACAGTCGTCGCCAGAGGAGAAAGAATAAGACGCTACCGGTCGGAACGAACGAACACTGTCGAAATGTTACTATCACAGAGCTCACTCGAGCCACCGCCGCGCATCCGCCAAGGATACGACGACATCATGCGCGAGCGGCGCAGCGAATTCACGATCCACACCACCATCATTAAATCATACAGGTTCAATACTACATGTGACTAAGGAAACAGGGGCGTGGGCGACAAGCCAGCCAGATGGATCCCCTCGTGACCCGCCATCAGGCGCCATCCAGCCAGCAAGACGGATCCCCTCGCGATCCGCCAGCCAGCCCCACACCAGCCACACATGCTCTCCAGCTGGTAGAGGGAGAGAGATCTCACGCCCCCCCTCGAACTAGTAAAAAAAGTTACAGGTGTCAACTGCTTAAAAAACGGCGGCCCTAGGCTCCCGCACGGCGCCGTCATGCACCATTCCGCACCATTCGCACTACGGCGACTGGCCGCCGCCGCGGACCCTGAGGTCCGATCTGACCTTATCGATGAACAGCCCCTTGCTCTTGATGTTGGTGGGCAGGCAGCCGGTGCACACGCTGTCACCCATGCGGCACAGCCCGTCGCTGGGCCCCAGCGTCACCAGCATCATCTCCTTGTTGCCCATGTTTGGCGCCCAGGTACCTAGCTTGGGCACCTTGCCTTTCTTCGCTCCGACCAGCGCCTGCCAGATCCACGCGCCGGCAGGGCCTCAGGTTAGGGAGTGCTATACAGGACAGGCGAAGACATTGCAACAAGAATGAGGCAGTGGTTGGGCGCCTAAATAGAGCGCCCGCACTGAGGCCCGGGATTGAGTAGCGAAGCGCGACGCACACCGACCCTCCAAGGGTTGATAAAGGGAAGACAAGGTGGCTACATGGCCAGCCTCGCGCCGCATGAGGGCCCCTCCCCCGCCTCGCTCTGGGGACGCATGCCCTAGTCGCTTGCGCGCACCTTGAGGCTTGCCGCCGCCAGCTCGCCGTGCTTCTGCGCCAGAAATCCCATCTTGTTTTCAGGCACGTTATTGCAGTCACCCAGCGCAAACATGTGCAGCTGGCCCTCCACCTGAAGCGTCGGGAGCACCTGGGAGCAGGTGGGAGGTGGGGGTGCTGCATCGTCATTGCATGGCAACAGCAGCGGCGGTAGGGCACTAGGAGCAGCGCTGGTGGTACAGAACTGCAGAAGTGCCTGCCAGACCCGCTGTAAGGAAGTATGCTGCTGCCGTATGTTGCCATATGTTGTCGTATCCTTGCATCAGGATAACCATCTCCAATGTAGTTCCTGATCGTCCGTTCTCACAAACGGCTCAAACCCGTACCTTGATCAGGTTTCGCTCGTCCCGAACGCTGCTCGCCAGCTCCTCGGACAGGAAGCCCGTGTTGGGCTTGGCGCCTGCGCACCAGAGCACCAGGTCCACGGACAGCGACGAGCCGTCACTGAGCGCCAGGCTGGTGGGTCCGTGACCCGTGGGCTTGTCCTGCACGGAGGTGTTCAACTTGATCTGCCAAGACGGATGAAGCAGGGAGGAGTCAGGGAGGGGAGGGCAGCGTCAGGCGGCCGGTGGGTGGCAAGAGGCCGGCAATGGGGGCAGCTCTTTACTGGTGGGAATTGATAGAGACCTCGAGCCGGAGCGCGGTGCGGAATAACCACAGTACTGAATCACTCGTTATAGCACCAGCAACAGGACAGTTATCGCACCTAGTCGGCCAACGGTCCTTAGGTGCCCCATGCCCCCGCGTCCCTACCTTTACACCCCGGGACTCCATCCACTTGTGGACGTAGGCGCCCGCCTTGGGCGGCAGTGTGCTTAGCAACTGCTTGCCGGGGCTGATGATTGTGATGTCCTTGCCCGCGAACGCCTCCGCAATCTCACACACCGCCTCCACGCCTGCCGGGCCGCCGCCCACCACAGCGATGGACTTGGCGGTCCGGATGCCCTCAGCAATGACCTGTGTTCGTCAAATAATAACAAGAAACCGAATACTCGATCGTTGCACAGATTCAGCGCCCCCTTGCCGCCCTTGGCTATCCGTCCAGGCCATCTCGTTCGCAATCCATCCGCCCCGCATCTTCCCCCCACCTGAAGCTCTGCCAGCCGCTCCTCCCGGGTCGTTGCCTGGTTGGACTTGAACGCGTCGCTGTACGACGAGCCGGTACAGATCGCCGCGTAGTCGAAAGGCACCACCTGACCGGTGCTGAGGGTGGCGTCCTGCGGTGGGTTGAGGGGCGCGGGGGTTGGGTGTAAAAATATGTCCGCGAATCCACGGCCGACAAACCCAGGGCGAGGATGGATGGTGGGGTTGGGGGCGTGGGGTGCTGGCGGAGGTCGGGAAGCGAAGGTTAGGAATTGCTGGGGACCTCAAAATTTGCAAATGGGCTTTCGCCTGGCGGGTTTCAGGCGCGATTGGGCTTTGCCCAGTCGCTGTCATGTTTTGAGATATGTTTCTTCTTCCTTTTGTCCACTCATGGAAGTCGCAGTACGGTATGGAAGGAACGAACTTCCGTACCGTAGTTTAATCGTCGCAGATATTTTTTTTTGGCTGCAGCAGGGGCGGACGATAACCCACCGTTTTAGAAAGACGCGTCACAGTTGCCTGTACGATTGTACCGATGCCGGGAATGTCCTGAATGGGCAGAGAAGGTAGGGTGCAGGAGGGCAACTGAGGCGCGTGGCTGACAGTTGAGGCGAAATTTCAAGGCGCACGCGCGTATCGAAAAGTAAGATTGGCAGCAGCACCCAAGTTTGGACGTGTGAAGACAATCGTCCTTACCTTGTAATTCAAGCAAGCACGCGAGGCCACTCTCGAGTCGACAATGCCGCGAACGGTCGCCCACGTGATTTCAAAATAGCTCTTCCTACAGGGCGTAAACAAATATTTAATTTGCATTGCAGAAATGACGAGCTAGTTACAGTAGCTCAAAAGCCGCTCGCAGGTATGCAAGGTAACCTTTGCAGCAGACGCACACGACAACCCAAACGCTTTACGGCTGTTGTGAACGATGACTTACGGGTCAACAAACGTGACATCTGTAAACCCACTGCACTTGGCAGCCATCGTTAAGCCAGCAAATCCCCCTCCGACAACCAGCAAGCGAGGTTTCTGAGAGGTTGACATGATGTTGTCCCAAACAATTGTATAGTTTACAACGAAAGCTGCACGCGCGAGGAGTTGGGGGCTAACGTAGCGTGGACCAAGCCGGACGAACAGGCAAACGTAGAAGTAGTAAGCAACAAAGTAAGTGCTTATATTGGGAGCCAGAACACGCAATATATGGAATATGGCGGAACAACGTTGCAGTCAATCACTCACGGAAGTTCGGGGATTACATGCCAGTTAGCTTTGATTACATGGTACGGCCGAAACGGACGAGTAAATAGGCCTCACGCCTCAGCCATCCAATGCTCATCTCCTCTGAAAATTCATATTTCTGTAGACGAGGACCTGATGCTTCAACTGCGAGTCTGCGACTCATTCCTACACGAACGTTCCATGTACCAGCATGAACATCCTTCATTGGCATACCTGACTGTGCTGAAATTGAAAGCTGATCCCGTTGTTTGCCGCTATATAGTTTAATATTAAAGCATTCATCTGCTGTCTACCTTTCTCCCTAAGGGCCAGTTCACATGTGGTAATTCCGGTTCTCGACAATCCGAATTGATGTTCACATGCGTATTTTTGCACAAAATCCACACGGTGTGTATTGGTGAACTATCATCTGCTGTCTACCTTTCTCCCTAAGGGCCAGTTCACATGTGGTAATTCCGGTTCTCGAATTGATGTTCACATGCGTATTTTTGCACAAAATCCCAGCTAAGTCTCCCGGTAAGGCGTCATACTCGGCATGGGATCATACGACATATGGCATGCCACATATTATAGGACGCCACAGTCAAACTAACTTTACAGTAGGGACTTAAGTCAAACTTTCTATGCATGGCGTCCCATAATGCATATGACGCCAATATACATGGACGGATATGCCGCAGTGCAAGCAGAACAATAGCACCAATTCTTGAAGCATAATGGAACTTATTAATCTATGAATATTGACTGCGGTAATGTGTGATACCGGTAGAGACGTCCTTCGAAGTAAACTTGCTTCCTTGTGGGAACTCCAAGGGGAGACATGGCTCTTGGGATACGGCCGATGATGTGCACCCAGAAAGCTCGCGTTTAATCCCCTACGCCTTGATGTCGCCGAGCAAGCAGCAGAAGTTGTCGTGGAAGTGAGCATTGAAGCGACAGCTTGCGATGACGACCACGGTGCTCACCCGCACATCCGTGCTCATCTCTCACAGAAATGCAAGAGAAACCCGCGTGCCCAAAGCTGTCTTTCAGAGTTTTGCCAGCAAGTCCTGGTGGAGAAGTTTCCATGCTTGTGCTCCCAGGCCGCAAGCCACATTAGCTCGTCGCAGACGATTGCACTCAACCAGCAATTCATCAAGGTGGTTGTTGCAGCGTTGATCACGGCGGTGAAAGACCTGCTGGACGGAAGTCGGCAGCCGCTGCCAACGGTATCCGCCATCGCCAGCGACACACAGACGCCACAGGCTACGGTGTCTGCAGACAGTCTGGCAGAAATATTTGCGGCACCTAAAGCCACGCAGCTGCCGCAGCAGCCCCACTAACAGAAAGGTAGCGCCTGATCCACCGAAAGCTGGATTGCTGTCCTAATTCAAGCCAGACCATCCCCCGCGCCTTACCAGCTTTGTACTATCATACTAGATACTAGTTGGGCGCGGCGGTGGAAGCATAGGGTCACCTACGGCAACAATCGGGCGCTTTCCCTCTTCCAGCCCCGCTAGCAGCAAGGGAGCGCCTGGACCACCGAAAGCGGGATTGCTCTTTTGATTCAAGCCAGACCATCCCCCGCGCCATACCAGCTCTGTACTATCATACTAGATACTAGTTGGGCGCGGCGGTGGAAGCATAGGGTCACCTACGGCAACAATCGGGCACTTTTCCTCTTCCAGCCCCACTAACAGCAAGGTAGCGCCTGATCCACCGAAAGCAGGATTGCTGTCCTAATTCAAGCCAGACCATCCCCCGCGCCTTACCAGCTTTGTACTATCATACTAGATACTAGTTGGGCGCGGCGGTGGAAGCATAGGGTCACGTACGGATACAATCGGGCACTTTCCCTTTTCCAGCCCCACTAACAGCAAGGTAGCGCCTGAACCACCGAAAGCGGAATTGCTCTTTTGATTCAAGCCAGACCATCCCCCGCGCCATACCAGCTCTGTACTATCATACTAGATACTAGTTGGGCGCGGCGGTGGAAGCATAGGGTCACCTACGGCAACAATCGGGCACTTTTCCTCTTCCAGCCCCACTAACAGCAAGGTAGCGCCTGATCCACCGAAAGCAGGATTGCTGTCCTAATTCAAGCCAGACCATCCCCCGCGCCTTACCAGCTTTGTACTATCATACTAGATACTAGTTGGGCGCGGCGGTGGAAGCATAGGGTCACGTACGGATACAATCGGGCACTTTCCCTTTTCCAGCCCCACTAACAGCAAGGTAGCGCCTGAACCACCGAAAGCGGAATTGCTCTTTTGATTCAAGCCAGACCATCCCCCGCGCCATACCAGCTCTGTACTATCATACTAGATACTAGTTGGGCGCGGCGGTGGAAGCATAGGGTCACCTACGGCAACAATCGGGCACTTTTCCTCTTCCAGCCCCACTAACAGCAAGGTAGCGCCTGATCCACCGAAAGCAGGATTGCTGTCCTAATTCAAGCCAGACCATCCCCCGCGCCTTACCAGCTTTGTACTATCATACTAGATACTAGTTGGGCGCGGCGGTGGAAGCATAGGGTCACCTACGGCAACAATCGGGCGCTTTCCCTCTTCCAGCCCCGCTAGCAGCAAGGGAGCGCCTGGACCACCGAAAGCGGGATTGCTCTTTTGATTCAAGCCAGACCATCCCCCGCGCCATACCAGCTCTGTACTATCATACTAGATACTAGTTGGGCGCGGCGGTGGAAGCATAGGGTCACCTACGGCAACAATCGGGCACTTTTCCTCTTCCAGCCCCACTAACAGCAAGGTAGCGCCTGATCCACCGAAAGCAGGATTGCTGTCCTAATTCAAGCCAGACCATCCCCCGCGCCTTACCAGCTTTGTACTATCATACTAGATACTAGTTGGGCGCGGCGGTGGAAGCATAGGGTCACGTACGGATACAATCGGGCACTTTCCCTTTTCCAGCCCCACTAACAGCAAGGTAGCGCCTGAACCACCGAAAGCGGAATTGCTCTTTTGATTCAAGCCAGACCATCCCCCGCGCCATACCAGCTCTGTACTATCATACTAGATACTAGTTGGGCGCGGCGGTGGAAGCATAGGGTCACCTACGGCAACAATCGGGCACTTTTCCTCTTCCAGCCCCACTAACAGCAAGGTAGCGCCTGATCCACCGAAAGCAGGATTGCTGTCCTAATTCAAGCCAGACCATCCCCCGCGCCTTACCAGCTTTGTACTATCATACTAGATACTAGTTGGGCGCGGCGGTGGAAGCATAGGGTCACCTACGGCAACAATCGGGCGCTTTCCCTCTTCCAGCCCCGCTAGCAGCAAGGGAGCGCCTGGACCACCGAAAGCGGGATTGCTCTTTTGATTCAAGCCAGACCATCCCCCGCGCCATACCAGCTCTGTACTATCATACTAGATACTAGTTGGGCGCGGCGGTGGAAGCATAGGGTCACCTACGGCAACAATCGGGCACTTTTCCTCTTCCAGCCCCACTAACAGCAAGGTAGCGCCTGATCCACCGAAAGCAGGATTGCTGTCCTAATTCAAGCCAGACCATCCCCCGCGCCTTACCAGCTTTGTACTATCATACTAGATACTAGTTGGGCGCGGCGGTGGAAGCATAGGGTCACGTACGGATACAATCGGGCACTTTCCCTTTTCCAGCCCCACTAACAGCAAGGTAGCGCCTGAACCACCGAAAGCGGAATTGCTCTTTTGATTCAAGCCAGACCATCCCCCGCGCCATACCAGCTCTGTACTATCATACTAGATACTAGTTGGGCGCGGCGGTGGAAGCATAGGGTCACCTACGGCAACAATCGGGCGCTTTCCCTCTTCCAGCCCCGCTAGCAGCAAGGGAGCGCCTGGACCACCGAAAGCGGGATTGCTGTCCTAATTCAAGCCAGACCATCCCCCGCGCCATACCAGCTCTGTACTATCATACTAGATACTAGCTCGGCGTGGCGGTGGAAGCATAGGGTCACCTACGGCAACAATCGGGCGCTTTCCCTAATCCAGCAGCAAGGGAGCGCCTGGATCACCAAAAGCGGGATTAAGCTAGCCCCCCCGCCCTGCCGCTTTAGTAGTTTTCACTGGGGCCGAGTGGGCGACAGTCGGCAAGGGCTTTGATTGTGGGGCCGGGTAAGACCCCCAAGGAAAGCATCCGCAAACGTACCCGGGCCTTCATCCGCAGCTGCGCGACTGAGCCACCCCACTGCGCTCTGAATTATTTCGTGTTGTTAAAAAAGGTTCTCTTCTTAGAGAAGTGGAGCCGGAGGAACGCTGAAACGACATGCTTGCTGATGACATCTCGTTGAAGGAATGAGTGTAGCTCGCATCCTAACAGGATGTTATTGCGCTTATAGTCATAGAGCGGTAGCGCTCGACGACACGCCACCAAGAGTTCGATAGCCGCTGACGCGCGCCATGCTGCAACGCAGCCATTTTTACTTCGACAGACGTTTCTACCGGTATCTCACATTACCGCAGTTGCTATTCATAAAGGAAATGTGTTCATTACAACTGTTGTTCTGCTTGCACTGCGACATATCCGTCCATGTATATTGGCGTCATATGCATTATGGGACGCCATGCATAGAAAGTTTGACTTTACAGTCCCTAATGTAAAGTTAGTTTGACTGGGGCGTCCTATAATATGTGGCATGCCATATGTCGTATGATCCCATGCCGAGTATGACGCCTTACCGGGAGACTTAGCTGAAAATCCACACAGTGTGTATTGGTGAACTACATATACTCTATTCGTATAGCTTTTTACGCAACGTAAGGAACATTCTCCTGTACCGGTACGTTGGCATGAATGTGGCGACGGACGTTGTCACCGGCCATTTGGCTGCTAATCCTCCAGTTTTTGACGCTGCCGCTAGTAGAAGTACGCCCATTAAATTAGAACCTTCATTAAATGTAATGGGCTAAGAAAAATGTAATGGCCGGATGCTCATGGAGTTAGCGCTTTGTGGCAACCCATGGGCCGTCAACACCGTGCCAAAAGACTGGCGGTGGCGCAGGCTTTGGGCAGTTCATGCTGTGCGCTGACATGCGCTACATGGGTAACGGGTGGGTGAACACACAGCTGCGGAAGGGCCTTAGCCAGGTGCCGTGCCGCCTCACCCATGCTGCCGCTGCCCATGTTGCCCATGTTGCCGAAGCCACCGCCGGGCATGGCTAGAAATACGCCGGCCGTAAACTGCCGGCTCTGGTCGGCGGAGTCTTTGTCCATCAGCATGGTTGTTATGTGCAGATCCGTCTGCGTTTCATCTGCATTTCTACAAGCTGCCAACATTTTTCACAGAACCACCTGCTGGCTGCGGAGCCTGCTGCCTGCTTCTCCCTCCCCTGGTTCCTTTACCCCCTCTCCGGTAGCTCGGGCCTCCCCCTATGGTCGGTGGCCTGGCCACAGCTCGGGATGTGCTGCGTTCTAATGTTGGCAGTGATTTTTTTGGTTTTGGCCGGGGAATGTTTTGGTTACTTATGAGGAACGAGTTTTCCGTCCGGACTAATTTTCTGTTCCTTTTCTGTGAGGCGCTGGGGGGGGCTTCGCCCCCCCCAGACCCCCCCCTTAAATTACAAGTCCTCTCACAAAAGTAGGCCTCTACCTGTCGGCATCGAAAGGGGTCTCAGGGTCTCAGGCTCTCAGACCCGCTCATCAAAGGGGTCTCAGGGTCTCAGGCTCTCAGACCCGCTCATCAAAGGGGTCTCAGGGTCTCAGGCTCTCAGACCCGCTCATCAAAGGGGTCTCAGGGTCTCAGGCTCTCAGACCCGCTCGTCAAAGGAAATGGTGGGACCAACCCCCAAGCCCCAACAGTAACAACACCATAGGGTAAATGAAATAGGATAATGAATAGCCGGCCACCTAGCTCAACTAAAGTCTACCGGTTCATCATGTACCGGCCCCTGCTGCTGCTCTCCTTCCACTTCTCCAGGGCAGCCTCGAAGGGGAACGTGCGCAGGTCAAACATATCCTGCGTGAACATGCGCACGCACAGCGCCAAGTGCCCATCCAGGCGGTTGCGGGTTGGGTCCTGCACGAACGCCATGGCCGAGAAGCGCCGCTCATCCTCAACTGACCCTGGCACCATCACAAAAACCAGCTTGGCCAGAGCCATGAACTCAGTCAACCCGGCCTCAATGCCCGGCGTGTTGCTGATCCGCTGCCACAGCTGCAAGGTCGGCGAGTCCTCCAGCATCGCACGATGTGCGCGCTTGCTCGCCTGCTCGCCTTCCACCGCTGCCTGCCGCTGCTGTGCTGTGCGCTCCCGCATCCGCTTGAGGCGAGCCTCGGCGCCCAGCACCGTCATGACGCTGACGAAGGTCGATGCCTGCCCGTCAAGCACTGTGCCATCAAGCAACGGCGGCACCTTGCTGCCGTCAGCCCCCACGCGCTCCTGGCAATAGTGGTCTTTAATGGTCTTTAGTTTGGCCTGGAAGTCCTGCACCGCTGGCTTGTCCTCCCAGTACACGCTGTAGACAATGGACATCGCGCTCAGGAGGGGGTGCGGCGGGAAACGCTCCGTAAGCTCATCGATCAGCACCTGGACAGCCGGTGAGACGGCCGCCTGCACCGACATAATGACGTCAGCGAGGAGCGGCGGCGTCAGGCCTACAGGCAGCGCGCCACGATCGCGGCCGCCTCGTCCACCATGTGAGGGCACGGCCGTGAATGGATGGAACACGCCGCCACTGCTGATACCAATCTGCTCAGAGCCGTCCTCGCCCCCGTACTCCCAGCATGTGCCCTCAATGTCCTCATTCTCGGGCACCAGCTCCTGGAAGCTGGTGAACTCCACGGTCTGGTAGCGGGTTGCTGGGGTGAGGTACATCATCGCACCCCCCTGAACAGCGCCAACATTGGGGGCCGGGGGCTGGCCAATCTCGCAGCTGAGCGTGGGCCATTTCACAAAACTGCTGCCGCCTAACTGCCGCTGACACCATTCCCGCCAAGCCCCCGACCACCCTCGCCATTGCCGCCGAGCCCACTGCCTCCCTCCCCACTTCCGCCAAGCCCCCGCCCAACTTCGCCACCTCCACCCAGCCCCAACCCGCCGAGGCCGCCCAGCCCACCCAAACCTCCTTCACCTCCGCCGCCGGTATCCTCGCCACCCTCGCCTTCGCCCCCCAGCCCCCTGCCTCCTTCGCCACTCCCGCCCAGCCCTCTGCCTCCTTCGCCACTCCCGCCCAGCCCTCTGCCTCCTTCCCCGACTCCTCCCAGCCCCAGCCCACCTCCACCTTTGCCGCCCAGCCCCAAACCTCCGAAACCACCAAGTCCAACGAAGCCGCCTAGACCTCCCCCACCACCTCCCCCACCTCCCCCATCTCCAAGGCCACCCGCGCCGGCGCCTCCAAGCCCATCGCCTCCTTCTCCTCTGCCACCCAGCCCCAAACTACCTCCGCCAAGCCCTCCACCTTCGCCGCTTCCTCCGAGCCCGCTGCCACCGAGTCCCCCCGCACCACCCCCTCCGCGACCACTGCCTCCTTTCCCAACCCCTCCGAGCCCCAAACCACCGAGGCCGCCCACACCACCCAAGCCACCCAGCCCATCGCCACCGAAGCCGCCCAGTCCACCAAAGCCGCCTAGTCCACCAAAACCCTCGCCTCCACCTCCACTGCCTCCAAAGCCCTCCAGTCCTCAGCCATCACCACGGCCTCCACTCCCTCGACAGCCTCCTTCGCCTTCACCGCCGAACCCCACCAGCGGCGGTACGGGCGGAACAGGTGTCAGCAGGGCTCTGCCGATCTCGACGCTGGGACAACCCGCTCCGGGGTATCAAAGCAGACGGAAACTGGAGCTGAAGATAACGGCAGTAGCGGTGCCGCCGCCGCAGCTGATGAGGCTCCATATGAGCCCGTAGTCACAGATGGCGCCACCGATGACTCTGTCGCCGACCCCGCAGAGTCGCAGCCCAAGGGAGACCAAACTGCAGCTGCTGGCGGCGAGACGGTTGCGGCCAACGCTGCGAGCACCGCGTCTAACGGCGCTGAGGGCAATCCATCAAGCGGCGCTGCCGTGCCGATTGCTGCGGTCGTTGTGTGCAGTGTCGTGGGTGTTGCTGTCGTGGTAGCGGGCGTGCTGGCGTGGCGTTGGAGGGCGGCCCAGATCCAAGGCGTCCGCGTCGTACCCACCGAGACCTCCGTCGTACCCACCTAGACTTCCGTCGTATCCACCTAGTCAATCGATGCTTTTCGCCCCAAGAGGTCAACCTCACGCTATAAAATGACCGCAGGAGCGTTGCTTCATCCCGGCATCCACCGGACAGGACTTGCCAACGCGACGCGTATGATACAGCGATAAGGGCCCCGAGCGATACGCATTGTGTAATGACCCAGCCGTATGGCCTCTGCCCTACCCATGCCACTCCCTAGATGTCCCCTCCCCAGTGGTTGGAGGCGAGCAGGAATGGGGCAGACGCCCTTCTGTGCCCAAAGCTGTGGGCGTCCACCGATTCTGTTCTAGGCCTTACGGACATCGTTAAGCATAATGCTAGTATTACATGGGAGCCAGAACGGCTACAAGCGCGGAAGCGCAACCAGGCGGGCTCGATGGGCCAGACCACGACACAGATCACTGGGCAAAAGAGCCCGCCCTCACCGGCCGGGAAGGGGCAAAAGCCGAAGGCAGCCAAACACGAGGACACTGAGAAGGGAGCACGCACAACTCAAAGCACGGGTAGGAGGCACAAGCGCGTCCAGAAAACACGAATCACCTGCACCAAGCCAGCAGCGAGACGCGAGGAGGAGCGCGACCCGGCAAAACGGGGGCCCCAAGCCCCATATCCCAAAAGCACCCACAAAAGAAAGCAGAGCGGGGGCCCCAGGCCCCACAACTCAAAACGCCCACAAAACCGCACCCGGGTCAACCGTCGGGCAACTCCTCGGCACCCGGGCGGCCCGTGAAGACCACCTCCCCCGCCAGCGAGGCGGCGAGGAAGGGGTGATCGGATGGGACGGCCCCCCACCCGCGGGGGGCCAGAATGCGAGTATTACAAGGGAGCCAGAACGGCTCAAGCGCGGAAGCGCAACCAGGCGGGCCCGATGGGCCAGACCACGACACAGGTCACTGGGCAAAAGAGCCCGCCCTCACCGGCCGGGAAGGGGCAAAAGCCGAAGGCAGCCAAACACGAGGACACGGAGAAGGCAGCACGCACAACTCAAAGCACGGGGAGGAGAACAAGCGCGTCCAGAAAAAACACGAACCACCTGCTGGGGGGCCAGCCCCAGCTCGGCGAGGCGGGCCCAGAAGTCGGCCGTCACAGTCCGTCACCGCGGCGCACACGCACCCGCACCACCGGCATGACGTCGTAGCGGGATTTTGTACAGACGAGCCCGTATAAATCTACCGCCGATGCCGAATAAACACTATGTAAACGGGTCGGACGAGCGGCACAGACGGACCGCGGGAGAGGGCCGGGGCCGTGTAATACGAGCACCGAGCCCGTATATTCTACCGCCGATGCCGAAAAATAGTGGCCGGAGAAACAGTCGAGACGGGCCGCATTTCTGCCTGGCCGAGTGCACAACAGTTGGCTACAGTACGCAAAAGTAAAAGCGGGTACTGGGAGGCCATGCGAAAAAAAATCGCGAAATGACCGGAATGTCGCAGCCGCGAACGGACCGGGTTGCCGCCTGGCGGAATGCAATGCAATGGACACCTCTTAGAGGCATTTGTTTTAAGCACGCGGGCCGGACGAGCGCAACTAATAGTGCCCTACAGCCCAATAGGAATAGCAGCATGTCCATGTTACCAAAATGGGTTGGCTATAAAACGTATGGCAGCAGACGGGGGGGCGATGTAAGAGAGCGCCAGCTGGAAAACCTTGTGAACGCGGAATCCTGGTACGCCCCCTCACGATACAGGCTGGAGACCTTCCATACCTCACAACGTAACAAATAACATGCTTCCGTGTCCTCAAGCCCGGTTGACCCAGGACAAGAAGGGGTTTCATGTCCGGGGCTCACCAGATGCAAGCCGGGCCGGGCCCAACCAGAGCGGGGGAGGCCCTGAACAGACCGCATCGTACGAGAAGACAGTGCTAGCAGCCAGCAGATGCCCCGAAAGGCACCCGAAACACTATACCCCTCGCCGCGACAAAAAGGCAACCCAAGCACCCCTGGACACCCCAAGGCCCACCACTGGAAAGGACCAGCCAGCACTAGAGCCCCAGATGACATGTTCGAGCCCGACGGTATGCAGAACAGCGGGTTTCCGACAAGGAACACATCTCAGGTACCCCTGGGTACGCCGGGGCCGACCACCGGAAACTCCTAGCCAGCATTGCCGGCGCTGGCCCCAGGAAGCTCCCCGCACTAACAGCCGACATATTGGGAAGTATTGCACTGGCATTATTATCATGCTGGCATTTCCATCCTCCACACGCCCTTGCATTCCATGCATACTAAACCGACAATAACATACACGATCACATGCTTCACGAGATTTATACAGGAGATCTATACTGAATCAATTGCTGAAAATAGACGTTTCCGTGTCAACTTGGATGAAATACGCAATTGCAAGGTCTGTAACCTCCCAGGCCAGAGGTGCGGGATGCCTGTACGGCAATACGTAGGATTCTGCAGTTTACCGCACCTTGACAAAACGGATGTTTGTGAAGCAGCTTAAACATACCCGATATGTTGGGGAAGGCGCAGTTTTAGTTGATATTGTATCTCTGTATACACAACTGTTCGGTCTTATGTGCACTCTTTTGAATTATACCCAGACTGGAACAAGACACGTTATGTGGCAATGTTAGCTGTTTACATTGCTCTCATAAGCCTTGCTGCGTCAAGCCAAGTTGCGGGCGAGTACGGCTCGGCTCACTTTGCTCCTGCGACTGACATGGAACGCAGGGAAAGCGTTACGGTAACTAATGATATGCCTGCTGCCGAATCTGGTGTCCGCAGCGTTGGAGCATAATTTTGGATTTGTCGAACGCCAAGGTTTCGGGCGTTCCCTGCTACAGACGCCCACGAATGCGTCGGCAAATGTTTCGGGTAAGCTTGGTTACTTCACAGTCGCTGCCATTTACGACAACCAAGTGTGCCGGTATGACGGGCGTGTTTCTGCCAGGAAGGAAATCAGGGCTTGAGCACGCACGCCTTCATGTGCCAGAAAGAAAGATTGTACGTGCATACTCGGGAGTATACAACAACGAGAGGTCCGCTGCTATAGGAAATCGGTCTGTCATAATTTCCAACGTGCACGGCAGGGAATGCGTAGCGAGCGAAGGTGCCAAAAGAAAAACCATAGCTTCAACAGGCTTCAACTTTTAAGAGGCTTCTGGCCAATTGTGACAGCGCTCGCTAGTAATGCGGTTGGCAAACCGACCAGCTGCGACGGTGTTCACACATCCAATACGGCTGTAAGCCCGCGCGAACACCCCATATTTTCCTTACACTACCAATGGGTATGATCACAGAGTCATAGTTACACTGTCGATCGATCGGTGGTTGGCCGAGCAGCTCGCCGTAGCTCGCTGCCGGCTAGCTATACGCGTGTCCCCTCCATCACACCGCCTCTGCCCAGTAAGGGAACGCACGAAGGACCAGCACATAGGTTAACAGGCGTCACGGAGGGCAGTTTCCGCTTTCGGTAATAAAGCTACATTTAATTAGGCCCAGACGACCGGGGGGTGATTATCGGTGAATACCGTTGCAAGTACGCCAATGTTTTTGGGCAGCATGTGTTCGTCCATAGCACACTCAGGTAGAACCCGGGATACCTTTGTTCTCCGCCCGCCATGTCATGTCGGCTTCCTCGGCTGAAGGTGTGACCGGCGTGACGACCGGCCACCACTGGGGGTTGGGCAGGCAAACAGGGGCCATTCAGCCCCAGCCTCGGCCCACGAATTTGGGACCTAATGATACGGCTTTGTTTGCGTTTGGCTCCGTGCCCCGTGTGCGCGTGCTACACGAACCTGTCACTGTGCCCGTCGGCGTTGGTTGTTGTAATTGTATTGGTGGTGGTGTATCGGACACTCCGTGTTCATCTATCCATTGTATGTCCCGGTTCACACCCGCCAATGTACACACCAATGTTCGTTCAATTACAGCGTAATGGCGACCCACCTGTATCTTCTGGGCCAGCTTCAAGTACCCTTTGTATGACTTACATCAGCACCGCACCCGCACAGCACAGCACGTCTCTGTCTCCTCCGTCTTCCTCAGTGTCCGGCGATGTGCCCGATGGTTCTACCTTTTGGTCTGGAACCCACTGTAACCGTTACAACAACCGCACCCGCGCGCAGCTCATGCCATGCCTTCAGACGCGGTGTAACATGCGGCATGATGGTATGCCGATCTAGGCACCACCTTGTACGTAATATGTAACTAATAACAACACCCACCTGCTGTCTATCCATTGCTCTATCTATCGTCCCGTCGCTACCGGTATCCCACAGGTGCCGCTGCCATCGTGCTGGGCGATGTTGGGATGTGGCCTTGGTACTTGACCGGCAGGGGCATCTACCACCCGGATAACAATGCAAAATGGATCTGGTCGATGGTGGGTGGGGACGTCAACGCCGTAGCTGGCTACACATATGCGTTCAATAAGGCATTCACCACGACTACCAACACCACCGGAGTCCTGTACTCGGTCTGTGACGATGTGGGCCATGTCTACCTGAATGAGACCTTCCAAGCGTCCATCCCAACTGAGGGGTGGTACATCTCAAGGGATCCAATCACGCTGGCATTGCCGCCAGGGCGCCATCGCCTTTCTTTGCGCTGTATGAACCAGCCCTGGTGTTGTGGCAACAACCCGGCCGGCCTGCTCGCGTCGCTAGTCAACTCCGCCAATGACCAGGTGCTCGTCCGGACGGACGCTTCCTGGGCCTTCAGCTACTTCGGCGAAGGTGCGCATGGCCAGTCAGCTAGGCATCGTGTAGGTAGAGTACACAGGTACGATTACTACTTTTAGCACGACAACGGCTCCGCCTTATGCTGTATGCTGCCTGCATGCTGAACGCTCCACCTACATCCTAGCCATGCCGCGATGCGCCCCGTCGTCGTCTACATCCTTTTTCCCTCCGTTGACGTCGTCATTGACTTACTCGACTTGTACCTGTCTGCTTACTACTTCACCATCGTTCCTTGCATCGCACCCCACCTATCTGCATACGTTTACAGATGGCGATTTGCGGCTTTTTGGCAGCGCCATTGGTGGGCGGGGTATCGTGCAGATGCTGTTTCAGGGTCGGTGGGGTACAATTCATGACAATGATTGGGGCTTCTATGAGGCGAGGGCAGCCTGCCGGCAGCTGGGCTGGGCGACGGGCGCACCGGTCAGCGGCGCGGGGTCCAGATGGGGCAGCCGTCGCGACCCCGTCATCACCACCAGCTACTGGGGATGTGAGTGGAGCAATGACCGGCTCTACAAGTGTTACACCTACGGACTCACGAAGCTCCAGGAAGATGGCGGCGGTTTTAACGCTACTGCTGGTGTGGAGTGCCGCAACGGTGAGTGGGCGGGAGGGTGGCTGACTTGGGTGGATTGGCAGCGGATGTATGAGGATTCGGACGAGGCGGGCGAAGCCGACCCACAGAATCAACTCCATTGAAGTTTAGGGCGCTCGGCATATCCCTATGTATCAGCTCACGCGCGCTTTACCGTCTAGTATCGTACACCACACGTGTAGCAGCAAGGATCGGGGAGTATCGGTTTTAGGACGGGGAGCTAGATTAGTTGGTAGGCTTGTTGGTTGGTAGAAGCGCTGTTCGCTTAATTGTCGCGTAGGTGAGAGAGTGTCTTGGCGGGCGGTCGCGGCTGACTGCGTACGCAAGAACAAAGAAAGAAACGGAACTCGGTCACTAACTCAAAACCCCGCTCTGTGAGAAAAAGTGGCAACATTTACAATAAGTAAATTGTAATTTGTTCATTTTATCTTTGTTCCAACTGTGTTCACCATTCACTGGAAAATGGACTCGCGCGCTTACTTGTAGCACTTGATTGCGAGCAATGGATCCGCCATCAGTGCGTAGCTAACAGCAGCTAGGACCTAGCGAGCGCACTACAAGTAATCGTTGTGGTTCTTGTTGCCTCTGTGCGTGGGCATTCTTTGCGCGTCTTTGCTTTGTTCAACACCAAGCAAGTAAGCCAGGTACGCCCCCAGTGGTCATCGCCTTCAAGCTAACAGGAGTCGAAAGCATTGATGAAGTGAGGCGGCCCAGTGCAAAGCATATTCTCGCGCTCTGCCCTTTCATGCTCACCGCATTCCTGCCCTACCTGCTGCTTCCTACGGCCAAACATGTCTCCGGCCTCCACCGTTCGCCCCGCCCTTCGCCTTGGCCGCGGTTCAATCGGTCATCCGCGTCGTCCGCCCGACAACATCAACTCCTCGACGGCAGACACGGGTCGCAACTTCGACCTGCGCCTGGTTAGCCGCGCCGGAGTAGTCGTTGCAGCAGGCAACAGCAGCAACGTCAACGGCACCCTTCAGTTGTTCTATGGGAACACATGGAGTGCTCTCTCTGAGAGCTATTGGGACTACCACAATGCCCGAACGGCGTGCCGCCAATTGGGATGGGAGACCGGCGCTGCAGTGGGATCTTCAGGATCCGTTTACGGCAGCATCGCCGGGCCCGTCATGTCCTTGTACTTCGAGTGCGGCTGGCGGGAGAATCGGCTCCTGGACTGCCCCAACTGGGGTTGGTACGGCAGCTATGGTATTTTGGCAAACGAAGCAAGAGCCTATAACCTAACCGCTGGGGTGCAATGCAGAAATGGTAGGTGTGGCTGGAACGATCGATTACGCGGAGTCAGTGCGTGGGGATGGACGAATACATGGCGAAGCACGCAACTCCGTCCTCTATCTATACACACCAGTAGTATTATACTATTTCTTCGTCCTTATTACCTGCACATCTGGACTAGCTAGCTATGTTCCCGAAACGAAGCATCGTTCACGTTCAAAACAGTCATATGTTACCTTGGAAAATGGAAAAGGCATGCATACACCCGGAGAAATATACCGATGTCCACTGCTTGCTTTGGCGTGCTGCTGAAAGTAAGAAAAAATTTCTTTCTACGTAGCCTAGCTAGGGAAGGACGCATACAAATGTTATTCAAGGCTGGGTACGTGATGGACCTTTCAATTGATGCATCATCCTCCGGTCGTATGTAGTCCTGATGATGATTTTCAAACATTTTGCGTACGATGTGCACGTGCCAGAACTGGCTGGAGAGGGGTCGCTGCGGCTGGTGGGAAGTGCCGTGGCGGGCCGTGGGACGCTCCAAATTTTCCACGGAGGCAAGTGGGGAGTCATCGATAGCAGTTACTGGTACGACTGGCGCTTGACGCGGCAGGCCTGCCGTCAGCTGGGCTGGACGACAGGCGACGCAGTTCTCGACTCCGGATCAGTGTATGGTGGCGCGTCAAATGTAGTCCTCTGGACTGTAGACATCAGGTGTATGTGGTCAGAGAAGCGGCTGGTGGACTGCCCCCGCTTCACCGAGTTCCAGGTGCGTGCGTGCGTGCAGGTGTGAATGCGTGCGTGCGTGGAGAGCAATCCCTGCCTGCTGCCTGCTGCCTGCTGCTGCCCGTACGCGAGGGGTTGGGCACGTTTATAGCGTGTGCCCATCAAGCAGGCCATCCATCCAGGCAAAACGACTCATCACAGCTAGCTAGCTTCGTACGCAGATAGGAAAGCTCCCTAGATAGCCTATCTACTCACTCATCTAGCTGACGCACACGAGCTTATTTCCTGTGCTAGTGTGTTGCACATTATGTAAACTGTGTTAGGAACGTGGAGAAAACGCAGAGTTGACTAGTGCACGCGCGTGCCAGTTGCGACGATTCGCCTAGCGCCTAGCTTGGGAAGGGACGGCCTGTACACCAGGATTGTACCCTTGCATATATAGCATTATGCATGGTAGGAAGGATGTGGGTTGCCTTCAATAATGCGACGGACTAGCTTCAACCGCTTATTGATTGCCTTACTTGGCTGGGACCGGCGGAACGTCGCGCCCTCGCTCGCGCGCATGCTTATGTGCGAACCCAATCAACTTGGATGGCTGCGTGCCGGTAATAAACACATACACAGGACATGGGTCTGGTTCCCACCGGCACCACCTGGATAGCTGGCGTGCAATGCCGCAACGGTGAGCTTCTAATGCAGCAACAGGGTACGGGGCTGCAGCGAGTGTAGCTAGTGAGGACGAACGAAACGCACGCACTCGACATACATGTATGTATGCTTGCGGATTATTAATGGCTTCATATACCGGTAGAGGAAGGGCATGCGAGACTTACTTCTGAACGCAACCTTTTTATTTTTTCATTACCAGCCTGACTGCCGCTGTCGACCAACTTGGAATAAGCAGCAGTGCATTCATGCGTACGTACGTACGTACAGTGCTCCCCAAAAATACTAACCGACGATTCCCAAGCAAGCATGAAGTCAGGAGCATGTCCCAATTATACGCCATTATCCATAAATTTGTGCAATCAAGCAACAGTGAACCCTTCATGATACCAACGATTCTAAATGCCCCATCTCAGAATCGGAGGCAATTCGGCTTGTGGGTGGGGGAGCGAACACTACCGGTCGCGGCATCATCCAGGTCTTCCACCGTGGCACGTGGGGCTCCATCACTCAAGACTATTGGGACTGGCGCGAGGCAAGGGTGGCGTGCCGTCAGCTGGGCTGGACCACGGGTGAAGCGATTGTGGGAGCGGGGTTCAGGTATAACCGCACGGCCGACCCGGTGTGGTACGCTGGGTACAGCTGCGAGTGGTCGGAGAGTCGCCTGGCAGACTGCCGCCGAGAGTATGACTATCAGCTTGCAACAGGCGATGGTACGGACTACCCATATCTTGCCGGACTGGAGTGCAGAAATGGTGAGCGTGTGTCGGGCTGGCAGTGGTTGGTTATTCCGGCGGACAGTAGTTATTCTGTACAGCCGGTAAGCAACACGCAGGTGGTTAGGTAGGTAGGCCACAATATCGGTTTTTAGTCAGCAGCTGGTACGTGCCGTTGTGGGCCCACCCCTATTTTTCCAGAAACCGATGGCCCCGAGTACGCACTGCGGTTGATTGGCGGCCCAACTGCCAATGTGGGCACGGTGGAGGTGAGTTCATGCGTGCAGACCTGCAATCAAACATGCTGAGCAATGAAGCAACACGATGGAGTAATCGAGTATTTAGTGTGCAGTAAAATCATCAGGAACCTCTGCCGCTGCCGCTGTTAAATGCCATTGTAACGCGCACTGCAAATGCTAGTTGTTGCTGCCCCGGGCCCCCTTTTTACAACTGCTGCGCTAGTGGCTATCCATGTGTGTACTGCGGGCATAGATGGGCTACGTACTTCTGACTGGACCGGGGGCGCACCTGCCACCTACACGCAGGTCTGGTACAATGGCACTTGGGGCTCCATTTACCAGTCGTACAGCTGGAGCTGGCGCTCTGCCCGTGTCGCATGTCGGCAGCTGGGCTTCACCAATGGTCGACCCGTTTACAATGCGGTGTATGGTCAAAGCACGGGTGCGGACGGACACCTACGTACCCATGTGTCCAACAGCATTCCATCTATCTATATATTGTTTATTTATCTCCCTATCTAAATGTCTAGATAGTTATCTATCTACCTACATACGTATATCTCTGTCCATGCATCATTGCTTGTAAAATTTTATGTGTGTATGGTCAGGCCACGAAAGGTCCATGCATCATTGCTTGTAAAATTTTATGTGTGTATGGTCAGGCCACGAAAGGGCCGACATAATTGCACCATACATGTATCGATATCCTTTTAAAGGCTCTTATTATTACCTGTCGATGTATTATCCTCATCATCGCTCCCTGGAATCCTTATCCTTGCTTGCTTGGCTTCGTGCTGTGAATGTTATTAGCAGTGTTCTCTTACCATTCGCAACTCTCCTGCCTGTACGTCTTGTGTGTATGTACACACCTACCTATCTATCCTATGTGTGCAGGCCGTATCTGGCTGTCTGATGTGACATGTGATGGAACCGAGCCACGCCTGGTGGACTGCCCAAGATCAGCCTTCTATGACAGTTATTATGGGTCACATGACAGGGATGTGGGCGTCGAATGCAGCACTGGTAAGTGTGGTGGGAGGAGTGTGGGTTGTGCAAGTATGCATCCACACGCACGCACACATCATACAATCGTGTATGTTTGTTGCTTCGTTCAGTGTGCGTGGTCGCACGTGCCATTCGTGATCCCACAACACGTCCGATGTATTCCCCCGATTGCATGCCTTTTCAGATGAGGACCCCGAGCTGGGGTCGGTACGACTGGTGGGCGGATCTGCACCCAACATGGGCCAGGTAAGTGCTGCTGCTGCTACTGGTGCTGCCGCTGCTACCCACGGTGCCATGCTAGACTGGAAGCTACATGATGTTGCAAGCATTGTATGTCTTAGACTTGGTCATATATCAACTATGGGCGAGCTGTTTGTTGGGGATGCACGTAGCATGTACAACCATGCATTGTGTGTGCGTGAAACCCAAAATAAATAAATAATGTGCCCGGCCGGCAACCTGCTGTTTGTCTCATGTACGGCACGCAGGTGGAGGTTTTCTTCAACGGCTCTTGGGGTGCTGTGTGCGACAGTGAATTCTCCCGCTCAGATGCCACCGTGGTTTGCAGGTGGGTATATTGTGCGTGCGCCGGTGGGTGCAGGAATAATGTATCAGTACGGTGGGAGGGCGCAGATGGGTAGGGTTGGTCCGGCGGGGCCCTACTTTGCCGACCATTAAGTCTCTATGACGGTGCCCGCATTGCATGTCACACAAACGCTTTCCCCACAAGTTCACTTTTGTCGTACCGTTTTGAACAAAAGCTTTGTACAATTGTATAAGCATCGCCGCATTCTGACGTTGTTGATTGCTGTCTGGAAGCTCCAACACGTCTCACTCTTCGCTGGCCTAGATTGACGTACTGAAAACATTGCTTACATACCTACATCCCACCGACCCGATGTCTGGCACAAATATAAGGAACGCACCTTTATTTTTTTTACCTACATACGTGAGCTATTATTCCTTAGACATCGCCAATATTTTATACTGCCGTTCGTTCATCGACATACGTACCTTGAGATATATATGTACCACGACGACCACGAGCGAACTGCACGTTGCTTGACGCGCAGGCAACTCGGCTACCCTGGAGCCGGCAGCCTGCTGCAACCCAGCCCCGGCCGCCAGGGCCGGGCCTGGATGAATGTGCTTTACGCACCCATTTGGGCGTCCGCGCTGACCTGCTTCGGAAATGAGTCGCGGGTGCTGGACTGCGAACCGACCTTCTCCACGTACTACTCCTGGTGTGGCAACTCTGCGTCGGTTCTTTGCAGTTTGGGTACGTACGTATGGGCGTTACACGCACGGGGGCAGCAGCGGGCACGCACGTAGCGAATTGGGAACGGGCAATTACTATTTGTACGTATATCGTTGGGTTGACAATTTCTTGGCAGTTGAACAGCCATAGCTCGCAGTATCAGCATTTAATTTCAGCCAGCATGGCAGCCCGCCGGCTCCCACGTTGGTCCTCGCTGTGCGCGCGTATACTGATGTGCGTGTGTATTGATGTGCTTGCAGATCCGTTGCCGCTCGAGGGCAGCCTCCGGATCATCGGTGACGACGGTCCCAACAGAGGCATGCTGCAGATGTTTTACTACGGCCAGTGGGGTGTCATAGACCACAACGAGTAAGTTGGCTTTTGCGCGCGAACAGCAGGCGAACGTGTGCGTTTGTTGGTCGACGGGATGCGGAATCAAATGTTGCACCGTGGCTGCCACCTACCAGCGAGCTGCTGATGATGAGCGAGCCGGCACAGAGTGAAAGCGTAGCGAGGCGTAGCGAGGCGCCTCCGTCGTCCCGACCAGCCACTCGTACTCCTGCCAATTGCACCTCTCTCATCTGGCGAAGTTTATATCAATACCTGCGCCTAACTATCTATAAGTCCAACTTAAGTATCGATGGCATCGACTGCGTGGAACGCCCTCGCGCCCGTTTACAGGTTCGACTGGCGGGATGCTCGGGTGGCGTGCCGGCAGATGGGGTTCCAGAACGGTCGGCCCACAGCCTTCTCTGTGTACGGAGGAGGTGAGGAGCAAGGAGGCGCAAGCAACTTACTTCACTCGTTGCTTGCCAACACATGGCTTTATGTTTAATTGTCCCATCTTGCGTGCGTGTGCGTGACAACATTTGCTTTGTCCTCTCCTCTCAACTACACAGGGCGCATTATATGAAGGCTGCAGCAATTGTATTGTCTGTCTGATACGTTAGAAGCACTTGCGATGGCATAGCTACCTAGATACGTAGCTGTTGGCTGGCTGGAATATATGTGTAACTTGCTTTGCTTGCTTGTTCGCAGGCACCAACATGCCCCGCTTTTTTGGTCGGGTCGACTGTGTCGGAAACGAGTCGCGCTTGCTGGACTGCCCCCGGACATCAGAGCCCTATTTCAACTCCATCATCCCGACATACGACGCGTGGCACACCGCCGGCGTGATCTGTTCCTCGGGTGCGGCGGACGAGCAGGGGGTGCCGGCGGGTGGCTGCAAGGTTGCTTGCTTCCTGCTCGGGCGGCGAGCAGTATATGTTTTATCCATCCGCATCCGTCCCATCAGGGTGCATCGATGCACGTTATCCTAAAACGCGATACATACGAGATAATTCCATTCCCTGGCGTTTTGTTTAGATCTACGGCAGGGTATATAGTGTTCATATGTTTGCGCCGCTTTGCATCAGAACCGGTACCCTACTTACTACCGTCGCCCGGCGGGCGGGGCCGTGTATTGCACTGCTATCTTTCAGCCGGCACCAGCACTACTCTTTCAGCCGGGCGGCGCGGCGGGCGCTGAAGCAAACCACGCTCCCTAGCGTCTCGCAGAAATCTGCCGCACGCAACCTCATACCTACCTATGATCCCGCAGATCCGGATCCCGCTCCGGGCAGCTTGCGCCTGGTGGGCGGTCCTGTGGCGTGGGCCGGGCGGCTGGAGGTTTGGTCGGAAGGAAGCTGGGGCTCAGTTTGCAGTTACTCCTTCACACGCGCAGCTGCCCGAGTGGCGTGCAGGCAGCTGGGGTACACCGGGGGGAGGTACGTGCGATTACAGCTAGGTGTATTGAGGCGGCAGCGGAGGCTAATTGCCTGCGTGCGTTGCTGTGTTGACTGAAAGGCGACACCGTTTGCATCGGGCGGCCCTTACACGTATTTGTGACAGTGTCCTCCATAATTTCGATGCGTTGTACGTGTCTCGCGCTCCCTGCCAGCGAACGCAAGTACTTCATTTCACAATCTCGTGCGCGCAGGGCGCTGGGAGTAGGTGTATTTGGCGCTGGGTTCGGATCCGACTACTACACCTCGTTGCGGCAGCCCACTTGGATGAACTACGTTACCTGCAAGGGCGACGAGGAGCGGCTTGACAAGTGCACTTACGGAGCGGAGGGCTGCTGGGACGGGTCCAGCATTGGCCTTTGGTGTAATGCTGCGGCCGGCGGCGGTAAGCAAACGGAAACGTACCTGGGGGCACGCAGCCAAGTCCATCCAAAGAGTGCGGTGATGATAAGGCCTAGATAGGCTTCAACTGGATAGGCTTCAAGTAAGGTTTTTCGTGTAAGACCAGAACGATCAGGCACGCGCCATGCATGTTAGGTTAGGCCGTTGTACTGACCCCAGGGCTCAGAACATTACATACTACGCTGGTATGGGCCAGCAGGGACACTAGTGTCCCTGATCATGAGAGATGGATGGAGGGTACGTTCATCGTCGCTGCGTGCGCCAGTGTGCACCGCGCAATGCACAGTCGACGTTGCATTCGTTGTCTCGCACCTGGACATCTTCCAACCCACGCGTCGGTGCAAACATCGCGGGATACCTCTGCGTTGCATCCCCGCCGGTGGTCATCGCCAGAAAAGGATCGTCGTTGTCGTCCACTGCAAGCACATCATTACCCAGCTTCTGCCGCTTTCGCTGCCGCCTGCTTCCGCCGCTGTAGTTGTCTCTGAGCCACCTGATGGCGCTGTACGACTGGCGGGCGGCCCCGGCCCATGGGCAGGACGCGTGGAGGTGTCCTTCGCGGGGGTGAGTTCTCCATCGCCGCCTTAAGAAGGAAACACACTTACGTTTAGGACGCAGAAACGAATAGTTGCCATGCCTGGAGTAGAGTACGCACGCGCCTGGAGTAGAGTATGCGTGCATGGTCTAATCCAGCGGTGGCGGAAGCGATGCCGAACAATCGTCATACATGGCGTCCCGATCCTCAGGTAGTTGGAGTAGGCGGTTAGTAGTTTAGGCAAACGGGATGCCGTATGTGTGCCATGCGTGGATGGTCCGTGCGAATATTGTGCGTGGCAGACATCGCTATCGATCGAGCTGCAGGACGAATGTATGGTTGGGCCGGAGTCCTGTTGTCGATTATTCCCGGACATACAGCTAGCACACAGGGCATACAGCTAGCACACAGGACATATATACACGCACGCGTGCTGAGCTGTACCGCTGTCCACAATATCCCTACCTATCAAGTTATCGCTGCGTTGCAAACGTACGAGTGTCGTTGTCTCTATCGGCAATCGTTGCTCCTTACACACGATTGCAGGTGTGGGGCACAGTCTGCGCCTATGAGCTCACAGCCCTGGATGCCCAGGCAAGTAACATCGATCCTTACTTACGAGCGCGCGAGCTGACCAACGAACTTTGCTGCTGCATGCTCGGGAACTAATGTACAGTCGTTCTAACGACGACCAGACCCTTGCAGCGGCTGCAGCCATACAATATACGACCACAACGGTCCACGCACAACCAGTGCCTACAGGCCGGCGTGGTGCTGGGCCCGGTGTGGTCGTCAGCCCTGGTAACCTTCGTCCGGTATTCCTTTCGTAGGTCATTTGTCGACAGCTGAACTACTTTGGTGGACGTCTTACCACAACAACTACCATTACCAATTACGGAGCAGCTGCTGACGGCGTCCCCATCTGGCTCCGAAACATGGGCTGCAACGGCAGCGAGACGTCTATCACCGAGTGCCCCAGGGGGATGTCTTGGGGCGAGGGCGGCTGCGGCTCGGGCAGGGGCTGGGACCACTACAGCTACGACACGGGCATTATGTGTGACCAGCTCCAGCAAGGTGCGTGCGCGCGTATGTGCGTATTCTGGCGGCGGGGCTCGCTCAAGCAACCGACGCACGTCTTCGCTTGTTGCTTGCTTCTCTTGGCTCGTTCGGTGGTGCGGGCATACAGGGGGGAGACCCCCTCAGTTCCCCAACACACGCTAGGGCTACGCCCAGCGACACTATTATTATTATTATTATTCTCTTGGCTCGTTGCATTCCAGGTGGTGGGGGTAGCTAGCCCCCCCCCAGCTGTCGCGAGCCCTTCCGTTATCATGTACGCACAACTAAGTGGCACCTGCCGAATTTGTTGCAACAAACGACCAGTTGTTTACTTAAAGTGCTTACTACGCATCTGCTTACTTGTGAGCCATCAGGTGTGCTGTCGCAACTGGAGGTCGACTCGGGGCAGCAGGACCCAGCCAAGCTAGGCGATAGCTGGCAGGTGAGCGTTGGGTCGTCGTCAATTGCCTACCTGTGCTGCCGCAATCAGTAGCAGCACCTGGCTGGATGTTATATAGACACGTGTGCGTGATGGACGACGCCGCGGTGGGCTGCCAGCAGGCGGGACAGCACCTAATCAGGACACACGAAGGTCCGGGCCGCCGCAGTTGCTTGATAGGAGCAGCAGCTGGCCAGAGGATAGGCACGTGTGTGGACGACGGCGGCGGTGTGCGCGTAACGAGTCGTCCATATGCACATTGTTTGCTTAACAATTCAACCCGCCCAACCATTAACGTACCTAAGCCCGAGAGGGTGAGCTAGCGGTTGGTTGGTTGGTCGGTTGGTTGGTTGGTTGGTTGGTTCATGTTACGCACGGGCGCCGCTCCGCCGCACGCTCTCACAACTGCTTCACATCAGCCCAATGGAGCGCCCCTCACGTGCGTGTAAGGGCATCGCCCTAACCTCCTGATGGCAAAGGCATGCGCACAGTGCAACCGAATACCTCTTTGTCTGCTGTGCTTCAACAGCAGTTCGCGCTCGGATTTATCCTAACCCAACCGGCTCCACCCCTTCCTTGCTTCTTGGCCACGTTGATGGGTGGCCGGCAGGCTCCGCTGCGTTGCCCCGAGTCCAGTCTCCCCTCCGGCCTCGCACTGCAAGTCGACAACCCGCCCTGGGATGCCGGTTACGGTAACGACAGCGCCGGCGTGATTGGCTTCAACCTGCAGTGCTACCAGGTGGGGGGCTGCAGGCAAAGATGGGGGGCGTTCTGCGACGTAAGGGTTGATGTCTTCCTTCTGGCGCACATCCCACAGCGCATGACTCAGCAATGCAGTACAACCGATCGCTATTCATGACGGACGGTTGATGTGCATCAGCGCGCGCGCCCGCAACCTAAGGGGCCCAATCGTGCGTATCACACACGTCGAGCGCACATTTGCCAGAACACAAGCCACAGCGAGCTTGCGTTCGGGCGAACCCATCTGTTTTGGGAGCAGGAAACCACTGACGTATGTTCAAATATTATTTCGTCATTCCGATGCCGCTGCTGGATTCGTGTCGCAGGACGCATTGCTGGTGTCGGTCCAGCCGCCTGAATCCACATGGCCGTGGTCGTACGTCGGGACGTGGGGGCCGAACCGCACCTGCGCCGTCAACACAACAACCACAGCGACGGGCACTGTTGCCGTACTACCGTACTTCACGGGCGCCCGCCTCCGTGTGCTCGGGGCACTGAACGACTCGACGGACGCCATCGACGAGATGGGCGTAACGGACGTCGAATTCCAGTGCAGGTAGTTGGGAAAGTAGTTCTGGGTCTTAACGCGTGCACTGCTATCCACCCATCTCCAGATCGATAGATGGATGGGCCTGGCATACATGTATGCAGCATGTGCGTCCTGCGCCTGCATCGATGCATCGACGGTGATGACTGCATCGACGGTGATGACTGATGATGACTGGTGTTGTGGGGAGCTCGATGTGTTTATCCCCATGTGTTTAGCACGGGATGGGGGCAGGACCCTTGACATGCCCCGCCACCGACACATGCTCCGCCGCCGCCTGCTCGTATGACTTTGAATGCCTGCTGCTGCATCCCCATTTTACGTCCTTGCACCGCCCCTCGTATTGCTCACAGCGACGGCCGGACCGTGCTAGGTGGTGGCCTCGCCAAGGGGGTGTGGGGCCAGTGGGCCACATGCCCCGCTGGCAGCGTGGTGTGCGGTGTGGCGATGCGCCTCCGGGCTTGGGCGGGAGGCGGTCTGCAGGTGATGGTGGTGGTGATGAGGCGGCGGCGCGCTGCGTGCTGCTGCTGTCGGACGTCTAGATAGGCGAGGAGCATTAGCATTAGCAATGGGTCCCATGCACAGTCTACCGGTAGATTCCATCTGCTGGTGGATAGCAGCTCGATGCGAAAGGCGTCTCGCTCGGTCGGTGGCATGTGTGACGAACCGTGTGCATTGATTGATTGCTGTTGCTGCTGGGGGGCACCTCGGCGTGCAGTAGTAGGCAAGCCCAGCGGTCGTGTGGCGTACGTAATTAGCGCAATAAGTAAAAATGTGCCCCTCGCCTGCCTGCCTGCCTGCCTGCCCACACCTGCCTCTGCCTGCTAGCACACCGACTAGGCACCTTCACCCCGCTCACCCACCCGTGTGGACAGGGCACCTACGATGACACCGGACTGACCGGACTGCGGCTGTCCTGCTGCGCTATGCCCATCGGTGGGTGGATTGCGTCGAGCGATCGAGCGAGGGTCATACTTGTTTTTTTCCCGCCATCAAACAAAGAAGCACCCATTCACCGCAGGTGGGCCTAAAAAGGACTGGCCAAAGCATTATTCTATTTATGCGCTCTGCTCTAGTAAGCCCCCATGCATCATCATCATGTAACCTGTGAAGCCAAGCAACATGCCCGATATGGACGTACCCTACATCGGTTTGGAGACCAGCGGCGGCCTTTTTCTCTGTACATTTGTTGGGACTCCTAGATGACTGTCCATCTTATGTTTACGAAGGAGTCGCGTGTGGCATGCTTTGTGCGTGTGGGTCCCTCCCTTCGTGTTGCGCGCTCAGGGTTCGAATCAACGCGCGCTCGGCGCATCGTTCGGCTGGCGGGCGGCACCTCCACTATGGAGGGCCGCGTGGAGGTGCTGGCTGCGGGCACCACCACCTGGGGGCTTATTCACACGGACGGCTGGGACGCCAGGGACGCGCACGTGACGTGCCGGGCGCTGGGCTGGGCCACCGGTCGTCCAGTGCCTAATGCTGGCTACATGTACGGCTTCGGGCTCCTCCCCTTCCTGTACACCAACATAAATTGCAAGGTGAGCCCTATCTGTCATGGGTTGGGCTTTGTGGGATGCCAACTTTATATGTGGCGTGTGGATCCACTAGGCCCTCGCCGACATGACAAGCATGGATTCGAATAAAGACGGCTTGTATGTGTAGCCTGGCTATCTAGGACGGACAAAGCGCGCCGCTCGCTGTTGATGATCGTCTTAAATGCCTGCTGCTGTCTGCTTGCTTCGTTACAGGGTACGGAGACTACATTGAGGCAGTGCCCGGTCGGGAACTGGACCTATCCCCCTGGAAACTACTATAGGGGAGATGCAGCGGGTGTCATCTGCAGCGCGGGTACGTGTTCAGCGAGATGACGTCGGTTCAGCCGATGCAATTATTGTTGCCAAGCCTTCGTTCATTGCTGCTTGCTGGGCGGGCGGGCACTTCTATCTTCAGCAGGCTTCCATACATGCCCGCTCGACATCCGCTTTCTCATTTGAATCCGTACCCATACCCGGCACTTAATGAGGTCGGTCTCAGGACAGCGAGCGAGATGGTTGCGTGCGTGGGTGGACTCTTTGGCAAAGGCGCGCGTCAGATGCATGATCATAAGTTCATAACGACGTGGCGTCGAATAATCGCTTTCTACTCGCTCTTCTGCCCACTGCCCCGCCCCCCACCTGCAGTTACACCTCCTGCCTGGGGTACGGCACGACTGGCCGACGAGCTAGGGGGGACCGCCATGTCGGGCATTGCCGGCCGTGTGGAGGTGTACTGGAACTACGCCTGGGGCACTGTCAGCAAGGGCTCCTCCTGGGACAACAAGGCGGCTACCGTAGTGTGCAGGTAGATAGATAGATAGACAGCTAGATAGATAGACCGCTAGATAGCCAGCCAGCTGGGTTCACTGCGCACGCCCTTGCTGATTAGCGACATTTTGGGGGCTTCCGCTTGCTGGCGTGCTGGCTGTATGTCATGTAGGTTTTTAAATAGTATGCCGGTGCGTGGTGCGGGCATATAGTGGCGGAGTCCGCCCCTCAGTTCCCCACCCCATTCATAACACGCCAGGCTCCGGCCGGCGTAGTATTGTTATTATTATTTGGACAGTGTGAGGACACGCGTGCGGACGACCTGCCGACATTCCGCTGCTACGACCTATGTATGTTATCGCAGGTCGTTAGGCTATCAATGGGGCGCCGCTGCGAGTGGCGATGATTTCGGTGGGTTGGCCCCCACAACTCCTCAAGCTGTCGTGGCAAACGAAGTGGACTGCAAGGGAACCGAGGCGACGCTGGTCCAGTGCGCCAGCCAGGGCTTCGGCACATATCAAATCGACCACATGTACGACGCGGGAGCAGTCTGCACAAACGGTGAGCGAGGCTGCATTTTTAAACCAGCAGACTGTTTGCCTGCTGTGTGAGTACACAACGTGATCGGCCTGCAGCTACTGCAGGCGCCCTCGCGCGCAACACGTCGCTGGGGCCCCTGCCTCGGGCCCCTGCCTGGGTTCATCCTAATCGGCAGCAGTGAATTTACCTTGAAGCAAAAACATACATGTTAAAGACGGGAACTGTAGTGAGGGGCTTAAACTACCTCCAGAGAGGAAAGGTTGGCAAGGGCTTGACGGCGCGACAGCGAAAAGGAAAGCCAACCAAGCATGTAGCTACGGATTCCTGTTTCCTTGCATGCATGCCGGAGTTCGGTTAGCTTTGCTGGGGGAACAGAAACCTCCAAATAACCCAACCTACTGACATCCCTCCGTCCATGCTTGCACAGAGAAGCCATTTTCCAGTTGACGCCCGTGCGTGCGCTCGTACTGCATTTTACGGCTCATTGCATCCCGCCCGCTCACTGGACAGACACGTTGCCGAAACCCGGGGACATTCGGTTGCGCAACGGGGCCTCTCCATCGGAGGGCCGGGTGGAGATCTTCCTCAACTACACGTGGGGCGAGATAACCTTGTTTTCGGAGACGTATGGCTGGTCGACCTTCCCATATTACTTCGACGACTTTGATGCCAGCGTCGCGTGTCGTCAGCTGGGCTACAAGCGTGGACAGTCACGAGCCGGAGCAGGCTGGGGCGGCGACTACACTAACCGCCCCGTATGGCTGAGTGACGTCATCTGTAACGGCACCGAGACCTCTCTACTGGGGTGCCTGCCGGGCGCCAACAACAACACCTGGCGCAGCCGCTCATGGAACTACGGTGTCTACCCTGCTGGCGTCATGTGCCGAGCGGGTGCGTAGGATGCGTGGGAGCGTAATAGGTGTGCGCGCGCGCATCGGCTTGGTTCGTTTCGTCCGTTATTACTTTACCTACTTTTTGGCAGTTGCTCTTGTGGTGCTGGTCTCGCTCCGTCTTTCTTCCTCAGTTGGGGTAGTCATCATAGGCGTCAGCCGCCATGGCACCGGTGAAATCTTGGTAGGGGTTGGAGAGACGAAATATTTTGCTTTGGCGTCTTGAATGCGGCGCGGAATGAGCACATCGCAACTTGCCACCATCCAATCCTCGGTGTTCCCCACCGTCCCAACGCTAGCCCGTTTGCCTCAATCCTCCTACCACCATCAATCATCTGCCCACCAGATACCATACCCGACGGCCAGCTGCGCCTGGTGGGATCATTGGCGCCACAAATGGGGCGTCTAGAGGTGGCAGTGGGCGGCCAGTGGGGCTCAGTCGACCTGACCGGCTGGGGCTGGCCCGAGTCGCACGTCGCTTGCCGTACCCTCGGCTTCAAGAGTGAGTGCGTGTATGTTTAATTGCCGGCGCAGTGTGTAACAGCCGTAAATATGTGGCCTACCACGAAGACGGTCATCCCAGGCCTTGAATGAACACATACAACCCCTGCATGTGTTCATTTTGGGTTGTTCGTTTTCCGTTGAATTTCACGGCTTCTTAGCGGTAAATTAATTAACATACCCGCTGGACGTGTTCACAGGCGCATACGATATGAAGCCTGGTATGGGGGAGGCCAGCTATCCAAGTGACATGTCGCTCCCAATGTGGCTGTCCGGAGTCAAGTGCGGCGGCTCTGAGACGTCACTGGCCGATTGCCAGGGAGGCAAGACGTACGGACCATCCTTGAGCAGTCAACAGCAGTACGGCCAGCCAGTGACAGATGATCGGCGAGTAATCCTGACCTGCTCGAACCAGGAGCCGCCAGCTCCCCTGTCGATGCGCCTCACTGGAAGCACGGTGCCGTACGTCGGCCGCCTGGAGGTGCGGTGGAGTGGGTGTGGGAGTTTACCGCCAAGCCGCCGCGTGTGCAGCCAATGCAAGGTGGCACATCGTAGGCGTGCGTGCGTGCGTGTACATGAATGCTATATGCATCGTGATGGGTTAAATACAGGCAGGTGGCATCGACGTAACTGGCACGACTGCAGGCCTGCACACGTGGTATGATGTACACGCACATCTACCAGGTGCCACCTCGCATGACCCTCCCCTGGCTAATCTTGCTTAACGGCCGCCGCGTTGACTGCTGCTGCAGGTTTGGTGGGCCGGCTCGTGGGGAACCCTGTCGTCGACAACCAACCCTTACAGCGGAATAGCTGCCCGTTTTGGGGCACAGGAAGCTGCGGTAGCATGTCGTACACTGGGTACGTAATTAAGGGCTCGGGCGCAAGCTGGCCTCAAGGTGTCCTAATTAGGACCTAGCCAGCTGACCCACGAACCGCTTGCACTTCCCTGGACAGGTTACGAGCCTCTGTACGGCAACACATCGGACGTGCTGCGTGCTGATGGGTTCCTGGTACGTAATTGCCGTACGCGTATGTATTACTGGGTCGATCTCGCAGCTGAGCGTGGGCCATTGCACAAAACTGCTGCCGCCTAACTGCCGCTGACACCGGAGCGAGGTGGCAAATCACTGCAAATCCGACGGTCGGTGCTCGCAATTTCATCCTCCTGTCCAACCTTCAATTCCGTGCAGGAGCCTGCCTCAAGGTTTCCCATCCACTACTACAATCTGACCTGCACTGGCAACGAGCAGATGTTGTGGGATTGCCAAGGCTACGATGGCACCGCAGGGCGCACGGACTTCGGCTTCATCGTGTCTGGGTCCTATGTCGACCCCAGATATGGACAATGGGTGGACGAGTTAGGCTTGCATAGCTCCGACGTTGGAGTGGCCTGCCGAGCGCCGTCCAACAGTGAGTGACTGCCCAAGGGACGAGCCTGCATGCCGCAAAACGTGATGTATGAACAGATAGAAGGATTTACCGCGCCTACCCTCGCCTCGCTTGTGCCCACAGTTACAAGGTCGCCGCCTCCTCCGCCGAGGCCACCACCCAAGCCACCATCGCCTCCCAGCCCCAGACCACCGAGTCCACTGCCCCCCAAGCCGCCCAGCCCCTCGCCTCCTCCGCCCCTGCCCCCCAGCCCCCCTCCCAACCCCGCTCCCCCGAGGAGCCCGAGGCCGCCACTCCCAAGACCTCCGGAACCGCCCAACCCACCACCGCGTCCACCAAGCCCTGGACCCTGTACGTTGGGTTGCAGCGCAACGGGGTTGTAGCGGTGTCTGTCAACTGAATAACGTCTTGGAAGTTACGGCCACGTGCTTCATGTGCATATTTGCGCACCGATTTCCCGCAAAACGTGTCGCGATGATCCAAACAACCTTGCATGCCATATATGTGATGTAATTCTTTCGATCGTTACTACGTCGTCTGGGGCAGCGACTGTGCCAAGCATTAACTCGCCGCGAACGTACTTGGGAACGCCGGTACTTGTCGCACTTAGCTTTACCCGCACTAAGCGATGCGACCCCCTGTCGCTGTCCCTGCGCTCACTCTCCTCTTGCAGCACCCCCGTCGCCGGGTCCACCGCCCTCCCCGCCGGCCCCACCGTCACCCCCGTTGCCTCCACCTCCGCCTGGGCCTCGCTTCGAGGTCACGGTGGTCGTGCCTAGCGTGCTTCCGCTGGCGGGCGGCACACTGACAGTGGCGGGGCGCTTTGATGTGGACACCAACGAAGGGTCAGGAGTTGTGTTCGCTTGCCGATTCATCCTCACAGACCCAGTAACGGGATCCGTCCAGCGATCCAACGTTACCGTAAGTGGCTGCTCACATACATGCCACTACTGCTCGCTCTACATACATATTACTGTCGCTGCTATCCACCGTAAGCTGATTGATATCTGCAGCTCAAATCGCCATTCCTCTTGGTGACAGAAGCCTCTAACTCAACTTCTAACTCAACCTCTATGTTTTACGTTACTGCATAGCTGCCCAGGCTTGCGTAATAAACACGTACTTGTGCCTGGATATGTTTCTTTCCCGCTTGACCGCTGGCACTTCTCGATTGGCTCAAGCAACTGACTGGCCCTCCTGGCAACCTTCCTCCTGGCCAGGCCGTTCGCTCCTCGAGCTCCGCGCTGCTCTGTCAGGCCCCTGTCCCCGCCAGCTCCGCCGCAAGCCTGCAGCTCAACGTGTCACGCACCCCAGCACGGCCAGGGATGGGCGCTCGCCCCGAAGTTATAGTGTACGGCGATTTCATCACGTGAGTACGATGTCCACTGACTGCAGGCTGGGCGCGGATACGTGCGTGGTGTCACACCAGGGGGTTTGGAGTGCGTTGGGCCGGGGTTCCCTCTCGTCTCTCCGGATGTTTGCCTTGGATGTTTGCTGTCAGCAGCCCGTCCTGATTGCTTCAACGAAGCAATCTGAAAAACGCGTTCCCGCCTCGTTCTGGAATGTTCTGTTGCAACGACAGGTACTACGGGCCATGCCCGCGCGACTGCAGCGACCACGGTATTTGCCGGCTGGGTGTGTGCACCTGTAACCAAGGCTGGACGGGCAGGGACTGTGCCACTGAGGTGCCGCTGCTGCAAATTTTGAACGTTGAAGGTGCGATCATGCGGGTTGTTATTTCCCACTTGCGCTTTCAATGCCACCCGACCTGGCTCCTGCCCTGAGCGGGCAGCTTGGATAGACTATATGCAGAGACCTACTGTACTGGGTATATGTGCTGGATCGTCTGGGTAAAAAGGGGGAGTGTTTGGGTAGTCTGTTAAGTTCATCACCTTCAGGATAATGGCAGCAGATCTATTCAGTATGTGAACAACAGCATGGATCCTTGGTTGCAGGTGGCGCCGCGCCAGGAGGCCGGCTGACGCTTACTGAAGGGACGAGGTGGACCGCTCAGCCTCGCCTCGCCGTCGAGCTGCGAGTCGCCTGGATTCTGTCCACTGCCTTCACCGGCATACGCATCAATGAAACCTCGGGCGCCCTAGTGTGGCCAGCGGCCGCTGTTTGGGACATGGGCGGCTCTCCAATCCTCCTGACCGTGTCTGCCGTGGCTTACGATGGACGAGCCACATCGTACAGCTTCTACATCTCTGTCATGCCGCTGTACGGCATTGCCGAGCTGCGGTTGTCTTCGGGTTCCCGTGTGGTCCCAGGCAGCCGAGTGGCCGTGACTGGTCGGGTTGCGCTGACCCTGCAAGCGATTGCTGCGGGTAAGCTGACGACGTCACTGCTCGTGTTTTTTGCGAACGCAAATCCTGCAAGAATGTAATCCCGTCCGACTCGGTGGACTAGTAGTTGTATGATGTGGAGACTGCTAAGAAGCCCCGCTCGCCATGCATTGGTGCCCCCCAGGTGCCAACACGGCCACGCCGTTGTCAGGCTTGCCAGTGCGAGTGCTCACCCGGCAACGGAGCGCATTGGCGGCGGCAGGGAGCACAGACCCTGCGTTAGAGGGTTTCCAGGAGCTACCCTGCAACACAAATGTGAACGGCTCGTTCTCCGCTGACTGGCAGATCCCTCAGAGCTCCCGCGGGTGAGGGCAGTGAGCGACGGGCCGTGTGGGCTCATGCTTCGGGCAAGGATGATGCTCCATCCACACTTTGATGGCCCCGACTTCGGTGTCTCGCCTGAGAAATCCTTCTCAACATGCTGCACACAGGTTGCAGGAGGTGTTTGCTCTGCACCCCATGGCACCGGTGGATGAGCTGGCGCCGGCCCCACCCGACAACGGCACGGCCCTCTTCCAGCGGAAGCTCATTCTGTCAGTCCCCTTCATCTTCGCCTCCATCAACCGCGATGTTGGCCTGGATCCGCGCTACGCGCTGCCGACGCTGCTGATGGACCCGGGCCGCAGTGTGCAGCTGGACCCCTTCGCGCGCCTCGTCGGGTCCTTGGAGGTGAGATCGCGGAGGGCAGGAAAGCGGCGCGGTACCAGGATTGCAGCTTTGCAGGGTGGAGTGATGAGCGACTGATGGACTGACTGCTCCGAGAAAGGGGTAGCGCACTGTTCCCTGCCGGCCTTGCTGTTTTTTGCGGCGGCAGCTGAGCATGTGTGTACACCCCTGCCAACGACTGTCTTCCCGCCACGTCCCTCGTGGCCAACCAGGACCTTCGCCTCGCGGTCGCGACGGTGCGGCTGAGGCTGGTGGCCTTCTCTGGGCCGCTGCCCAACCTGCAAGCTAACGCCAGCCTCTCCGATGGCGCGCCTGTTCCTCTGTGTGGTTCCTTTGTGACGGACGCAACGGACTCGGAGACTGCCGCTCTGTGCCAGGGCGTGCAGAACGCGAGCGCGCCAACGTCCCCGGGGTCGGTCGGTCTGCGGCTACGCGTGCAGACCACTTTAAACGTTGGATCGGGAGCCACGGAGTACGAGGTGAGCGGTGCTGGACTCGGTGGGCTGGCCACGATCTAGGCACTTAGCCCAGGCTGTGTCGTATGTCGGGCAACGTACGTCATCGATCCATGTCAACACTAAAGCGTATATTATTGTAGTTACTATTACTGCGTATCCGGAACAAGGTTGAATCGTCCGACTTTGTCACGCAATTAAAAGCTACAGAAAGTCTAAATTCTTCCAGTACTGTCACGAAACCAGCCAAAGCGCCGTAGTACATGGCTGCTGACGATACGCCCTTCTGTTTCCGCGCGCAGCTGTCGATCGACCTCCGCGGCGGTGTCAGCGGAGCCTCTGTCACCCTGCTGATGCGGGTGCTGGTGGACACGGAGCGGGTGCTGCTGGTGGCAGAGCCCCAAGGGCGCCTGTCGGTGGTGCTGCCGCCTGGGGGTGCAACCAACGTGCACCTCACCATCACGAACAGGGGCAACGTCGCGTCCGGGTGAGACTGGCGGCTTGCAGACTTCTGCCAGCAATGAACATCCTGTGCCTTGGGGTCGGGCCGGGCTGCTGCTGCTGCGAAGGCTCCTCTTGCCCGACCACCCTAGCATCGATGCCCTCTATCTCATCGGTGCCCATGTAATCTGCTTGGCCTCGGCAAATTTTATCCACCTCTTGGTTCAGAACTGCTGATGCCCTATATCCCTCTCCCCCCCGCAGGACTCTGAACCTCCCTGCAGTGCCCGCCGGCTCATGGTTCGTCCCGCTGACGCCTCTTCCGATGGCCGCACTAGCCCCGGGAGCGTCAGCCTCCCTGGAGTTTCGTCTGGCGGCTCCGGTGACCTCACGCCTCGCTGACGTGTTCAGCGCCGCCACCGAGCTGCGGGGCAGTGGCGGTCGTGGCTCGGTGGCGCTTTCACTGCAGCTGGCGATCGCCTCAGAGCCCACTGGCACTCTGGAGGTGATGGTAGTTGACGAGTACACCACGTATGACCCCGCTCAGCCCCGGGTTGCTGGGGCCAGGCTAATGGTTCGATCGCAGGACGACGGCGCTGTAATCGCAAGCGGAGTGGTAAGCTGGCCGACGGAGTAGTGGCTGGGAGCAGCCGTGCAGTACACGCACGCTGGCCTAAAGTTGAGGACCCTAATATGCTCCTCCTTCCGCAAACTAACCCACAACATGTTCCTTGCAGACGGGCGCCGACGGTATCGCCACTTTTGAGAACCTGACGGCGGGCTACACGTACAGTGTTGACGCCTTCAGCTCCAGCCACGCCTCCGCAACCCGCACAGTTACTATCACCGGTAGGTGCGGTTTATCGACGGATGGGAGTCGACGGCTGGGAGTCGACGGTGCAGCAGATGACCAGTTGCCAAGAGCCGGCGAGGCGAGGCGAGGCCGCAGACGGCTCATCGAGACCTGACTCGCTCTCACCCAGCAGCCCTACAGTGCTTTGGTTATTATACGGCGGTCGGAACTCGGAAGGGTATCATGCTGCTACCTCTTATATGTTCATCTGCCTTTGACACAGCTGTACCAGCTCTGTTTGTTTTTACCTTATTGGATGGACGCATGGGTGCACTGCAAACTTACCTCTGAAACGTACAGCGTTGAACTGAATGTATGGCACTTTCTCCCACCCACAAAATGCCGCAAATACAGGCGGGCTGCGCAGCCTTCGCATCTTCATGTCCCGTAGCGCCGTTCGCGCCACGTTCACAGTCGTGCCTACCACCTTCCAGGAGGAGGTGACGTTTGTGGTGAACGTGGAATTCATCACCTTCGTGAGTGTGTGGCGGGCGGGCTGCAGCTAGCGGACAGCCTCGCCGTCAGTGCGATGAGTGCACACACGCACACAAACTGCCTGCTAGTTATTATTCCTTCATTCGTGGCTTCTCCGCCTTCCACCCTCCTTGCGTGCATGCCTGCCTACCCGCAGGTGCCTATGCCCGTCATCCGGCTGGACCCGGCACTGCTGTGAGTCGCGTGCGGGGCGTGGGGCTGGGACGGCGTGGGATGTACGGGAAGAGCCGGGCATTGGGCTGTGTACATGTGGGTTTCGAAAAAAATTGAAGTAGGACTAATTCAAGTTTCGCTTGCTCACGATTTGTACATTGTCTATAAATACACGCGGCCCGCCAGGTTCATCGAGGACATGGTTGAACAAGGATCGCAGAAGCTATATGTGCACAACACAGGCCTGGTGGCGGCCTTCAACGCCCGGCTGCGAGTGCCGGTCGACAGCCCGGTCAGTGCGTGTGCATAGGCTGGACTTGATGGTTGGATTATGAACGGGGAATAGAACTCTCACAGTCTAAAGAACTGATGCGATGTGTGCCATGTCGCAAGACGGTCCACGCGCGTGCCCACGGGCATCGATGCGTGATGGAACCACTTGCAGCTAGCTCCCCAATGGCGGCACAACCCGGGTGTGTGTCGCCTTGCTATCGTGCCCTCACGCCACCTACCTACCGCATTAACACCCTCATTGTCGTGCCCTCACGCCGCCTACCTACCGCATTAACACCCTCATTGTCGTGCCCTCATGCCCTCACGCCGCCTACCGCAGTACTACACCCTGAGTTTCTTGGCGGCCCGGTGGCTGCGCCGAGACAATGCCAGCTCCACGGACGCTGCCGACGTGATGCTCTTCTCGCCCGGGGCCGAGGCCGACCGGGCGTGGGCTGGCAGCGACGGCGTTGCATCGACTACCGGGCTGCAGGATTCGCTGGTGCTGCTCATCGGCCGCCTGCCCGCCATGAGCCAACTAGAGATCGAGCTCATTGTGGTGCCCAAGTCGACTGCGTCCGGTACGTCAGGTAGCGGCCGCAGGGGTTCCACCTGCTGACCTAAAATCGGCCCTCCCTCGAGTACTAGTGGCGGCCCTGAGCGCCCCGCAAGTCCATGACGTTGACACACAACGTACGACTAAAAAGTGGCGTACATGCTGTACGCGCTGCCTGTGCTGTGTGTGCGATGAACCCGCCACTATTTCAGCGTAATCACCATCTACTCGCCCTGATTCCATTCGGCGTCCCATTGCTACTCACCCATCCCAGGTGCCGCCCAGCACCGCCGGCGGCGGCTGCAGCAGTCTGGCGGGGAGTGCTGGTCCGGCGTCATGGACCTGGTGTACAGCGACCCCTGCGACGACAGCAGGAGCGCTGTACCCCTGGGCTTATCCATCATCCGCAGGTGAGGGGAGCGGGCGCACGGAGGCAGGAATGGCAGCGGGAGCAGGCGACGCGACAGCGGCTGTGTCTGGAGGGACGGACGGACATGCGACGTCCCTACTGGATAAAGTGAAGTTGGGCGACTGTGCACACCGGCAGGGGAGGAGAGGGTCCTTATCCCAAGGCCACTAAGCCGCACTGGTGTGGCGAGGCTGCAGGTTGTGCTAGTGGAGTGGTCTTGAGCAATGGAGGTGTACTTCCCTTCACTCGCTGGGCGCAGGAACCCGAGCCCAAGCTGCCTATCCACTTGCTGCGAGGGCGGTCAATTGACCGTCATCTCCGGCGGCTTTGGCGGCGCTGGTGGCGATTTCAGCGGCGACTGGGCCCAGTATGCGGCATCAGCACCACCGGGTGAGACAGAACGCCGTAGTGCGCCGTACTGCGCCGTATTGCGCTGCAGCACGTGAAGCTGTTTGACATGCTGCAGCGCTCATGGCAGTATTGGGGTGGAAGGAACCTCTCGTCGCCCCCTTGCGACACCATAGTCTTCCATGCAACTTCACGCAGCGCGCACGCATGAAAACGTTGGCTGACGTGCCTGCCTGACGCTCAGTTCGGTTGAGATTGGAAAGCAGATTAAGGAAATATTCACGGCTTCGGTCCCCTCCCGTTTACCCCTTTTGGTGCACGACGACTCTCGCTGCAATGCAGTGCCCGAGCTATGTGACAAGGTGAATGGGGCTCTCGCGTATGGCCGTTCATTGTTGGTCGAATGGGCTGAGCAATGGCAGGGGGAAGGCGGTGCGGAGGAATCGCGTCCTGACCAGTCGCCCAGGCTAGGACCAGTCGCCCGGGCTAGGTCGTGTTGTGTCACAAACCTGCGTTTGCCCGTACGTGTCGAGAAGCACCCGCGCCTCACCCCACGCAATGCCATCAACCTACCCCCGCCCTCCTGCCCCTCCCCTGCACCGCAACCTTCCCACGCCTCTTGCCATTTTTCCTGCTCCCCAACCCCACCCGCGCCCCGCAGTGTGCGGTCGACTTAATTGAGCTGGGGCTGTGCCTGGCCCAGGACCTCGTAGCGCCCTGGAGCAAGCCGCTGGCGGAGACCATTGGGGTGGTGGCGGACATCTATGGCATCCTGCAGGAGGTGAGCGGGGAGGCCGCCATGCAGACCAGGCCGCCCTCCCTTTCTTTGCTATGTGGAGGCCGTCCTGGCAAGAATGCGTGTAGCTTCAGCATAGCCTGGCGAACAGCTTGTGTGATGAGCAGATGTCACCGTTGGCTCCATGCCACCGTTGGCTCGCTTTTCCTTCATTATTTTCCCGTCCGTATCATATATATGTATCATCCTCCGCCTCGCTCTTGAACGTGCAGGCGAATGGCGGCGGCCGGCGGCGGCTTGCTGAGCTGGAGCCCTCAGGCGGACAGGGCCTACCTGCCTTATCTGCTACCTCTCGCCCCATTCGACCTGCTACGGAATCTGCGGCAGCTCAACTCACCAGCACTGGCGTGTTTGCCGCCGACCGACGAGGAAGCTCGTCTAAGCAGCTAATGCTCGCCTCATCATCAAACTTGCCTCAGCATAGCCGGATCTTGGATCACGCCGTCGCGTTTCCCCGCGCCCGCATCTTGGCAGCGCTCAACAGCGGCCCCAGCGGCGGTTCTATGGGGCTCCCAGGGCCCGGATCCCTCGTCGTGGTGCGTGGCCGCGCGCAGCGCGTGCACGGTGGCCGAGCGACCCATGGGTCATTCCTGTAGTTGTTGTTGGCCTGCGCAGTTATTGGGCCATATGCTTGGTGGCCCACGGCACGGCAGGTGTCGTCTGTGCACGCAGCGCAGTAACTCTGCGCGCTGATCGTGACGCAATTTTCGTCAACGGCTTCAACTTGCCAACATGTTATTCCTAACATTAGCTCTTATTTGCCACGCACCTGCCTAGTAATAACCTGCTTGTGGCCATAACCTACTAAAACCGACATGCTGCCCATTGCCCTAATGCGCGCCCGCTTGTGCTTGTCTGCTGCTTCTACAGGAAATCCTTCAAGATAAGGTGCGTGTGCGTTAGTTAGGGTAGCTCGTCATTAGGCTTGATGTGTACGGGGTTTCGCTCGGCGGGCTACGCACACAAGGAACGAGTCCGTGATACAGATACAATGCTGTTCACGGCGTGCAAACATAACGCACAGCGCCTAACATTATCGGACTATCTTTTGTGGTTTGATTTAATTGTGCCTTATTGTTTTGCCCGTGATTTATTGGCGATGCTCACTGTGGGTTTCCTGACTGTTCGCTGCAGGTTGTTGGGAGCATCCCTTACCTCGGCTGTCTGCTGAACCCGCTGCTGGAGTGCGTGGGTTTTTGGGATGGCGTTGGTGAGTCGGTGATTATGCCCAAGACGGCCCTAAATACCACTACATGGATAGACGGTGTATCCACGCTGGATAGATGTCATCTGAGCTCCCATGTCCTTTCTGCCAAAGCCTTTTGTTTACCGTCCCTACCAACATACTTGCCCCCGGCCCCGTGAACCTGAACGAGCAACGCAGAAACTCAAGTGGACGATCTCCTCGCCCCACTGATAGGCGCCGGCGGCACCGGGGTGTCCGGGTACGCTGGCAGTCGTTGCGGGGCGGGGGAGGGGGATCCACTTCGCTCTTGGGGTTCGTGATGGTCGGAACTGGTATGACCGGTTCAGCCGTTGGGCTGCTGTGCGATCGGCAGGTGGTTGGTGGGCAGCCACGCGCCACTTCAATGTGCCATAGCATGTCCGGCTACGTCCGCCGAGTAAGCCTTACCGGAGAGCAACCCTTCGCGTGTGTCACGGCCTCCGCCTGCTGCCTACATCTTCCGCCTCTTCCAGGACTCGCCGCCGTGCCGTACGGGAGCTCCGGGCATCGGACCACTACCTGCTGCTGGTCATACCTGAGGACCCCGCACTGCCTGCGCCGGTGGCTTGGGAACCCAAGGCAGCAGCAGCGGGGCTTGCGAGTGCAGCCGGGGGCTCAGGGCTGGCGGGCATGGCCCTGGACGAGGACGGCTGGCCCACACGGAGCCGCAGGCAGCTGCTGAGCGGCAGTGGCTCAGCGGTCTATGTGCCCCCAGAGCAACGCCGCAGCACCATCCTGCAGAGCCCCACAGGTCGGTCGTGGGTTGCTCGCTGCCGTGCGGAACATGCCCCACATCGTGCTCCAGCCTCACAGTTGATCCCAGCAGGTCTTACGTCGCATCCTAGCCACTAATGCTCCACGCCTGTGATCCTTCCGGCTCCTCCCAACCCCGGCTCCTGCCTGCGGTGCTGCTGCCTTCCTAACAACACCCGCAGGAGAAGCCATCATCCGCTGGGCGTCTGCAGCCTTAGCGCTCCACTCCGCAGGAGCCAGCATGTGGGGAATGGAGTACTACGCGTGAGTAGAAAAGAGTAGATAACCAATGTATGATCGATCCGTCCGCGTGAGTAGAAAAGAGTAGATAACCAATGTATGATCGATCCGTCCGCAGTACTACCAGCGCAGGCGTGCGCATGATGAGCATGACAGTTTCATGAACATGGCATATGCCCTCGTCCGTGTCTGTCTGTTTGCGCAGGGAGTGGCTGAAGCCCGACTACCCACAGGATGTGGAGGCTGCATGGCGGGACGCTTGGAACAACGCCACAGCCGATGCCTCCCGCGCGGGTGTGTTGGTGGATTGGGCGACGGAAGCCCCGGCGCTGCTGCACGACCGCTACCTGCCGCTGGTGTCCAAGGTGGCACGTGGGGAGCTGCTGGCCAGGTGCGTGGGCGCCGGCGCACGTGCAGCAGGTGCATTTGTTCAGTGCCGTTAGGGAGGATTTCAGGAGAATTCTGTTGATTCCACATGCTGGCTGATACCACCTTCAACTTTCCTCTCAAACTTCTCTGCCGCATTGGCACCACCCGAATCCTCGCTCCCCGGATCACCAGGTGGAACGCGACATTCACGGCCACCAACTCCACGGCAGCAGCCGGGCCGCAGCAGGAGCCCATCGACCTGAACCGCGTGCGCCGGGCCCAACTGTATTACCTGAACGACACGCTGGGGGCTCTGCAGCAGGGTTACACGAGTGAGCCAGAGGCCGGGGTGGATGGGATCGCGCGCGGGGGGCATTATGTCTGCTGGGATGGTGTGGTGACGGTCGCGGCGGCCTCCCTGTAGCAGCCTGCCAACAGACATTCACGAAGCCTTCCTTCGTACGAAGAAGCAACACACAAAAATCCTCACCATCGAAAGAGGTGCACGTAGCCCTTACTCACGTCTTCGTTCCTAGCTAGCTTTTGGATCCATGCATCGATGCCGCGTGCGTAAGCTTCCCTCCGGTGCCTCCCTACCTTGCCGCAGGCGTGTTCGACGCACTCGATCAGAACATCGCGACGCTGGTGGCGAGCCATGTCTCGGCGGCGTCTGGAGGAGGCACGTGCGCTCGTGTGGTGGTGCAGCTGAGCCAGCGGCTGGTGCTGACGCGCCAGGCGTTCGAGGCCTCCCTGACGCTGGACAACAGCGGTGGCACGTCGGAGCTCACCAATGTGACTGTGCAACTCACTGCCTGGCTCAAGGAGAACGGCACGGCGACAGGGCAGGCGTTCGCTGTGGGGCAGCCCGCAATTGAGGTTGGTTGGTTGGCTGGTGGTTGCTTGCTTAGTCAGCTAATCGGTTGGTGGGTGGCTAACCAGTTATTGTGCACCGGCCCCGGTGGGTGACACACATTGAGCGGTGCCAGCACTTTGTCGGGTAGCCCCGAACTGCCCGCTGTCCTACATCGTGGGTGCTTCCGCCGCCTGGTCTGCAGGGTCTCGTGGAGCGAGCTGGCGACGGCTATGTGCTGGCGGCGGGTGGTGTGGCGAGCCTGAGGTGGCTGCTGGTGCCTCGCGAGGCGGCGGCCCTGCAGGAAGACATATGGTACTACATCGGAGGCACCGTCAGGTCCGCAGCTGGTTGTCGGCATTTTGTTTCCTAGTTGCAGTTGTAGTTTATAGCTGAAAAAAGATTTTATTCCTGTTTGATAATGTACGTAAAACATGTAGCTTTACTTTTTACTTCTGTGCGCAGTCCGCTTCCATACCACGCCGGGGTCATCAGTATCCTCCTCGGATTGAAGCCTACCTGTTGTTCGCGCACCTAATTTATGCGGTCACGGTGACGCTCCCTCCTCGCAGCTACGAGCCGGGCCCTGGCCTGCCTGCCGAGGTGCTTCCCTTGGAGCCGGCAGACGTGAGGGTGTCGCCGGAGGGCCGACTTGACGTGCGGTACTACATTGAAAAGGACGTGCAGGTAACAGCTAATTTCGTAAAAAAGCTGAAAGCGGTTTAACAATGTGAAATAATCCTGTATAGCCACATGCCATGACCCATTCGTCCAACCTATTCCCTGGGTTCACGATTGGCATTATTTAAAAGTGCACCCGCTAAACACCCTAACACCCTTACTTCCACTCTAAACCCATTTCAATGTGCCTATGTTGCACACGCACATGCACGCCTACATACCCAACTCCCACCTTGGATTCGCGGGTCTATTTTATTCCTAACCCCCAACTCCCACCGCGCACACCTGCAGGGAGACAACCCCTTCACCCCGGACGTGTACGAGCCCAGCGTGCCCGCGGTGCTGGCAACGCTGCTGGTCAACGTGGGGGGAGGCACCTCGCGAGACCTGGTGATGGAGTCGGTCCAACCGCAGATCGTGGAGAACGACAAGGGCCTGCTGATATCGTTCAGCATCGTGGGGGTTAGCGTCAACGGCGTGGATTCCCCAATGTGAGTGAATGCCCTGCACGGCACGCCGTCACACGTGGGTTAGGTTGCCTTTTTAGGAAGCGGCTGACCGTGGTTGAGTGCCTCGTTCGCCTACGGATAGTGGCATCCACTGCGGCCTCATCTCCCAAAAAACATTCTTCCAAGAATGCTGTATTTATCCCGGCAGTAGTGCTGCTATCTGGTGATAGATTAATGCGGGTAAACCACGATAACAAGGTATATTTCGTGCCCTGGGGATGAGGACCCCTGCTGCGTTGTTAATGAACCTTGTCGCTTCCCCCCGTGCTGCCTGTATGTGCGTGTTTTGCAGAATGCTCCGGGCCAGTGTTGGTGACATCCCTCCGGGCAGGACCGCGCTGGTTCAGTGGCAGCTGGCGGCATCTCTGCAGGTAGGTGCGGCGGGTTGTAGAGTGGTAGATAGGCAGGCGACAGCAGTCAGGAAACATACAGAATTCATCCTACCAGCCATGCAAGATCGTCGTACTAGTCATGAGCAAGATCGTCCTACCTGTGCCAAGATCTCCGCCCACCTGCCACCTGTCGGACCCACTCCAACGTGCAGGGTGTCTTCTCCGCCATCAATGCCACCTTCATCAGCCGTAACCCGTTAAACGATCCCACGCTCTCCTCCATCGCGAGCCTGACGATCTTCGATCTGATCCACATGGTTTACCTGCCAGGTGGGTGGGCGGGTGATATGCCGGGGCAGGGCAGAGGGGGTGAAACACGGCGGCGGCCAGTCACAATCAGTTTCAGCCAGTCAATCAGTTCATGGTATGTAAGCGAGCAAGCACGCTACCAAGCTGCCGTGATGTAACATGCCACTGCCGCCTGCCACCACCAACCGCGCAGGTCCCGCTGACGATGGCCTTCCCGATATGCTTGTCGTGGCCACTGGCGGGCAAGCCACCGGCATTGGGATGCCCAACCAGATCCACAGCAGCAAGGATGGGGCGGTGATACCCCTGGGGGTGGTGCCGGCCAGCGCTGTCATCCAGGTGTCCACCAGCATTACTGGCGGAGGCGCGCTGACTGTCACAGTGCGTGTCAATGGCTCCAGGGTCACACCTCCCCCGAGCCAGTCCGGTGATAGTAGCGGCCGTGGCGGCAGCGGCTGGCAGTACCTCCGGCTCGACAGCCCCATTACGCTCCGACCCAGTACCTCGTGGCTGCTCGTCACGGCGTCCGCAACGGCTGATGGGGTTGCTGGGAGCGAGGCGCTCAGCGTGCCGTACAATGCTTGGGCATCGTACAGTATGTACGGCAACGCGACAGATGCCAAGGACTACTTGCACGTCCTGTACGACAGCTTCAGCCTGTCCAGTGTGACCTTGATCGAGCTCGTGTTCCTCAAGATACAACCGCCACCGTCTCCTGCACCCCCCAGCCCACCCAGCCCGCCGCCTCCCTCGCCGTTGCCACCATCGCCGCCCCCAGCACCACCTCGTCCCCCCAGCCCGCCCAGCCCCAAGCCCCCGCGGCCTCCCAGTCCCTTTCCACCATCGCCTCCTCGACCACCCCCTAGCCCGCCCTCACCGCCCAGCCCGAGGCCACCTTCGCCTTTGCCCCCCAGCCCCCGGCCCCCATCACCATTCCCTCCGAGTCCAAAGCCACCTTCGCCAAGGCCTCCAAGCCCTAACCCTCCGAAACCCCCAAGACCCCCCAAACCTCCGTCACCATTCCCGCCAAGCCCCCGACCACCCTCGCCATTGCCGCCGAGCCCACTGCCTCCCTCCCCACTTCCGCCCAGCCCCCGCCCACCTTCACCACCTCCACCAAGCCCCAACCCGCCGAAGCCGCCGAGGCCGCCCAGCCCACCCAAACCTCCTTCACCTCCGCCGCCGGCACCCTCGCCACCCTCGCCTTCGCCCCCCAGCCCCCTGCCTCCTTCGCCACTCCCGCCAAGCCCTCTTCCACCTTCGCCACTCCCGCCAAGCCCTCTGCCTCCTTCCCCGACTCCTCCCAGCCCTAGCCCACCTCCACCTTTGCCGCCCAGCCCCAAACCTCCGAAACCACCAAGTCCACCGAAGCCGCCTAGACCTCCACCCCCACCTCCCCCATCTCCAAGGCCACCCGCTCCGGCGCCTCCAAGCCCATCGCCTCCTTCTCCTCTGCCACCCAGCCCCAAACCACCTCCGCCAAGCCCTCCACCTTCGCCGCTTCCTCCGAGCCCGCTGCCACCGAGTCCCCCCTCACCAACCCCTCCGCGACCACCACCGAGTCCCCCAACCCCTCCGAGCCCCAAACCACCGAGGCCGCCCACACCACCCAAGCCACCCAGTCCATCGCCACCGAAGCCGCCCAGTCCACCAAAGCCACCAAGCCCACCAAAGCCGCCGAGTCCACCAAAACCCTCGCCTCCACCACCACTGCCCCCAAAGCCTCCCAGCCCTCAGCCATTGCCACGGCCTCCACAGCCTCCTTCGCCTTCACCGCCGAACCCCACCAGCGGCGGCACGGGCGGAACAGGTGTAAGTCAGCAGGGCTCCGCCGACCTTGACGCTGGGACAACCCGCTCCGGGGTATCAAAGCAGACGGAAACTGGAGCTGAAGATAACGGCAGTAGCGGTGCCGCCGCCGCAGCTGATGAGGCTCCATATGAGCCCGTAGTCACAGATGGCGCCACCGATGACTCAGTCGCCGACCCCGCAGAGTCGCAGCCCAAGAGAGACCAAACTGCAGCTGCTGGCGGCGAGACGGTTGCGGCCAACGCTGCGAGCACCGCGTCTAACGGCGCTGAGGGCAATCCATCAAGCGGCGCTGCCGTGCCGATTGCTGCGATCGTTGTGTGCAGCGTCGTGGGCTTAGCTGTCGTGGTAGCGGGCGTGCTGGCGTGGCGTTGGAGGGCGGCCCAGATCCAAGGCGTCCGTGTCGTACCCACCTAGACTTCAATGATCGCGGTGCTGCGGGCGCAATGAACGACTTGGTCCATGCAGTGAAAGCATCCACCGACCTTACCTCGAGGGCCTCAATCCATGCTTTTCACGCGCAATGACGCGCGCACAGGATACACTAGGCTTGTTGGTATAGTTTACGTACAGTTAGGCTTGCTTACTTCCCGTTTAATATGTACTGTACAACGCATAGCCGGTAGGAGTCAGCAGGCTCCTAGAACGGAGACTCACGATGACGTGGTATATAGATACAGCAGCAGGGCGTGCGTGTGCTGGACAGTTTATTGGTTGCTTGCCCACTTTTTGTTGCTGTTTGCCCCGACGGGTTCAGCGCACTACATAGTAGTGTACCGTGGCTGTCCCAAAACCCTGAAAAGGGAGATACAGGCGACCCGAAGAGGGTCACACTAATTGCCAACGCACTTTCGTGCCGACTGTCGCACCAAGTTTTGCTGCTTTGGACCAGCGAGTGCAGATGGCATAGAGCGCGTGAGTCCCTAGCGTACTGTGATATTGCTCATGCCGACCCCAACCACCTATTACACGCGCGGTGATTACTGGACAAGGACATGTCACGTCGTTTGCTTGATTGCTGGGGCGATCCGCGCTCCAATGAATACTGCGTCAAGAAGAGCGCGCGCCATCTGAACGGCCCTAGTAAGTTCTGAATGATGCACTGCTAGCTGCAGGCTGAGGAGCTAGCGATCCGATCTTCTACCTGGTGGTAGGGTCCGCTGTTTGGCAGGACGTATGTACGGCGGCCAGTGCATTCGCAAACATAGCAGTTGTCGTGGGCTGGATACCCTAAATCCCTACCAACCATGCATCCGCCGCCGGGCTCTCATCCCCGGCTGACGAGCGATGTTCGTTGAACTCTTGCTGTTGCGTTCCCATGCATTTTTATGTCCTAACAACCTGTCGATCGTTTGCATTATTAGTTTGAAGTGGACATTTTTAGCGAATATGTGTGCGTCAGTCCCCTTTGCGGGACACATAGCGGCCTGAAGCTTACAGCTGTAACAATCAATACTACATACATTTCGGCGACTGCGGCGCTTGCTCTCGATACGGAATGCAGCTGGCCGCCCCCTACCTCCGCCATCCACCTTGTGCCACTAAAGGCCGGCGAATGGCGGCCGATCAACCGCCGGAAAACCCTGCCTTGCTCTGACACACAGTAGTTGTCACTGTTAAAGTGGGTCCCAGGCCATGGTAGAGCCATCGGGCGCATCGCCTGACACGGAAAGAGACGCAGGAAGAAAAAAACACCAGTGGGCGACTGGTGTCGTACAGAGATGGTAGTTGTTAGAAGAACACACAAGTCGACCGAGATGGTTGTTGTGGAGCAGCAGGATTTACAGCCACTTAATTGCAACTGTTTGGTGCACGGCTTGCCGTACGGGTGAGCAACGTGATGGGACTGGGCTGCCTTGAGTGAACTGGTCACGATGCGCTATGTAGGCGCGCGGCTTGAACGCCGTGAAGGGGGGAAACCAGCAGGCGATGGTGGGGTGGGGCAAGAGGGGTGAGCCGCCTCACAGCAGACAGAAACCCCCGCACGCGTGACACGTCATCCGCCCACCTGGTCCTTGGCAGAAATCAACAGAAAACGCCGCAGAGGCGTTGGAGGAATGACGACCACGACCGGGCGACCATGAACAGCTTGTCCCGGCGGTCAGTGAAGCAACCGGACCAAAAACGGCGAAATAGTCGCTCGTTTTACTCTTGATGCCCGGGCTCAGGAGGTGGTGCAACCGCCCTGGAAGAATGTCGGTGGGCACGACGGCTGCGTTTCGAACAACGTAGTCCTGCATCGCAGCCATGTCGTCCGCGCCTGGTACAGCCAGTGCGTTCAGGAACGGTCCAGCCTCAATTTGAGTGTCGAAGCGTACAGAAGCGTACCATACCGTACCCCCAAACCCCTTCCCCTACGGCCTCCCCCCTAATTTTCACCGGGAACTTGTTTTGGGGGGCATCCTATGTTCCTATGTCGCTAAGACGGGCACCCTGTCTGGTTCCCCCCACCCCTGCTCACACGGTTTCGATTGGTGTGCCTTGGTTTTCATACCACCCCGCCCCCGCCCCCCTGCCTCAATGTCTGGCTCACCCAGTATCGTCGGGGCTTTGCCATCAGGAAAGCGGTCGTTTATTTCCCGCTCAATCAAACTGCATCAAGGTCGCGCTGTTTCGGGGATTGGACGTGGACAGTGACCTCATCAGGTCCTTCCGCCATCGTTGCCCGGGACGCGATCAGTCATGTCATCAGCGGAAGCCTCGCGCCGCCTACACCACGGGCACCGCCGTGCCAGGCATGTCACGTCAGCCAGCACAACCTCTCCCCCAAGACAAAGCAGGACATGCCAGTTTCGATCAACATGTCCCCACCAAGTTGGTTAGCAAAAACAACCGCATCACAAGCGATCCAACAGCGTAATTACCTGCTGCCGAACCGCTGCTCTGTGTTGGTGCGGAGCTGTGCGCGACGGACGATGGCGCCTGTTGACTGGCTGATAATGACGAGGTGCTGGAACATGGATCTTCATTGGGAGGGCGAGCGGATCGTCGCCCACTCCCCGGCGCGCGCGGTTGCACTTTGTGCACAAAACCAATACGCGATGCCGTCTTCTGATGAATGTCATGTAATGTATTTAATACATTTTCTCTTTATGCACCAGGTGCGCAGCTCATCTTTACACTCTGCGTCTTCAGCTCCCGTAGACCGGTAGACGCATGCCTTCAATAGTCGAAGACGCCGCGCCGCGTCTTCTAATGTCGTGGACGTTGTATCAACGAACTCTGCCCGTTACCACCATTTTTCGCTTTTGTCTTCTACAGGTATACTCATATTATTTTTGTCACGGCCGGGCATCCTACCTTATTTAATTTTACCTACACTTCGGAGGGAAACCTGTGATATATGTGACGTCAAAAACATGTCCGGTTCGCAAATGGCAAAAGGCTTCCGAATACTTTAGCCAATTACAAAAGAGGCCTGTTACCTCTATCTGCGCTCAGCCAGACCGTTGACGGCGCAGATGCATGTCTTCAACAGTCGAAGACGCTATGCCTTCAACAGTCAAAGAAAATCCTTAAACTTTAACACCCAACCATATGCCTCAAACAACGCGTACTTGTTGCTTCAAGGACTGCAAGCACCCAGAAAGTAGGGTCAAGCAACTACTGGTGCATTGGTCCTCCATTCCTCCGGAACCTTTGGAACCTCCACGAAACTTTCTGAAGCCATCAGGCTCTTGCTTTTCAATTTTGAATTTGAGATGGCGACGCTGCATCTTCCTTATCTGGCCAGTCGAAACCGGAAACTTCTGGGAGGCAGTTGATGTCATCTGCGCCGTCAACGGTCTGGCTGAGCGCAGATAGAGGTAACAGGCCTCTTTTGTAATTGGCTAAAGTATTCGGAAGCCTTTTGCCATTTGCGAACCGGACATGTTTTTGACGTCACATATATCACAGGTTTCCCTCCGAAGTGTAGGTAAAATTGAATAAGGTAGGATGCCCGGCCGTGACAAAAATAATATGAGTATACCTGTAGAAAACAAAAACGAAAATGGTGGTAACGGGCAGAGTTCGTTGGCACAACGTCCACGACATTAGAAGACGCGGCGCGGCGTCTTCGACTGTTGAAGGCATGCGTCTACGGCAGGTGAAGTTGCAGGATGTGACGATGAGCTATTTGTCTAGCGCTTCGATCACGTCACTAGCCCTATAGAGTCCCGATCAGGCGACGGCGCTTCAGGGAGGGGCTTTCAACGTACGTCTCACTCTTGGAAACAGCACAAATATAACATGTCGCCGTTGCAAATGCGGAAGCGTGGGACATACAGAGGTGCATGCGACGTTGACATCCGCAGTTTTCCTGCCTCTATATATCAGGCGAACCACCCGACACATTCCAGCCTTAGTGAATAAAACTGAGTTTTACGTCGTTCATGCTATTAATTTCATAACGGACGCAATGAATATACACTCGGTTTAGACGACCGCTTCATCCTTGCAGAGGTCATCAGCGTGCAGTCCGACTTGCCGACAGCGATTGCCTTGTGGCGTCATTGAGAAAACTTATGGTGAGTTGGTATTATCAAAGCCGAAACTTTGACCGTTATACCATGCCGGCGTTGCTTCGGCCGGCGTGCCGACAGCCCGTGCCCGTTCTCTAAGTAACGAGCGCCGATATCCTTTCCTATGGATTTCTTACAGATTAGTGAAGCCTTCGCCATGTCGACGTGGAACCGGCCGCCTTCAGCTTCATGTGTTTTGCTAGCACTGATGGCGATGCTGGCTTTAGTCTCGGCCGCGTCGTCTGGAACTTGCGGCACTGACCTCCGACTGTCGATGAATAACGCGGTTGTTCCACCTACCGGTATCGCTGCTACCTTGGCGGTGGCAACGTCGGGCGGGGACAAAGAGTACTGCCCGGCTACGTTCCTCGCCACAGGCACCACTCTCAGTTTTCAGATTGCTTGCAACTCTTTGTCGGCCGTTTTTTTCGCGGGGACTTCGACTTTTCGCAAGCTGTATCGCTCTGACCAGTTTGTGGAAGGCATCCAGGTGCTAGACTCCGGCGGGAACGTCATTGGGTGCAGTGAGCCCACCAACCTGGGCACCCCCCTCGTCACAACGACTCTGAGGACGGCACAAACGACGACTATCCCGTTGTTATCCCTAGCTCTGTCCGAATGTGAGATGACTTCTTATTACTTCGTGGAGAAAGTCGGGATTCCGTTCAACAACGTCACCGCCTGGCTGACCGCTGGCGGTAGCTGGGTGGCGGCTAATGACCCGGGCAATGCCATCTGCGGCAGCTCCAGCACCAGCTGGGGCTACATCAAGTTTGAGGTGGAGTACTGCCCCTGCAACCCCCCATCACCCCCCAGTCCCTCCCCTCCTCCATCGCCACCCCCGTCGCCAGAGCCGCCGCTGCCCCCGAGCCCGCTCCCGCAGCCTCCACCCCCCTCGCCAACCCCACCTTCTGCGCCGCCGTCTCCGTCCCCACCTGTCTCTCCATCTCCGCCGCCACCGGTTCCGCCCAGTCCTCCGCCTCCCCTACCCCCTTCCCCGCTGCCACCATTACCACCACCACCAGTCCCGCCATCGCCCAGCCCCCCACCGAGTCCAAGGTCACCTTCACCAAGGCCTCCGAGCCCTAACCCTCCGAAACCCCCGAGACCACCCCAACCTCCATCACCATTCCCGCCAAGACCCCGACCACCCACGCCATTGCCGCCGAGCCCACTGCCTCCTTCCCCACTTCCGCCCAGCTCCCGCCCACCTTCGCCACTTCCACCCAGCCCCAACCCGCCGAAGCTGCCGAGGCCACCCAGTCCACCCAAACCTCCTTCACCTCCGCCGCCGGTACACTCGCCACCCTCGCCTTTGCCCCCCAGCCCTCTTCCACCTTCGCCACTCCCGCCCAGCCCTCTGCCTCCTTCCCCGACTCCTCCCAGCTCCAGCCCACCTCCACCTTTGCCGCCCAGCCCCAAACCTCCGAAACCACCAAGTCCACCGAAGCCGCCTAGAACTTGCGGCACTGACCTCCGACTGTCGATGAATAACGTGGTTGTTCCACCTACCGGTATCGCTGCTACCTTGGCGGTGGCAACGCCAGGCGGGGACAAAGAGTACTGCCCGGCTACGTTCCTCGCCACAGGCACCAGTCTCAGTTTTGCGATAACTTGCAACTCTTTGTCGGCCGTTTTTTTCGCGGGGACTTCGACTTTTCGCAAGCTGTATCGCTCTGACCAGTTTGTGGAAGGCATCCAGGTGCTAGACTCCGGCGGGAACGTCATTGGGTGCAGTGAGCCCACCAACCTGGGCACCCCCCTCGTCACAACGACTCTGAGGACGGCACAAACGACGACTATCCCGTTGTTATCCCTAGCTCTGTCCGAATGTGAGATGACTTCTTATTACTTCGTGGAGAAAGTCGGGATTCCGTTCAACAACGTCACCGCCTGGCTGACCGCTGGCGGTAGCTGGGTGGCGGCTAATGACCCGGGCAATGCCATCTGCGGCAGCTCCAGCACCAGCTGGGGCTACATCAAGTTTGAGGTGGAGTACTGCCCCTGCAACCCCCCATCACCCCCCAGTCCCTCCCCTCCTCCATCGCCGCCCCCGTCGCCAGAGCCGCCGCTGCCCCCGAGCCCGCTCCCGCAGCCTCCACCCCCCTCGCCACCTTCTCCGCCGCCGTCTCCGTCCCCACCTGTCTCTCCATCTCCGCCGCCACCGGTTCCGCCCAGTCCTCCGCCTCCCCTACCCCCTTCCCCGCTGCCACCATTACCACCACCACCAGTCCCGCCATCGCCCAGCCCCCCACCGAGTCCAAGGTCACCTTCACCAAGGCCTCCGAGCCCTAACCCTCCGAAACCCCCGAGACCACCCCAACCTCCATCACCATTCCCGCCAAGACCCCGACCACCCACGCCATTGCCGCCGAGCCCACTGCCTCCTTCCCCACTTCCGCCCAGCTCCCGCCCACCTTCGCCACCTCCACCCAGCCCCAACCCGCCGAAGCTGCCGAGGCCGCCCAGTCCACCCAAACCTCCATCACCTCCGCCGCCGGTACCCTCGCCACCCTCGCCTTTGCCCCCCAGCCCTCTTCCAGCTTCGCCACTCCCGCCCAGCCCTCCTTCGCCACTCCCGCCCAGCCCTCTGCATTCTTCCCTGACTCCTCCCAGCCCCAGCCCACCTCCACCTTTGCCGCCCAGCCCCAAACCTCCGAAACCACCAAGTCCACCGAAGCCGCCTATACCTCCCCCCCCACGCCCCCCATCTCCAAGGCCACCTGCGCCGGCGCCTCCAAGCCCATCGCCTCCTTCTCCTCTGCCGCCCAGCCCCAGACCACCTCCGCCAAGCCCTCCACCTTCGCCGCTTCCTCCGAGCCCGCTGCCACCGAGTCCCCCCTCACCAACCCCTCCGCGACCACCACCGAGTCCCCCAACCCCTCCGAGCCCCAAACCACCGAGGCCGCCCACACCACCCAAGCCACCCAGCCCATCACCACCGAAGCCGCTCAGTCCACCAAAGCCACCAAGCCCACCAAAGCCGCCGAGTCCACCAAATCCCTCGCCTCCACCACCACTGCCCCCAAAGCCTCCCAGCCCTCAGCCATCGCCACGGCCTCCACAGCCTCCTTCGCCTTCACCGCCGAACCCCACCAGCGGCGGTACGGGCGGAACAGGTGTAAGTCAGGGCTCTGCCGATCTCGACGCTGGGACAAACCGCTCCGGGGTATCAAAGCAGACGGAAACTGGAGCTGAAGGCAACGGCAGTGGTGCCGCCGCCGCAGCTGACGAGCCTTCATTGGACCCTGTTGTCACAGATGGCGCCACCGATGACTCAGTCGCCGACCCCGCAGAGTCGCAGCCCAAGAGAGACCAAACTGCAGCTGCTGGTGGCGAGACGGTTGCGGCCAACGCTGCGAGCACCGCGTCTAACGGCGCTGAGGGCAATCCATCAAGCGGCGCTGCCGTGCCGATTGCTGCGATCGTTGTGTGCAGCGTCGTGGGCTTAGCTGTCGTGGTAGCGGGCGTGCTGGCGTGGCGTTGGAGGGCGGCCCAGATCCAGGGCGTACGTGTCGTACCCACGTAGACTTCTGTCGTACCCACCTAGACGTCCGTCGTACCCACCTAGACTTCAATGATTGCGGTGCTGCGGGCGCAATGAACGACGTGTGGGCCATGCAGTGAAAGCATCCACCGACCTTACCTCAAGGGCCTCAATCGATGCTTTTCGCCCAATGACGCGCGCACAGAATACACTAGCCTTGTTGGCATAGTTTACGTACAGTTAGGCTTGCTTACTTCCCGTTTAAAATGTACGGTACAAGGCATAGCCGGTAGGAGTCAGCAGGCTCCTTGAACGGGGACTCACGATGACGTGGTATATAGATACAGCAGCAGCAGCAGCAGGGCGTGTGCTGGACAGATTATTGGTTGCTTGCCTCGATTATTGTTTAATTGCTTGCCTTGATTATTATTGCCTTGCTTGCCTTGATTATTGTTTGTTGCTGTTCGCCCCGACGGGTTCAGCGCACCACATAGTAGTGTACCGTGGCTGTCCCAAAACCCTGAAAAAGGAGATACAGGCGACCCGAAGAGGGTCACACTGATTGCTAACGCACTTTCGTGCCGACTGGCGCACCAAGTTTTGCTGCTTTGGACCAGCGAGTGCAGATGGCATAGAGCGCGTGAGTCCCTAGCGCATAGTGATATTGCTCATGCCGACTCCAACCACCTAATTCACGCGCGGTGATTACTGGGCAAGGACATGTCACGTCGGTTGCTTGATTGCTTGGGCGATCCGCGCTCCAGCCAATGAATACTGCATCAAGAAGGGTGCGCGCCATCGCATACATAGCAATTGTTGTGGGCTGGATACCCTAAATCCCTACCAACCATGCATCCGCCGCCGGCCTCTCATCCCCGGCTGACGAGCGATGTTCGTTGAAATCTTGCTTGCTGTTGCGTTCCCATGCATTTTTATTTCCAAACAACCTGTCGATCGTTTGCATTAGTTTTAAGTGGACATTTTTAGCGAATATGTATGCGTCAGTCCCCTTTGCGGGACAGATAGCGGCCTGAAGCTTAGAGCTGTAACAATCAATACTACATACATTTCGGCGACTGCGGCGCTTGCTCTCGATACGGAATGCAGCTGGCCGCCCCCTACCTCCGGCCGGCGAATGGCGGCCGATCAACCGCCGAAAAACCCTGCCTTGCTCTGACACACAGTAGTGGGTCCCAGGCCATGGTAGAGCCATCGGGCGCATCGCCTGACACGGAAAGAAGACGCAGGAAGAAGAACACACAAGTCGACCGAGATGGTTGTTGTGGAGCAGCAGGATTTACAGCCATTGAATTGCGACTGTTTGGTGCACGGCTTGCCGTACGGGTGAGCAACGCGATGGGACTCGGCTGCCTTGAGTGAACTGGTCACGATGCGCCATGTAGGCGCGCGGCTTGAACGCCGTGAAGCAAGAGTCTTGCACTATATGGCCGCAGATGATGCGGTCTGTTGTTTTGGGATAACGGTGAGCGGAAACATGCATCTATTTTTTCTTCAATGCATCAAGCGGGGACGGACAGGAACGGCTGGCAGAGACCTGCAGAGGCTCGCAGCGACCTTTCAACCATAATAGTTACTACTACCGGTACAAGGCGTCACGGCTCCCACACACGCTCCTGACTTGGAAGTATGACATATTGATCCTACCTGAGCTTTCCGTCCAGGTAGCTGTAGCACGCTACGGCGTCGCCAACGGAAACCAGCATAGGTGGCCCTTCCCTGGAGATCATTCTGCTTTCCACTGCAATGTGGAAACAAAGGGCGCCGAAGGCCGAACCCTAGCGTTGTCTGTTTAGGCTTCACGGCGTGAGTTGTCTGCAGATTGTCAGAGATTACCAGCCCTCCGATTGGTGCAGGAACCACATACTTGCTGCTTAAAACGCACTTAAAGCCGCTACCCACCTGACAATTGCTGCCACCGGTATTTGGCCGGTGGTGGCTGACATGCACCGCCTGCACTTCGCCACCTGTATCGACCCAGGCCACTACCTCCCAGCCGACGCACCCTCATGAAAAAGTAATACATGTGGCCACGACGCAAACCAGTCGCGACCGCATCACTGCTGTACCCGTCAGGGCAAACGGCGGCGCACGGCCAGCGCCGCAAACGCACAGATGCACAACCAAATGGAACCATGAGAGCACCATCACAGCGTGCCGTCCTCGCCGCGAACGCTCACCATGCCCTTGTTTGCTCCGCCCTACCCGGGCAATCGGCCAGCGCCGCATCTCAAATGTAACGGCGAGTCCACTTTCCACCCCACGCGTTCAAGGCGCGAATCGAATACCAAACATCCCTGTCTGGCGATGTGCGGCTGATGGCTCCACCTGTTGGTCTGGAGCCCACTGTAACAGTTACTACTGCCAAGCATCAGTACGCGCACGCTGCGACGGCGCTCCGAGCATGCCGTACCACCCTCTCACCACTGGGTCCGTAACCCGCACCAATTGTTGTGCGCCGCCCTCCCCTGCCGGCCGGTGGCCGCACTGCACGGCACCGAAACACAAGGATAGCCACGTTCACGAATAGCCATCATGCCCACGCATGCCACCCGTCCTGGCGGGCGGCCCTGCATCACGCGCTCCTGTGTACCGTTGTACTTACTGCTGGTGGATGGGCCGAAAATGCCGTCATTGCCAGGTCGCCTGCGTCCCTCCGTTGCCATCCTACTCCCCCCTATTCAGGCAGCTTGGCGCTACCCACACCGACACCTTGCAACCGGCGCATCTCCTGCCAACCTGAACGATCTGCATAGTGAGGCCTTCGCCGCGTCATCCGTCCCGTCCAGCATCCCGGTGCAAGTCGCGGCCATCCTCGGGACATCCAGCCCCTCCCGCACACAGACATGCCACGCGCCCGACTTCGCAAGTCACTGGCCGCCGCCTATGTGTCCCACGACGTGTCCCACCAGTGCTGGACGCAGCGTTGCACCCTGCCGCTAGGTACACACCAGGGTGTGACACCAGGGTCAAAGTCTACAAACGAAGTCTAGTTTGGCTGTCACGGCCTGCTGCGGTGCGTCATCCGGGCAACCCATGTCGGGTAACTAGCCAGCTAAACGAATAGGGATTAGCAGCTGGACAGGAATAGTAAGGCTCGCCAAGGCTCGAACCTATGTCCTCCTGGCCCTCCTGGTCTGCGGGCCGATGTGGTATGTACAATAAGTGCTGTCCCTCTAATGGCCAGGTGATGGATGGCCAATAAATATCTCACGATAGCTCACTAAGTAGCGAAAATGGTGTTTATATATCGCCCTAGGTGCCCCAAAGCTCTAGGCAAGGGCTCTAAAACGCGGTCTAAATTGCTATGTCGCGCTTCGCAAGAAAGGCTCGGTGCCGCGCAGTGTTATGCTCAGACGTCCTCCGCCCGCACCTGATGCCCGATGGCCGCGCCCGTGCTCCGCCAACAGCCGTAATGCGCTAGGAAAAACGTGTCACTGATACCATATAGGTTACTAGGCCGCAATGGCGGCCGTATCGGTCGAGGAGAAAAGCAGACTGCGGCCGCCCCTATTCGCAAACTGCATGACTGCTCAGCTCACGGTCACGATCACGGCCGTGCCAGCTGCCGGGGGCCCAGCGGGAGCTACGTGCCTCTGGGGCCGCCAGGGCGCGAGCCCACCGATCCTGCCTCCGTCTCCTCCGTCGTTCACAGCTGGGCGCGCCCGGCCGCTTGCAGTATCTTCTTGATGCTCACAGCTCTGCGACCCACGTGCGGAGCAGTTGGGGCGGTTGTGTCTGGTTTTTCTCCCAACAGACAAAACGCCCGCCGCATGAAGTGGATCCGCTCAGCGGGTGACATTCAGAGCCCAGGCCGCCTTCGCGGCTGCCCCAATTGGTCCAGGGGGGGATGTGAACGCTGGACGTACGGGCGCGGCCTCACCACATAGCTGGCCACCTCCAATGGCCCCGTCCTGCATCTCAACCCGTCCAAGGGGGTCAACCGGCCACCTGCACTGACACGCTCCTGCCGCTGCTCCGCCCCTCTTTAACCACCTCCCCCCCACCTGAACTCTTCCTCTCGGTACCAAGGAATGGAGTTGGCCAGCGAGAAGACCTGCTTGAGGTCCGCCGGGGTCTCCGTGACGTAGTCGTTAAAACTAGGAGCCGCGCCGAACCGTGGGTCGGTCTCGTGGACCTGTTGGGCGGGGCTGGAGGCGTGAGTGGCCAGCGACCGCTGGTGCCGGGCAACCCACAACGGAAAACCGCCCTGGCCCCGCTCCTCCCGATCCGCACCATGATGACTGGCTTGCCCAGCGCCAGCGCCTCTCGTGCCTCCAGCTGCACGAACGGCCTAGTCAATACGCCCTGTCAGGTAGCAGCCGGGGGCCGTCGGCAGGTGGGCGGGGAAAGGGAGGGGGTAAAAGATAATCTGCGAATCCACGGCTGACAAAGGGAGGGGCGGCACCAGGAAACCGTCAGGCGACCATCAACATGGACCTGGAAGCCGAATGTAGGGCTGGGTTGCAGGGAGCCGAAGCTGAAGAGGTCGCTTTAAGAAAGGTCGCGTCACCGCCGCTACGGTGAATGCGTGGGTCCTTAATGAGCCTTCAGGAGGGAAGACGCATGTATAGCATCATACCTGTATCCTTGGTTGCGGTTGTGACAAAACCTAGCGAGGGGACGCCGCCGTCACCGCACATACACTCTCCCTGCCGAACTGCGAACGCACAAGAGACCCCTCGCGTCCTTCCAAAAACGCACGTATGCCCCCTATACTCGCTTCTGCGTTCTGGACACAACCAACATCCTCCATCACAACATCCTCCGCCACACAACGTCCTCCATTTACAGCCTTTTCCATCACGAGGCACGAGGTTCTTCTTCATTTACAACCTCCGCCACGCCAACACCCGCAGCGCCCACCTGCGTCAGGAACAGCAGGTAGTAGCGCGAGCCCGCCACTCCCCGCCGCATGCCCGCCTCCGTGGCGTCCTCGTCCTTGTCCAGCCAGCAGCTGAGCCCCGGGCTGGCGGACTCCAGCAGCGCTTTGAGCGACATGACGGTGTTGCCGGCGTTACCCTACGCCCGCAAGGAACGGGAAATGGGAGCGGAGCGCGAGAGGAAAGAGGGAGGGTGCGGGTGAGCGGGTAGGTAGGGGTGGGCAAGGGTGGTAGGGGCCAACGCGAGGCTGTGGGTACAGGTAGGACGAATGTGCGGAAAGGACGGCGACGAGGGCTGAACATCCGCTCCAGGGGGCCCCCAATGCCGACGGCTCTGGTGGTCAGCGCAGCAGGACGTGACTCATTCCGGGAGGGGTCCGGCGAGCGGTCGACGCGTCATGTGTCGTACGCGGACCTCGCCAAGTGAGGGCAGAGGCACCCTCCCTCCTAGCCTGCCTCCTGGGCCTCGCACGCTAGCTGGCCCCCCGCACCCACCATCCCTCGCCCAACCCACCCAGCCCAACCGCGATCCCATTCCCACCTGGTAATGCGACAAGAATATGTCCCATGAGCCGTCCGCGGACTTTGTGAAGGCGGGGCTGGCCATCTTGTCCACAATCGCCACGAAGCGACCCACATCCACGCTGGTGCCGCGCTCCCCCGGCTTCAGCCACACGATGAGCGACCACTGCTCCTCAACCGGGATGTCCTCCTCCGCCTCGTCCTGCAGGGGCCGGAGCCGGGGAGGGAAAGTGAGGGAGGGGTGAGGGGGAGGGAAGAGGGCAGGGTGCGCGCGGACTGGGGGCTAGCAAAGGGTGACGTGTAGCCCCGGGTTGAGCTAGGGTGGGGGAAGGCCGGAGTGGAGGAGTAAGAAGTGGAGGAGTGAGAAGTGGAGGAGTGAGAAGTGGAGGAGTCGCGGCAGGCCCACCTGCACGTAGCCGCAGGTGGCGGTGTCCCCGTTGGTTCCCACGAGGTGTTGCGGCCGCCGCGATGGCTGGGCGTTTACGGGCCTGGTGATGGGCTGGTTGGGCAGCGAGATGGCGAAGTCCCACTGTAGGTCCAGGTCGTTGAAGATCTGCGACCAATCGAGTTGGGTGCCTGGCTCCTTCAGCACTCTAGACATTGATTGTTACAGTCGCTTGAGGGGAAATGGGTTGGGCTGCAGCAGTATGGTACGCAGCCTGGTCGAGACTGGCATGTTGGAGCAAGACAAACGTATCCTGAGGCACGCACTCGGTCCCAAGCTGCCACATGGCCCACCTTGGTCTTGCCCACCCAGGCGGCGAAGGGACCTGGCGGGATGACGGATTGGGTAGGGTGCCGGGTGGAGTCGGTTGGTGGGTGAAGCCGGTTGGGCTAGGATGTGCGCGAGCAGGACTTCGCATACCAACGGCCATGCACCCCTTTCTTCCTCCCGCCCGTCGTTTACTGTCGAAGGAAGTCCCCGAACCCACTATCCAATTCACCCCAGAGTGTGCGCACTGCGCATTGCCGGGTCAAAGCCTTCGAACTACCCATCCAGCTACCCACCGACTTCCCAGTTCTTCAGCGCTCCTTCAAAGGCGTTGTTAAGCAGTTGCTCCACGGGTACTACGTCGTCGGTGGCCGGGGCGGGGTCAAGGGAGGGTCAAGACAGAAGCAGCCTTGTGCGTGGCGGCTTGGGTGGGTGGTATGGGAAGGGGTCGGGACAGCTTGGGCCGGGTACGGACTTATGGGGTCAGGAGCGTATGCAAATGCATGCGCTCCGCCTTGATTTGGGTCGAGCCCGCTCCGTTACTGTTACCCTGTGGTCAGCCAAAGGACTCCCAACAGACGGACTGCTCCCATGGAGAGGCAAGAACATGCCTTGCTGCAATGAGTTTATTCCATTTCGTATCCGCGCCCGCTCCTGTCGCCGTCCCCCGTGCTGCCCCGCCCATCCGACAGAATGTTTCATTAATACGCGCTGACGTGTGTGTGGACGCAACTAAAGCATGCCGTCTATCTGACTTCCTTTGGACCGCCACCCCTCCGCATTCCAACCGCGCTGCCTTTTGTCCTGTGCCACGCCAGGACGGCGGAAGACCGTTGCAGTAATCAATATGCATAGCGATTTAAGACGTTAAGCACACCTGCGTAAGCTCCGTAAGCAGCTGACTTGCCACTTCCATCGCCGTTCGGGTGGTTTGTTGCATCGGTCATGTCCACGCGGTCACATGCTTGCCAAACGTGGTTACTAACAACCTTTATTAGCGGTGCACACCAGTTCTGCGGCAGCTTGTCTTTGTCAAGGTGCTCCATGTAAGATGGAATCCTCGCACTTCCGCGTCAGGTCTCCTGAAGTGCCACAACGCCCGCTCAGGAAGGGATTAATTGCGTGGCCTTCGTTAATCTACAAAGTTTGCTCCCATTTGCATAATCGATTGTAGCAGTAAAGCCTATAAATCGTGTTATGTCAGATCCAAAGGTCAATAACAGCCAAGATCATACTGAGTAGTATCTAATCATTTACTTGTGTTTATCGTAAGGACGATGTCTTGCCGGTCAGCTGGTAGATCATGGATTGTATTGTGTAGTGCCCGTTCATGGTTCTACCAGGCTAAACAGCACGTCGCATTCGTGTACGACACTCCAGGTCGTCACCCCCTCCTTTTGTTTAGGGGAGCTGGTTTCATCACATAAGCCCCAAGAAGTGATTGCCCCAGAACTCAAGAGCAAAAGCAACTGTAATTGGTTTTGAATGGATGACGGGAGCTGTTGATATGGCTGCCACCTGCAAGGAATCACTGCGTTCTTCGGAGCAAACCAGCAGAGGTCCCATGGCCACTTGCATGCGTTGTGTATCTGCATGCGCATAAGTCTATGACGATGTGTCGCAAGCGAGTGCACCTGTGAAGAGGGGGACCCGCCGCGTGCGTCCACACCGCCGCGTCCACACCTATGCGTGGACATACATGGGCGTAAAGGGTGTAATGGTGTATCTTGAAGATAATGATGCGCTCATGTAATATGCATTCGCTGGCAATGATGGTGGTGGACTTTGCGCTTTGGGGGCCCAGGGTGACCCACGGGACGCAAGTGTCATGTCTTCAACTCCAGTCTTTAGCTGGGAGGATCGTCCGGCAGACATCCAAACAGCTACAAACTTTCGATAGAGTTCAGCAAGCCGTGGGTGAGTGTGCGGGGGGACGCGTGCTCGCTCGCACGATGCGCAGCAAAGACACGGAGCAACACTAGAGCCGTCACAACAACTAGAAGACACAGGAGAATAGCATTTCGGGCAGGTGTGTACAGCAAGCGGACGGCTTCGGCGAAACTGAGGAGGCAAAGTACCCGCCAAGAATTATGAACAAATCCAGCAAAGCATGGCTGTCCAAAGTCTCGTCACAGCCAGCTCGTTTAAAGTCATCGGCACTTCGCTTCTATAGCATCCGGTCATCATCTCCCCGACTGCCAGCGCAGGTGTTGCCTTGGCGCTGGAACACTTCCTCCCAAAGGGATAATCGTCTGCCCGCGCTGCAGCCCTTGTCGACGCTTGAAGCCGCGCTTCCTGCAGACCAGGTCTTCGCCCGCGATCTACGCGCCCTCTCCTCAACCTGGACGTTTTGCTACCGAGCCTGCACAACACCAGAGACCAGTGAAGCCGCGCCAGCGCTGATCACCCGCATCCCGCGATGGCGTGGATACGTGTCTCGGAATGGGCTCGACGGCTGCGCAGCCATCGCGGTAAGCTCCCACCCGTCGCGTCCTCTTGCTCGGACAGCTGCTGGAGATTGTGACTGAATCCCATGCGCCACGTTCAGCTGTTAGGGCATTTGCGGCCACTGCAGCCTTGGCACGCCATGTTGCTTTGCGCGTTCGATGGAACCCTTTTTGGTGCATGGTCAACTCTGGTGCATGGTCGACTTGTCTTGACGTATGCTGGATGGCCTCTGGAAACCGCGAAACTCGCCCTTCACGCTGCAACCCTCCGGCCCAAATCAAGCTTTCCGACCCACATCAACCCTTCGACCCATGTCAACCCAACCCTTTGATCCAAATAAACCATCCGACCCAAATGAAGCCAGGATGTTTGCTTCTCCTCCTCACCCCCTCCGCCGCACCATGCAGCGACCCGAAGCGTCATGAGCCTGACCATACTCTTCGCCATCATCTACTGCGGTAGGTCATGGAGGCGGGCGGGTGTGACGTGTTTAGTGTGCCGGGTACAGTATGTTTACTTTACCTGACCTAGGAGCGTCCGGTGCCAAGCCCACATCGCGGGCTTGCGTCGTCATCAAGCGGGGGGAAAAGTGCGCCAAGCAAGTTGTAGTAGCTGTTACAGTGGGTTCCAGACCAGAAGGTAGAACCATCGGGCACATCGCCTGACACTGTACGAGGTGAAAGAGTGTGTATGTGTGGAATGAAGCGGGTGATGTTGCGGTGTGAGCGTTAGTAAGCAATAGCGACAGCGACACGCAGTGTTGAGGAGCGACGGACGGATGCTGTGGCATGCAGCAGTAGCAGCAGCAGTAGTAGCAGTAGTAGCAACTGGCGGTTGCCTGTCAGAATCACGGTGCTGGCTGCGTTCGCGGATCCCAGTCCAGACGTCCGCTTCAGACCAAACCACCTCCGCCCCCTCCCCCCCCTGCCCCCCCCCCGGCCCCTGCCACTCCGTCCCCTGCCGCCCCTGCCACGCGCCCCCTGCTCACCTCGCAGCCCTGTACCTGGCCGTGGGCACCGACCTGCTGCCCGGCGGCAACGCCTGGTCCACGCTGCTCATCTTCCTGTCGGCGCACGTCGGCGGAGCGGTGTGCGGAGTGGTGGGTGGCGGGGCGGGGGGCGGGGGGGCGCACTGGCGCGAAGTGGTGGCGGCGCATCGACGAGCTGGTGCGGAGTGCACTCACTCGTGGGGGGCCCATGGGGGCCGCCGGGGGTGGGGTCGTGGGGGTGGCCCTGGGGATGGGGCAGCGTTGGGAGGAGTGGATGGGTTGCCGGAGTCACGAGACCGCTGGGTGGCGGCAGGAGCATCTGCAACCAGGGGGCCGGTACCCGTGTGCTGTGGGAGGGGGGTGGTGGTACTGATCCAGGGGTGGGTTACTGTGCGATACGGGCAACGAGAGGTCAGGCCGCCTGCTCCCTGGTTACCTGGTAACCTTCCTGGTAACTCCCTTGCTGACCCCTTCCAAGCCACAGCCCCCCCGCCCTCCTTCTGCGCCCTCGCCCGCTGCGCCCCTCCCTGTAGCTGGGCCTGCCGCCGCTGCTGGGCATGCTGCTCGCGGGGCTGCTGCTGCGCAACGCGACGCCCTCCCTGGTGTCGGGGCTGCCCCCCTCCTGGAGCGCCACCTTCCGGGCGCTGGCCCTGGGGACCATCTTCCTGCGCTCTGGGCTGGAGCTGGACCTGCAGGTAGGTGCGCAGGGGGTGGTGTCAGAGCTAGCTAGCTGGGGCTTCCGTTTCGGGGGTGGGGTCAGAGCTAGCTAGCTGGGCTTCCGTTTCCCTTGCGTGCGCGTGCGGCTGTCATGACAGCGGCGGCTGCTGCTGCCTTGTGGGCGGGCTGGTGCCGCCTCGCCTGTTTGCTTGGCCTGTTGGCTTGGTGTGCTCGCGCTTTAGCTTCATCCTCACTCGCCGCCGCCGGCCGCCGCCCCGTATCCCCTGACATGAGGTTCCCTCACCCTCACCCTCGCCCTCACCCTCGCCCTCACCCTCGCCCTCACCCTCGCCCTCACCCTACCTCACCCTCGCCCGCACCATCGCCCGCTGCTGCCTTCCAAACACCCCAACACGCCTCCCAACGCCGCCGGCCAACCCACCCCCCCAACCCCCAACCCCCAACCCCCGCCCGCGGGCAACCAGGTGTCCGAAGTCTATGCGCCAACTAGACAGCTCACTTCGAGTAATCAAGCTCTTTTTGCAACCCCTCCCCCCCGCCCCCCCGGCCCCCCGCCCCCCCGCCAGATGTTCCGCCGTGTAGGCCCCGCAGCGGTTCGTCTGCTGCTGCTGCCGGGGCTGGTGGAGGCCTTCACCACCGCGGGGTTGGCCATTGGCATACTGCGCATGCCGCCCTTCTGGGCGCTCACGCTGGGCTTCATCCTCAAGGCAGTGGGTGCGTGGAGAGGTGGGGGGGGAGGGAAGGGGCGCTAGGGGGCTTGGCGAGAGGACCTGGGCGTGGGTGGGTGGGTGGGTGCGGTGGTGGTTGCGGGGGGGAGGGAAGGGGCGCGGCGGCTGGTGATACACCGCACCGCACCGCGCGGTGGCAGCAGCCGGCCAGCACCCTAGGGGGAGGTGACGACCTGCTGTCTGATCCGCTGCGCGAGAGCACGCTGCTACTAGCTCACGCTGTTGCACCCACCACCTTGTCAGCACCACCCCATCAGCACCACCCCATCAGCACCACCCCATCAGCACCACCCCATCAGCACCACCCCATCAGCACCACCCCATCAGCACCACCCCATCAGCACCAACCCATCAGCACCAACCCATCAGCACCACCCCATCAGCACCACCCCATCAGCACCACCCCATCAGCACCACCCCATCAGCACCAACCCATCAGCACCACCCCATCAGCACCACCCCATCAGCACCACCCCATCAGCACCACCCCATCAGCACCACCCCATCAGCACCACCCCATCAGCACCAACCCATCAGCACCAACCCATCAGCACCACCCCATCAGCACCACCCCATCAGCACCACCCCATCAGCACCACCCCATCAGCACCAACCCATCAGCACCACCCCATCAGCACCACCCCATCAGCACCACCCCATCAGCACCACCCCATCAGCACCACCCCATCAGCACCACCCCATCAGCACCAACCCATCAGCACCAACCCATCAGCACCACCCCATCAGCACCAACCCAATCCGCCATTTGGAGCTCCCAGCTCCTCCGCTGCGTAAACCGTATCACCCCGTACTACCTACCCCGCTGCTCCGTCCCCTGTCGTGCGCCGCGCGCGTACGCACGTCATTCCCCCCCGCACCCACTCGTTCAGACCGGCCGCGACCATGACCCCTGCATGTCCCCCCTTTCCGCTGGGCCCCTTTTCGCGCAACCCACCATCACGACCCCCACCACCACCACCACACCCACCCCAGGCCCGGCGGTGGTCATCCAGACCATGTTCGAACTCCAGAAGAAGGGCCTCGGAGTCGACAAGGGTGGGTGGTATGCCGGGGTATGGGGTTGGGAGGAAGGAGGGGGGGCGGGTGCGGGCTGCTCTCGTACGACACCCCTCGCATTTTATGGGATCTACCATCCGCCTATTGTTACCCTTTCCGCCGGATCTCCTCGGACATCTCCCGACCTCCCCCTTCCTCCCCCTTCCTCCCCCTTCCTCCCCCTTCCTCCCCCTTCCTCCCCCTTCCTCCCCCTTCCTCCCCCTTCCTCCCCCTTCCTCCCCCTTCCTCCCCCTTCCTCCCCCTTCCTCCCCCTTCCTCCCCCTTCCTCCCCCTTCCTCCCCCTTCCTCCCCCTTCCTCCCCCTTCCTCCCCCTTCCGGCCCCTTCCGGGCCCTTCCTCCCCCTTCCTGCCCCTTCCTGCCCCTTCCTGCCCCTTCCTCCCCCTCCCCCCCTTCCTGCCTTCGCGTCGTCCCGGTGTCCGAAGACTATGCACCCACTACATTTCCCCAGTCGCGTTACCGGTCCTTTTACTGTAACCCCCCTTCCTCCCCCTCCCTCCCCCTCCCTCCCCCTTCCTGCCCCCAGGCATCCCCGCCATCGTCGTCGGCGCCGCCTCCTTCGACGACATGGTTGCCATATCAGGCTACTCGCTGTTCTCCTCCCTAGCCATGTCATCCGTCACTAGGGCGCCTGGATCAGGGGAGCACGGCGGAGGCGGAGGCGGAGAGGCCCATCAGAGCGGCCTGGCCTGGTCGATTCTACACGGTACGATGGACGGCGGCGCGACCCGTGGGTCATCGGGCGGCCGAGTGGTCCCTTGACCGTGTTTGACCTTTGTTACGCACGGCGGCGGCGGCCCCTCCGCGTGTTGTCTCCTTTTAGGTTTTAGACCCGCAGAGACCCACGTGACTCCCCACCTCTCTTTTATGTTCTTGGCTTCCGAGCTGAAGGTTCCCGGCCCCCTCCCAACCCCCACCTCCACGGGCTTTCCTTATAACACCCCACCTACGCCCCTCAACCTATGTCGTGTAACCACCTAAGGTCTTTCTGCCAAACCACCCTTCCGACCTCCACCAGCCAACACCCCCGATCACCACCACCACCACCACCACCTCAAGTGTCTGGCGATGTGCCCGATGGTTCTACCTTCTGGTCTGGAACCCACTGCAACCGTTACAACAGCCACCTCCGCATGTGCCCGATGGTTCTACCTTCTGGTCTGGAACCCACTGTAACAGTTACTACTGCCCCCGCAGGCCCCCTGGACATCTCTCTGGGTGTGGTTGCCGGCCTGGTAGGCGCCTCGCTGTGCGCGGCCACCCGGCTGTGGGACAGCCCCCTCAAGCGCACTTCCGTGGTGTTCGCTGCATCCATGGCGCTGCTGTTTGCGCTGTACCGCTTCGGGTTCCGGGGGGGCGGCGCGCTGGCGGCGCTGGTGCTGGGGCTGGCGGTCAACGTGTTCTGGGTGGGTGGGGTTAGGTGGGGTCAGGTGGGGTTGGTGGGGTTAGGGGGGGTTGAGGGGGTTAGGGGGGGTTGGGGGGTTTAGGGGGCTCAGGTGGGGTTGAGGGGGTTTGGGTGGGGTTTGGTGGGGTTTGGTGGGTTTAGGTGGGTTTGGTGGGTTTAGGTGGGTTTAGGTGGAAGGTGTCGCCTTAGTTTGTTTGGGGCGTTGGAGCGGGCGAGTGTGAGGAATTGATCGCGTGTGAGGCAAGGATGGTTGACACGTGTAGCATGGGCGCACGGAGGTCTCTCGGCAAAGCGTGGGTGTGTGGAAATGGAACAGTGGGTAGGGGCTGTGGGCCGGGCGCTGCAGGTCCTGCTTCGACGCTCATCACGCCCACCCGCACGCCCCCACTTGCTGCAGCCAAGTGCCCTTCCTTGGCCCCCACCCTTCCTCCCCCCCCTTCACCCCTTCACCCCTTCAACCCCGCCCCCCCGCTGGCCAACTCTCCTGTCGCTGTCGCGAAATTGGTTTTTATGTCACCCCCCGCTGCTGGCCCCCCTCCCCCCGCGCGCCCGTTTGTCGGTTGTGGATTCGCAGATTCTCTTATCAAACCCCCCGCGCTGCTGCCCGCCCTCAGGAGCGAGGCTCGCTGTTCTTCTGGGGCTTGGGTCGCCGCAGCGGTCTCACCCGAGGCCCGCAGCCGCGGTGGGTGGGTGGCTGGGTGGGTGCCAGCTGGCTGGCTGGCTGGCTGGCCGGCATTCGTTACGCGAAGCATAGACAGCTGGGAGCGGAGTTTTTCACCACTCGTTGAATTTGGATTATGCTGGCGGGCTGGCTGGCTGTTGTGGCCTGCACTCGTTGCGTTGATGGCAGGGCGGCGATGCCGGCCGTCACCACCAACATCACCACCCTCGTCCAGTAGCATGCGCGCGCGTCCCGGTGTCCGAAGGCTATGCACCCGTTACAATCCCCAAGGCGAGTTACTGGTTCGTTTATGTAACCCACCTCCTGCCCCCCACCTCCTGCCCCCCACCTCCTGCCCCCCCCCTCCTGCCCCCCACCTCTTGCCCCCCACCTCCTGCCCCCCACCTCCTGCCCCCCACCTCCTGCCCCTCACCTCCTGCCCGCCCCCTCCTGCCCCTCTCTACACGCAGCTATGCTGCAGAGGTTGAGGCCCGCGTGGGAATGTTCTGGCGGGTGGTGGCGCAGCCGATGCTGTTCGGCATCATCGGCTCGCTGGTCAACCTGCGCACCGTCAGCGCGGGAGTCATACCCAAGTCGCTTGCGCTGGTGGCCATTGGTACGTGGGTGGCGGTGGGGAAGTAACATAAAAGAACTGTTGGAACGCGAGAAGGACAGGATAGTTGGCGCATGGGTGGCGGTGGGGTGTGGGTGGGGGAGGGCGCTGGCTGGGCGGTTTGGGGGCTCCAGGGAGGGCGGCTGGGCGGTGGGGAGGGTGGCTGGGCGGGTGGTTGGCGGGTGAGGGTTTTCCTTTCTAGCGCGCGTTTATAGGTTTTCTACGCGCCTGGGTTTTCCGAAAGGGGCACATAGCAGCTGCGCACACGCGAGGCAGGTCTTGCGCCGTCCCACGGGTCGGTCAGCTGACGGCCTCCGCACTAACCCGCCGGCCTTACGCCTTCCCCGTCCCTAAACCTCCAAACCCATTTCGCGCTCCAGGGATGGCGGTGCGTGTGCCCACCACCTTCCTCGCCATGACGGGCGCGGGTCTGACCCTGCGCGAGCGGATCTTCGTGGCGGTGGCGTGGACGCCCAAGGCAACCGTGCAGGTGGGTGGGTTGAGTGGAAGGGTAGGAGGGGTAGGAGGGGATGGGCGAGGAAGGAAGGATGGGTGAGGAGATGGGCGAGGAAGGGATGAGCGAGGGGATGGGCGAGGAAGGGATGGGCAAGGGGATGGGCTTGGACGAATGCGATGGGCACGTTGGTTTTTCAATGAGTCGACGTAGCGGTAGTGCGCCCTCGGCACCCAATTGCGAGGTAGCCTTCGCTGGCACATGTGTAATTGAACCAGCGGGCAGCGCACGACACAGCGCTCTTGAGCCTCTTGAGCCGCCGCCCTGATGTGGCCCCCATCCGGCCCCTGGTGCCGCCCCCCCCCCAGTCGAGTTACCGGTTCTTTTATTGTAACCCCCTCATGCTGGTGCTTCCCCCCCTCATGCTGGTGCCCCCCCTCATGCTGGTGCCGATGTGACCCTCCAGGCGGCGCTAGGCGCTCAGCCTCTAGACATGATCCGCGCCGCCGCCGGCCCGTCTAGCCCCCTGATGGAGGTGGGCCACCAGATCCTGACCACCTCCGTCTTCGCGATCCTGGTGTGTGCCAACGTGGGCGTCTCCCTCATCCACTACCTCGCACCGCGGTGGCTCAATCGTACAGTTCCGGAGCCGGCGGTGATATCATCCATGCCGGCGGCGGCGGCGGCGGCGGACGCGGACGCGGCGGCGGCGGCGGGGGGGGCCGGTGGGCCCGGCGGCGGCCGCGGCGGTGGACGTGAGGTGGCCGCGGGCGAGCCCAGCGGACCGAATGCAGCGGGCGCGGCGCATGGGGGGGCGAATGGCGGGTATTCCAGCACCAGCAGCGACAGCGACAAACGCGGGGATGGTGGCGGCAGCGGCGGAGGTGACGGAGGCCGTGGGGTGCGGCCGTTGCGTGTGGGGCCGCGAGGCTACAACTGGGCGGAGGAGAGCTACAGCCCCACGCCGAGGAGCGTGAGGAGCAACTCCGCGAGGGCGGGAGGCGTCCTGGCGGCGGCGCTGGCGGCGGAAGGGGCGGCTGGCCGTGGCGGCGGCGGCATCTGGTGCCGCTGCAGCCTCGATGACGACGATGCCGGCGGCGGCCGTGCCAGGAAGGGCGATGCTGGCGGCGGCGGCGGCAGCGACGCAAAGCAGCAGCTGACAGCAGTACGTGCTACGCCGCCGCGCAGCGGCCGGCCGCCGTTGCCGCCGCTGCCGCCGCCACCGCCGCCGCCGGCACTGAAGAGCAGCCCCGGGGACGTGGGCGGCAAGGCGGCGCCTGACCCTGGTGACACAACCCTGGTGCCGTACAACGCCAGCGGCGCGCTCAAGCGCGGCGGCGCCGCCGGTGACGTCAGCAGCGGCCTCGGCAGCGACGATGACGTCGGCGGCGTGTCGGTCGGCGGCACGGGCGCCTCGACGCCCGTTCGGCATCCGATGTCCCCCGACCCGACAGCCCAGCCGGGATACACCACTCCGCCACCGCAGCCGCGTCCAGCACCCGCCGGCCTGCGCCGCTGCCGGCGCTGCCGCGGCCTCCTGCTGCTGTCGGCGGCGGCGGACGGCGAGGAGGCCCGCCACGCCGCCAGCATGGCGTCCCCGCCGACGATGCCGCGGCCGTCTCGCCGCCGCGGCGCCGATCGACCCGTCGCTGAGCTCTTCAGCGGGGGCGACAGCGGCGGCACTGACGTCGAAACAGGCATCGGCGGCGGCGGCGGCGGCGGCGGCGAGGAGCTGACGTCCGCGATGGCTCGCCGTCACATCGCCCCCGTGGTGACCGACGATCAACTGGTGGAACCCGTCCTGAAAGCCGCCGCCGCCGCCGCCGCCGCCGCTGGGGCGGAGGTGGGAGCGGAGGCGGAGGCGCACTTGCGTGCAGGCACTGCGCCGCCGCCGCCGCTACTGCACCGGCAGCTGCTGCAGCTGGAGGCGGCAGCGGCTGCGGTCGCCGAACTGGCACTTCGCGTGGCGGCGGCGGCGGCGGCGGCGGCGCCGCCGCCGCCGCCGATGCCTATTTCGACGTCAGTGCCGCCGCCGCCGCCTGCTGTTGCGGGACCGCGTCAACTCGCCGCCGGCGGGAGCGGCGAGGGTGAAAACGGCGTCGAAGACAACGCTGCCGCCACCGAGCCCGACGCTGCCGTCACCGTCGGGAGCGACGCCACGGAGCTGGCTGCGAGTGCAGCAGCCCTGCGCCACGCGGCGGGGGCCATCCGCCTGCAAGTCGCCGCCGCCGTGGTGGCTGCAGCGGCCCGTCGCGCGCGGGGCCGGGCTGGCGGCGCCGTCGGCGGCGGCGGGTGGCTGTCCGGCGAGGACGCGGATGATGATGACGATGACGAGGAGGGCGGCGGCGGCGGCGGCGGCGGAGGTGAGGAGCCGCCGCCGCCGGAGACTGCGCGCGAGTTCTTCAGGCGCACTCAGGCCGTCGACGCTGGCGGCGGCGGCACCTCCGTGGGGGAGCCCCCGTCTGACGTGGCAGGTAGGGCTGAGATGGCAGCGACTGAGTCGCGGCCGCCACTGCTGGCGGCCATGTCGGTCATCATTCCGGCGGCTGGCGGGAATAGCAACGGAGGCGGCGATGGGAACGCGGGCGCAAGCGTGGACGAGGAAACGGGGCTGGCGGCGGCGCTGGCGGCGGGCAACGGCGCACGGATGGCGCCCGGCGGCACCGCCATTACTGCACCGCCAGTTGCCGGTAAGCACGCGGATTGGGTCGGGTTGTGTTCGACTGCACCATTACAGTAACGTAGGGCCAGGTCCCTCAACAACTAGCTCGGAAGGGCGGCTTAGCACCCGACATGCCGGTGTGCGTAGCAGGTGCCCTATCGTATGCGCCATCCCGTACACGTTCTCGCGCTCACGTGGGCCCTAAGTGCCCCCGCCTCGCCCCTCCGCCACACGCAGGGTACCCACAGCGAGCCTGAGGAGTACGGCAAGTACGGCAAGGTAGGACGACAACAGAGTGGGGGCGGCAAGCCCGGGGGAGTGTAAGCCGCACCTTTGCCGGGGGAGCACCTTCCAAGGGTGAGGGCGTGCGGGAAGCAAACACACACGGGGTGGAGGCACCTGGAGGGTTCGAGGGAAACCCGTGGAGGCACCTGGAGGGGGTGTTTGTGGGACAGGTGGTTGTTGTGGAAATGCGGACGACGCAATGATGCGTGTTTATGGGAGATCCGGCCGGGCGAACTGCGTCCGTTGAAAGATGGCCGTACGCTGTAGAAGGCATGTTTCAAGGGGGGGTGACGGCGAGCGCAGACAGGCGGCCTTGGGGCTCTGGAAGATGTATGGTGTACCGGACCGAGTACCGGCTGGCTCCAGGTGTATTACCGCAATAGGGCCCGACGGGGCGGAAGCCCGGGGAGTTGGGACCACGCGCGCGCGGGTAATTGAACTGCCGTATGTGTTTAGGCTGGTGACGTGATGCCGCGATGCATCCACGTGCAGCGACACCCAGCCACGTGGATGCATGGGTCTACGCACCCCACGATGTCGGGGCTCGGGGCGGTTTTACAGAAAATAACCGGTAAGTCCGGCTCGTGGGTGAGGGGGTTCATAGGCGTGGGCGCGCGGGCAAAATTGGGTACGTGTGTGTTTCGATCGAGTCCTGTGGAGGAAAGAAACTGACAGCAGGGCGGTCGTGGTTACAGGTGCCGTACATCGGTGTTCGGCATCCCAGACGACCTCGGGTGACCTGTCCGCGGCTACCACCTCGGGTGGTTGTGGCTCACCTGACCGGGATGTGCTTCTTTTGGACGGTGAGAGCAGAAGGGTTTTATTCTGGTGCCCGGCTCACCATGCGTAATAACGATATAAGGAACAAGAAACCATGCCCCCTTCTCGATTCATTGGTGTTGTTGTAACGGTTACAGTGGGTTCCAGACCAAAAGGTAGAACGTAGGTGTCGGGATAAGAAGGTAGAGCATCGGTGTCGGGATGAGGCAGGCGCGGCCTGACAGAGGGCTCGTCGTTAATCACCTCAGCCAAAGAAAACCTAGTTGTTAGTCACCTCATCATGGCGCGAGAAAACTTCAGCTGCACTCGGTAGTCAGTCCCAAGGATGGCGCGAGAACATCAACCGCAAACAGCTTCGACCCTGCGCGCAGTTACACAGCGCGCCCACACGGCGCGTCTCCTCAACGTTTGCGACAGCTCGCGTGCCGCCGTACTCTGGGCGCCGTACATATGGTACGGGTGCGGTGGGATTTGCAAGCAAACTGGCGTCTTGAGGCCCGGAAAAATACTTCATTATTTTGCAGTGCAGCGGCCATGAATGTCGGCAGCACCTCAAGAGGGTCGCCAGCATAATCCGTTATAAATAAAATAAGCCCGTGGCTATATTACTAATTGTCATTTGTGGGCTGCGAAAACTCCTGCCCCCGTCATCCGCGCCCACGGCGCTCTGAAAGAAAACGGTTGCTGAAATAGGTACCTTCCCTGGAGCTTGCCGCACTGCGCCCTTCTACCAGCATAGCAACAACCGCTGCTACTAAACATTACACCACCACTCTGCCTCCAATCCTATTTACAGCACAACTAGCTGCTTCCGGCCATCACCCGCCGTGACCGCAATCGGGACCTTTTGATCTTCGATGCGGCGACTCTATCGCCGGCTTCCTCCACACTAGCTACAGCCGCCTTGACGGCCTGGCTACTGCCGCCACCAGCGCCATCACCAGCGCCATCACCGCCGCCGCCGACGCGGCCGCTGAGGGGCCCCCCGCCCTGTAGATGGTGCCAGGACCCAACTGCTGACGCCGCCTGCGCCGCCCGCAACTCATCCTCCTGCTCCTTTGGTGACTTCTTGTTGGCGATTTGTTGAGAGGTCGCGCTCTTGGCAGCTCTCCTAGCGTCAGAGGCCACTGCATCCAGGTCAGATCCGCTTGCGTCGATTCGGACCAAAGAGATGGCGTCAGGCCTGGCGGCGGCGCGGCCGGACAGGCGGGCGGCCGCGCGCGAAAACGTGGCGGCAGTGCGCCTGCTGACGTCGCCTGGCATAAGGCCCGCGAAGAGGCCGTACGGGTTCTCGGTTTGGCTGAACAGCTGGGAGCAAGCGAGCGAGGAAGCGCCCTGCGGGACAGCAGCGGCAGCGGCAGCGGCAGCGGTTGCGGTTGTTGGCGACATGGCTCATCGATCAGTTGCGAGCCGAGTGCATGGTGTGGGCAGGCATAAGCCATTGGTTGGGTCCATGGCTGGGTTGGGTGGGCTCGATTGGATGTGCACCGGCGTCCGACGCGGGACCGACAGACGCAGGCTGCCGACCCCGCATACCTTTTTTTAACCGTAACCTTCCAACCACATCCCTAGCCGCCTCCCTAGCCACCGTATCGATGTGTTTCTCCCTCACCACCGTCCGCCGACCATGTGCCAACTATCCTGTCCTTGTCGCGCAAACGGTTTTTATGCCACCCCCGCCCCCCCAGCTACACTTCCCATGCCGAGTAACTGTTTCTTTCTGTACCCCCCACATACACACGCATCACCCACAACGTACGTACGATGCACTCACCATGAGCAGCACCAAGTACACCACCGCCATGCAGGTCAGGACCGCGGGAGCCACGCTACGAGCTCTAGGTGCCTCCGACGAGGCGACTGGACCCTTGACAGCGGCACCGCCGCAATTGCCGCCGCTGCCGCTGCCACAGCCGCAGTTGCCACCGCCGCTGCCGCCGCTGCCGCCGCCGCTGCCGCCGCTGCCGCTGCCGCTGCCGCTGCCGCTGCCGCTGCCGCTGCCGCTGCCGCTGCCGCTGCCGCCGCCGCTGGTAGCACAGCTCGCACCCTCAGTCGCCGAGGCCGCTGGCCCAGCTGCCGGCACCAGCACCACGCAATCTCTGCGCGAGGGCAGGACCACCGTCGGAGCCGCTAGCGGTGACGAGGGCGGCGGAAGCCTCGATGGTCGAATGAACAGCGGCTGCCGCATTATTTCTTGTTGGCGCGGCGGGCTGCCGGCTGGCCGAACGGGCGAAGGCGAGCGCGTGCCGCTCCGAGAAACGTGTCGAGAGAGCAGCCAGGCTGTGCGGTGGTCGGGAAGGGTCGGCAAGGGGATGGCGGCAGACCCCGGGGGACTGCCCGCTTCGCGGAGTCGTTCTGGGTCTCCGCCCACTGCGGCTGTGGGAGCGCCGATGCAGCGCTGCGCGCTGGAAGGCATGTCTCGACGGTGTTGCGTTATTATATGACGATAAATTTGCGACCAAAGGAAAGCGTGGCCTGCGCGGGTGCGGGTCGCGGAAGGGCCGCTGTCAAGGGCTAATTCTGTGACTGGAATCTGAGCGACGCGGCTGCGAGGCAATTTAAGTAACCGCAGAGGAGCCAATTAAGCAGGTGCAAAGTATCACGACTTCTTCGTAGGTGTCTCGGGGATAGCATAGTTGCCCGACACCGCCCGTATGACCTACCGGCTGGTCCGCTACGCTGGGCAGTCCGGGAAGCGCAGCCGACCGTATGTCTTGGCAGGTTTAAATCATTGCATTAGGGTGCCCTTTGCCTCACTGGATACGGGGCGCTGGATACGGAGGGATAGCGTTGGACCTCGGAGGCGTGAATTTGGAGGCGTGAGTTTCAGAATTTGCTTGCTGCGCACTCCGCGAAGGCGCAACGGGATTAAACGTGGTTATCATTTTGTAATAAATGTTAAAGTATAAATATTGTGCAGGCGGGCACGCTGTGAAATGACTTCCCTCGGTTCTCACGTGCAACCGCTGCAACAGGGTTGCAACTGCAGCGGAAGCGACAGGTGACATGAAAGGTTCGAACACCAGGAAATCTCGGCTGATCAATGTGCATCCTGACAAATATAATACACCAATATTAGTTGGCTCGTAGCTTCCTTTGGACTGTGGTCTAGGTGCACCAGGGTGCACTATCACAACTCGAATTGGCCAGAGCAGCTCAGCGCAGTTGCAATGCAAGTCCCTTGCAAACGGTAATGCTGGATATATATGGTCCCGCTGCTGCGTGATGCTGCGCCGCTCCGCACAGCAACCAACGCATCGATCCGTGGTTTCTTACCAGTTCTAACATAACAGCACCGCAGACCTACCGTAAACCGTATGATCGGTGACTGACTGATCCCGTTGCATACCGACAATAAGCAAGACATCCATATTTGTTACAAAACATATTGGCTTAATACGGTGACTTCGTTGCATAACCTTAAGGTGCCCTAGTACGGCGCCGGGAAGTCCTGTTCAACGTGCGCCAAGGACCATGCCGTGTAGGCCTAACATTGAGTCGCAGCGCAACGTCACGCGCTTTACCAAAGCAGCTGGCATCCAAAACCATCAGCCGCAAGCTTAACCGACGAGGGGTAGACCCCTGCTGCCCAAACTACGGTACAAGTGGGTACAAGGGAGGATACCACTCCACCTCGGCAGACAGGCTTACGCTGCCGCCAAGGGGAGATGAAACCCTAATGCGCGGCATGGCGCCACAACCACACATCCTCGGTGGCAACGAGACCAGCCCCGCAATTCCTGCGGAGCTGCGCGCATGTGGCCACGTGCGCTGACGTTGGATCGCTCGCTACAAAAAAAACATCCGTACATAACATTTTGGATGAAGGATATCAGTGCTTCGCTAGGGCCCGCGGGGTCGCCAAGTGCGAATGAATCAACACATCCATCGAAACGCTACCACCAACTCAGCTGACAGAGCTAGGTAGACATCGCTCGACGGGAGCCGATGGTCGAACTAAGTACATATTTTTAATAATATTTAAAAAAAGCAAAATTCCTAATTCGCACACACACACACACACACACACACCTACGTTATGCGCACATTGTGGCCCGGCTGGGACCAGGCTGACGGCTTCCGTCCGTAAATGTGCGGCATGAGTGACCCCCTCACCGCCCCCCATAACCATGTCTTCGTGCCTCTCCAAGCTGGGCTTCCATCTTCAGCCCTGCCCTCAGGTCACACCGCAAAAGGAAACAGACAAGCAAATAGGATTAAGCCCGGAAACGAGCAATACCTGCCCCCGGACAAAACTACTTTACCGTCGTCATAGCAATCAAGGGCATGCCATAAAGTCGACACAATGAACTAAAGCTCGTGCCCTCGTCTCGTTGAGGCGTTGAATACCCACCAACTGGCACCAGAAGGTTGGTTGCACGCGCGCCAACTGTCCAACCGTCCCTCGTTATCGCAAAGCAATCACCGCCGTTATGAGGCGCTGCAGCAACCGACGCCGGTACGAACGTTGGAGACAGTTGGAGCTGTAACCAACGAATCGCCCGTTGACTACAGCCACCGCAGTTGCTGCCGTCATAAACATTGCAGCCGCCGTTGGTGCTGGCTGGCTGCGTCATTTGGTTGGGCTACGATCGGCCCCATCGCCACCGCCGACACGACTCGGACGATATAAATCTTACGGCCACCACTATCCAAAGAAAAGGGTTTATAAGGCCCCTTATGACCGCAAAGCCCGACAGCTTCTAGACCGCCCCGCACGACCACAGCATCGTGCGGGGCGTGGTATCAAGGGGCGCGTTGCAAGTAGGGCCCTATGCTAGAGGTCTTCTGCCAAGTTAGCGACCAGTGGAACCACAACGGGACAACAGGACCGAGACCGAACCGGGGGGCGGGGAGAGATGCCAAGGACCCCATCGGGCCTTATCCTCCACTGGCCTCCCCATCGGGCCTTATCCGCCACCCCTCGGTGTAGCCATGGGCCCCTTGCTGGAGGGGCGACGAGGGGGCGGCCGCCGGCGCGGCGGGGACTGCGCACGCTTCGGCGGCGGCGCCTTGCCCTTCGGCTGCGGCGGCGGCGATGCGCTCTTCAGCGGCGGCGGCGGCGAGCCCCTGGGCGGTGGCTTCGCCCCTCTCGGCGGCGGCGACCGTTGGTTGGGTCCGTGATGAGGTGACGGCGGCGAAGGCGGCGGAGGCTTCTTCGGCCCCGATGAGTGCGGTGGAGGCGGTTGGGCCTTATGCGACGGAGGTTTGTACGTTGTGCGCGTGCAGTTGGGTGCGTACGGCGTGTAGTTGCCGGGGGTGGCGTCAACCAGCTCGCCGGTCGCCATCATGCCAACCGCCTGCGGAAGCAGCGGGGATGGCACGTGGGGAGTAGTTTACCGGTAGCGGTTGGGGGTTGAGTGGTCGGGGTAACGAGGTAACAGGGGTTTCAGTCGGGGGAACGAAAGCGTGTGTTGCTCCCCTCCGCCCCCCTCCTCTCCACCCTCCCCCATTCTCCACCAAGCTCTCCAGCAAGCATCTCGAAACGTCTGTTCTAAACGGTTTTTGCGCATCCACGGGTATTCCTCGCAACCCCCCCTTCCGTTCCCGCCTCCACACCTTTTCCATGATGGCCGAGATGTTCCTGGACATCGCGGTGTCGCCCAAGCTGCGCGCTTTGTCAACTGTCGTACACAGACCCAAGGGTCCAGGGCCCGTTAATTTGGCGGCGGTGGAGCATATATCGATGCCCCGCACTCGGGGGTAGTACGACACGAAGTTAAAGCACCTGGGGTCGGGCATTCGGGAGATGGAGCGGGGGAAAGAGAGGGTTGGCGGCTGGTTCGGGAGATGTTCCGTGTCCTAGCAAGAGAGCCGGGCGTGGCAGGAGGGGGCAAGGGGGGGTTCAGGACGGCCGCAAGTCGTAGTGAAGCCGCTGGGGCGTCCGGCGAAGCAACCGAACGCGGCGAATACATGACGTTTGACGTAACAGCTCCAGAGACAACCGTTACTGGGGCACGACATTGTTGCTATGGGAAGTTTGCACGTGCCGTGGACCTGTGCGGTGTGCCGTACACCCCTGCTGCACACACCCCTATCCGGGCCTTTGCACAATAACCCCTTTGGCTCGCCGCATCGCGTCGGCGACGCGGCGCCCTCCTCCTCCCCCCTCCCCCTCCCCCCCATCCCTCCAAACCCTAACCCCCTCCCCCAGACCCCTTCCCCTCCCTCCAAACCCTAAGCCCCATCCCACCCCCCTCGCCTCCTCACATCTCATCGCTGGTTCGCTCTCCGAAGTAGGTGTTGTTAGTGCGGCTGCGGGAGTCCCAGGTGCAGGTGGTGATCAACTCGTCGCCTGGCAGCAGCTGGTTGCGTGTGACATCGGTGAAGGTGGAGCCCTGCAGGGGGGGGGAGGGGGGTTACGAAAAAAGAACCGGTGACCGGTGTGTGGGGGTGTGCCACCGCTGCTGCTGCCAGGGCCGAGACGGATCGGGGTGTTTTCAGCTGCCCGGAGTTGAAGGGGCTAAAACCCTAAAACCCTTACCCCCCCGCTCCTCCCCCCCCGCCACCTGCCTGGAAGTCGAAGCCGTACTTCTTGCGCTCCCCCAGCGGCGCCATCTCCTTGCCATCCCGGAACCACTGCGGGGGCAGGGGTGTCGTGGGAGACCCGTGGGTCGGCACTGGAAAAGTAAACCCGAGTAGGAAACATCTGATAAACTCGCAGGCTACCCTCGGGTATGTGTGTGTATGTTTTGTGGGAAAGGCTTCCGCTGGTGGCGGTGTAAACAGACACCCCCCCCCCACACACACACCTCCCCCACACACATACCCGCACACACCCGCACACACCCGCACACACCCGCACATACACACCCGCACACACACCCCCGCACCCCCACCTGCGTGCGAATGCTCTTGCCCAAATTGTGCATGTGGAACGCCGTCCAAACGACGGTGACGGGACCAGGCAGGTGTTGGGTGCAGGCCCTGAAGGAGGGGGGCGGGGGGGGTGTAGGGGGGGCCGGGGGAATCGAAGGAGGCCGGGGGGGTACATTAAAAACACCGGTGACGCGAGCAGCCCGGATGGAGGGGGCACGTCGGCGGGCAGGGGTAGGCAGGGGACTTGCGGGTTCGTGGAGGGGCATGCAGGAGGGCAGCGGGGCACGGAACCGGGGGTCAAAGGACCGCCTCAAGACACCCAGAGAGCCCTGTGCTGTGTGCTGTGTGATGAGGGATGTGTGATGAGGGATGAGGGATGAGGGATGAGGGATGAGGGATGAGGGATGAGGGATGAGGGATGGGGGATGGGGGATGAGGGATGGGGGATGGGGGATGGGGCTCCCGGGCCGGCAGGTAGGGCTCCCCCATGGCACCATGGCAGGAAGCATAGTCCCCTAGGGGTCCCGCCCGGCCCTGGCAATGCTCCCCTCCCGCCGCTCGCTACGCCCCCCCCCCCCACTACGGGCATCACTGGTTTCCCTCTCTTGCCAATTCACGAGTTTGCTCTCTGACCCCGCCACCTCGCCACATGGTCCACAACGGTGGGCCCCCCCCCACGGATTATGCACCAAGCTACACTGCCCATGTCGAATAACCTGTTCATTTCTGTTACATCCCCCCCGCCCCCGCCGCTTACTTCCACGGGTCTTCCTCGAAACCCCGCCGCTTACTTAGGGCACAAGTTGGGTACGGAGCTAAAGCTCTCCATGCCCGGCGGTATGCTGAACATGATCGTACCAACCGCCATAACGCCCATGTCGTACGGCCGTAGCGCGGTGGTGGCCCCCAGCCGGAAGCCGCTGCTGTCCACCAGACCCGCCTGGAGGTCCAGGTTGTTGTAGTGCACCTGGCGGGCGGTTGGTGGCGGTTGGCGATGGTTGGCGGTGGTTGAGGACCGATTCGACGCGGTTTCGACGGGGACGTTGAGCTCCGCAGGATCGAGTGCCCCCCACCCAAATATCGGTAGTAGTACGGCAGCTGGGGCTCAACCACCAACCACCCAACCACCAACTCACCTGCAGGGCCACCCACGTGATGCCGCTGTCCCCCCCTAGAGCGAACCCCGCCTCCGGCGGAGCGTAAGCCTTGTCCTGGCCCGGCGCCCACAGCATGTAGAACGTCTGCGCGGGAGAGGGTGGGGCGATGCGGGGTCGTCGTACGTTACGAACTGCCGTACAACCGTGCGAAGCTGTGCGGCCTGCTGGGTGCTCTCTTCGCAGCTTCCGCCTCGAGGCCTCCCGACATGACCCCTCGACCCTCATGCTCCCCTGCTGCCTCCCTCCCCTCCCTCCCCTCCCTCCCCTCCCTCCCCTCCCTCCCTCCCTTCCCTCCCTCTCTCCCTCCCCTCTCCCCCTCCTCTTCCTCACCACGCACGACGGGTCCATGGACGTACACGTGTAGGTCTTCCCGGGCTCCGCCGGCGGCTGGGTGCAGGCGTAGATGATCATATGGTGCACATTGAGGGGATGGTCCACCACCACCTTTAGGGGGGTAAGGGGGGCGGGGGGGGGCCATCGGCAAAATTCAGACGACCGAAGGAGGCTCCAGGAAGGGCAGGAAGGCTCCAGGGGGACAGGGCACAGAAAGGCTCCAGCTCCTGTTCCCCCACCTCCCTTCTCCATGGCCTTGCGCATGAACGAGCTAGCGGTCAGTGAACACCCCAGTCTCCGTCAGAGCCTTTGCGGCTGCCGTGTCGGCAGACCTCTGTCCCATAAGGCCCCCAACACCACAACGCCTCTCCCTCCCGTGCAAACATCGCCCCCCGCGATTCTCTTATACCCCCACCGCGATTCTCTTCCACCCCACCGCGATTCTCTTATACCCCCACCGCGATTCTCTTATACCCTCCCCCCCGCGTACCTCCCAATCCGTGACGTGCACCTTGGTACCGGGCTGCAACGCGGCGTGGCATGAGGGGAAACGACGGGGGGCATGAAGGGGCATGGGAGGGTTTGGGTAGGTCAGCAACAGAGGTGGCTGATGGTGGGCCATACCGATAGTGGCATTGCAAAGGCTGCGCATGCTGGGGAGGGCCTCATGACGAGACGAGGATTTAAGGTGGAACGGATTAGGCCGGAGAGGTGGAGCTCAAACGTGTTGAGATGTGACTTGTGACGTTTTTGAGAGTGTAATGTGTGAGGTGTAATGTGTGAGAGTGTGACTCAGCCCGCCCGCCCGCCCGCCCGCCCGCCGTACGTACGTTGGGCAGCTCGGCGTGACGGCACAGGTAGCTGGTGGGCTCCGCGGGGATCGGTACCTCCGACATACGCACTTCCCAGACGAACGAGCTGCTGGTGTTGGTGCTGGTTTCGGAGACGGCGACGGCGGCACCGCTATCAGCACCCACACCAGCCTCCTGCTCGTCCCGCTGTCGCTCCCCGCCTGAATTTATTGCGAAGGACGGCTGTGGCGCCGCGCCACCTTGGGTCGGCAGTAGCGGCAGCAGCACCAGCTGCGCGGTGCCTCGGTGCTCCTGGCCGTGGTAGCCCCAGGGCTTGCCGTACGCGAACACTATGTACTGTATCGTACCACGGAGGATCCTGCGAGGTAAGGGGAGAGGGGGGGGGGGCGGACAACAAGGAGAGTGGTGTCGGGTATGGTGGGGTTGCATGCCGGGTAGGGAGGGGGGTTGAAAATATATATGTCCACGAATCCACGGCCGACAAACCAAGGGCGATGAGGATGGCGGTCCAAGAAGCGATAGTCGGTGAGTTGACGGAGGGGAGGCGCGGATGGGAGGGTGTGCGCGTCTGGTGCGATGGGTGGGTGAGTCGAATATGGTGTAAGTGTGCGTGGAGGGGGGCTATGCGTATCGGGCGGCAGGAGGAGGTCAGAGGCAGCGACCTGAAGCGAACTGGGAAATAGGGTGTGGCAGCAGTCCCTACATACCCCGTCAGGAATGGTAGCGTCGACCAGGTAATGAGTTTGGATGCAGCGAAAGGCTGGGGCAGTAGGGAGGTGATCCACTCTTTCAGTCTGTCTACGCGTGCACCTGAGGCCGAGGCTGCCTGACGGTATCCTGGGGACGGGCGTCGACAGGAGCTTCGTTCCAGGTGCTGTGATGCTGTGTGGGGAAACCGGCCGTTATTGCTGTCTCCGAAACCAGACCATGGACACGGTCGGCGGCCTTTGCTTGCTGCCACATGTACCGCAAAATATCTCCTCGCTGCTCGCCGCCCGCCACCCCCTCGGTTCGTCTCGCTTGATGGCAGCCGTAACATACGCTCAAACAACGCCACAACACCTAACAATGCGTCTGATTGCGGCGAGGAACTCAACAACGCGAGCCGGTCGGCGCTCGCAACCGTTTGCGATATTCCTGTTCCGCTCGTTCGCATTCCTCCCCGGCGTCCGTCCCTAAAGCAAGCCCACCAGATAGCCAGGCTTACCGAGCGTCTTCTTCCTCATCGCAGGTGTCAAGAGGCCTCCATAACTCAACCGTAGTAGCGGTGTCCGTGCTACTGACGGATAGCAGGACAGCGTCTTGGTTCCTTGCGTCCAACGACGGGGGTTCAAACGCAGTAGACCAGTAGTCGCCAATCGACCATGCGGGGTCGCCCGAGGATTTTCTTCGTACGATGGCTAAATCGGCAGCGAGCATTCCGCCGGCCTCCGACAACCCAACCCCCAGCCAGTTCCAGGCCCCGTCGACGTCCATACCAAAAGTGATTCCATCACCGTCATCACGCCAGTGGAGCGCTACCGTCGGGCTGAGGAGGCGGCAATATGCGTAATCCTCTTGACGAAATATCCGGTAGCAGCTGGCCCCCTGGACATATACGTGCACCGAGAAAGGTTGTAGGAGACAAAGCAGCAAAATAACAGTCATCCACTTCTTCATTACGTGTGGCATTGCGTGGTGCATTTGTGTGAGTTGTCGCAACCCGAAGTTGGACGCGCTTCAACGTCCGATGAAAATCACTGCAGAGGTAGATAGTATAGGTGCGCAACTCCTGGAACTCGCGGGTTTCCAGTGTCTGCTGCAGATGCAAGTCCTTAGAGGAGTGTCTCAACGAAATGCATTGAATGCACCATGGCGGAATTACAACACTAACGTCCATGCAAACCTGGTTAGTGGATGAGGTTTACGCATGCCGGGTATATCGTACATTTCGTATATCATGTGTGCTATGCCTGCCGTGCAATTGTGTACGGATGCGCGGGAACTGAGAAACTCCATGCCAATCAGTGTACTCTCTTGCGCACTTCGTAACTGCAAGGCTTACAACTGCAATAAGATCATGGCATCCTACGGTCAGGATGATATGCCTGGTTGCGTTGCTGTCAATTTGAACGCTCTTGGACCCAAAACGCCGCTATCATAGGCGTCCTCGACCATCGGTATGGCCGAACTTTGTTGTCAACTTGATGGGGCAGCTGGCGCTGCGCCTGCCTCTCAGCAGGGGCGGCCTGAACACAATGTTGTGTTCCTATTGGATGTCGAGGCCTTGGCGAGCTTTTACCTTGCCAGGGACAGCCCACCTTCAGACGAGGCGAAAGCAAAGCAGGACACTTCATCGGAAGCACCCAGCGGGCGTGACGGCGATGATAGATTTGATCCGGATAGGCTCTCTGAAGTGCTGACGCGCGTTTCCCACGTGTACACACATCTCTATGGCTTTCCCACTGCCGTGTCATATCACATGATAAGTACGAAGTAAGTATGGTCAGCCAGCAACGGGGCCGACTATCCTTTTCCTTCTCTCTATTTCCTGGAGGTCCGACAATGGCAGCGCCCACGCGCAGGAACAAATTCATACAGGAGAGAATAGAGCAATTGAAATCCGCAGTCGCCAGCAACGTCGTAAAGTGTGAAGAAGGCGTGGGCATCGGCAGCGCCGGTGCAGGTGGCGCGGGTAAGTGGACGTGCGCGCTGACAGGGAAAGTCCTCTGCACGGCACCCGGCGGAAATCAATCCTGCACGGCAGTCAAACGGCGCCTCCTCGCGCGTGTGCTTAACGACACTGTGCCATCTGGCTGGGTATATTTGCTGTCGCCCCCGCGCGATAGACATTACACCAGGCATCTCAACAGGCACCACGATCGTCCACCGTGTCCAAATCACCGGCAACCCTCGCTGGCGCTGTCAAGCGGGCGGTAAAACCCTAAATCCCGTCCTCTCTTTGCAGGATTGCACGGTGGCGGTGGTGGTAGCGGTGCGGCCGGCAGCGGGAGAGGCCCTGAAGCCCGCATGCCGCGCTACATGCACTTGGAGATGCGGTCGGTCCTGAAAGCGCTCGGCGATCGCGCTGCAATGGGTGAAGGTGAGCTGACGCAGGCTACCTTTCCCGGACTGGCCGCACGTCGAAGTGTGCCGGGCTTCCTAGTGGTTCGCTTGGAACCAGCTTCTAACAATCTCTGCGATCGCCCTCTCTCACGTGCACCGGCCTCTGTGTTTGCGGATCTTCGGCTGCTGTCGGATTCCTCGCACCGGTGTCGAGATGCCGATAGAGCAATTCCAACATGTGGCTGCCCGCGGCTGCTCCTGCTGCCGTTGCCACGTGTGCTGCTGCCGCTGTTACGGATCCACATTCGTACCCTTTCCCACGTATTCGACCTTGATTGCCGCCGCGCATACGTACGGCGGAGTATCGCGGCTCAGCGGTAAACGAACCCGCGCCGCCCCTCGCACTGTTGCCGACGCACCATGTGCTGCCCGCCTCCGCAGCCGCGTCTAGCCCCCCCGTCAGCAGCGGCTCCTGGCTCGACAACATTGCACACCACGTGCAGCAAACCGCGGCGCGCTTCGTGGCGCTGATGCACGCAGCAGCAGCGCAACGAGGTGGGGCGCGCGCGCGCGTCAGGCGGGCGGGCGGCTGGGGAGGGCCGCGGGGCGGGGGAAGGGTAATGCGTGCCATCATGTGATGCGCTCCAACGCATCTTGTTGCTGCTGGTTCCCTACTTGCTTCCCACCCACATCGCTGGTTCCCTACTTGCTTCCCACCCGCAACGCTCTTTTCCAACTGCATTGTTCCCGTGTATTTCCGGCTCGGTGTTTGGAGCAGGGGCGCACGTGCAGGCGGTCACGTTCGTGCTGGTGACCCCGGCGCCGCCACCAGGTGGGGGCGAAACATGCCGGAAGTGGAATCCGTGGCAAAGGTCATACTGGGCTTTCGTAGCTTTCGTAATGCTCATGGTAAAACAACCTAGTGGGCGTTTCGTAATAGGCTTGGAGAGCGCAGCTGTCTCCGAAGCCACACTGCCCGCTACGAGACGTCGCAGCTGCGACGTACGGTGTGTTTGTTCCCTACGCGTTCGTTGCCGCGCAGGTGCCCCGGTCCACCCCATGGAGCCACTTAACGCCGAGCTGCAGACAGCTCTGCGCCAGATCAACGCCAGGTTCATTTGGTTGGATCCGTCAGGTAAGGCCCACTGCAGCCAGCAGCCGATGAAGGTGCCAATCGACTCACCAGGCTGGCTCTCGCGTCCTTTCGGCCCCATTGCCACGACTTGACATCACTTCACCTCTTGTGTAATCTCGGAAAGCGCGCGCCTCTGCGTCACTGTGTGGCCTGAACGCCCTCCGGTGTGTGTGTGTGTATATGTGTGTGTTGGGCTGCGTGCTCGGCAGGTGGGTTTGAGATCACCCAGAGGGAGCGGATGGAGGCCGCTGTGGCAGCAGCTGCGTCGTCCGTGGTGAGCGGCCAGGCCGGCGTGGAACAGGAGGCGGCGCCTGCCGAGGTGCAGCTGGCGCTCATGCTGAGGTACGTGGCGTGAGGCAGGGCGGAGGCGCTGTCAGGGTTACGGTATGGCCCGGGGGAAGCCTACGGCTGTTGGTGCTGCCTCCATCGCCCATTGTTCAAAGGGTCCAGCCCACACGGATCCGAGGGCGTTGCAGCTGCATGCTTGGCTTGTCTTGGCGTGAGGGGCTTCGATGGGCTGCGCACACTCGCGAGCGTTCTGCTTTCCGCCCCAAGAATATCCACTTCTTCCCAACTGGGTCAGTAAAAGGTAGGATCGGCGCGCGGCGCACCTCCCAAACGCGAGGGAAGGCCGCACAGCTCGCCGCTGCCTCGCCCGCCGTCATGACGCTCCGCGTGCGCTCCCTAACCCACCTCGCAGCTCGCACTGGCGGCTGGAGGGCGCCGCCGGGGCCTGCGTGGCACCCGTCACCGGGCTGGAGCTGCCGCTGCTGCCTGTCGCGTGGCTGCCGGTCATCACGGTGTTCCAGAAGAAGGGTATGTAGGCCGTCCCGTCACGGGGAATGCGAACCTTACATGGGGCTGGGTTCCCGGGCGGTGGATCCGGCAGTCGACGTCTCTACGGCAACGACGCCGGTCGTCACATGCAACCCTAAAAGCAAAGGATCGATCATAGTAAGGGTTGGAAAGGTGGCAGAGCAGGACAACACGAAACCCCACTCCCTCAATCCCTACCTGCAAAGACCTGTTTTTTGGTCCTCCCCGTCGGTTGCCCCACCTCGCATACTCGGTTGCTCCTTAAGCTCCCTGTCCTGGTGACTTGACATCTGGTCGTGCGTCCCGTCCTCTGCGAGCAGCCGTGTTCGAGTCCATCCTTCGGCGAATGGTTGCTGCGCCGCTACCGGAGCCCTACGGCCCCCTCCAGCCCTCCTTCGACCTCAGCAACCAGGCGGGCTACGTGGGGCACTTCCAGTCGCAGCGCTGGTGGTACTCGGTCTGGACGGAGACCCCGCGTCTGTCGCTGAAGGAGTGAGTGCATGCGGAGGGGCGAGGTGGGGCAAGAAAACCCATGTATGTTTGGGGACCCGGGCGGGTGTGTCTCTCGTTGCATCAGGACGGGCGTGATAGCCCCCTCGCGTATCAACGGAAGCTATACAGCTGATGTAGACCTTCCTGTAGGATAACTTTTGGACGTGATCCTTCTAACCTACTCACGTTGGGACGTACGGGCGGAAGGAATGTGGGGGGTGCTGGATGACAGCCGGTACGCCGACGAGTGGTGGCTGGAAGCAGGAGACTGCGGGGCATTCGGAAGGCCACCCCCAGCCTGGTCGCTTTGGTCACGTGTTTGTACCTAGCTACCCGGCAAATGAGGGCTCCCCTCCGTGAGTGCCTCTCTTCGGGGGCTCCATCGCTTCAGGAGCCCCTCCAGACCACTCGCCGCAACAGCTCCCTGCGTTTCATCGTCCCCCGCCCCACTCCCCTCCCTGGACGCAGCTACCTGACCAGCGTCAGCGGCCAGAAGCTGCTTCGGCTGCCCACCCTGAAGATCAGGGCCGGTACGTACGGGGATTCGGGTGGTGCCCGTCGCAACGCGGGGGAATCCTGGCTCTGGGCGGCGGCGGTGGTGGTGGTGGTGGTTTCGGTCGCAGTTGTGGCAAAGCCATGCTGATCTGGTCTGGGCCTTCTCATCCCTAAAGCTTGTCTCGCTCCCCCAAACAAACATATTGTCCTTGTCGAATGCGCGCTGCCTCGCCGTCGTTCGTTCTCTTCCCGCATCTCATCCCGTGGCCGCCGCTGTGATGCATGCAGACCCCTTAAAAGCGGCCGTGGTCGCCAAGGCCGCTCCTGCCGGCGCCATCAAGGGCTCGTGGCAGAAGCGCGGCGGGCCGCCAGGCTCCCAGAAACCCAACGTCCGGTCGCTCATGGGGCCTCCGGCTCCGGTTGCTGCTGCTGGCGGCGCCCACCGAGCGGGACCAGGGGGGCTGTCGGGCCGCCCGGCGCCTTTGGCCGCAAGTGCGCAGGTGGGTCCAGCAGACAGTTGGCGGCAGATTTGCTGCAGGTCCTACCGGGCCGTTGTTATTATAGCGTTTGTTGCTGCTGTATCGGGGCTGTGGTGGTTGTCGTCAGTAGCTGCCCACCCACCACGAGGCGTGGCGCACTTTCGCGTAACAGACATATGCCTCGTCCGTCCGCCCATCCGCTGGATGCCACTCCTGCCACTCCTGCAAGGTGCCTGACGCGCATCCACCAGCGCAGCCCATCCCTCTCATCCTGACACGTTCCACACTGGCGGACCTGTCCGCCGCTTCGTTCCCTGCCCTACCCTGTCCGCTGCTTCGTTCCCTGCCCTACCCTGTCCGCTGCTTCGTCCCCTGCCCTACCCTGTCCGCTGCTTCGTTCCCTGCCCTACCCTGTCCGCTGCTTCGTTCCCGACCCTACCCTGTCCGCTGCTTCGTTCCCTGCCCTACCCTGGCGCAGCTCAACATGTCGACTGGCGCCGGGGCCGGCGGCCGCCAGCCTCTGAAAGCCGGAGCGGGGAGCAAGCCGGGAGGGCCTCCCGGCAGCAGGCATCTTGCTGCTGGCGGAGGACATGGCGGGGCCAGCCGGCAGGCGGGCGTAGCGGGGGCGCACAAGGGCCACCAAAAGGTGAGCACCAGCGGCAGCACCCAAAGCGCCATGCGTGCTCCCCGCATGCGTGCTCCCCGCAGCAGGGTCGCTTGCTGCTGATAACGAGTCCTAAATGCGTGCTGGCGCCGCTCTGCCCACCACGCCGCGCCTGGAAACTTGACTCCAGCCCGCTCTCCCCCCCGCTGCCACCCCGTCCGTCGTGTTACCAGGCCGGCAAGCCGCCGCCCCGTCCGCCCTCCGCTGAGGCCGCCGCCGCAGCTGCCGCCGCAGCCGCGGGGGGCTCCTACTCGCTCAACAGGGCCGCGGGGAAGCGCCTCGCGCAGGTGCGGCCTCCTAGATGCTGTCGGAAGCCCCCTCCCCCGGGTGCAGCTCCATGCATACTCCACGTGCGTACTCCACGACTCGTCATAGGTGCAATGTTTTGTCCAACAGCGTCCCCGCTCCGGAGTCCCGCTTGAGATCCATTGAGTCTGCCTGCCTGCACACACCTGGTGCGCCGCCACCACCACGACACTCTGTAGGCGCTGGAGCAGGGGGCTATCGCGGGCGCGGGGGCCGTCGGGGCCGGCAAGCTCGGCACAGACTCGCAGGGCGGCGGAGGCGCGGGGCCTGCCGCCGCAGGTGCTGGCGCGCCCGGGGCGGGCGGAGCCGCAGCGGGCGGCGGCGCCGGCAGCCGCTGGGTGTGGCCTCCCTTGAGCGCACAGGAGCTGGCGGCGCAGGCGGCGCGTGACGGCGGCATGGTGGCGGTGGACGACCTGATGGACGTGGGGGGGCTGCTGCAGCGAGCTGACGAGTGGGTTGGGGGGCTTGGGTGGGTTGGGGGGCTTGGGTGGGTTGGGGGGCCCGTTGAGGAACTCTGCACTGCACTGACCGTGCACCTGCACCCCGGGATCGGGCGACCGTATGACGGGGGTTGCGCTGCCTCCCGGTTGCCCGCAGGCTGATGCACGAGTTCATAGCTGTGGACCTCAAGGCAGCTGTCCGCCGCGAGGAAAAGCAGCTCCGAAGGAGCCACAAGCAGCAGGAGCAGCGGCAGGGGGCGCCTGGAGGCGACACGGCGATTGTTGGTGGGGCCGGAGGCGCCGCGGGCGCAGCGACTGCCCTACAGCAGCAGCTGCAGCAGCCCCTGTTGACGGCGGTGCAGGTGCCGGCTCCGCCAGCCGGCGAGGAGGGGCGCAGCTCCAAGCGACAGCGCGTCGCACCGCTGGAGGCGCTGCAGCCCTTGCTGGGAGATGCGCGGAGCCGCATGCGAAGCAAACGTGAGACCCAGACCCAAGGGTCGGACCATCGGGCTGCAAGCGGGCTTCTTCCATACGTGCAAGGCGATACGGCAGGAGATCTTGCAGAACCGCGAAAACTCATCTTCTTAGGTCGCTCTACTCACGTGCTTCCTACTCTCCGCCTCCCCCCTCCAGCATCTCCAAACGTGTGTGTACAAAACGCTTTCCCAATAGGTTCTCCTGATCAGTGCCGACCCACGGGTCTCCTCTCATACCCCGGCCCCAGCTCCACGGCTCACCGGTTTGCCCTCTACCCCCGACTCGGGCTTCGGCCCCGCAGTTCTCGTGGCGGCCCCCTCGCTGTCCCGCCACGAGGAGCGGCTGCCCGGCTGGCAGCCCCCTCTGGACCTCATCCTGGACCGCGCCAAGCAGCACACACGGGCGGTGGTGGACGCACTCCTCAGGTAGCCGTCACGCCCGTGGCGCCCGTTGCAGGACACCCATAGCAGGACATCCATAGCAGGATGCCCATAGCATAGAGCCCATGGCATAAAGCCCATAGCATAAAGCCCATAGCATAAAGCCCATAGCAGGATGCCCATAGCATAAAGTCCATGTCACGAAACCACTCGCGACTGGCCGATCCGCACCCGCACCCGCCGTCATCACTCACTACTCGGCCCCGCCCCGAGGTCCGCCTGCTCGCGATTTGATCCCGCCGCGTCAGCCATCACGACATCACACCACCTCACGCTACCCCACGCGGGGCCACCTCACCTGCGTTACCCTGACCCGATGGGTGCCTTCCCCCCGTGGCGGGCGGGGTTACAGGGCTTCGGAGCGGGCGGTGTCGGTCGCCATGCGCGGCCTGCGGAAGCAGGCGGCGGAGCGTAGGACCCGGGCGAGAGGCCTGAACGGGGTAAGGGAAGCGAGGGCTCTGGTTGGTGCATGGGGACATGGCAGTATGGAGCGATGATGCCCGCTTGTCCCGTACCTCCTGGGCAGGGTATCACCGGGGGCTGTTTCAGTGAAGGGACATGCCTGCAGGGCGCCAGCCTGCCGTTTTGTCACTGCAGGCCGCCAGCCTGACGCCAGCCCTGCAGTGAAGGGACATGCCTGCAGGGTTGGCGTCTCAGGGCTCCAATTTAAGTGGACTAAGGATTATTATACCCGGACGGTCCCACCGGACCCGGTCTACCGTCCTGAGTTCGCGCGCCCTGGTTTTGCGGTGTTCGGTGTGGCGGTGTGGAAGCCATATAGAAGGCGGCTCCTGACGGCTGGTGATGGTGCGCTGCCTCGTTGCTGGGGTGCGTTGCAGGCGGCGGGTGCGGAGGCGGGCGAGCAGTGCGGCGAGGTGAACCCGGAGCTCAGCCCCGGGGAGGCGGACACAGATGTGGCGGCGTCGGGGCGCAAGGCCCACCAGGGTCGTCAGGCGCACGGCGGCGAGGACGACCACGACCAGGATGGCGTGTATGCGGCTGCGATCGACCAGGTGCGGGTGCGGTGGGGTGACTGCCTAGGACCTTCCAACGACCTGCCAACGACCTGCCAACGGCCTGCCAAAGACCTGCCAAACCTCCCGGCCATCACCCTCGCAGCTGCGTTGATGTACCTTCGTGAGGTGACCTCGGCGCTTTAGGGTTTTCCTCGTTGCCGCCGCTTTCGGGTTTTCCTCATTGCCACCGCTCGCTGCCCGGCCAAAGGGCACCAGGGTGTGCCCTCACCGCATTGCGCCTCCCACCGACACCCCACCTCCCCCTACCTGTGCCCGCCTTCAGGTGTTTGCGCTGCTGCAGGAGGCCTGGGCGGGTGACGTCATGGCGGCGCTCCGCGAGCGGGGTGCCGTACGGGGCCGGCCGAGGCTGCAGCTGTGCGCCTTGCTGTACAGCGCGGGCAGGTGCGGAGCCCAGCAGCGATTGTGCCAGCAAAGGGGGGTTACAATAACAGAACCGATACCGCGACTGGGGGGGTAGTAATGGGAGTAGTCGGCTCGCCCCTCCCTGGAGTCGCTTATCCATATGTGCACAAGCGCACGTGGAGCGCTGCTTGATGCCGTCTGCCGTACACCTCATCAGGGGCCGCAGTCGCGGTCCCCCCCTGTAGCAGCCCTCCCTCGCAAACGTGTCGTGTCACCCCCCCCTCACACACGCACACACATCCACTGGCCCCCCCCATCCGCCGCCGTCGTCCCCCTTCCTCACAGGCTCATCCACGCCGTTGAGATGCTGGGTAAGCAGGCACCCGTCCAGGGCACCAAAGGGCTGTTCCTTCTCACCCAAGCGGAAGCCAGCAGAGAGCCAGCGGCACGCAGCGCACGCGGAAGGCCTCACGGCCCGCCCCCCTTGGGACCTTCGAACACGGGTCTTCCTTGCGGCCCCTCGGAACCTCACCCCGCAGACTCCACGCAAACCAGCCTCGCGTAGATCGACCGTAGATCGACCGTAGATCGACCGTAGATCGACCGTAGATCGACCGTAGATCGACCGTAGATCGACCGTAGATCGACCGTAGATCGACGCTTCCGGGCCCCGTGTCTCTCCACCCGCACGTGCCTCCTCTGCACTCAGGTTATCGCCGGCGCAGCCCCCGGCTGCTGGTGGACCTGCTGAGGGAGCAGCTCGACTGGGCGGTGCCGCTGCTGTGGCACGTGGAAGGGGCGCCGCCCATGGCGGCATTCGTGTCGGAGCGACTCAAACCCACGTGGGGTGCGTCGCGAGCGCGTTGCGTTTCTGGCGGCGAAGGAAGGGGACGGGGCGATCCTAGCTAGTCCCGGCGGATCCAGGATTCAGTAACCTTCGGGGACGCACTCTGGGTGGTCGCTGCGTGACGCCGTGTTTCCACACATGAATGCCGCATCGCAGGTCTCGCCTTGTCAATGCCGTCTTCCCCATCCCCGTCCCCACCACGTGATGCTGACGTGTCCTGTGATACCTCCGGTGGTCGCGCCCGCAGCCAAGACGTGGGCCGTGCCGCTGCTGGAGCTGTTGGCTGTGTCGTACGCGGGCGAGGACCGGGAGGGTAACAACGAGATGGAGTTCGTGGCACGTTGGTGCGTGAAAGGTTTTGGTCGGGTAGATGTGGTGCTGTCAGTCGTGGGAGAGCCGAGGGACGTGGCCGCTGAGTCACTTTTGGACGTGACCTGAGCTGAGCCACTTAGGGACGTGACCTGAGCTGAGCCACTTAGGGTGCACAACTGATGTGCGCCGCGTCATCCGCTGGGACGTCGGCATGACGTCGGCACCCTGCTTCTTGCGCTCAGGGACTCCGATGAGGATTGGGAGGCGGGCATGGAGGAGGCGGGCGGCGTGGAGGCGGCCACGGACGCGCTGGAGGAGCTGCAGCGGGCGGCGGCGGTGGCAGCGGCGGCCCAGCAGCAGCAGCCGGGCTCGCAGCTTGGTGTCTCAGAACCGCGGTGCGGAAGCGCGTGGTGTGGCTAGGGAGCGGCGCGAAGGGCCCAGGGGTCGGGTCATCCTCCACTGCGGGCAGGTTGGGTAGGAAATAAAAGCAGCTACATGCCGCTACTGCGGTTCCAAGCAGTGAGGCGGAGCGCGGAGGGCAATGGCATCTGGCCCAACCCTGTAGACTGATGTCGCCGACGCTTTGCCGCGCAGGGCCTCTGGTCGCGCCACATCCATTTCTCACGGCAGGCAGGCAGCAGGCGCCTCCGCCCGCAACGCCCCCGCCAGCGGGGGTGGTGGCGGTGCTGCTGCTGCTGCTGCCGCCGGCCGCCTCGTCCGTCAGGCCTCGGGCTCCGGTCGGCCCGGCGCTGGTGGCCTGGCCGGTGCGGCGGGCAACGCCGCGGGGGCAGGAGGCGGCGGCAGAGGCGGAGCTGCGCAGCCCCAGGTAGGGACACCCGCTCTCCTTAGCCTGCAAATGGAGCCGGACGTTCCTCGCCGGCTTATCATTGCATCGCTTGCGGCTGGCGTTGCACACTTACTGCACCCGACGGCCTCCCGACATCGAAAGTAGTAACGAGGCCGCGGGCTCGGCGGCATTGCTGTCCGTCAACCCATATGCTGGCTGCGGTCCTCCCACACATACCTTCCATTCCTTTCCTCTCCCTGCATCCGCTGAGGATGTCCCCGCCGCCGCCACCTAACCCACCAGGCTGCCGCCATGCGGTGGTCCCCCCCCAAGCCACACTTTCCATGCGCCAACGATCCTGTCCTTTCCGCGTCAACGGTTTTCATGCCACCCCCCAGCCACACTGTCCATGTCGAGTAACCGGTTCTTTCCTGTAATCCTCTGTGCCCCTTCCAGGTGATGGAGGTGGACAGCCTGCGCGGTGTCGTGGTGGCGGGAGGGCAGCGCACCGTGGGAGCGGGGCGCATGGCCAAGCACGTCGCGCGGATGGACCCTGTACGGCCGGCACACATGTGAGAGAAGCTGTGGTGTCGGGGGGCCAGCGGGGCGGAGCCTGTGTGCGGTCACTTGCGGGCTATGGGGCTTGGGGTTTTAGGGTGATGAGGTCACCGGGCTCCAACTCCCAGCCTCTTTACGGTGATGAGGTCACCGGGCTCCAACTCCCAACCTCCACAAATACCTGCGATCCCTCCCTTCCAAAAATGCGACGCCAGAACCCTCACCACGTATCTGAACCCTAAGTCGCTGGGTTCTGACTCCGGCATGACAAGCGAGGGCAGCCGCAGGACTTGCCTCTCACACTTCCAACGACGGCTCTCTCGCTGGCGGGCCCCCTGAACCTACCCCACCGCCTTTATCTGCCGTGGATTCGCGGATCCTCTTACACCCCCCCGCCTCCTGCCGCTGCCGCCTCCGCTCCTCGTCAGGATGCCCGCCATCATCGCCCGCCCGCTCATCCACGTCGCCCCCGACCCGCCCCCCGAGCGGCTGGAGGTCATGCGCCAGGAGCACCGACTGAAGCAGCGCTGCGGGGCGGCAGCAGCCAACCTTGCGGACCTGTTCGACCAGGAGGCGCCGCCGCAGGCAGCCGCAGGCGCCGCGGCGGCAGCCGCGCCGGCGACAGCCGCGGCGGCGGCAGCGGCAGCTGCAGGCGCGGCAGCGCCCCCAGGGCCACTCCGTGCACCAGGCAATCGTGGCGTAGGTACTGGCGGGAAGGCTCCGGGTGGCCACTCCCTGGCGGCAAGGGCCATGAACCGCGCGGCCGCCGTGGCCGCGGTCGCTGGGAGCCCCCTCGGGGCGCCCGCGGCTTCCGGTTCCTCGACGGAGGTCGGGCCGACACCGATGGACGAGCAGGGCGGCGGCGGGGGTCGTCACCGCTCGCGTGTGGTCGACCTGGACGGCGGAGGCGGTGGGCTGGGCCTGGCGAGAGGCTTGTTTTCGGAGGCGGACGGCGGCGATGGTGGGTCAGCATGGGCGTCAGGGTCCGCCTCTTGCGCGCGTCCGGGGCTTATGACTGGATTGCGCGCCGTTAAGCTGCGGTCGGTCCTCTGAACACCCCTTCACCCCTCTGAACACCCCTGGGTTGCCTTCCTTCCTTCTGCCGGTCCCCTCCCCTCCCCTCCCCTCCCTTCACTTCCCGGTTTTTCTCGCATCCACGGGTCTTCCTCGAAACCCTCCCGTCCCCGTCCCGTCTCCTCCCCTTCCGCCCCCTCCCTGCAGTTCCAGCGGTGCGCTACAACGCCGGGGGCGAAGGCCCCTTTGGCCACGTCGCGACCTTTCAGGTGGGCCCCGCGCGTAGAGAGGAAACCCCCGCACGGGGCGGGGCGGGTGCTGGAGCAATATGGAGGGAGGAGCAGCACGTTGGGGCCACCCGTCGGCCGCGATGCGGCAGCTTGCGCAAAAAACGTGCTCCTCCTTGAAACCGTAAGTAGCCGCGCTGAAATGGGTTACGGCTGCTTGGCCAGAGGTTGGCTGGGCAGCAGGGAACGTCGGACAGCAGGGAACGCTGGGCAGCAGCGATCACTGGAAAGCAGGGTAGGTTAGGAGGAGAGGTTCGAATGAGGTCGTGCCGCCCTGCTGCTGCAGGTCTTCAACAAGCTTCGAGGAGCTCCCGGGGGTCCAGACGCCGAAGTCGCGGCATGCGCTGCCGCTGATGCCGTGGTGCCACAAGCAGCTGCTCCCATCCCCGCGGGGCTCTTCATCTTCGGCGCTGGACCCATCGTGGCCGGCGGCGGCGGCGGGCTGCAGGTCGCACCGGAGGTCATGGGGCCGGAGGGCCGGCGCCCTGACGTTGCTGCCGCTGCCACTCGCTCCGCCGCCACCGGCGTCAACGCCGCCGGCGACGTGCTGCGCCGCTGCGGCGGCGACGCTGCCGGGTCGGAGGTCTTGGACGTCGACGCGGCGGCGGAAGCGGACTTGCTGCTCGATGGTGACGCCGCGCCCGCCACCGCCGTTGGCTGCATCGATCACGGGTGCGGCGAGGAGGGGGAGGGCGCCAGTGACGAGGACGAGGGCCCGCCCTCAGCCTGCCGCGTACAAGAGGAGGAGCACTCCGCCGACAGCCTGGGCTTCTCACCCGACGGCGACGACGACGATGACGACGCCTCCAACGACGACATGTCGCCAGGCGCCGCCAAGAAGCCCCCCAGGGACCCGGTACCTGACGCGTGCTCGCCGTGCAAAACCAGCAACATGGCCAAGCGCGCCACAGCCGCCGGAGCCGCGCCGCTGCGCGCTGCTGCCGGCGACAGCGCCAGCCGCATCCCCCTGTTCGGCTTCGCCACTGGCCCCGGCGGTGGCGGCGGCAATGGGGTTGCTCCGCGGTCGCGCAAGGCGCCTCTAGCAGCTGCCGCCGCCGCGGCGGCCGCCGCGACGACAGGCAGGGCCTTCCGTTCAGGCCCAGTGCGGCCCGCAGGGGCCGGCACGGCTGCACCGCCGCCGCCGCCGCGCCTTCCCCCCCCTGGAGCAGCTCCACCGCGACGCCGCCAGGGCGCGCCCGCTACAGCTCGGCAAGCTGCACCGTGTGCGGCGGCGCTGGCGGGTCTCCCCCAGCCCGGCAAGCTGCTACAGGATGTAGCGGAGGTCGGAGATCTGCCGCAGCAGCCGAAACACATCGAACTCGCGGCTGGTGATGATGGTGGGGTGCGCACTTCCGCGGGTGCGGATGGGCTCGCGGACGACTCGCCATATCGACAGGCGTGTTCGTCAGGGCGCATGGAATCATCAGAGCCACTGCCGTTAGGTTGCGGGCGCCGCGCTGCAGCTTGCGGTGAGCAGGCGGACCAGCAGCTGGTTGCTGATGCGGTGGCGACACATGAACGGATGGAGGCAACCTTGGGGTCGAGGGCCGCTCCTGCAGCTGCTGCTGAGGGTGCTGCAGCTGCCGCGGAGGGTGCTGCAGCTGCTGCTGAGGGTGCTGCAGCTGCCGCGGAGGGTGCTGCCGCGGCGCCGGTCGACACAGTCATGGACGACGTCGCGGCCCAACAGGCGGACCTCGCAGTCGTCGCGGAGGCCATCGCTGCGGACGCAGCGGTGGCTGTAGCAGCGGCAGTAGCCGAAGCTAGTGTTGTGTTTGCATCATCATCGCCACAGCCCTCACCCAACCTGGCGGCGGCTCAGTGCGCGGACGAGGAGGAGGAGGAAGAGGCAGCTTCGTTGCCGCCTGCCGGGCCCTTGCCATCATGCGTATCCACTCCCGGAGCCGCTGGAACCCAGCAGGCGCAGCTACCCTCGCCGGAGGAGCAGCAGCAGCAGCCACCACAGCCTGCGCCACCACAGCCCGATGGCAGGCTGTCGCAACCGCCGCCAAAGGCGCTGATGATGGACATGGATGCCGCCGCATTGGCACCCTTGCCAGCCGCATCGCCACTTCCACTACCGCAGTGTCCTGATGAGGGCGCAACCGCAGCGGCGCCGCCGCCGCCAGGAGGTTCGGAGCTGGCTCAGGAAGGTGACGGCAGCTCCGACGCAGCGGCGGCCGCGGAGCTGGCCGCGGCCTCCACCGCAGCAGCCGCTGCAGCGGCCACCATAACCCCTCGCCGGCCGATGCGTGCCCTGCGCAGCGCGCGCAGCGCAGGGGCCGGCACCTCGGCGGCAGCTGGGGCCCCTGCCCCAGTGCCGCCGGGGGCCACCACGAGGCCTCGCCGCGGCGCCGCAGTCGGGGCTGCAGCCGGGGCTGAAGCGGACGCAAGCGGGCAGGCGGGACTCCCACCGCTGGCTAAACCCTCGGCGCTCCCGGTGGTTTCGGAGACGGCTCGTTCCAAGAACCCCAAGCGTAAGGCATCTACGGATGAGCCGAGCGCCGTAGATGCCGACGGCGGTGGCGGCGCTGCCAGCAGCGGCTGTGACGGCACCAGCATGGCGGTCAGCGGCGAGACGGCGTCGCAGACCGCGGCCGGCAGTAAGAGGCGTCACGATGAGCGACCTCGCAACGTGAAGCGCCGGAACCGGATGTGCGCGGCCGTCGATGCAACTGCAGACCCCGCGAGCGACGCCGCCGCTGCGCAGGCTGCGAGCTGTGCTGCTGACGGCACCCAGGAAGGCGGCCTTCAGCTGCCGGACGAGGCGCGAGCGTCGGCGGCCACGGACGTCGCAACGGCGCCGGGGACCTCGGGACAGCACCTGGCGGACGAGGATGCGGGCGCCGCCGCGCTGCCGCCGGTGATTGCGCAGGCACTGGTGGCGGCGGCAGAACCGCAGCAGCAGCTGGGGCCGCCCCCTGCCACACCGCTGTGTGCGGGTGCTGCGCCCGTTGAAGATGAGGGGCCAGACATGGCTGTGGAGCCGACGCCGCAGGGCATACTGCGGGAGCGCACTGCCCTGGGGATGACTCCGCACCCCCGCGGCAACAGCACGCGCTCGCGCAAGCAGAAGCAGCTCCTGCCGGACGAGGCGGTAGTCGATGATGCGGACACGCAATTGGCGGCAGACGCGGCGGCAGTGCCGGGCGGCAGCAATGGTGCGGAGCAGGCCAGGCAGGTGGATGCGATGGCGGAGGACGCGGTAGTAGGTGTTGTTGCGAGGGGTGAGCCGGGCGAGTCATTGCAGGCTGGCACCAGCGGCGCTATCCCTGGTCCGCAGCAGACGCAGCAGCAGACGCACTCGCAGAGTCACGAGGGGGCCGGTAGGGCCGACCCGGCTGCTGCTGCTGCTGCTGGCGCTGGCGCTTCCGAGGGGCCTGAGGGCAGTGCTGCTCCTCGGGACTGCGCACAACAGCTCCAGGGGAACCCACCTGCTGGCTCACACCAGGCCTCCGGGGCGGGGCGCAGCGAGCAGGAGCAGCAGGAGGCCTCGATGCAGAGCGAGCTGCCCCCGGGGATCAGGCGCGGCAGCCGCAACAGGGCCAGGCAGGTCGAGCGCAGACACGCGCACAAGCGCGAGCAGCTGCAGGACCCAGCAGCGGCGCCAAGAGCAGCCGCGGAGGTGACCCGGGAGGCAGCCTCCCTGGCACTGGCACCGAGTGAGGAGGGCGCCCCGGTGCTGCCGCCGCTGGCGCCCTCCGCCGCCGGCACAGCCGCGGCGGACACCGAGTCGGGGCCAGCTCCAATGGAGGTGGAGCAGTGCCGCGGTGACGCTGTGTTGCCGTCAGCGGGTGGGGCGCAGGCATGCGACGGAGGCCCCGCAGGCGCGGGTGCCGCTGCGCCCGCTTACGTTGTGATTCCGCTTCCAATCCTCTCCCCCACCGCGCCCGAGGTGGACGCACCCGGGCTGGCGGTGGCGGCGATGACGGCTGCTGACACGGCATACGAAAAAGCGGCCAGCGCAGAGGCCATCGACGCAGCAGCGGAAGCCGGGCAGGCGGCGGCGACGGTAACGGGAGCCCCCGTGTTGTCTGGGGCGGTTGCGGAGCAGGGGGCAGAGGACGCTCCGAGGGACGCCGGTCACATGTCTGCGCTGGCCCCAGCTGAGGCCCCAGAGCAGGGGGATGCTGCTAGGCCCCCCGACGTGCCTTCCGTTACGCCACCCACGGGGCAGCGACGGGTGCGGAATGGACGGGCGTCGACGTGTCAGGCGGCGCTGTTCTCCGAGGTGCAGGCGGCGTGGCTGTCGGGGCAGCGAGCCCATCCTGTGGACTGCGTCAAGTCAGCCATGGAGCTCGTGAAGCTGCGGGCGCGGTCCAGGACGCCGCCGCAGTCGGGCGGCCAGGGCGGCTACGCTGTCATCAGCCTCGGCAACAAGGCCCCGTCCGCGTCCGGGAGCAGGGGCCGCGACGAGGGAGCGGCGCCGAGGACCGGCAGCATGTCGGCTCGTACGGCAGCGGACATCACAACCGCCACCGCGGCCGGGGCTGCCATCGCAGCAGCCGGCGCCTCCAGCGGCCCCTCAGCCACGCCCAGCCACCAACAACCGGATCGCCAGCCCTCGCAAATGGACGACCGACGCCCAGAACCGCTGGCGCAGCTGGAAGGGCAGGAGGACCCTGGTGCTGTGGCGGTGGCCGGCTGCTCAGCTGCTGCCGCTCCCCCTTCCACGACTACCACCACCACCGACGATGACGCTCAGCGTCAGGGCAAGCGGCGCCGTAAAGGCGACGCAGCCCCGGGGGCGGAGTCTGCGTCCCTTGCCGCTGTGGCGGCGCCCTCAACCGCCGTAACCCTGGACGGCAGGGGCTCTATCGGTGGCGGCCCAGCAGACGCCCTCGTATGCGCCAAGCCTGCGGTGGATGCGGAGAACCATGCTGAGGAGGCAGCTGGGGCCCAGCAGACGGCGGAGGGGGCTAGGGCTGGGGCCCAGCACGCGGCGGCGACGGAGGGGGCTGAGGAGGCTGCGCCGCCAGGGGCCGCCCCGTCCGCGACCAGGTCCAGTCGCGATGGCAAGAAGGGCGGCAAACGGAAGGCCAAGGCACCCAGCGTGCGCAGCCCGGATGCCGTGGTGGCGGGGGCAGGGGAGGGGGCCGCCGCCGCCGGCGGCGGCGGGCCGGCCGCTCATGCCGTTGAAGCCGCCCATCCGACCACGACGCAGGTCTCACCTACCCGCGCGCCCGCCGCCGGTCGTGCAATGGAAGACGACGCAGCCACTGCGGCCATCGACGCCGACGCCGTGGAAGCAGGCACGCGCCTGGCTGCGGCGCTCGTGGCTGAGGCTGCTACTGCTACAGGCGCAGCGGCTGCGTCGTCTCCTCACAGCCAAAGCACCCGAGGAGGGCGGCGAAGCCAGCGCCTCCAGACGCGTGGAGATCAGGGCGTGGTGGCGGCGGGATGTGCGAGCGACGCCGAGGGGTCCGCAGCGGCGCCTGTGGTGACGGGACCTGCTGGTAGCAGCCGGAGCGGCTCCGCTGTCGGTACGACAGCAACTAAGGACTCGGATCGCGCGTTATTGCCGGCCATCGCTGAGGCGGAGGAGGGGGGCGCTGGTGAGGGGGCCGAGCACCCGGGTGCGGATGGGGAGGCGGCGGCGGTGAAGCCAAGTGGTGCTGCCACGGGGGCCACTATGGAGAAGGGCTCGGTTGGCGGCGACTGCGACGTCGATGGCGGCGGAATGGAGGCGGGGGGTGCGCTCGCAGCTAGCGACGGCGGGCCAGACGTTGGGGGCCACTCGTCCCGGAGCAGGAAGGGCGGGAGCAAGAAGGGCGGCAGCAAGGGGGGGAAAGCGACCGCCAGCAAAACGCGCCAGCAGCCTAAGGGTCAGGACGGGGAGGGGGAGGCTGCAGGGGAGGCGGAGCAGCAGGTGCGCTTCGCGGCTGAGGTTGGCGAGCCCTCAGCCCAGCAGCTGGAAAGCGCTGCTGGCCCGCGGCCTGGGCCGCAGCACCAGCAGCCGCCCTCCGCATCGCCGCGCGCTGGCGGATCTAGCTCTCCCAACACGGCTGCACAGCCACAGGACGTCTCGACAGCGGGGCCGCGTGCGGGATCCACCGAGCTTGCACAGCAGCAGCCGGAGGCCCTTGGGTTGGCGGTCGGGGGCCAGACGGCGACTGACACGCAGGCGCCGCCGTCGGAACTGCGGCGCAGCGGGCGCTTGCTGGACCAGGTCCGCAGCCCGCCCGCGGCGGTGGCTGCAGCTACGGCTACTGCGGCTGTAGCCACCCGGTCGCAGAGCCGGCTGGTGGTCGCAGCTGCGCCCAGTGTTAACACCCGAGCGACCGCGAAGCGGCTGGCCGAGGGGCCGGCGGCGGGCGGCGCGGAGGTCACTCCGAGCACCAAGAGGCCGCCTCGGGGCAAGCGGACGGGGCATGAGGAGGAGGAGGACGAGGAGGCGGGGCGGGGGGATCGGCCGACGAAACGGACGAGGCAGTAGCAGGGCCCCGAGCCGCGCAGTGCTGGCAGCGCAGGTGTTGCTACAGCTGGCAGTGGTGCAGTGGGGTGAGGGGATTGGAAGGGGGGGCTGGTGGGGTGTGTGGCTGTAGGGCACAGTACGGAGAGCCGCACCCAAACGCCAGCGCGTGGTGTTGCACATTTCCGTTGACTAGTGTTGTTTAGCAGACGGTCAGTCCTGGCTGGTAGTCTGTGGATTCAGGGCAGCGGGCATAAGGAGGGTGGTAGGCTCCTATGGCTCGCGTTACGAGCTGTTGGCAAACACCTTGTAGCGCTTGATGTTGATTGGTTTAGGGGCACTGTATAGTTACGATTCCAGCCGCCGGCCCACTCGGGGTATATTGCGCCCAGTCACAGCACCTGAAGGCTGTCGCACATTAGGCGTCCACTCGCAGCGGGACAGATATGTGGGGCATATCCCCTAAAATTAAGAACAGTCGCAGAGGCACGAACGCCGGACTTTCCTGGCTTGGCAGCTGCCGCGTCCTGTTGCTTTTCCCAACACACGTATCGACGGGAGTGGCCAATGCCTCTGTAAGTGATAGGACCGCTGTTGCAGTGTTGGTGGTTATGGTGTTAGCCCTCCTTATCCCTATCTCCTGATCAGCAACTGGCGGGATTGAGCGCTCACGCTTTCCAAAAAGTGGGCCGCATTTAGGGGTTTGTGCAACGGTGCAGAGACATGCGGAGAGGGCAGCATGCTTACATGTCAACTCGTCCAATATGTACAGCTCGCCCGACGGATCCAGGATCCCGTTTCTTACTTGACGTCACGCGCCATCGCGTCGCTCAGTTTGTATTATTCGCGCAACAGTTTCTTTAGCTAGTAGCGGCTGCTCCGCTTGGCAGGAACTCCATGGGTGCCCTGGCTGTGCCTTTGCCAACCCCTCCTGCACTTGCACCCATTCTCGGCTTTGTCTCTCCCAACATCCCAGTTCTACACGCCTACTCTACTGCCTGCCCTACGACGCACATTGACGCCTCCACCACTAGCTAGGATAACCTCCGCGCCACCTCCTGCTGGGCTAAGACCCAGTTGGGGCCTCCACAGAAGCAGCCTGCATGCCCGCCCGCCCGCGCTCTCCAGCCAGCACACACCCCACCCAGCATCCAGAGTTCCTCCACAGCACGTGGGGTGTCACGACAGCAACCGCCACCTCTCAATCGTCATCCTGCGCCTCGAAGTCGCAGTCGTCGTCCACCTGCTCTTCGCTGTCACTCTCCTCTGCAGGGGGAACAAGCCGGGGCAGGGCAGGCAGCGTCGTGCGCGGGTGCCGTACAGCAGGCTGGGTCACACGGTTCCGCCCCTTCGGGGTAGTGGGGGCAGTGGATGGACGGGTAGCGTCCGAGCTGGTGTCGGCACACTGGAACACACACACACACACAGGGTGGCGAAGGGGTCGCTCCAGGGTGAACGTGGGAGGAGAGGGGCATGCACGCGAGCCCTGACCCTGACCACCCCTTTCAATCCATCTTACCTTCCTCTTCTTCCTCCTCCTCTTCCTCCCCATCCTCCTCGGCAATCTTCGCCGTCAGCGCCTTTTGCTTGCCGCCAGTCCCCGCCGCAGCGGCTGTGGCCGCTCCGCCCCGCTTCTTCACTGCCTCGCCCTCCTCCTCCTCCTCCTCCGCCTCCTCCTCGGCGTCGTCATCATCTGCCCCCTCCTCTGCGCCACTCCAGCCGGCCTTCGCCTCCGCTCCGCCCCGCTTGTCGCTCGCCTCGCCCTCGCCAACCTTGGCCCCTCCGTCGCCGTCCTCGTCGTCCTCGCTGTCCAACACGGCCGTCCGCCGGCCCCTCGCTGCGGCGCCGCCAGCCTTGGCGGCCGCCCCCTTGCCGGCCTCGGGAACTACTTCAACCAAATCCTCTGACTCTGACTCTAAAGCCGTGCCGTCGCTGCCGCCATCCGCGCCCGCGCCGTCCGCCGCATCCTCCGGCTCTGCTTTAGCCTGGCTGGGCGCTCCCTTGCCACCACCTCGCCGCCGCGGTGCAGCTCCCAGGTCGTCGCTATCGCTACCACTGCCACCACTGCCGCCACCCGAGCCCTCTTCGCCGTCCTCCGAGCCTGCCTGCGCACGGCGGGCTTTCTTGGCGGCGCCCTTGCGCGGCGGCGGCGGCTCCTCCTCCTCCTCGGAGTCCTCCTCCTCCTCCTCGGAGTCGGCCTTCGTCTTCTTAAATATTTTGCTGTAGGTGAGGCAAAATGTAGCAGCGCGAGGACGTTAGGTACGATGACAAAAAGCCTGACGCGCCAAGGCGCAGCCAGTCAAGTAAGGTAGCCGAGGAAATAAGTACGTGTAACCACATCTCTGCGTGTCGTGGTTCCCAGCCCCATTCAAAACTGGAACCCTCCCCAGCCCGGCGTGCCGCCAGCGCGCTGGCCCTCGTCCGCCCCGGCCCCTCCCTCGAGTCCCCTCGGTCCCGCTGCACCTGAAGTTGATGGAGGCCGCCGCAGCGCGACGCGGCCTGCCGCCTCCCAGGCTGATGATGTTGGACGTGTCGATGCCTTCCATGTCCCTGTCACGTTCAAGCTGTCGCCGCACTTGCTGCGGCAGCGTGATGAAGCAGGTGGGCCGGTGGGGGGTCGACAATTCGTGGTCGACAATGAGTGGGTCGGCAATGAGTGGTTGACAGTACAGGGGAGCCAGGCGACGCGGTCAGGAGCCGCTATAGAAGAGCAGGGACATTATCACTGGGAGCCGGGACCATCCCTTTCCCGCCCTGCAGCCAGCTACCGCCCCCCCCCACCCTCATCCCGATCTCACCGCACCCCCCGCCCCGGGTCTTCCTCGAAACCCCCACCCTCACCCCGATCTCCTTATCTCCGCTCCTGGCGTTCAGGCCGTGTCGCGCCAGCAGCTCCTCCAGGGCATCCTCCAGCTCAGACACGGACTTCTTGCGGGCATACAGCGACGGTGCGATTCTGCCAGGCGGGGCAGGCAGGCAGCGATGTTGGGTGCTGGGAAGGACGGACGGGGACGCACGAACGTCCCAGAGATGTCCCCCCCTGGAGCCAGCTGTCCGCCGTATCTGCCTAAACACCAGCCCCGCCTCGCCCTCACTTGATGGTGGCTTTCTTGCACACGTCCTTCATCCGGTCAATGGCCCGACTGGTCCTGGCGCCTCCAGCACCAGCACCGCTAGTCCCTGCGGTTCCTGCAGTGCGGTGAGCGAGGTGATGGACAAAGGAGAAAACCGCATCGCGGTGCGGAGGCATGAGCAGGTGGTCCCAGGTCTGGAACGCCGAAATGGCTCGGCGCGCGAGGTTTCCGGACCAGGATTGGTGTCGCAACACCCCGACGTGATGCTGAACACACAGGCCCTGCACGGCAAGCGATGCTGGTCTGACCTAACACAAACGCCGGTGGGCGCGGCGGCACAGTCCTGAAGGCCACGTGGCACGTGGCCCGGAGCCCGCAGTGTGCCCCCTCAACGCGATGGAGAAGCCCCCTGAACAAGCGCATAAGAGGGGCCTACCACCAGGACCCGTCTTCCCAGGCGGCCCACGCGACCAGCCGCACAGCTAGCGGGAGCCGCGGCGCGTGCATCGACAACAGTGGCTGCAGTCACCGTCACCACCCGCCTCGCACCTCCCTCGACCCCCCCCCCACCGCAGCGCGCGCCGCGCAGGCCCCTAGCTCCCCCCAGCCCCTCGCTGCATGTCCCTACCCTACCCTACCCTACCCGGGGAGCCGCGGCCGCTCTTCTTCGCCCGCTTCTTCGGCCGCTGCTCCTCCCGGTCGCTGCCATCACTGCCGCCAGACGCGTCGTCGCTATCTTCACCGCTACCTTCACCGGACGCCGCCTTCTTGCTGCTACGGCCCTTGCTCTTGCCCTTGCTGCGGCCACCGCCGGCCGGCACCTCCTCGCGGGGCGGCTCCTCATCCGGCCGCTTGGGCTTTCTGGCTTGCATGGCAGCACCGGCACCGCCGTTGCCGGCAGGCTGCTGCGGCTTCTGGTTCTCCTTCTCTCCGCCCCTCTTGGATGCTGCCGCTGCTGTTGCCTTGGAGGCTTTCACCTTGCCACCGCCGTCCTTCGCACCGCCCGCGGCTGCGTCCAGGGAAACGGGCTCCAGTTCCAAAGCCTGTGGGCATGACGGGTGGGATTGGGGTGCACAGCGGCACGGCGGGTGGAGTGCAAGGCAGCAGCAGCAGCAGCAGCAGCGCTGGGTTTACCAAACGCGCACGCTTGACCACAAGTCGCAGAAGCAGGTGCAAACGCAAAGTAGGTTGAGTTGCTGGCTGTCGCTCTGCAAAGGGTCCACTTGCCCGTGTCCCACCCCCTCGTCTACCCACAGGCGCACCTCCTTGACAACTGCTGCGATAACCTTTTTCCTGGAGTCCAGGCTCCCCTCCGCAAGGCCAATTTTTTCCTCTAGCAGCTTTCGCATAACTCGCATGGTCAACTGGCTGCGTGGCGGAAATGTGGGCACATGGATGGGGCCAGAGCGGCATAAGGGCGCGGAACGGGACGCCTCGGGCAAAATGAGGCCCACATAGTTACTACCATAGTCGTCAGTATGCCAAGCAGCTCACTTTTCGTCCAGTAATGTCTTTGCCTTTCCATCAAGCAACTCTTGGGCATGATGCCGCAGCTCAGCGTCGCTAAGCGTCTCTGCCATGGCTTGAGTCCACTCAAATAGGACGGCGGCGCTTTGGATGGCAACTGGCAGCTTTGAGCTGGAAAAGCACAGGTGGTCAACGAAGTCGAATATTAAGGAGACAGTTGCGCACACAAGCTTAGGTATTGGAAAAGTGGAAGAGGGTTACCAGTTGCGGGGTGCCAGGATATTGGCAAGTAGGTCAGCCTGCTTGTGATTTTCGAAAATCGAATGATCCCGGCAATCCCGCTCGTCCCGCATGCATGGTGGCATGAACAATGCCCGCGTCAGATTGGAGATTTCTAATAAGATATTACCAGAAGTAGCCTAAGCAAGTCCTTAGCAGACGTCGTTGCCCAATGACCCAACAGCCTTGATGGACACCACGGACCACGGCCTCGGCACTGCAACACTCTGCGTGCGTGCGCAGCTTGGATGCATGCAGCCCTCATCTGCTAGCTGTCAGCTCACATGGCGGGATGTGAGCAAGCGATTGGGGTCCATTGAAGAACCTGATGACGGTTGGACATCGTTGGGAACGGTTGACCATGGGTGGGCATGTCTGTTCTGGGCATGCCCCGGGTGCAAGCCCCGGGTGCAAGCCCCGGGTGCAAGCCCGTGAAGCCCCGGGTGCAACCCCCATATCCCCCTCTCCACAAACTGTTATCGGTCATGTGACTTCTAATTATTAAGCAGAATGCGAGTATTACAAGGGAGCCAGAACGGCTCAAGCGCGGAAGCGCAACCAGGCGGGCCCGATGGGCCAGACCACGACACGGGTCACCGGGCAAAAGAGCCCGCCCTCACCGGCCGGGAAGGGGCAAAAGCCGAAGGCAGCCAAACACGAGGACACGGAGAAGGCAGCACGCACAACTCAAAGCACGGGGAGGAGAACAAGCGCGTCCAGACAACACGAACCACCTGCACCAAGCCAGCAGCGAGACGCGAGGAACGCGTCCCGGCAAAACGGGGGCCCCAAGCCCCAGAACCCGAAAGCACCCACAAAAGACAGCAGAGCGGGGGCCTAAGGCCCAGAAAATCGCCCCCGAGTCAGCCGTCGGGTCACTCCTCGGCACCCGGGCGGCCCGGGAAGACCACCTCCCCCGCGGGCGAGGCGGCGAGGAAGGGGTGATCGGACGGGATGGCCCCCCACCCGCGGGGGGCCAGCCCCAGCTCGGCAAACGCACTGAGGCGGGCCCAGAAGTCGGCCGTCACCGCTGCGCACACCCGCACCACCGGCATGCGCCCCCCGGGGGCCCCAGCCTGCACCCGAAACAGGAGGCGGAGCCCCAAACCCAACGCCGCGACGGCCGCCAAGCACACCACATCCCAAACAAGCGGGTGCACCCCCAACGGGGGCCGACCCAGCCACAAATGCTGCGGGAGCAGGACAACCGCGCCCCCCATCGCCTCCACAAGCTCGTCACGCAATGACAAGGCCACCACACACTCCCAGAAGTGGTGGCGCCGGCGGCCCGTGGCCATGGACGCTCCGCACGGGCAGGGGGTCGTGGGCGACCCCCGCGCCAGGAGGGCCGCGTGCATGGGGAAGCCATGGAACCCGTTCATGGCGAGCCGCCAGAGGGGCTCCTTGTGCGTGTTGTCCCAGCGAAGACGCCAGAGGCGCACCAGAGTGGCCTGAAATTCCCGGAGGGTGGAGGCCAGGGCTGCCGGGGGAAGGGCAGACCATTGTAGCGAGATTTGCCCCATCCGAGACCGTATGAAACTACCGCCGATGCCGACTTTAGACTATGGTACACGGGTCGGACGAACAGCACAGACGGACCGGCTGCCCACTTGGCCGAATGCAGAACGGACACCCCTAAAAGGCAAAAATACAAGCGAGCGTCGGAAAGCTGCGCGGAGGATGCTCGTCATGACATTCCCTGCTAAAAAAAGCCGAGATCGTATGTGGAGAGGGCCGGGACCGTGTAATACGAGCACCCCCCGTATATTCTACCGCCGATGCCGAAAAGTAGTGGCTGGAGAAACAGCCCAGACGGGCCGCATTTCCGCATGGCCGGCAGCGCAATAAAAGTCCCCAGTACACGAAATAAACAGCGGGGCCTGGGAAGCTGCGCGCAAAAAGATCGCAAAATGACCGAGAAACAGTAGCCGCGAACGGACGGGATTGCCGCCTGGCAGATGCAAAACAATGGATACCCCTAACAGGCGTTTTTTAGAGCAGTGGCCCGGACGAGCGCAACTCACAGTGCCCTACACGGCAACACAAGAGGAATAGCAGCATGTCCATGGTACCACATTGGGTTGGCTACAAAAGTATGGTAGCAGACGGGGGCCGATGAAAGAGAGCGCCAGCTGAGAAAACCGCGTGAATGCGCTACGCTGGTACGCCGCGCGCCTCACGATACAGGCTGGGGACCGGTATCTAAGGTACCTTACATACCTCGCAATGCAACAAATCAAATGCTTACGTGAACTCAAGCCCGATTTACCCAGGACAAGAAGGGGGGCCATGTCCTGGACTCAGCAGAGGCAAGCCGGGCCAAACCCAAGGGGGAAGACCCAGACATCACCGCACCATACGAGATGACAGCGCTAGCAGCCAGCAGACGCCCCGAAAGCCACCCAAAACACTTGACACCTCACCTCGCCCGCCCAACACAGTGGACCCTGACAAGAAAGACAACCCAAGCACCCCTGGGCACGCCAAGGCCCACCACTGGAAAAGACGAGCCAGTGCTAGAGGCCCCAGGACCAGATGACAAGTTCGAGCCTGACATATGCAAAACATAGCGCTCCCCAGAAGGATGGCAACCCAGCTACAGTACCCCTGGGTACACCGAGGCCAGACAAGTCAAGGACAGCACGTGATTCCATCCTCCACACGACCTTCCATCCACGCATACTAAACCGAAAATAACATACACGATCATCTGCTTCACGAAGAAGACGGTTCCCGTCTTTTCGGTTGTCTGCGTCGGTATTGGTTTTACGTGACAGTAAACTCAACGCCAAAACACGCTGGACGTACGACATGGGCAGTGCACTTCCTCCTCACACTGTGCAACGCTGTGTACCACACAACGTCATATAGGTTTGACCCTTCACAGGTGTTGGTACGGTCTATTTTTGGAGGAACTGCGCGCACGCCTATTGATCATCCGTCACAAACGCGCCCAGCATATTTGCTGCTAAGAATGCTCGAACACTATCAGCGCGCTGTAAAAATTGGAGGCTATCCTAGCCGGACATGGCAGCGCTGTCCTTGAACACGGCCCTCAGCGCGTCCCGGAAGATGTGCTCCGCGTGCGGAACATTTATGCCACGGATGCCCGCTTTGAAATAAGACGAATATGGATGCTTGGAAGACGCCCGTCTAACTTGCCTAGCCCTGCGCGATGCCGTTGACGGTAGCGTGCGTAAGCTACGCCCTGCTATGCATGGCCCCGTGTGACCGGCGTCGGCAAGCAGCATCTCGCTGATGCTGGCGCGATGATTCCGTTGCGGCAGCATCACCTTGCAGCTAGCTGACACAGGCAGCGACGACGACGATGAGGATGATGACGAAGACCTTGCTATGGCCTGTCCCTGCCTGTCCCAACACAGCAGCACCAGGGGACCGAACCTGACCGAACGAGGATGCGGAAGCGAGCATTGCAGGCTGGTTGGCTAGGGTTGGCTGGCGCGGAGGGGAGCTATCGAACCTACAGAACTTACAACGCATCAACCGTTACCACCGAATGTGGTCCAACAGGTCGGGAGCCCGTATACACCCCGTAGCTCAGTTACGGAAAGCACTGAAGCACACTGTATGCACACACCACAAAAACACAAACCATTCAGCATGCGAGGCTTATCGCAGAAAAAATAAACTAATCCCGGTGTACGACAGTTCTAGCATCCCGCACCTCGGTAACCCGGTACGGCACACCAGGCGGCTGCGGCCGATGAGCGCCGATGTGGGTCGGAGACGCAACCGCAGCCCGTACCGCAGCCGCTTAGCGACATTTCCTCTAAATTCGACGCATACAGTAATGCATACAGCCATCATGAACGTTAGCGTTACCCCCAACCCTTTCTATCCAGCAATGCCGTACTAAGGCGTTTCCATGCCACTTAAGTGCTGCTGGTCGGAGACACATGATGCTAGGACAGTGCTGCAAGCCCCCATTTCTACGCAATGACAAATCAACCGAACCTAGGCATGATCAGTGTACGACCTAACATGCTCATTATTGTTACCGTTCTTGTTGCAACATCACACCCATCATGTGCGCTTTCCAAGCATTCCGCAATCAAACCCAACATCAGCTCGTGGCTGGATCGGAAACCCTGGATTGCCGTACCTCGCCGCCAGCCCGCTCGTCACTCAGCGCTTGGGGTTTGGTGGTCCCGTGCACCTCTTCGCCAGGTCAAGGCAAGCTTCAGGGCGCAAGCCCCACACTTTTGCAACAAAAATCGCATATCATGAGTGCTCTCCTCGAAGTTCCTGCGCAGTTACCATACACCAGTTATGTAGCCGCATCATGCACCGCTGTCTATCCTAGTGTCGGATCTAGGTGTGACTACCCGGGGGTCGCCCTTGCTGTCGCGACCAAGAAATCGGTGCTCTTCGAACAAACGCATATACCGGTACTCCTGTTTCTGCGACTTGTGAATTTGTGCCTCTCGCATCATGTACCGGCACCACCACCACCACCACCACCACCACCACCGCCACAATGTGGTGCCTCCAAACCCAACATAATCAAGCTATCGCACGCGTGCCTTCAAGGAGCGAACTTTCCTTCCATGTATGTCCTGCCCTCACCGGATTCGCAACGAAGCTACTCCGACCATGAGCCCAACGGCACGTCAGGTGCCCAACGCTGCAACAATCGCTCCTTCCCACAAACCCGATACGCGCACTGATCCACTAGGGGAGAGGTAGAAGCAAAACATGCACTGCCAGGCCGGCTGCAATATTCCGAGACCGCTAATCGTTGCATTGGGGCCGCTGCATTGGGGTCGGACGCACGACAGGGCCGGATGCCTCCCTAACCCACGTCCCCCCAAAACCCCCTGCGTCCCCCCTTCCTCCGCGTCCGTCTTTCCAACCCTCCACCGACATTCTCCAGCTCACAGCTACTGACCGTTATGGGTTCCCCCTCGCACTCCACGGGTGCCCTCCATTCGACACGTCTCCTCGTTAGTTGGAGGACCGAAACACATGCAATCGAAACACATGTAACCGAAACACATGCAACCGAAACGCATCTCATCCGCCTCCGTGGCGGTGACGGCTAGTGAGACGGCTGACGGCTGCACCCGAGGGTGCCCCAGTGGTACCTCTCAGGCGCCGGGGGGTACTCCATCAGCTAGGGACGACGGCTTCTACCGTGTCCTCTGGGCCTGCTGCTGAGGCGGCGTGGAGGAGCGGCCGGAAACACCCGCGGCGTCGCTGGCAGCGGCGGCAGCAGCAGCAGCGCCAGGCGCCGCCTTCACGGATGACGCTCTGGCCGCTGACGGACGAGCAGCTGCTGCGGTGACAATCTTCGGGAGATGCGACATCGCGCGCGACACGTGGGGTTTCCCTGACTGTGCAGCTGGGTTCGGGGCAACCGGAGCCAGGGGCGCGGGGGCGGAAGCAGCCGTTGCGCCGCCTGCGGAGCTGCCCTCCGGCTGCTGGTCGGCCTGCAGGGGGGGTCAGGGATCAGGGGCAGTGGGGCGGAGGTGTGCCCTGGTGGTAAAACACACATTTCGCCGTACACTGCATGGGGGTTATGGGGTTAGGGTGGACTTGCGGTTGAAGCGATGCGACGGTCGGGAGGCGGTGGAAACGGGCATTAGCGGCAGGCAGGCAGGCAGGTGCCGGGAGGTGCGGCAGCCGGGCGCCCAGACAGCCTTTCGTGTCCCGCTGGCACATGAGGGTGCGGTACCGTATCCCCACGATGACAACATGATCATCCCCTCGTGTCGCCGCGTCTCCACCTGCGACACGTGATTGCTGGCACAGCGCAAAGGGGCAGCAGGCCGCGTGCACCCTCCAGCCGCAACCCCGCCAACCCTCCAACCCGCCCACCTGCGGCCTGGGGCCCAGAATCGGAGGCTCCCGCACCGCGATGGCTGCCTGAGGGCCGGCATGAGCGCCCCTGGGGGCTCCACTGCTGCTGCTGCTGCTGCTGCTGCTGCTAGCAGGAGGCGGCTGGGCGCCAGCGGCCGGCTTCGGTGCCAGCGGTGGCTGGACGCCAGGGGCTGCCTTCGCCGGCGGTGCTGCTGGTGCTGCAGCCTTAGCCGCTGGTGCCACCTTGGCGGCAGCTCGTGTTGCTGCTGGTGCCGTGTTAGCCGCTGGTGGTGTCGCTACAGACCTCACAATGTCAGCTGGCGCGATTTCGGCGGCTGGCGCTAACACCATTTTAGCCGGCACTGCGGCTGCCGCCGCTTTAGCCGCTGGTGCTGCCTTGGCCGTTGGCGCCGCTGCTGGCGCCTTCACCGCTGCCACCTTCGTCGATGAGGCCCCCGCGGCTGCTGCTTGGGAGGACATCGACTGGGACGGCGGCGCCTCTACATCGGCGCCCGCAGCCGCGCCCGCAGCAGCACCTGGGCCCAACACGGGCGGCGCCGCCAAACGGGACCTCGGCGCCGCTGCCCTCGCCTGCTGCTGCTGCTGCTGAGGGTGTTGCTGCTGAGGGTGCTGGCGAATAGGGTGCCGGGGGCTGTTGTCCCTGGACGAGCCGGGCGACTGCGGATCGCCTAGCTGCTGCTGCTGCTGCTGCTGCACTGTCACCGCGCGGCGACGAGCGCCCCAGCCGCGGCTGCTCGGCACCGGAGCCGCAGCGGCCATAGCGGCGGCGGCGCTCCGCCACTTGCTGGCCGCCCGCACAGCGGAGGCGCTCAGCTGAGACGGCCGCAGGGACGAAGCAGCGCCGCCGGGCGCCGCCGGCCGCCGCTCCGCGGCGGCAGCAGCAGCAGCAGCAGCAGCAGTGTCCGCACTGGGGCCCGTAGACACTCCGGCGAGGTCCAGCAGCCGTGACCACGACGTCGCAGGCGAGGCCTCGGCGGCGCCGGCGGCGCCGGCTTCGTCGCCGAGGCCGGTAATCTCGCCCGCGTCGCCCATCTCCTCCCGCAGCCGCCGCCGCAGCGCCTCACCTCGCGGCGTCGCCGCCAGCAGTCGCCGCAGGTCGGCCGCCAGCCGCACCTGCTCGCGTCGCTGCGCCGCGAACGTGTCGCGCAGCGCCTCCGCCTGCCGTATCAGCGCGTGTACGACAGCCAATATCAGCGGCCCCACGCGCGACCGCTCGTCTTCCTGCTGCTGCCCCTCGGACGTCGAGGCGAGCCGGAAGGACAGCGTTTCGGAGCCCTGGCGGCTGAAGCCGGGCGAGCCCGGGACGTCCGAGGGCTGAGGCGCCGGCGACGCCGTCATCGCAGTCATTGGCGTTGACGCCGACGGAGCAGACCCAGGCGAGTTAGACGCCGAAGGCGTCATCGCGTCCTCCGGCAGTGTCGGCATGGCGGGACCGGTCCCCGGCTTGCTGCGCGCGCCGTTGGGCCTTATCCGCACTGGCGAAGGCGGGGTCGGCAGGGTTGCTGAGGCGGAGTCGCCGGAGACAGACGGGGCTCTGCTGCCCTCCAGGGCGGCCAGTAGCTCCAGCAGCTGACTCATCATCGGCGGGGCCGGAGCCGCGGCGGCGGCAGCGTCGTCGGCTGCAGCGAATGCAGATTGGAAGGGCGAGGGCAGGAGGCTGCTGTCTGGGGGAAATGGCGCCATGGCGGTGGCTGAGCCAGCGCCAGCGCCAGCAGCGTCAGCCCCAGCGCCAGCGCCAGCAGCGCCAGCGCCAGCAGCGCCAGCGCCAGCGCCCACGGGCTCGGGCACCAGGGCGCAGGAGGCGGTCTCCGAGTCCTCGGCCCCGGCCCCCGGCTTGGTGCCATCAATGAAGGTAACGCCGCTGTTTGCCCGAAACCGCTTGGACTTGACGGAGCCGGTGGCGGGCAGCAACAGGACGGAGGACAGCGCAGCCGCCAGCGGCGGCGGCGGCGGCGCCGCCGCCGCCGGGTCGGTGAGGACTCCTGGCGGAGTCGCCGGCCCCGAGGCGGCGCCTACCGTTGGCGGCGGCCCCGCCGACGACGAAACGCGCCACGACGCCTGCCGCGACCCAGCCGCCAGCGCACCGCCGGCGGCGGCGGATGTCGGCCGCGTCGGGCCGTCGTGGGTCTTCCCGTCGCCGTCGGCGCCGCCGTCAGGTTGGAGCTCGGCGCTCTTGCCGCTGCCGCCACCGCCAGCGCCGCCAGCGCGGTCCTTGAATTTCTGTTTAGGCGGGGCCCGAAGCTTCTGGATCTCTCCCAGCCGCCGTACGAGGTGCCAGGCTACTAGGCGCTCCAAAACCGTGGCGGCGGAGATGGGATCTCCCTCGCCGCCGTCGCCACTCACGTGGTCTGCGCCGAGGGAGCCCACGTGGACGTCCGTCTGCACCCCGGGTTCGTTGACCGTTAGCCCGACGTGGGCAACGGGGTCTGTGCCCGGTTCCGGAGCCGCCGTGGATTTCTTCCCGGCACCGCCGTCCGCGGCGTCGGTCTTGCGGAAGCCGTGGAGGCGCATCCAGGTGGGCGGCGTGGTGAGTGCGCGGCCGAGCGCGGGCAGTGACCCGTGGGTCATGTCCTCATCCGGCAGCATCTTCATTCGCAGCTGGGCCAGCAGCTCCTCCAGCTGTACGGCGTTCAACCGCTCGCCTTCCACCTCCACCGCCATGCTCCTGTAGAGGACGCGGCAGGAGCGACCAGGTGCACAGGGAGGGGGATGGAGGACGGGCGGGGCAAGGCGAAGACGAGTACTATCAATACGATTTTTAGCAATTTAATACGATTGTTGCTATGATCAAGATATAGAATATTCATCGACTGCAAATGGGGGAGAGGGAGGAACACACGGCTGGTCTTGAGAGGCTCGCACGAGCGGCCCCCAGTGCGGAACGATGGGTCCAGGGCTATAAGGGTTTTAGGGTTTTTAGGGTTTTAGGGTTTCCGGATTTTAGCGACCATTCCTTGTCCCCACCATCACACTAACCCGCGCTCCAACCCACACCTCCGGCCCCCCGCGCCACTCCCCCTCCTGACCCGCAAGCCCTCCCTCCCTCCCCCCATTCCACCCTCCTCCCCTCCCTCCCTCCCCCTCGCCAGCCGGTTTTTTCCGCATCCCCGGGTCTCCCTCGCAACCCCCTTGCCGGCCCCACCTGGATGCCGGCGGTGCATCCCGCCGGCTGCCCCACTTGAAGCTCTGAGAGAGCTTGCGGCCCAGCGCGCCGGCGCCGTCCGCCAGCGCGCTGCGGAGGCTGTTCTTCCACTTCTGCCTGGGTCGCCTCTTGGGCACTGTGCCGCTAACGAGGGTGAGGATGGCCTTGTTGGCGGGGGCCCGCTGGAAGACACCCTAAGGGGGGTGGGGAGGAGGATTTCGAGGAAGACCCGTGGATGCCATGAAAAACCGTTTAGAGCAGACGTTTTGAGATGCATGTGGGGAGGAGGAGGAAGGGCGGGGGGAAGGTAGCGGGGAAGACCGCGGACCGATAAAGGTTAGGAAGCGAGGAAGGGCAGACACGGCGCGGTCACGTAGTACAAGGGAAATAGGTGGGCCGGCCGGGAAGGCGAGTGCGGGGCGGATCACCATAACGGTTGTGGTGGTGGTGGTGGTGGAAACGGTGACGATGGGGTCATCTGCAGCGCCTTGCGGTCGTGGTGCGCCATCTGCTCATCATCGGGTAGGCCGCCGCTGACCCACACACGGACCCACGCTCCTCCTGGCCCCCTCATGTCGGTGGCCTTGCACCCCCATCATGCCGGTGACCTTGCACCCCCTCATGTCGGTGACCTCGCACCCCCTCATGCCGGTGACCTTGCACCCCCTCATGTCGGTGACCTCGCACCCCCTCATGTCGGTGACCTTGCACCCCCTCATGTCGGTGACCTCGCACCCCCTCATGTCGGTGACCTTGCACCCCCTCATGTCGGTGACCTCGCACCCCCTCATGTCGGTGACCTTGCACCCCCTCATGTCGGTGACCTTGCACCCCCTCATGTCGGTGACCTCGCACCCCCTCATGCCGGCAACCCCACCTGCCAGAGCCACACTGTGAGCTGCGCAATCTGCTGCGACGCCAGAGGCTCGTCGTGATTGGCCGCCTGGGGGCCGACCCACGGGTCGTGGAGGGCATGGGAAGGGGGTAGGGGCAGGGGCAGGGCCTCAGCAGCAGGTCGGCACGAAGAGAATCAGCCCTGGAACCCGATCCAGCAGTCTGGAACCCGATCCAGGCAGCCTGGAACCCGATCCAGCAGCCTGGAACCCGATCCAGGCAGCCTGGGACCCCAGCGAGAAGGAGTGTGGCTGCAAATAGCGGTTTAGTGGCCTATGTCCTGTCCCCTCCCCCCCACACCCTGTCCCCTCTACTCCCGCCCTGCCCTTTCCTCCCCCCCTGCCCTGCCCCCCCTTGCGAAACACACCCAGCGAGTGCACCCGTCCCCCCTCGCGAAACACACTGGTCCCGCTTCCAGTCGTGTATACACATCCGTTCCCACGAAAGTGGTTGGTGGTGGTTGACGGTGGTTGGCTGCTGATGGTTGGTGGCGGTTAGTGGCGGTTAGTCGCACCTTGAGTTCGCTGAAGGGCCAGGCCAGCAGCGCCATGACGAAGTTGGCGAGGGTGAGGATGAAGAACAGCGGGCCGCACAGGCTGACGACCCAGCTCATGAACACGTAGGCGCCGTTGGCCTGGTTGTTGGACTGAAGGGGGGGAGGAAAGGGCAGGGCAGGAGTATAGGGGACAGGGGGCGGAGGGGGGGGCAGGACAGAGGTCACTACACGGCTATTTACACACCACGGGGAGGGGGCGGTGTGTGTGTGTATGTGAGCGTGAGAGAGAGAGGGAGCGTGAGAGAGAGAGGGAGCGTGAGAGAGAGAGGGGCGAATATGAGACGAAACCCCTAGGTCGGCACTGAAGATTGAAACCGATTAGGAAACGTTTGGCACACTCGTTTTCGGGGACTGGATTTGCCAAAAAGAACCGGTTACTCGACGTGGGGAGTGTAGCTAGTGCATAGGCTTTGGGGAGGTTTGGGGGGGAGGTAGAGAGGGGTGGTGATGCGGGGACAGGGGCGCGGTGTCGGGTCGTGCCTAGGGCGGTGTCTGGGCGGAGGAGGCGGGCCAGGGGGCACTCGCTTGGTCGCTACACCCCTCCCCCTCCCACACCCCTTTCCGCAAACAAAACACGTCCAGCTCCCCCCCCCAGCATTACCCCTGCCCCGTCGTTACATGCTTTCGGCCGCCACCCCCGGTCGCGAACCCAACATGCGAAAGCACCCCCTACATGCGCTCTTTCCTTTCACCATCTGACCACAAAAGCAGTAGTTATGTATACATACATCCCGCATGGCAACCTTCCCCCACTCCCCCGCGCCCGGCCTCCTCCCGCGGCCCCCCGCGCCCGGCCTCCTCCCGCCCCCCCCCCCCGCGCCCGGCCTCCTCCCGCGGCCCCCCGCGCCCGGCCTCCTCCCGCCCCCCCCCCCCGCGCCCGGCCTCCTCCCGCCCCCCCCCGCGCCCGGCCTCCTCCCGCGGCCCCCCCGCGCCCGGCCTCCTCACGCCCCCCCCCCGCGCCCGGCCTCCTCCCGCCTCCCCCCCGCGCCTGGCCTCCTCCCGCCCCCCCCCGCGCCCGGCCTCCTCCCGCCCCCCCCCCCGGGGCCTCACATCGTGCACCGCTGAGACCACCTCCATCGCGTCCGTTGATCCCACTCCGTTGATGAAGTACGTGAGCGACCACACCATAGCGTCCGTGACCCGCGACAGCTGCGGCACCACCTCGCCCCACAGCACCACCAGCAGCAGCGCAAACATGATCAGGATGGTGACCAGCACCAGCACGAAGCTGGCCAGGTCGGGCACCATGCGCGCTAGGGTGCCGGAGATAATGGACAGGCGCGGCTGGAAGGAGAGGCGGTGCACCAGCCGCATGATCAGCATCACCAGCACAATGCCCTGAGGCGTGGGGGTGGGGGAGAGGGTCAGTGGGGGGGGGAGGGGTTCAGACGAGGAGGAAGGGGGTCAGCGGGGGTTTGATAAGAGAATCCGCGAATCCACGGCCGACAAACCGAGGGGGGGAGTGGGTCAGAGGGCGCAGTGTAAGGGCGAGTGTGTGATGAGAAAAGGAGGAGGAGGGCGGGGCAACGGGCGTCAACTGGAGGCGCTTGAGCCAGGGACGCGGCGTGCCGTGGACGACGGGACGATGCCGTACCTGAAGAAAGCCGTACAACATCCACATGTCGCGCATGCGCTCGATCTGCGGGCCAGCGGCCGGGCCACGGAGCGGCACGGGTCGTGATGGTGGGACCAGAGGTTTAGGGTTCCAGGGTTTTAGGGTTTCGAGTCGATGGTGGGTCCAGTGCTGGAGGGTGCGACACGCATGTGCACGAGAGACGGGTTCCGGAGCCCCCGGCGGCCCATGACGACCGACCATGGTACCATAACCCCCGCCCCTTCCCGGGGGGGATACGGTAACCGGGGTTTTATGCCCCACCCCCCCTCTCCAACTCGATCTCCTCGCCTCACGGGATCGGATGAACACACAACCGCCGATCACCTAACCACCCCGCCTCCTCCGAAACCACACTCATGGGCCCCCCACCTGGTCGTACATCGCCGCCAGCCCCTCCAGCCCGCTGGTGTCCTCTGGCAGGGACCATCGGCCCGGGCTGCCGGGAGTGGGCGCCCCCTCGGCGCCACCGTCCGAACGGCGCAGCAGGAAGAAGCGAGCAGCCGCGTGCCCGATGGCGTCGTACACGTCGTACCTGATGCGGGGCGGGGAGGGCGAGGCCGGACCAAAGCGAGTAGGGGGGCGGCGTTGTATGTGTGCGGGGGAGCGGGGTGGAGCGCGGGTCTGGGTACGAGGAAACGAAGGGAACCCCTACACCCCCCATTAAATGGGGTCCTTTTTTGTAAACCCCCCCATTGAATGATACATTGGTAATCTCCCCCCTCGAGGGGGATGCCATATGCCGGCTGGCTGGCTCTGCTCATGATGGTCACAGCCCCGACCGCTCCTCCGCCTCCCTAAACCGGACCACCGTCCGGACTGTTCTCATTTTCCGCACTGCTCATTTTCCGATGTGGAAGGACTTGGCGGTAAATTCCCACATGTGAACACCGGCTGCCCACCCATTGGCTCACCTGGGCTGTCGCGGCGCGTCGTTCGACACCCTCAGCGAGTACAGGAACAGCACGCCCAGTGCGCCCGCCATGATGCCGCTCACGACGCTCTCGTACACCGCCCAGAAGGGGGTCATGCGCGCTCGGTACTTGACCACGTTCTTGACTCCCTGCGGTACGACAGGGGGCAACGATTCGGTACGACACGGTATATGTACGACACGACGCGACACGCAGTGTACGACACGATATATGTACGGCGGTGAGGGGCAAGCATCGGGGCGGTCGATTGGGGGCATGGGCGTGGGAGGGAAGGGAATGTGGAGACGTGAGGGCCGGCATTGAAAATAACCACTTGGGTCGTCGATCAAGCCCCTCTGCTGCGCTCCCAGGGGGAGCGGCCCAACCCAACCCAACAACCTCTCCCCTTCCACCGCGTTCACCGATTTCTACTCTCGGCCTCTATCTCTCCCCTCCCCACCCACCTTTTTGCTGCGGACAAACACCACCTCCGACTCCTGCCCAGCCGCCTGGGCCATCAAGTGCTGGGGGACCTCATTCGCAGGCACCACCTGCATGGCCGAGCCGCCCGCGATGCTGCGTGACGACTTGCTCCTGCCGCCGCCGTCCCATCCGCCGCCGGTGCTGGGCCGGCTGCTCATCAGAGACAGCTTGGATCCCATCGAACGCTGCGACAGCCCCTGCTGCCCGGCGCTGGACTTCCACGACCGGCCGACGACGCTCCGGGCTCGCGCGGCGTCGCTGTTTTGCGCAGACAGCGCCGCCGGGTCGGAGCCCTGCCGCTTCATCGGCGGCCCCCCCGCGGGCCCCGGCTCGGTGGCCTCACCGATGGGCACCTGCGCCCGGGAGTTCTCGGCACTCGCGCTCACGCTGCCGCTGCCCTCCTCCATCGCCTCCTCCATCGCCTCTTCCATGGCCTCCTCCATGGCCTCCTCCATAGCCTCCTCCATGCCCTCTTCCATCGCCTCCTCCATGGCCTCCTCCATGGCCTCCTCCATGGCCTCCTCCCCCTCCGCCTCCGTCTCCCCGTCCCTCATCTCCTCCCTACCCGACGGTACCCAGGGCGCACCCGCGGACTCTGAGTCCTGCCGGAGCATACCCGTCTCGCCACTCCCACCCTCGCCCTCGCCGCCGCCGAAAGCCAGCAGCCCCGCCACTCCCCCTGCCGCCCCGGGTTCCGGAGCCACCTGGTTGCCCTGCACTCCAGGGAGGGAGCGCGACGAAACGCCGCGGAGGTTGGAGGACTTGGTCCGGCCACGTGGGCCTCCCAGCCCCAGAGCCACCTTGACTCCACGGGCCCTCATTTTGGCAAGCCGCCGGGCCGCCCGGGCCAGCAGACGCTCCTCCTGCACGCTGAGTACGACGTCGTACACGGTGGAAGCGAAGTAGGCGGCGGCGAGGAGTATGAGGAGCAGGTCGGGGACGATCAGGCGGGCGTTGTCGGACTGCGGGGTGTGGGTGGGGTGGGAGGGAGAGGGAGGAGGGCAGGGGTTGGGGAGGCGTGTGAGGTTGAGGGTCGAGACGGAAGAAAGGGCTGGATAAATTGCCCGTGCCAAGGCAAGGCAAGGCAAGGCAGGCAGGCAGGCAGGCAGGCAGGCAGGCAGGCAGGCAGGCAGGCAGGCAGGCAGGCAGGCAGGCAGGTAGGCAGGCAGGTAGGCAGGCAGGCAATAGGAGTGTAGGAGACAAAACACCACCACTACCTTATTAGCTCTCAACCCCCGCGGGCCCCCGGGCGTAACTCCTTCCCGGCCTTACGGGGGAGGGGGCCTTCCATACCCCCCCCATCACCTGCACCACCCTCAGTTTGTCGGCCATGGATTCGTGGATTCTCTTCTAACCCCCCCCCGGCCTTAAGGGGGAGGGCGCCTTCCATCCCCCCCCCCCGACCCAACTCACGTCCAGCGCGAGCCTCCAGCTGACCGCCGGCAGCCCCTCCGCGCTGAAGCTGGCCGTCACCAACCCCTGCTCGCCCCACCGGAAGTCCCCGCGCCAGCGGCCGAAGACCCGCAGCTCGGGACTGTACGACACCAGCTGGGCGGTGAGGCTGCCAGGGGGCCGGGCAGTGGAGGTGGTGGTGGAGGTGGAGGTGCGGGGGGGTTCAGACAGTGGAGTGAGGGTTGGGGGCACAACGGTAACCCCAGACAGCCCCCGGCCCTCCGCTCCGCCCCTCCGCCCCAACGATTCCATTGTCGCTCCCCGGTCCCCTTTGTCCCCGGTCCACGAAACCCTCCCCTCCCTCCCTGGAGCCCCCCCTGGAGTCCCCAAAGCCCCCACCTGGCAGTCAGTGTGGCGTCCAGGTAGCCGCCGCTCATCACCGCCAGCAGCACCTCGCGCAGCCGCCGGGCGGTGAGCGCCGTATCGATGAGGAGCGGGTAGCCGCCCGCGCCCAGGCGGGGAAGTGGGACGAGAGTGGGGAAGAAACCGTACGGCACGCCGAAGGGGTTAACCTCGCCGGAGCCGGGCGTGGTGTTGTAAAAGTCGCCTGGTTCGGAGGGGTAATCAGGGGTTTGGGGAGGGGGGGGTATGAGGAGAAATCCGTGGCTCGGCAGTAAGAAACGTGAAGCCGATTGGAAAACGGTTTGCATGAAGGGGGGTAAAACACACACTGGCGGGGTTCTGGAGGTTAGCGCTGCTCCCAATCCTAACACGGGTAGGCTTAGATGCGATGGCCAGGAAGAAATAGGGAACACATGATCTGGGCAGGAATAAGCCCTGCAGCCGGCGCAGCCGTACCGCTCAATATAGCCCCCGCTCGTACACCTGTCGTACACGGCCCGCCCCCGACCCGCCACGGCCGATTCCCGCGCCCAGCGCAAACCCCGGCTCGAGTCCCGCACCCGGCCGATCCTCCACGCCGCTGTCGTGGATGGGCGACCGCCGGCTAAACACTGCATCGATGCCGATCGACCTCCAATGCTCTCCCTCTCCGTCCTCCTGCTGCTGCTGCTGGCCCCCACTGGCTGTGGGGGGGCCCACCGTCCGACTGTAACCCGGCGCGCACGCTGCGGCGAGCGTCCGGGTAAACGACACGCCGCCGCCGCCGCCGACGCCGCCGTCAGTCGCGCCACAGCCGCCGTACATGTCCATGAGGGAGGTCCCGGGTACGCGACGCTGGTGCAGGAACAGCCCGCCGATGACGGTAGCCCCCGAGTGACCCACGGTTCGTGTCTGCACCGCGCCGGCCGCGTCCTGCAGCAGGTACACCTGCTCCGTGCCCGGGGTGCTCTCTGCAGCGTAGCCGCCGAACTGGCCCGTAGTGAGGGTGTTGGTGGTTGGCTTCAGAACCCGTCTTGCCACCCCCTCCAGCAGCTGCTCACCCACCCCGATCAAGCCCCGCCGCCGCTGCCGCCGACGCCGCCGACGCTGCTGCTGCCCGTCCTGCGAATCCGCCTGTGAAGTGTTGGTGGCGGCGGAGCTGCTTACGTTGAAAACGTACTGGTAACCCTGAGGCCCGCCCCGCAGCAGCATGCACTCGTTGAGCTGCTGCCACTCTGCGGTCCCCGGTTCGAGTCCGAACTCCTCCAGGCCGCTGAGGATGAGTTCGGTCGTCAGCACCGCACGGCTCTCTACGCTGCGCGCCTCCGCCAGCGCCAGCGCCAGCAGCAGCGATGCCGCGTCTAGTGCCTCGTCGTTTGCTTCCTGGGCGGTGAGGGTGCTGTCGACCAGGCGCAGCACCGTGTCAGCCTTGGCGCTGATGTTGGCGGTGGCGGATCGAGCCAGGTCCTGTTGGGGGGTTTTAGGGTTTTAGGGTGGGGCAGGAGAGGGTTTTAGGGTTTTAGAGATGGGCAGGAGGAGGGGAGGCACAGGGCCGGGTGGGATGCGGGTGCAGTGACAGGTTGTACAGGGGCGGTGATGCGGGAGGGAAGGGGCGACGGAGATTTCGGTGGGAGGGTCGGTTGGAGCCGGTTGGTGCCGGTTGGAGTCGGTTGGAGCCGATTGGAACCGGTTGGAGCCGGTTGGAGCGGGGGCGGCGGGCCGGTTGGAGGATTCGTGGGGCGCAGTGGGAAGCATTCGCATCAGGCAACCTTCCTGATCCTCAGCCCAGGGCCAAACGTCAGACCACGTCAGGCGCTCTCGCACGCCTCCGAAACCAATACACGCAGTACAATCAGGGTCAGGCAATGCGCCCGATAGCTCTACCTTCTGGTCTGGGGCCCACTGTAACAGTTACTGCTACACGAGTTATTACTACACAAACCCCCGAGAGACTTGCCCCCAGACCCCCGGGGAGCACCTGAACGATCGCGTAAGCCGCCGTCACCGCCTTGTCGTACTTGTCGTACTTTTCCTCCATCCGCGCCACCGTCGTGTCCGTGGCCTCCACCGCTGCCAGCACCTGCGCCGCGAGCTCCAGCAGCGCGGCTGCGGCACTGGACAGCGACGACAGCTCCAGGGAGGTCCGGGACAAGGCGCCCGTCGTACAGGTGGCGGTGGGCGCGCCCACCGCCAGTACGGCGCCAAAGATAGCCGACGACGGCGACGACAGTGACGACGGCGGCGGCGGGGGAGGCGGCGGCGTGTTGGGGGGAGGCGCCGAGGCGTAGCTGCCGGGTAAGGGGGGTTGGGTGATGTTGGTGAGGGCTGCTAGGGCAGAGTCGCAGCCTGGGGAGTCCAGCAGCACCCTCGCGTCGGCCCTGCCGTCGGCGGCGGAGCCGCCGTCGTCGTCGCCGCCGCCGTCATCATCGCAATCGCCACCCGGGTGCAGCTGCATGAGCTGTCGTACATGGTGCGTCACACGCGCCTCGGCCTCCGCCGCCGCCGCCGTGAGCTGGTCTGCGATCGTGTAGATCTGGCTGACGGTCTGAGACATCCTGCCGGCACCCTCCGCGCCGCCATCCCCGATGACGTCACCGGCGCCATCCCCGATGACGTCACCCTCTGATGCCGCCGCAGTGACCAGCCTCTCTGCCGGTTGCTCTGCCGCCTGTTCTAGCTCCTCTGGCGGCTGCAGTGGCAGGTGCAGTTGCAGCTGATGGAGCTCAGCCGGCAAGATCCTCGTCAGCAGCGGCGAGTGTGGCTCCTGGGGGGAGGCAGGCGCTGGCTCGCTAGGCGTCGGAAGCGGCGCCTCAGGTCCCGGGATCGAGGCCGACAAGCCGCGACGGCGGTGCTGCAGTCCACTCGCTGACTTGGCCGCTGCAGAGTGGGGACTCGGCTGGGGGGCGGTGGTTGCGGCGGTGGTTGCAGTGGGAAGGTGCTGGGGAAGCAGGCTGAGGCGGCGGCGCCGGCGGCTGGTTTCGGAGGCGGGCGAGGCGGGGGGTGGGGTAAGGCCCACCACGACCGTCAGGTTGATTCTGAGGGTGCAGGCGAGGGAGGCGAGGATGCCCGAGCCGGGATCAGCCGGGTTCGCGGAGGAGGTCAGCACCTGCGAGCAGGGGGGAGGGTTGGGGGGGGGAAGGGAGGAGAGGGGGAGATATGACGTACTTAGATTATCCAGGCCTAGTCATATCTACGATTATCCAGGCCCTGTGCTTACATAATGCGACGGGGCCTAGTGCATATACAAGATGCGACGGTGTCCAGACCTAGCTGAAATATTCCGCTGCTTCCTCTCGTGTATGTGTGTGTGATTGTGTTTTCCACAACAGCTCTTGAGACCCACCTCGACGGATGATAACGTGATCTTCCGAACCGCCGAGGCGTTCACACCAAAGCCCGGCAGGTACGACACCACCAGCTGCGCCTGCAGCTCGTCCTCGCTCCGAAGCCGGACGGCGAAGGCCAGTGCGGCGGCGGCGGCGGCCGCCGCCAGGTCAGTGGTGACGGCGGCGAGTGGCGGCGGCGGCGGCGCCGCCGCACCTCCGGGGGCGAGTGGGGGGCTGCCAGGGCTCGGGGGACTTGGTGGCGGGGACACGGGGAGGGGGGGCAGGGACACGGAGATTTCGAAGGGGAGGGTCAGGGAGGCCTGCTCCTCGACGGTGACGATGCGGAGGAGGGCGGTGGTGTTGGAGTCCAAGTCGGAGACGGAGTACCTGCGGGGTTGGGGGGGAGGGGAACGGGGAAAGGGAGCAGCGGCAGGGTGGAGGGATGTGCGCGGAAACCCGTGGGCAAGAGGGAAAAGGGTGAGATACGCGGGGCATGGCACCCAGAGGCGGCGCGCAGGGCCACTCGGCAGTTCCGGAGCTTCCATACCTGATGCCGTACACTCCAGGGGCGCACGTGCCCGCGGTCAGGGCTTCGGCGCTGCACACGGCGCATGAGCCTGAACTGGCAATATCGGTGGCTGGGTCCGGAGACACGGTTGCCTCATCAGGAGATGAGGTCGTCGGCAGGCACACCGGGACGGCCTGCGAGTGCGATATGGGGAGGTGTGTGTGTGCGTGGGGTGGATGGGGTGGGTGGGGTGGGGTGGGTGTTTGGGTGGGACAGGAGGAGCGGGGCAGGGCAGGACGGGGCAGGGCAGGACGGGGTCGGGACATCTTTGCTGCCTAGGGTTTGCGCTACCACCGAGGACTTGGGTTGCAAAGCTGCACGGTAGCTTGTCCCATGCTGGCCCACCCGGCATCCACAACACGCGCCGGACCCCGCACTCACTGCCCACCTCACCCCACCTCCCCTCCCCGCCCTTCCTCCAGAACACACGTCGTGTTGCCACCTCGCACCTGGCCTCTCCCCCCCCCACACATCCACGCCTAGTTTAGCTGGTTGGTCTCAGCCTTCCGTTTCCTCTGTCGTGCAACCGGGTCTTCTCGCCACCCCCTCCCCATCCACGACACTCTCACCCCACCCCAAGCTCCCACCCCACCCCAACTTCCCACCCCACCCCAATCCACGTCTGTCCTAAACGGTTTTCCTTTCCTACACGGGTTTTCCTTTTACCTCAACCCACGGTTTTCCTTTCCCACACGGGTCTTCCTTGCAACCCCAACCCACCGTGATGTCAACCGAAAGGTCTCCGTCCGTCGCGTCCGCCGCGACGGCTCCGCAGCCCGCAGCGCTCGTCACGCTGCCGCACGGCAACAGGGAGTACGGCGCCGGCCTGCCGTACGGCAAGAACACCTCCTGCGCCGCCATGTGCCATGGCCCGCGGGTGCCGTTGAGCAGCGCCGCCACGGCGGTGGCGTTGCCCGCCGCCACAACGCTCATCATCGTCGCCGCCGCCGCCGCCGCTGCCGTCGCCGTCACCGCCGCCGCCGCCAGGCGGCCGTCGTCGCCATCGACCAGCAGCAACACGGGCCCCAGCGCTCGCGCCGCGTCGCCACCCGTGGTGGTCAATGAGCCCCGGGCATCACAGGCGACGGAGCTGCAGGCGCCGTCTGTCTCGCAGTAGTGTGGGGCGGCTGGCGAGGTGCAGGGGTTTATGACGGTGAGCTCGCGTGTGGCGGTGGCGCGGGGCAGCTTGGCCCACTTGTCGAACACGACGAAGGTGATGTCCTGTCGGGCGTCGACTGCGGGTGTGGGGAGGGGAGGGGAGGGGAGGGGGAACCCGTTGGGAAGGGAGGGGAGGGGAGACAGGAGCGGGGACATATGGAAGGGGTGAGGATTTTATTGAGGTGAAGGGGCGTCAAGGGCGGAGCTACAGCTGCAGCTACGGCTACAGCTGCAGCCAGGGGTGCAACTAGCTACGGCTACAACTGCAGCTAGGGCTGCAGCTGCAGCTAGGGGTACAGTGCCTACCCTTGGCACTTGAATTTACGCAGCCCTCGAGGCCCTTCTTCCAGAACTCGTGGCCTGAACAGGAAATGCCGTCCTGGAGGCACTTGTCGGGTGGGCAGACGTACACCTGCGGGGGGGGAGGGGAGGGGTAGGGAGCGGAGACCCGTGGGTCGGTGGGGGGGGGGGCGCTGAATAAGGGGGCGCCACCACCGCCTGGGGGCTGCACCAGGAAGCCAGGGTCCGCCAACGAACCACTGTCGATGAACCAATGGAGACGAGGAGGTTTAGTAGTGAGGGGGAAAAGGAGGCACCAAGGATATGGGGGCAATTGAGTGCATGGGCCCGCCTTCCCACCCTCCGGGTTTTTTCGGGCATCCACGGGTCTTCCTCGAAACCCTCCAGTCTTTTCGTCGCTTTTCCTCTTCAGTGCCGACCCACGGGTCTTCCTCTCATACCCCCCCGTCCCGCCGCCCTCTTCGCCGCGCCTCACCTGTTCGGTGATGTTTGCACCCAGGCGGTTGGTCGCGGTGACCCCTGGGTCGCAAGGCGCCTCGGCAGTCGCCAGCTGGAGCGGCGCGCACAGACGGTACGGCATGCCCCTCGGGAGTCGTACACTCCCTCGCACCACGTCGCTGTTCAGGAGCTCCAGCGTCGGCGAGTCGGCGGCGACAACGGATCCGGATCCGGAACTTGAGGAGCTGGACCCGGAATTGGATCCGGAGGTTGTGCCACTGCTCGATCCGGATCCAGAAGCCGAACGGGTGCCGGATCCAGAACCGGATCCGGACCCCGAACTATCAGATGCAGAGCCGGTCGAGCCGCTGGTGGTGGTGGCGGTGGTGGCGAGGCCGTTGCACACGCCGTCTGTCGTGCGCATGCAGGTGCGATGGCGGGGAGGGAGCGGCAGCGGCGAGGGTTGCTGTGCGGGAATAGGTGCGGGAGTGGGGTGTGCATCCCTAGCGCAGGTGGCAGTGCAGGTGGCAGTGGAGGTGGCGGTGGAGGTGGCAGTGGAGGTGGCAGTGGAGATGCCAAACGTTCCCGAACTCCCTGCCCCACAACAACAGCAGCTGTGTCCACGACCCCACCCACCGCCGCACGGCGCCCACCACCCGCGACACCCACTCACCGCGAGAGCACGTGTTGTCAGGCCCGCACACCATCTCGTCAGCCGGGCAAACGCGCAGCGTCCGCGCCGCCCACGCCGCCGCGCCGCCCGAGTCAACCACCGTGAAGTTGATGACGTAATCGCGCGGTACGGCAGTGTTGATGCCGCACGCCGCCAGGTTTCCGCCGCCGGCGGCGCCGCCGGTGGAGCCGTACAGGCTGCCGCAGGCCTGCACCATAGGGCCCAGGTTGCCATCCTCCGCGTCCGTGGCAGTGACCCCTGGGTCGCACAGGTCCCGCAGCCCAGACTGGCGAGTGCACGCTGCGTAGCCGCCCCCCTGCCCCGCCACCAGCGCCACCAGCACCTCGCCCTCGAGCTTCAGCACCGGCGGTGTGTTGCTGCCGCCTGCGCCGCTGGCGGAGCCAGCGGCCGCCTTGCTGCTGGCTGCACTGCCGCTGCTTGATGAAGAGGCGGAGGTGGAGGAGGTGGAGGAGGGGGTAGGGGTGATGGGCTCGGTGTTGCCGACGCCGCAGATGCCGCCGCCCGTGCTGCAGGTCTTGATGCCGTCGTCGGACTCCGAGGGGTCGCATACCTTCTCACCCTCGGCGCAGACCACGTACACGCGGCGGAAGGCAACGGCGCGGTTGCCCGCGGAGTCGGTGGCGATGTAGGTGATGAGGTAGGGCTCGGACTCGCCGCGCGGGACGCGCGTGTCCAGGGAGGGGCCGGGAGGGAAGGACCGCGCCAGGGAGGGCGTCAGGTCGCCGTCCACGTCGTCCAGGGCGCTGTACGGCAAGAGGCCGGCGGGGGGGGAAGGGGCAAACGGAAAGGGAAAGGGGTGTGTATTGCGGTTGCGGTTGTCGTGGTCGTGTCTTGTCGTTACACGCGACGCACGAAAACGGATGGTATATATAGGTTCACGACATGCGCACACGGCGGAAGGGGGGTAGTGGAGCCTGGGTGGTTGTTCGTTGGTGGGAAGGCGATCGGGATGTTGATGGTGGCCTCGCGCGGCCACACGCCTACCTGTAAACCTACCTGTACACCCTAGCGAGCGCCGAAAACTGGAACACACACAGTCCGTTTAGTGTGACGTCACACCTTGAGCCACGCTAGCGCCCTCACTCCCCCGCGGCCTGACTCCTTGGCCGCCCTTGCTCGCCACTTGACTCTCCCCAGCACTGTCCTCCTCCCCCAAGCCCCGTCCCAGCGGGACTCGACTCACGTGGCCCCTGGGTCGGTGAATTCAGTGTTGGCCAGGATGGTGGTGATCCGACCCGAGGCCTTGGGCCCGGATCCGGATCCAGTGGCGTAGTCCCTCCCGGGCAGGTACGGCGACTCGGGGTCGGCTATGGTAATGACGGGCCGAGTGCGGTCAGCCACAGCGGCGGAGCGGATCGTCTGGGGGTGGGGGGGTCCGCCGCAAGTCAGGGGAGGGGGTTTGATAAGAGAATCCGGGAGGGGGGGGGTCCGCCTCAAGTCACGGGTCTTCCTTTCATTTCAAACCTCCCCCGATGGACTGTTTTTGAAAATTCAAATGCCTGCCCACCGCACAGCCTGACAGCCGCCCTCCAGGCCGCTCCGAAACCCGAGCACACAGCCAGCTTCGCCCGCCCGGGCCCCCGCCAGGGCATCTCAAAACGTCTGTCCTAAACGGTTTTTTCTGGCATCCACGGGTCTTTCCCGCCCTCCCCCGCCAGGCTGCAACGAAGCCCACCTGTACGACGTTCGTGGCCGCCGCCGTCTTTAAGGTTCGGGTGATGGTGCTGTTGCAGCTCCCTGAGGGAGCGGGGTCCGGTCCGGTCGCAAGGGGATGTGTGAGGCGTATATGAGAGGACGATAGGGTTTAGGGGGGGGGTTAGATTATATCGTTCAGGAGGGGGGGCTGGCAGGAAGGAGCACAAGCCCGCCCAAGCCCTCTCCCCCCCCCGCTCCAACGGTTCTTTTCTGTAACTCCCGCTCCAGCATGCGCTCACAACTATGTGCACTACCCATGTCGTATAACCGGATTTGTGCGGCCCCCCCCGCCTACCTCCCACGCTGCACTGGCGTGATTCCACGCAGGTCGCCTCACCGCCCTCCTGGCACGGGTCGAACACCACCACCCGGCGAACCGCCGGCGGCGCAGCGTTGCCGGCGGCGTCGGCGCAGCCGTACAGGACGAGCGCCGGCGAGCCGGGCGTTGTCGCCTGTACCGAGCTGACGGGCAGTCCGACCACCACCGCCGACTCCGATAACGAGCCCTCCCTGCCGTCGATGCAGGTGGCGCCCACATCCTGGAGGGTCCAGGGAGGGCCGGAGGATACGTCAGCTCCAGGGAGGGCGCATGGGGTTGTACCCGCGGTCTGGGTTTCACGCGGGCCTTACGTCACCGGCCCGCTGTATGAATTCCTCCCTCCAGCGACGCGGCCTCCTGCTGGGAAACCGGCCAATCGACCGACCGAATCCAACCGACAACTGTCCGCCAACCGTCCGCCAACCGTCCCGCCCCTCCGTCCTCCCTTCCTCACCACGTACTCCTCCAGCACCTGTACCGTCAGCTCGCTGTCGCCTGCGACCTGCAGCTGGGGCGGCTGGGCGTCGTCGGCGAGTGCGGCGGCGACGGCTGAGGGGACCTCCCGGTCCGCGGCCTGCGTAGGGCCCAGCTGGGCGGCGGCGCCGGCGGGCAGCTGGGCCGTCACGGCGGCGGCGGCGACTGCGGCTTCCAGGCAGCTGGACGTCAGCCAGGGTGCGGGGGCGGCGGCGGAGGCCTGGCGGAAGGGCGCGGGGTGGCGAGCTTACGAGGTTGTGTTGTGTTAGTGTCGTGCGTGTGTGTTTGTGTTTTATAGATGCTGTGCTGAGCCGTGTGTTTGTGTGTGTGTGTATGGATGTGCGTGGGAGAGGGCTGGGTGGGTGGGGGGTGATGGATTGCGGGGGCAGGTGCAAGACGGCAGCATGGTATGTGTATGGGTATGTGCAGGGGGATTGCCGAGGCGGCAGCAGGGGCGATGCGGCCCTTTCCTCAATCCTCGGTTCCTCGGGCCGCACCCAGCCCCAACCCACCTGCAGCCGGCCCCAGCCCCACCGCAACCCACCTGCAGGTAGAGGTGCACCGCAGTGCCGCTGACTCGCACGGACATGAGCGCCGCCACTCGCGTGCTGGCGGCGGTGGAGGCCCCGGACGCAGCGGTGAGGAGCTCGGTGGCGACGGCGGAGGCGACGGCGGCCTGGCACGGTTGTACGGGTGTGCAGATGGGTGGGTTACGGAGCGCGGGGGGGGTGATAAGGGAGTCCGCGAATCCACGGCCGACAAACCGGGGGGAGGGGGGAAGCGGGGTCATTCAGAGGCGCTGAGGGCGCAAGATGGGCTTCCACGGATGCTGTCGCAAGTCAGGTCGAGTCAAGCCGGCCGATGCTGCCTTCGGCGATGCTTCAGTCAGTTCCTGGGCGCAACCCAACCGAAGGTGGTTAACCCAACCGAAGGTGGTCACTAATTGCTGCGGGTAAAAGGCATACCGCCCATCGCAGCGCAACCCACCAGCGCGTTCCTGCAGCCCGAGCCCCATCCCCATCCCCGTCGGGCGGGAGCATTCCTGCACCTCTAGCTCGAGGCCCCATTCCCGTCCCCATCCGGGGGAAACGTTCCTGCAGCCCGAGCCCCATCCCCATCCGGCGGGAGCATTCCTGCACCTCTAGCTCGAGGCCCCATTCCCGTCCCCATCCGGGGAAAACGTTCCTGCAGCCTGAGCCCCATTCCCATCTTGGGATAGCGTAACCTCTGACCTCCCTGTTAACCAAGTGGCCCGCGGTTCCCACCACGCCCCGCTGCTCACTTGAAGAGCTGTCGGTATGGCCTCGCCCGGGTTCGAGCCAACTGAGGAGGCGGGAAGGCCGCTGATGTGTACGACACCGCGCAGCACCGAAACCTGTCGTACATCCCCAGAGCCCGACTCCCCCTCGACGGAGGCTACCAGCTCGACTGGCGGTGAGGGGGGCTTGCGCGGGGGGGATGACACCTTGGAGGGCGGGGGTGTGGGGGGGTTTGGGGACGGCCGAGGCGGAGGCGGACGAGGCGAGGGGGGCCGGGGGGGTGGAGGGGAGGGCGGGAGAGGGGAGGGCGGGAGAGGGGAGGGGGGCTGCGGAGGACCGGGGGAGGGAGGTGATGGACTGGGTGGTAGGGGGGAGGGTGGAAATGGGCTGGGTGGTGAGGGGGAGGGGGGGCTGGGGCTGGGCGGCAGCGGTGACGGCGGCTGCGGTGACGGCGGCGTCGGACTCGGCGGGGATGGTGACGGCGGTGATGGACTAGGAGGCAAAGGAGACGGCGGCGCCGGGCTGGGCGGTACAGGTGACGGCGGCGTTGGGCTGGGCGGCAGCGGCGACGGCGACGGCGATGGCGGCGGCGGTAGAGGTGACGGCGATGGCGGCGGCGGTGGTGGCGGCGGTGAGGGCACTCGGATGATGATGTCCGTGATGCCACTCCCGCCTGGCACGTGGGTAGGCCGTGGAGAAAAGCTTTCTGAGTAGGGTACACAGCGAACGTTTACGCAACCCCTACGGGGCACATAGCCGCGCACTCCACATTTCGACGGCCTCCGCATTTGTTGGCTTTGTGGCCGGCGGCGGCTTTGGATACCTGGATCAAGTCCTACACCATGCTGACACAAAAAGGTGTCGCAAACGTTTTCTTGTCGGTTTTACTCATCCCTGTTCCCGTCGCCAACGTATCCTTCCAAGGAAAGGTAGCGCAGGGCACAAGCGCATCGAGGCCAAAGGGCCGATCTACAGGCTTGCTCTCATCCCCCCCCCGGCCCCCATTTCCCCAGTCGAGTTACAGTTTTTTTATTGTAACCCCCTCCCCTCCCCCCCCATACACAGTGTAGAGGCCCCCCTCCAGTGCACCTGAACCCCCGCGCGCATCCATAGGGCCCACCTAGCCGACAGACGTACGGCTGCCTCTCGTCGCACGCCGCCGCGCGCCAGGCCGCGCCGCTGAGCACCAGTACGGCACAGGTGGCGGTGCCGCCGGACGGCTCGCCCCAGTCCCAGCCGCTCCACATCGTGCCGACCCGTGGGTCGTCCCAGGCCCACACGCCGCCCGTGAGCGACAGCCCCAGCCAGACCTGTGGCGGCACGACCGCTCCGGCGGCGGCGCCGGCCGCCAGCACCGCCGCCGCAGCGGATCGGAGCTCGGAGGAGCTGGCGGCGGCTAGCAGCCTGCCGCCTGCGGCGCCGCATCGGGCCGCTGCCTCGGCTCGAGTGGTGGGGTCGGCGAAGAGCAGCAGCTGGTCGGCGCCGATAGCTGTCAGGGCGGTGGGGCGCAGCACAGCCGGGAGGCCTGGGAAGGGAGGGGGCAGGGGGGGAAGGCAGGGAGGGGGCCAGGGGGAGGCAGGGAGGGGGCAGGGGGGCAGGAGGGGTGTGTTTGTGTCGTAGTTACCGTGCGTCAGCGTTGAGTGTCCAGTGGTTTCGAGGGAGACCCGTGGATGACCGAAAAACAACGTTTAGGACAGGCGTTTTGAGATGCATGCTGGAGAACTGGGTGTTTAGTGGACCTGAGTGTTTAGTGGTGGTGGGAAGCGCAGCGCCAAGTGCTGCCGGGGTGCGAGACGTCCCGAGAGCAACTGGCAGAGCCGCCAGAAGAGGGCGCGTAATACATCATCTGGGCAGACGAGGGTAATGGACACACGAGGTGCTACACCCGGAATATGTGTTGAAGACAAATTTTAAGTACAATATAGATATAAGCCCCTTCCGCTTACTGCTCCCTACAGATCCACAACACCGGAGCCGTACCTCTCTGGCACAGCGCCGGCAGCACCTGGCCGCAAGGTCGTTGCTCCGTGGAGCCGGGGGCCTGGTCCAACGAACCCCACCCGCCGTACATTGCCGTACAGTTGCCGGCCACCCAGAAGCTGCCCCCGCTCAGCGCCTGCGACGCTAGGCGGACCAGAGCCGCCAGGGTGGCGCCGCCGTCGCCGCCGCCTTCGGTGGCAGCGCTGACGTTGGCCAGGACGCCGCCGACGGCGGCAGCGCACCTGTCGTACGCATCCTTGTACGGCATGCCCTCGTACAACGCGACGTACTGCGTCATGCCGACCTCCAATGCTCGTCCTAACTCCAACTCCTGGGGGGCTGCGCGTGCGGCAGCGGCATGAAGGGGAGGTGGCGTAAAGACCCGGTTACACGACATGGGTAGAATGACTGGCGCATTAGCTACGGACTCTAGGCTCGGCGGCTCGCGGCCCGCGGCTCGGTGGGTGCGGGCGCATGCTGGAGCACTTAGATTGACTACCGAGAAGCCTGTGGAGGTGGCCCATCGGCGGCCGTTTTAACGCAACAAACACAGACAAATGTGCGGTAGCGTGCGAAGCGTAAGACGGAAAACCGGGTTGGCGGAATGGGACATGGTGAGGTGAGACGCGATGCAGTCCGCAGGAGGGGAGCATTGGGGGCCGTTCGCCCGTCGAGGTGTGCGCGGGCGGCAGGGCAACCTGTGGCCTCATCACGCGGTGTCGCTACCACACACATCACTGTCTACTGGCGTCCGGGCTTACAGTCTCAGGCAGGGCGGCTCAGGGGAGGGTGCGCGGGATGGGGCCCTGGAGGTGCTAGGCCGTCCGCTAAACGTCTTCCCAACCGTCGCCAAAAAGTCATGTCGTACAGCCCTCAGCCCTTAGCCCGCCCGCCCGCCGCGCACATACCTCGCTTGCAGATGTACGGCATCTGTGTCGCCGCGTCAGCCGCTTCCGCCCAGACCGGCGGCGTCGTACTGGTGCCGGTTCCGGAGCTGGTGTCAGCGAGGGCGAAGACGCCCAGACCCGCGACGCCCGATGGAGAGCCGTTCGGCCAGGCCGTGTACGACACGGTTCCGGTGCGGTTCGGGTACGACACGGTTGCCTCGGGCGGTTGGGTGGCGCCGGTGGTGGTGGCGCCGAGCCAGTAGCGGGGAGCCAGGGCGGCGGTGATGGAGGCAGCGGTCGCGTTGTCCGCGGCGGTGAAGAGGGTGCCTGCGGGGGGCCCAGAGAAAAGGGACGGACGATGGGTCGGAGAGGAGGGTCTCAAAGGTTTTTTCGGTTTTTTCGGGTTGGAAGTTTGGGTGTTTTTGGTTTTAGGCGTCGGCTCTCATATGGACGACACCTGACCACCAAGCACCACCGAAAGGCCACCCCCCAGCACCCACCAGCGTGCACTCGGCGGCATGTACGGCACGCAGAGGTCAGGTCGGTTGGGCTGTCGTACAGGTATAAGCTCCGGTCGTTGACGCCCTTCACGGAGCGGGAGGGGCCAGCGTCGTACAGTCCAGCAGCCGACACGGGGGGAACTGCAGGATGGGGGCAGAGGCACGGGGGGGGGCCCGGTGACCGGCGCTAGGGTTTAGAAACTCGCAGTCCGCGCAGTGGCGTCAGCTGCCTTGGACCTCGTGGTGGCTCAACACGACACCCGCCCTCGGCCACAATGTTAGACTAATTCAACAGCTGCATCAGCACCACCAGCAGCACCCACATCAGCACGCGCATCAGCACCACCAGCAGCGCCACCCGCCCTCCGGACCCTACCCCTCACTCCCCCGCCCTCCGGACCCCACCCCCCACGGATTCTCTTGTAAACCCCCGCGCGCCACTCACGCCTGCACGCGAAGCCAAGCTTCTGCCCGCAGTGCCGCCGCTCCAACCACACCAGCAAAGTGAAGTTCGCGCCCGGCAACGAGAAGCTCACACCGCCGCCAGCCGCCGCAGCCGCCGTTGACACCCCCCCGGCAAGCAGCTGGAGCCGCCGCCGATCCGACAGCAGCCGGTGCACTAGGCGCAACCGCTGGTACGCCGCGTCGTCGCCTGCTCCCGGGTTTCGTTTCTGGGAGCCCCCGCCGTCCCCCACGCCGCCCCCATGTAGCGGGATGCGGCGAAGAAGGACGCCACTGCGGGGCTGCGACTGCTGCGACGGGTGCGGATGCTGCGGGTGCTCGTGTGCAGCTTGCTGTCGCCGCTGCTGTTGCGCCAGACGCTGTGGTGCCCGGGGGTTGGGTCGAGGGCGAGGAGGTGCGGTGATCAGGATAGGTCGGGGGTCGGGGTTTAGGGGCGGGTGCGGGCGGGTGCTGGTGGGCGCGGGTGGGTGCAGGTGGGTGCGGGTGGGTGCGGGTGGGTGCGAATCTCGGCCGGGGGAGGGCTACCCGTATAACCGACGCCAACCGACATCTTGCAAGGCAGCTTGAGGGACACCACGCATTGATGCTTTCGTTTCGGTTATCAGTTGTCGGGGTTATAGATGATCATGGGCAAATGCGGATAGGAGGCCCAGCAGGCGCCGGGGCACTCGCTCTTGGAGCACGCAGGGGCCGTACAGTCTACAGCAGGGAACAACCAACCAACCAACCAACCAACCAACCAGCGCCCTTACCCGAACACCCAGTACAGGAGGTGGTGTGGGACTAGGAGGCGCTGGCGGAGTTGGGGATGGCGGTGCCGGCGGCGGGGTTGGGGGACGGGGCGAGGGTGGAGTAGGCGGGAGTGGTGGAGGCGAGGGCGGCAACGGGGGTTCGGGGCTTGGGGGATTCGGTGGAGGCGTTGGGGGGAGTGGCGCCGGCGGCGAGGGGGGGAGGGTGACGGGGGGTCGGGGCTGGGAGGTGATGGACTGGCGGGGATCAAAGGTGGTGGGGGAGGTGGCTTTGGTGGGCGAGGAGGCTTGGGTGGAGGGGAGGGCGGCAATGGCGGCTTGGGCGATGGGGGCTCGGGGCTTGGTGGCAGTGGAGGGAATGGCGATGGAGGGTCGGGACTTGGCGGCAGCGGGGGAAATGGCGATGGAGGGTCGGGGCTCGGCGGTAAGGGGGGCTTTGGCGGTGGCGGGCTGGGGCTCGGCGGGCTTGGTGGTTTCGGAGGAGGAGAGGGAGGTCGGGGAGGTTTGGGAGATGGGGGGAGTGGGGACGGAGGTTCAGGGCTGGGGGGCATTGGAGGTTTAGGAGACGGCGGCGCTGGCGAAGGGGGGTCCGGGCTGGGCGGCTCTGGGCTGGGGGGAGGTGGAGAGGGCGGCTCGGGACTTGGCGGAAGGGGTGGGTTAGGAGAAGGGGGATCTGGCGGCGCCGGCGATGGTGGGTCCGGGCTTGGAGGTGAAGGAGGAAGCGGAGATGGAGGCGGTGGGCTGGGAGGGAGGGGAGGGCTTGGGGGGCTCGGCGGTGGGTTAGGAGGCGAAGGAGGTTCGGGTGGTGGAGAAGGGGGGGAGGGGGGCTCCGGCGGCAGCGGCGGAGGCGCCGGCGGGAGTGGACTGGGGGGGCCAGGAGGCTTTGGCGGTGGGGAGGGCGGGCGGGGTGGTGATGGTGGTTTCGGAGGTGGCATCGGCGGGCGGGGAGGTTTAGGCGGGGGTGGCGGCGGCGTGGGTGGAGGAGGCTCGGGACTAGGCGGGCTGGGAGGCTCAGGCGAGGGTGGGTGCGGGGACGGGGGCTCCGGGCTTGGAGGCCTAGGGGACGGCGGTCGTGGACTTGGTGGGAGGGGAGGCATGGGTGATGGCGGCAGGGGTGAGGGTGGGGTTGGGCTGGGCGGTGGTGGGCTGGGCGGCAGTGGTGATGGCGGCAGGGGTGAAGGTGGGGATGGGCTGGGCGGTGGTGGGCTGGGCGGCAGTGGTGATGGCGGCAACGGTGATGGCGGCAGGGGTGAGGGTGGGAGTGGGCTGGGCGGCGGCGGGCTGGGCGGCGGTGGGCTGGGCGGCAGTGGTGATGGCGGCAACGGTGATGGCGGCAACGGTGATGGCGGCAGGGGTGAGGGTGGGAGTGGGCTGGGCGGTGGCGGGCTGGGCGGCGGTGGGCTGGGCGGCAACGGTGATGGTGGCAGGGGTGAGGGTGGGGGTGGGCTGGGCGGCGGTGGGCTGGGCGGCAGTGGTGATGGTGGCAACGGTGATGGCGGCAGGGGTGAGGGTGGGGGTGGACTGGGCGGTGGTGGGCTGGGCGGCAACGGTGATGGCGGCAGGGGTGAGGGTGGGGGTGGGCTGGGCGGCAGGGGTGATGGCGGCAGGGGTGAGGGTGGGGGTGGGCTGGGCGGCAACGGTGATGGCGGCAGGGGTGAGGGTGGGGGTGGACTGGGCGGTGGTGGGCTGGGCGGCAACGGTGATGGCGGCAGGGGTGAGGGTGGGGGTGGACTGGGTGGCAGTGGGCTGGGCGGCAGCGGTGAAGGCGGCAGGGGTGAGGGTGGGGGTGGGCTGGGCGGCGGTGGACTGGGCGGCAGAGGAGGGTGCGGCGATGGAGGAAGTGGCGGGCTCGGGGGAGGGGGGCTGGGTGGGCTGGGAGATGGGGGAGGTGGGCTGGGTGGTAGGGGAGGGTTTGGAGATGGCGGATCAGGTGACGGTGGACTTGGACTGGGCGGCAGTGGGCTTGGGGGGTGGGGAGGGTTGGGCGAAGGGGGATGTGGCGGCGGTTGAGGGCTGGGCGGATGGGGACTCGGTGGCAGTGGAGGAGTGGGAGGGTGGGGTGATGGAGGGTATGGCGGTGGTGACGGGCTGGGAGGTTCCGGGCTGGGCGGAGGGGGCGACGGCGGCGCAGGGGGCGGTGGCGGCTGTGGAGGGTCAGGTGAGGGCGGCGATGGCGGCGGCCCCGGCGGCGAGGGCGGCACGTTCCATGCCTTCCGGAACCGAATCGCGAAGCAGCGATCCTCGTCTGTACTGCTGCCGTGCAGTTGGTACGAGTCCGACTCCAATTGCAGGTAGTCCAGTACGTCATAATACCCTGCACGTGCGGGGGACGGTGGTGGGGGCATCCGGGCGAGACCGTCAAGCAGGTCAAACCCACACTCAAGAAGCGCCACACTTAAGTCGTACTGTCGTACTGTCATGCTGTCGTACATGAAGGAAAACGCGCGCGTCTACGTGGCGGCCAAATGCGTGGCCTGCCATCATGCCGCGTCACGTGGGGTTCCGTGCTGGGCCCGGGTTGTGTTTTCTGCTTCCGCAACCCGGGTTTGCGTGTGGTGTGGTGGGTTGGGTTGGACGAGTTCCCCCCTCACCTCACCGCATCTGTCAGCTCAGCTGCTACGGCCCACCACCCCACCCACCGCACCCTCAGGCTCATTCGATCGCACCAGCTAATGGAACGTAAGCACCTTCCCGCATCCCCCACCCGGGTTTGCAACCCGGGTCTTCTCGCCACCCTCCGGCAGGGTCCTTGTTTACGTTCTCCTTAAAATAGCAGCCGGGGTCCTAATCGGTTTTGCTTTTCGGTGCCGACCCGCGGGTCTCCTCTCATCCCTCCCGCCCCAAGGCCCACGGGCCCAAGCACCCACCGCCTGCGGCGCTGCCCCCAGCCTCCTCATCCCCCAGCCACTGCACCACCCCCGGCCGCAGCAGGTCATGTAGCCCAAGCCACAACGCGCCCTCGTCCTGCCCCTGCGCCTCCGCCGCCTCGACAATCGCCGCAGCCAGGTCCGCCACCTCACGCCGGCTGGACAGCGACAGCAGCTCGCCGCCGAGGGCGCTGCAGGCCGCTGCGGAGGAGCCGAAGGTCGCGGCGGCGGTGGTGCTGGCGGTGGTGACGGCGGCGGTGGTGGCGGCGGTGGTGGTGGCGGCGGTGGTGGCGGAGGTGACGAGGGTGATGACGCCGGCTCCGGCGGGCGCCATGGCGGAGGCGGCGGCGGTGAATCCCTGCCAGGGTGGGGTGGGGTAGCGGCCAGGGTTGGGGAGTGGAGTTTCGCTAAGTAGTACCATTCCGACATCAGCGGGAAATCGGGCGGGAGTGGGAAGAAGGTTCTAGGAGGCAGGCGAGATGCCACACGTGGCGTGCACACATTACCGGTACACATATTATTTATTATAAGGCCCATATAAGATGCCGCTGCAGAACACCGTGCAGGCTTCCCGGCGATGCAAGGGTGTCTTGCCGCGGCGCCGTACGACGGCGCCGAGCAGGGCGGGGGGCCGGAAACGCGTCTAGGCGCGGGCTGCAGGGATGGCTCTCACCTGAGGCAGGGACCGCAGGCTCCGGAGCCCTGGCCCCCGCGCGCACGCAAACGCGTGACCCGCGCCGAATGAGGTGCAGTCGGCGGGGCCGCTGGTGGCGGCGGCGCCGTGGATCGTCCAGTAGTACGACGACGACGACGACGACCACGTGGAGGAGGAGGAGTTGCCGGCGGCCTGCAGAGGGGTGTAGGGGTTGGGGAGGAGCGCCAGGTGCGGGTGATGAGGGGCAAAACCCTGCAGGAAACCTATGCCCGTACACTGTACGGCAGCGCGTGCGTGCGCAAATCTCACCGCGGGCCTTTCCGCAGCCTCACGCCGGAGCCCCCTCACCTGCAGCTGGGCCATAGGGCCCACGAGCACGCACTGCGTTGCGGAGGAGCCGGAAGCTGCGGTTGCGTTCTGCGACATCAGGGGGCGGAGGGTTTCGAGAAAAAAAGAAGGCCCGTGGATGCCAGAAAACACCGTTTGAGAACAGAGGGGGCGGAGGGGGGGTGAGGGAGCGGGCAGCGGCACGTAGACATGGGTGGGAGCACCGGGAACCTCAGCAGCAGGAGTGGGATGCGGCGACGGGGAGGGAGCGGCCCCTGGAGCGGGGCCTTATGAGCCGTCACTGAGGTGGCAGCCTAAGCCACGAGCGGCTCCGAAACCCGCCTCTGACCCCTGCGCACCTGCAGCTCCAGCAGAATACCGGAGTCGGAGATCTGGAAGCCCAGCGGCAGCCCCTGGAGCGCTGACGCCAGTGATGCCATCAGCCGGGCAGCCTCGTTTGTTGCGGCGGCGGCGCCGTCGCCGCTGCTTGCCGCCATGGCGGCGGCAGCGGCGGGCGTTGAGGCGTTGACGTCAGCGCCGGCCGGCAGCAGCGACGTCGGCGCCGCCAGGTCCATAGTAACCCGCAGCAGCTCGGCGCCGTACGACGCGCACGTGGACAGCGCCGTGCCGTACACCGTCGGCCAGCCGTCGGAGGCGGCGGCGGCCGCGGCGGCGGCGCCGTACGGAAATACCAGCAGCTCGACGCCGCGGAAGGGAAGACTGTACGGCAGCAGCGACGGCGCCGCCGCTAATGCCGCGGCGGTCGCTGTGGCGTCCGCCGCCCAGCACAGCGCGCCGCCGCGCGTCAGCGCCGCCGAGAGGGATACCACCGGGCCGCCGCCGCCGCCGCTGGCGTCGACGGCGGCGCCGCCGTGGCACTCCGCCAGCCCCCAGGTATTATTGGACGTGAGCCACACGCCGCACGTCGCCGCCGTCGGCCACTCGGTGTGAGCCGTCGGCAGGCGTGAGTCATCGGCGCGCAACGCGCCGCCGCCGGCGTCCCCATCAGACCAGTAGTATGAGCTGCCGCCAGCACTGCCGGTGTTGGCGTCGGCCGTTGTCCGCTGCAGCCCGAACGCCAGGGCGGGCGCCAGACGGCTGGCGGCGTCGGCGTTGGCGGCGGCGCTGGTGATGGACGTCAGGCTGCCGGCGTGGCGGCTGGAGCACCAGGTGCTGGCTTCGTGCCAGGACAGCTCCAGGGAGGGGTAGGCCGAGTGGCGCACGCCGGCGGCCGACCAGGTGGCGTGGGGGGGTGAGGTGGCGGCGGGGGAGGCAGCACCGCCTGACGGGGGGGCAGTGAGACGGATGCGAAGGGAGCGCGGGGTGGGGTGAAAAGGGTTTTAGGGCTTAGCGGCCGTGGAAGCGAGCGCATCGGACGGTGAAGGTCCTAGGCCGCAAGGGGCCCGGAGTGGTTCATGGATTGAAGGTGGCATTGACAGGGAATGGGGTGCGATGGGATAAGCCCCGTTTGGCCGGTCGGCCTCGCCCTGCCCCCTTGTGGCCTCCTGGCTCCCCCCCCTTGGAGCCCATCCTGGCTCACTCACCCAAAGCCCACACCGCCGACAGCTGGTTGATGTACGGCACGCCCAGCGACTGCAGCCCCGCCAGGTAGGCTCCAGGGGCGGGCGCCCTCAGGGAGAACACACTGTCATCATCGTCAGCGCAGCCGCCACCGAACCAGGGCGAGATGCGGCCTGGGCTTGGCAGCAGGGCGGGCCGGGGCGGGGCCGAAAGCAAAAAAATATTGTTTTCTCCATTCTGGGATTTTGTGAAACCACCACCCTGTACGCAACTTTGAAGAAGTTAGCTTTTGATAGGTGGCCTCCTCGGAATCATGCTATAGCCATGCAGTAATGATATGGTGTAGGATGGCGCTTTAGGGTTTACGGTATGGTGAAGGATGGCGCTTTAGGGTTTATGGTATGGTGCAGGATGGTGCTTTAGGGATTGTAATGTGGTGTCCGTTTCCAGTCATCTCGACCCACCTCGGCGGGTGACGAGCTGCAGCCCCTTCAGGTACATGCCCTCGCTGCTGCAACCGACAACCGCCACAACCGCGTCGTCGTACCCCACCAGCCAGGGGCCCTGGGCGGGGTACTGGCCTGACAAGCCGCCATGCTGGACCTGAGTCCAGGGAGGGGGCCGGTGCGGGAAAGGGGAGGGAGCAGGGACGAAGCGCGCGACTGAATCGGTTCGGTTTGGTTTGGTCTGTTTTCGTTCATGTTTCCGCAGCAGCCAGAGTTCACAGCTGGAGGCCGATAGGATAGACGAACCGACGACCGGCCGGCAGGCCCACCTTGCGCTGCAGGCCGCCAGGCCTTCCGTACAGCAGCGTCAGCTGGTTCAGCAGGAGGTCGCCGCGCGCATTGACCGCGTAGAGCGACCCGTGGGTCAGGAAGACCTGCGTGTCGTCTCGCGACTGAGTGCCGCCCTGCAGGCCGGTCCGACCGCCCGCTAGCGGGGAGGTGCTGCCGGGCAGCAGCTGAAGGTCGGGGTCCACAACTGCGCGCAAACACAGTGCAGGGTGTGTGTGTGGATCGGCGGCGTGGGGGACGTACAGGTCCTTCGTTGGAGGCAAAAGAGGGGCGAGTAGCAGGTCCAGATGTGGCAGGCGCGAGGGGAAAAGGTTCGGGGCCCCGAAAGGCGTCGATTGCGCCGACTGCTCCAACGGACTAGCTGCCGGGCAAAGGGCACCCAACCCCAGTGGGTCCCTAACCCCAATTGGCCCCCAACCCCTACCTTGGCAAATCACTCCCAGAGCGGCTGCGCAGTCCTCATCCTTGTGGGGAGAGAGAGAGGGTGGCGCGGTGGTGCGGAGGCGAGCGTAAGCGCAAGGCACAGGGGCCCAAAGGGAGGGTTGCGGAAACCGAATAGAGGGTTGCGGAAACCGAATGGAGGGTTGCGGAAACCGAAAGGAGGGTTGCGGAAACCGAATGGAGGGTTGCGGAAACCGCAAGGAGGGAGGGAGACCAAAGCGAGGGACGGGAGCGTGGTGTGCAGGTCAGCGACGCCCGCCGTGACGCCATCGGGGCCGCGAGCCGCCCTCCCTGGCGTGCATGCTGTCGTACGCACCTGGAGGGCCATGCCGCTGAAGGATCCGTTCCCGGCGAACTCTGCCCGCAGCACCATGCAGGCGCGTGGGCCGGTGATGGCCGCCCCACCTGCCGGTGAGCCATGACAAAGAGGTCGTGTGGATACGCCGTATTTGACACAATGCAACGCAGAGAAGAAACTAGAGAAAGCATAGCTGGGGACCGATACAGGGCGGGGGCCGCGGTGGGAGGCGGAGGCGGAGGGTGCGGTGGCGGGTGGGTCCAGTGCAGAGGCGTCCAGGGCAGATGGCCTCGCACATAAGAGCACAGAAGAGCGACGACAGGAACAGCACCCACACACACGCACGCGCACGCTCACGCACGAGGCCTGCGAAACCCGAAAACCCCTCCGCCCCGTCGCACCAGCTGTCAAGCCGTCCGGCTGACCCGACTGCCAGGCCGCCGACCCACGGGTCACCACCCGGCTGCCGTCCAGGTTCCGGAAGCCGGGCTCCTCCGCAGGCAGGACCCGGAAGCCACCCAGGAAGAAGCTGTACGACACTGCCGTACCGCGTTGCGTCAGGTGGGGCGGCAGCACGGCGTCAGCCTGCCGGGCAGGGAGAGGGGAAGGACCTTACGTGCTGCGAGCGATGGACGGCGTGTGCCGAAGCACAAACAAAAAGCATGCAGTGAACCAGTGATGGGTCTCTTGCCATGTCCTGGGTATGCCAGCAGTACGACGGGATCCGGGATCCAGTGTGTGAAAGAGCATGAGGATAACCTCAGCCGAGTGCCGCTTCCTCAGCCACTCCGCCAGCCGCCTACCAGGAGCTGCCGCAGCTCCAGCCAGTCGTCCAGCGTCCGCAGCTGCGCCGGCGCTCCGCCCAAATCGTCACAAAGCGCCGCCGCATTCGCATAGTCGCCGCCGCTGCCCGCCGGCGGCAGCCACACGTACGCCAGCAGTGCCGCCGCGCCGCCGCCGCGGGCAGCCAGCGGGTGCGGCGGCGGCGGCCGGGGCAGACTCCACGCAGCGCCGCCGACGTCGCCGGCGGCGGCAGCCGCCGCCAGTGCCGCGGCCGCCAGCAGCGCCGCCGGACGCCGCGGGGGCAGGTCCGCCAGCCGCTTGCAGACGAACGGCAGCCGGTCGCTGCAGCTGCCGTCAAGCCGCCACTCGCCTCTAGAGGTGAGGAGCTGCGGGCAGCTGACGAAGTCACTGGCGGCGGCGGCGGCGGCTGCCGCCGCCGCCGCCACACCGTCAGGCAACCACGTGCCGAGCCAGTCACTGGCGCCGAAGCCGCCGGTTGGGTCGTTGCTGGCGGACGGGTTCGTTGAGGAACCGTTGCTGAAGCGCGTGAGGCCCAACTGCATGGTGCCGGTGGTGGAGTTGGCGGCGCCACTGCCGTCGGTGCCGGGCAGCAGCCGAGCAGCAGCCGCCGCCACCCACGACAGCTCGTGCTGATCGACGGGGCTGAAGAGGTGGCCTCCAGCCGATTGACAGACCTGGGGGCGGGTACGTTTGGGGTTTAGGGTTCCGAAGAGGGCGGGGTGAGGCGGTAGCGGCCGTACGACGCCGTACCTTCTCCGCGCCTTCATTCTCGTACGACATGGTGCGGTAGAACAGGTACTCGTACATCGCGAACGCCGGCGTGCCCTGGCGCCGTACGGCGATCGGGTAGCGCTCCGCCGCCGCCGCCGCTGAGGTCGACGCTTCGGCGTCCGCGACGGAACACACGTACGGCAGGTCGATATCGCACGGCAACACGGCGAAGCTGACGTCACCGGAAATCCCCGCGGCGTCGTTGAAGGTCGCGGCAACGCAGTCGTTCGCAGAGGACTGGCCGTACGACATGGCTTCGGAGCCCGTACTCCACGGCAGCGCCCGGGAGCTCGAGCCGTCCGCCCACTCAAACGTCCCCTCCTCCGCCTCGTCGCTCAACCCCACCCAGTACGACAAACCGTCCAGCAACGACAGTACGGCATCCGCCTCAGCCACCGACCCCAGCGTCGGCAGCTTGCCACCGGCGTGTCGCGCTGCGCAGAAAGCCTGCGCGGCGTCCCACGTCAGACGCACGCCGTCGTACAAGTAGTACGAGCTGTTGCCGTACGAGGAGCTGCGGAGCGGCTGCAGGGAGGGGTCAAGGGACGGCCGGAGGCCGCTTCCGTCCGCTGCATCCTCCGCGTCGAGCACCGACGGCCCAGCGCCCAGCGGCGCCTCGCACACCGTGGGGAGCAGCGAGTAGCACGGCAGGAGACGCCAATCGCCTCGCTGCAGGTCGCTGCTGCTGTTGCTATTGTTGTTATTGGCGGTGTTGGTTGTATTGGTGGTGATGGGCTGCGCCATCATCGCCATGGCAACGCACGTGGACGCTAAGGGTTTTAGGGCGGTACGGGAGGGTTTTAGGGCGGTATGGGAGGGCAGTGGCGGATCAGAAGTCGAGGCGTCGAAGGTGAGAGAGCGAGGACACATCCGCGGGTAAGCACCGGCGTCGTGGATCAAGCCGTCCCTCGGGGTGGCTTGGCTAGTTGGCTTGAGCGCAAGCGCACGATTCGGGTGCCCGAGCATTCACGAAGGCATCCCCTGGACGCCGCGCGCGGCCGGAAAGGCAGCAGAGGAAAAAACGGCAACGGGCAACCCTCCCATAACTAACGCAACTGACGCAACTGACGCATTCAACGAACCCAGCAGGGCAGGACCCTGCGGTTGCACATTGCGCGCGTTACGCGCGACCACGTGGCTCAAGAACCACGTGGCTCAAGAACCACGTGGCTCAAGAACCACGTGGCTCAAGAACCACGTGGCTCAAGAACCACGTGGCTCAAGAACCACGCCCGCCCGCCAAAGGGTCCCTCACCTGTGGAGGCCGCCGCGCCGCCAGCTGCCCACTGGCTGTAGGTGATGCCGGCGCCGTCGGCCCAAGTGGTCGCCGGAGACCTGTCAGGGGGCCCGAGGAGGAGTGAGACCTCCCTTCCTCCCAGGCAGATGAGCGCCTGCGGATGAGCGCCCGCCCAACAGCAACAAACCCCAGCGGCAGAGACGAGCAGCACGCCCTCCAAGCCCTCGGTCCCCCTCTATCCTCCGTCCCTGCAGGCAGCGCAACCCACAATCACGTCCCTCCAGCCCCGAAGGCAGCGCCATCCACACCTGAGTCCGAGCCACACGGACCCCAGCGCTGCTATGTGCCACGCCGCCAGCCCAGCCAGGCCCGCGCTGCCGCCGTCAAACACCGCAAGCGTGCCGCCGAGCACTCCGCAGCGCGCACGCGCTGTCGAGTAGTTGGCGGCGACTGCCGCCGACCCAGATCTCGAAAAGACGTAAAACATCTGGCCCAGTGTGCCGCTGGCGGCGGCGGAGGTGACGCGGCCGCCGGAGATGACCCCGGGGGGTGTCAGGACGGCGCCGAGGGCGCTGCCAGAGCACAGCGGCGACGCCGCGGGGGCACCACACGGCGCAGCCAGCCAGGAGCCGCCGGGCAGGGCCTCGCCAACGCTAGTGTTGTTGGTGCTAGTGTCGATGCTGATTGGGGGCAGCGCCGTCGGCACCAGGAGGCCGCAGAACGCAGCGCCGGCGTCGCCGCCGGCGGCCGCGGCGGCTGCCGCCGCCGCCGTGACCTCCTCCTGGTTCAGAACCGCTTGGCTGTACGACAGCGGCGCGCCGTCGACCCACGACGCCGGCGGCGCGCCGCTGGCAGCGCTGGCGGCGTACCCCAGCCAGTAGGTGTTGGCGGCAGCCAGCCGCTGCAGCAGCGCGGCCTGGGTGGCGTCATCGCGCAAGGAAGCCAGCGTCATGCCGTACGCGGCGCACAGCTCCCGCGGCCCCGTCGCCGCGGCGCCGGCGTACGACACCGCCGCCGCCTCGTGCGCCGCCAGCGTCACGTGGCTGTATCGGCGCCCGCCGTACAGCCCGGCCCAGCGGAGGTCCTCAGGGGAGGCCGAGCGGCCTTCGCAGGCAAAGCCAGCGGTGACGCCAGCGCAAGGCGCCGGGTGCCACCGCCCCGTCGTCGTATCCAGCTGAACACACGCTGCCCCGGCGGCGGCGACTTCAACCGCCCCCGCCGCAAACGCCTCAAAGCTACCGGCGGCGCCGCCGCTCCACCTGTACGGCAACCCGCCGAGCTGCAGCTGCGGCACCGCCGCCGGCAGCGCCAGCAGTTGGCTTGTGTTGCTGCTGCTGCCGCCGCCGCCGCCGCCGCCGCTGCTGCCGATCTCCGCTCGCCGCAAGCCCATCCACAACCGCCGCTGCGGTTGTACGAGCGCCTGCTGCACCGCCGCCGCCTCGGCGGCGGATGACGGCGCCAGCAGCTCCCCGCCGGCGGCGCGGCAGCCAGCCTCCCGCGCCGCCGCCTGCGTCAGAGCCGCCTCGTGGTACAAGTACTCCGCTGGCGGGCTGGAGGAAGCTGCGGATAAATCCCCGGGAAGTACGGCGCGACGTGGTGGCCTGGCGGCCCAGGGGCCACCGGGGAGTGCCTGTCGGGAATGAGGATTTGAGAATGGAAGGAAAGGAAGCAAGTAAGGAAGGAAGGAAAGGAACGCAGCAATAACAAGTTTCGATGTCGGCAGACGATCTCCTTAGGGTTAGTCATGTTGCCGTGTCCCTATCCCGTAAGCCTGCCACCAGTGGTGGCATTTATCACGCACGGAGCAGCCTTTCCTATGCTCGCTGTTCGACGCTCTCGACTATTTGAATATTTGAGTCCATCAAATCCACGGAGGCATCCGCGGTAGTAATGTGACACCGACTTTGCCGCTCACGCAACGCCCGCCTCCCCTCGGGACCCGGAACGCCAGCTCACTTGGGACCATGCGAGGGTGTTTTCAGGCTGATGTGTTGTCAGGGCCAACCGAGTTGCGCCCGCAGCTGTGTACGGATAGAGGGCGTCAGCTGGCAGTAGCATGTGACGCGCCGCAGTGAGCTGGCTGTAGCCCAGTGGCGCTGCCGGCTGCGGCTGGGGTCGCTGCAGCAGCGCGGTGCGAACGGCAACGCTGACGCCGTCAGCCGCCAGCCAGGCCGTGCGGGGATCGGCTGGCGGCAGTAGCGAGGCGGTTGGTGGGGGGGTTAGTGCTGGCAGCAGTAGCAGTGGGTTCGTCGTCGTGGAGACAAGCAAAGGAATCGAACGGAGTAAAATGAAATGGATTAGCGTGATGTCGCGATGAGGTGTGACGCGAGATACGATGCGCGGGGTCATGTGGTCATGGTCGACCCATAGCAAGCGTTGACCCTGCCAGAGGCCGTCGCAGGCCTTTCCACAGGACCCCCCCCTGTCAAATCGCTTCCGGACTGCTACCCCTTACCTCCGGCTGCCTCCGTGTTAATTTTCACGAGCCAGGGGGTGCCGCTGGAGCTGTTGCTGTCGGGCAGTGAGTATGCGCCAGCGGTGCAGTGGGCGACTGTGAAGGAATCGCACTGGAGGCTGAGGCCCAGGTGCGTTGCACGCCCGCGATGAGGTTCGAGGAGTATAAGCAGCTGCAATAGCAGCAGCATTGCTGCCCGCGGCGCCGCGGAAGCCGCCAGGCGAACCGGCATGACTTCGAGCATGCGGCCCTCGGCCGCAGCTCTCAGACCACGCAGCTCTGGCCCAGCCATCGTCAAGAACTCCGAAAATTATTGATGCTCATCTTCGTTTGCCGTGCGATGGTAAAGCCAACAAGTCAGGGGGTAAGCTGCATCGCGAACGTGGAAGGCTGTACGCGAAATGACGCCATTTTCTCCGGACGCTATGCTGCTTGCTGCAGCTCCCTTCGAGCGCCCTGAAAGGTTCGCACGCGTCAACTGAAGGCGGCACGCAGCAGGTCCTTCGCCCTATACAAATTCACCGAAAGTGTCGGTTTTTCCCATTACGATGCTAGGCGGTAGACGTGAAAGCAGTACTGAGATGATCCTGTAACTTCATTGTTTCCACAAGGCCTTTAGGCTTGCAAAGTGCGAAGTCTAGAAAGACCGCTGGGATTGCAGCTGCCCCAGGCAAATCTTAAACAGCTAAATACCTACAATATGGCGTATAGCGTTGCACGTTGGACTACCAATTCGGTCAAAGCGCCGTACACATGGTCACTTCCTGTATCCTGATCTATGGACTGCGCTGGCATCTATGCGTTTTCCTTTTTGTAGCCGAGACCATAATGCATGGGTTCCATTCGGGGGCGTATACTGCCGTCTACGGCGCGTTGCGGCTTCGTTATGGCCTTGATCAACTGGGTTGTGACTTGTCAGTAAGAGCAATTAAGCTTTTATTACTACTATTTCTTTTATGCATTGAATCTTCGTACCTGCCTAGGTGCCTACCCACTATACCGGTACCCTAGCTGCCGGTGTCACGAAGCATAGTTACGCTGCGGCACAGCGCTGCAAAATAGGTAATGGAATACTTATAGAATGTCCTCACATGTTCAATTAACCGCAAATGGATGAGGCTTCGATCGATGCTACGGCACTTTTCGACGTTCGCTGCCAGGTAGGACTTCCGCGTCGCTAACAATGCAATGGCCATGCCGGCAGGTAGAAATAGACGGCCGAGGATGCATTTTATTACTCGTTGGCGTGTCGTTCTTCCGGCAGTTTCCTTTTTTCCAGCAGTACTGGACACTTGCTCCCATACGCTTAACTGGTTGCCGTCAATTTGTGCTGCTGTCACACTGTAATCCGTACTTCTGCACATGTCGTCTAGATGGGCAGAGAGGCAGGACACAGCGCAGCGAAACGAAACCACGAAGACTGTCGATTAATAATTCAACTCCTGATGACAGCAAGCTAGCTAGCTTACTATAACACGCCCTGACCTCGATAATAATCTGTTCCGAGTCGAAAACCCAGGACTAGAAGAGGGGCCCATGTCCGTGGCTTCACCAGATGAGAGGCGGGGCTGAACCAGACATACACAGACGACCTCACCATGCGAGAAGCCACCGCTAGGAGCCAGCAGACGACCCCAAAAGGCAGGATGTCGTGACACCACACGTGATTGACACAGTGCTGGCACGACGCGTTGCAGCAGCGGCTCGACACATCACGGGAGGCAGTACGACAGGGTGATCATGTACAACAGGCACGGTGGTAAGCCGTTCGGCGCTGCTATGTCAGCACACGAATCCGATATACACCATGCCGAGCATTACCATTTCAGTGCGATCAGATGGCCATTAGTACATACACTGAGCACGGCGGAGCGCTAGGCCGGCATTGTGTCACGCCAGGGAAAACAGGTAGGACACCCGAATCGCCCAAGAAGGCGAGGTCCCCACAAAAAAACCCATTTCCACCCGCTCGTCCTATTCCAAACGGCCATAACGCCGTTAATTCTTGACTGGCGCTGCTCAGCAGCATCTGAGCATGATGACGTGTGGCTGGACCGCCATGCATGCATGCTCGGCGGAATGGATGCGGATCTGACTATGCTCCGCGGTGTCGCGACACATACAGTCCTGGCAAGCAACGCACGGCGATAGGTCCTCGTATGACGTATGCACTACACTGTGTCGATCAGGCACTGTGTCATGACAGCGGCCCAAGTATGTGACGACGGTCATCAGGCGCCGCTCAGGCCGCCTCGGCTACATAAAAACGCGCTCCATACTAGTTTCAGCATTCTCGTTGTGGAAATGAAGGTATGTGTGTGGCGGCTGCGAATTCCGGGTAGCTGCGAGTCCCGGGTGGCGTTTGCTTGCAATTGGGATGGTGCACGCGTGACTTGGGACGAGACGTCATGGTTTGGTTATTAAATAGCACAAGCAAGCAGGTCGTCAGCACGCCGTTTGCTTGGAGACAGCAGGAGGCCTCGTTTCCACGAGGCACGGTAAAAGGGCAGGAATGCCAGGAAAGCGGCGCATCGAAGAGTCAGTCCTTGTGCTAGTTGTGTTACGTAGCAAAGGCGCTTGCTTGGCGGATAAGAGCGGCTCGTTCGTACATGCGACTTGTCGGCATCGATCTGAGCGGATCTGAGCGTGCGTGCTCATGGCAGGCATATTGGATGCGCGCGGTCGTTGCGGCAGCAGCGCCGTATCAGGCCAGCCATGCATGGCTGGTCCCATATGGGACAATCTCTATCCTGACATGGTCAGACGCGGCTGGATGGGCCGTTATTCGGTTATTCGGTTAAGGGAGGTACACCTGCGGGTAGGTTGGGCGCGGTGCGTGCTGGGCGTCTACCGCAGGTCGCGCAAGGCCTCATATAGACGCCAGCTGCAGGAAGCTGGAGGAAGGGGAGGTCATTTCCCCCTCTAGGGCATCTGGCGCGCGGGGAGTGTGAGTCTTTTGAACTGCTGCTGCCGCCGGCGATGTCACCTTCATCGCCCCCATACTTCAGACCTTCTACATTACCCGGGAAGTCAGTAAAGAGGTTGCGGCGCGTGGGAAATTCAGCGTAGTACAGGCCGTTTGTGTATCTTTCGCCATCGTTGTTGTTCTTCAGGCTAGGGACTTCATGAAGCAGTAGCAAGGTTGGGTAAGCATAGCGCAAACCTCAATAGGACGCTCTGTGCAATGCTGTTGCTTCAGACAGAATGTTCAGGTTCAGCAGAGACCACTGACGCGTCCAGAACCCTACTCTTGTAATAACCGTGAGCAGCTGAGACGCGCCCACGCATTTTAACAAAGCAGCATTCCTGTGACTTATTCGTCGCCTAGAAATCCATGTTGCATGGCGAAACATTGTAGTTCTTGTCGGCGGGGTCCAGGATGACGTCCTCCAGTCGATAGGCCATAGGCGCATCAAAGACATGCGGTTGATGGTCCTCGCTGCTCAGGTTCTACAGGTAATGGTTTAGGATATCAGCATATGGGATTGTGACGGCATACTTCTATGATCCGCCTATTGCGTGAATTTCAACCAGCAGTCAGTTATCCGCCTAGATAGTCGCCAGTGAAGCTGCTTAAATACAAATGACCACATGCGAATTGTCAGTATAGTCCATTATACTATAGTGCTCCTGTTGCGGTAGAGTCTCTTATGGCCTTGAGTACGTCACCGGAAACCAGTTTAGTGTTCCTTGGCTAGAGAACAGCGCTTTGTGAATCCACGTCACACTCACTTTCAGCGCATCAAACCTTTCTTGAATCGAGCTTGTTGTTCCTGTCATTGCTTGCGTTACGCGCCACTTCGTGCTGACGTGCTATTGCGTCGGAGCTCTGTTTCGCTAGTGCGCTGCTTCATTCAAACATCAATCGGCACCGTGGTCGACGAAACCTTGTTGCCAGAGGCGCCCCGGGAGGCTTGGCCGTGGCCACGACAACGCCGCGACATCCCTTGCACACGCTGCCGCCTGTTCCCGCGCCAGCACAGGAGTTTGCCATATTACACAGGCTTCACGCTATGCAGCAGCGCGGCAGCGCGTTGCTGGCGCAAGCTGCAAGGGTCATCGGCCTTGGCCATGCGCATGCCGCCCCGTCCCTCCTGTCAGGCGCAGCGCCCGCCCTCAGCCGCTCCTCTTCCTCCCGCACGGAGGCACTAGCGGCAGAGCGGTCCAACCCGGATGCCTTCCTGGAGGTCCCGGGGGGGCGACTGCCGTACACCTCGCAGCTGCATTTCGTGGGCGGCTCCGACAGCCCCCCGCCAACCATCCCCTGCTACCGCACCATCGATTCCACGGGTCAGGACGTCCCTGAGTCACAAGTGCCGTACCCTCTCAGCCAGGTGTTTGGGAGGACGGGGATGGCATGGTCTCAGGGCCTGGAGGGCACGTGCTGGGGGGGAGGGTTTCTTATGGCTGGATACTGTAGCTGGATACTGTAGCTGGAAACTGTAGCTGGAAACTGTAGCTGGGCGGCTGGTGCAACGGTGCTGGGGGGGGAGCTCTACAGCTGCACCTGAGTGTGATGGGTTGGGGCCTGGGTTGCGCACACACGGCCCGCAGCCAGATGGCTCCGCTTCACCCTCCCCCGTTCCCTCCTTAGCCAGTCGCTCAGCTTCACCCTCACCATCCCGCCCCCTTCACCTTGCACGGCCTTAAGCCAGACGTCTCAGCTCCACCCTCCCCGCTCCCCCCCCACCTCGAACCCCCACCTCGCACGGCCCACTCCGCCCCAGGAGCTGGCACTCCGCTTGTACGGCACCATGTCCCGCCTGCAGACCATGGACACACTCTTCTACGAGGCGCAGCGCCAGGTGTGACCACCGGGTGCGGTGCGGGGGGGGGGGGTCGAGGAAGACCCGTGGATGCGAGAAAACCGTTTAGAACAGACGGTTTTAGATGCATGCTGGAGAACCGTGTGTTTGGGGGGGGGACGCGGGATTGCGAGGAAGACCCGTGGTGCGGTGCGGTGGGGTTCGAGGGAAACCCGTGGATGTCCGAAAAAACCGTTTAAAACAGAAGTTTTGAGATGCATGCTGGAGAACTGGGTTGGGGACACTAAAGCCGAAGGTCGTAATATGACCTTTGGCGGCTAAGCTATATCGGCTACGGCGAGACGAAAGGAAGCGAGGACCCCGCGCGACGCACGTAAACTTTTCGCAGAACCGGTTTTGGGCGCTAGCAGGAGAACTGTGGGAGTTGGTGCGCTATGGGAGAGCGGACATCGCGGTCCGGTCCCAGTCCCAGTCCTAGTCGGAGTCCCAGTCCCGACCCGCCCGAATACCGACCAGATGCGTGAGGAAGCCGGTCATTACCAGAGAAGGTCCGCTGTCGTCCAGGAGAGGAAGCCGAAGCCGCGCCGCGCCGCCATGGGGGACGCGAAAGCCCAGACGCAGGTCCCGACGCCCGCAGACAAGAACGCAACGACTAGCAAAAAACTACCAGAACCGAGGCCCAACCCAGCGGCGGAACTCACCTGGCCAGGGCCCAGAGCGGGTGGGGAAGGCGGTCGACGCGAAGCATGCGGGCAAGGGGCAGCAGGGGGCGTTAGGAACAACATCCAGGCGCGGAGCGGGTGGACAGGGGTCAAAGCAACGAAGAGGCCCCAGCGGCGCGCCGAAAGAGGCGGAGGCAGGAAAGGGGAGGACGGATATACGGGGAGACGGGTACGCGGGCTGGTACGGCGGCGTACGGCGTTGTACGGTGGGGTGGGGTGGGGGGTTTTCATCCAGAGGCAGCTGTAGGGGGACGAAGGCCTCGCGCGATCTCGGCTCCCAGCCGCTATCGCTTGGTGCTAAGATCCGAGGTTATTCCATTTTGCCGTACCCCCCTCACGACCGGCGTCCTGTCTGCCCCTTCCCTCCTCCCGCCTCCCCCCAACCCCCCAACCCCCAACCCCCAACCCCCAACTTCCATAGGGCCGCTTCTCCTTCTACCTGACCTGCCAGGGTGAGGAGGCCACCACCATCGGCTCGGCGGCTGGCTTGGACGACAAGGACATGGTGGGGTGGCGGGGAGGGGGGTTAGAGGAGGGCGGGACATGCGAATGTAAGGCGCAGCAGGGAGGGGGCCCAGCCTCCTGCGCGACCACCCGGCGGCCCCCTACCCCCCTCAACCCTCCGGCGACCCCCTACCCCCCTAACTCCCCCGGATTCTCTTTAAACCCCCCCGCACACACCAGGTGTTCGCGCAGTACCGAGAGCAGGGCGTGCTGCTGTGGCGGGGCTACACGCTGGAACAGTTTTCCAACCAGGTAGGGTCCGGGAGATGTTGGTGGTGCCCGGTAGGTACGGTTGCACGATAGGGGGGTACGACCGACAGGGCCGGGGTCAAAACTCTTGTATCCGTAGAAAACCCCACCCCCGTCCACCCAGCCTCTCTCCATCACCCCCACTGCACACCCCCCGCCCCCAAGTGCCGCCCCACGGGTTTCTTCTCATACCCCCGCTTTCGTACACTTGTTGTGTCGTACAGCTTCTCGGCAACGCCAAGGAGCCGGGCAAGGGCCGCCAGATGCCCATCCACTACGGGTCCCCGGAGCACGCCTACCAGACCATCAGCTCGCCCCTTGCAACACAGATGCCGCACGCAGTGGGGGCGGCGTATGCATACAAGGTTTTGAGGGTTTTGAGGGTTTTGCGTTTTGGGGGGTTTCGAGGAAGACCCGTGGATGCGATGCGAGGGTTTTAAGGAGTGCGGTGGGGGACTCATCCCATCCTCCAACCCCAGTGCTCCAGCATGCGCCCACAAAATTGGTGTCCGACGACCATGCGCCAACTATCCTGTCCCGTTGCGTAATACGGTTTTTATACAATCCCCCAACCCCAATCCAACGCTCCGAAACCTCCTGGCGGCGCGTGCAGATGGACCGCCTCCCCCAGGTGAGCGTCTGCTTCTTCGGCGACGGCGCCTCCTCGGAGGGGGACGCACACGCAGCCTTCAACTTTGCGGCGGTGCTGGGGGCGCCCACGCTGTTCATCTGCCGCAACAACGGATACGCCATATCCACGCCGTCACATGAACAGTACAAAGGCGAGGCGCAGGAGCGTGTGTGTGTTTCGTTGTAGTAGTGTTTTTAGTGCGCGGGGGCCGGCGGTCGGTTTCAGGGTTGTTTAGGGAGGAGGGCGAGAGACTGGCTGGGTGCCGGTGGCTGGGTGCCGGTGGCTGGGTGCCGGTGGCTGGGTGCCGGTGGCTGGGTGCCGGTGGGATCATGTCGGTTGATTACCCGGGTTACAGGAAGCCTCACTCACTCACCCGCCCGGACGCAACTCGCCCCTCCCCGCACCCTTGGGGCCCACGCCGCCGTACAGGTGACGGCATCGCCGGCCGCGGCCCGATGTACGGCATCCCCACGGTGCGCGTCGACGGCGGCGACGTGCGTGCGGTGTACAACGCAGTGGCGGCGGCACGGGCTCGTGCACTGGGGGCCGACGGCTCGCCCCCCGGTCCCGTGCTTTTGGAGTGCATGAGCTACCGGTCGGGGCACCACTCGACATCCGACGACTCCACCAGGTGGGTGGTCCAGCGAGTGCCGGGAGGGGGCCGCAGGGGTTGGGGGGGTTGGGAGGGAGGCCGCGGGGGGTGGGAGGAGTGGGAGAGTTGGGAGGATTAGGGGCAGGAATCGGCAGCCGGTCTTGCGCACGGCCTCTTTCGCACGGCCGACCCGCCGCCGCCTGCCTCCTCCATCCTTCGAGCCGCTTTGGGGGTGGAGTGGTTTGGGGCCTCGTGGATCTTGAGGGGTATCGGAGCTGCGCAGCCTAGCGTCCTCAGCAACAACCTGCCAGTGGAACCCCCCTGGCCCCGGCCCCCTGGCCCCGGTTTGTCGGCCGTGGATTCGCGGGTTCTCTCCTAAAACCATAACCCCCCCCAGCCTCCTCGACCCACGCCGCCCCGCCCTCCTGCCCGGGTGTTGCTCCGCAGGTACCGCACCAGCAATGAGATGAGGGCCTGGAGGTCGCGGGACCCGGTGGCGCGGTTCCGGAGCTGGCTCGTACAGCGGGGCTGGTGGGACGAGGCCCAAGAGGCAACGCAGCGCAGGCACACCCGGCAGGAGGTGTGCCTCTGGGGGGGGCGGGGAACCCTATCTCCGGGGCGGGGGGGCGGCGGGGGGTACGTGTGTGTATGTGCGGCTAGGGCGTGTCGATGTCGGGTTTCTCGGGTTCTCCGAGGCCCGGGGCCCCGGAAACCCTTTCTCCGGGGCTCTAGGATCCACCTACACCCGGTACCCCCCACGCTACATACGTGCTTCCCCCCAAACGCATGCTCCCTCCCTGGAGCCCCAACAATACATGGACCCTCCCTGGAGCCTCAACGACCGCGCGCGGATGCATGCACCCTGACACGCAGACCTGCTCACGGACGAGCCTCCATCCGCAGCGACGGCTTTTTGAAGCACACCAACCGCCTCAACGGCCTAAATCCGCCCCAACCGCCCCGCCCAACCGCCAGGTGCTGGCGGCGCTGGACGAGGCCGCCACGGTGGCCAAGCCCGCGCTGTCGACCATGTTCACGGACGTGTACGGCACCATGCCGCCCAGCCTGGCGGCGCAGAGCGCCGAGATGATGGAGTTCGTGCGCCGAAACCCCGGCGTGTGCCCGCAGGACGTGCCCGTACAGTAGTACAGTAAGCGGTGCGTGGAAGGCGAAGCGGCGGCACTGCTGCCGGCTGTGACAGTTCGCTTCCGCCGGCGGCGGACTACGGTGGCGGCGGCGGCTGGTCGTCCGTTAGCGGCTGGTCGGGTTCGTGTGCTCTCCCGTGCCGGTCGGGTCTTGTGCGGTGTACCATCTATGCTGTATGTACCAGTATTGGGTTGTGTCGTTTGTTCGCATCGGTGCATGGGCACGACGAGAGATGGAGAGCGAGGTGTGGGTGGCGACGGAGGACGACGTCGCCGCAGCTAGCTGTGGCCTGTTTAGGAGCTTCATGCATGCGTTTCGGCCTTGGTGGCTGGGCGGCCGTCACGAACGCAGGTACTGGTATTGCGGGGAAGACATAGGAGGAAGTACGTGGGGCGGGGCAGCAGGTAGCAGCAACGCCCGGTGGGTGCGTGTGGGTGGGTGGGTGGGTGGGTGCGTGGGTGGGCACCTCTCACAGCGCCTTGTTCGTCTAGCCAATCATTGGGCCGTCATGTACAGATGGACTCGGGCAGTAATGTACAGATGGACTCTTACAAGTGTGTGTGTCTGGTTGAATTGTATGTATCAGGCACACCGGCTGGGAGGTCCTTCCGACTCAGCCATAAGCTAGCACGCAGTCGGGACCAGCAGATGAGCCGCGCGCATGCAGGCGTGCCCTGATTTGGGGCCTGCCGGCGTTTGTTGAAGACTGCTTTTGGGCAAGAGCGTCGTACATATTGGTTGACAACGGTTGACACCCGCGCCCGGTGGCGCGGCGGAGAGACAGCGTTGGCTGTCTGCGAATTGTTGATACTTGTGCTGTGAGTGTTTACCTGAATAAGCTACCGGTTGTGCTACCCGTACGTATCAGCATGCAATCAGACTACAGGAAGGATGCATGAACCAGGGACTTTGTGTAGTGCGCGGATATTTACGCCCCTTAGAGGCAGGTTGCATAGTTGCATAGTTGTATGACGTGCGTATAACATCACCGATTTGATGAGCTCCTTTTGGAGCGCTATCTCTTCGCAGAACACTTGGGGGTGCTGTAAATAAACCGTGGGTGCTATTATTGGTCCACGCACCGCCGTCTGACCACTGGCAGGACTGGTAGATAGGTACGACCGATACGACCGCGGTCCTCAATCCCCACGCACTGTAACACGGTCGTCCATTCGTGTACGTACGTGACACCGCCGTACATTGCGGTTGAAAGGGCGGCAGGAATGCTGCTGCATGTGGTCGTCATCAATCGGAGAGGCGGGGGGCAGGACTCGCTCGATCGACTACTGGTGGTAGGTCCGTCCCGTGCGTTCGCAGGAGGCGTGCAGGAAGTAGTGGTCGGCCAGCCACGCACCTCAATGCCGCCGGCGGCCAAGCCCAGCCAACTAAACTGGCTTCCGACCGGGGCTGGTCCCCGGACGCCCCGAGGTAGGATGGATTATATTGGATGCATCCGCCCACCAGCCCCGTGTTACGTGCGCAGGCCGGCCAGCAGCCCGCCGAACAAACTACGTACAGGGCTGGAGCTTAAAGAACCCTAAAACGCGTTGCTGAACGATGAAACCCGTTTCGAGGTGTACCAGGTAGGCTTCATGCCATTGCTGCAGCCGGCTGTACGTATGCTGCACCTGGCACACGGCAGGCTGGCAACGGAACCCTATCTACCTAGCGTAGCGAGAGCGATCGAGCAGGTTCCCTAATATTCTTGCTTGTCAGGTTCCAGTAGTACGTTCGATTTATTTATTTTTAGTTTACATATTGAATTTCCTTTAAGAAAATGCAATGCCGCTCGCGCCCGGACCACGTTCCACCGCAGCAGCGGCGGTCGATGTCGCGAAAACAAGCAAGTAAGAATAGTGCGAGTATTATAAGGGAGCCAGAACGTTGGCCGTAGGCCAAGTAAGGCCGAGAAGACGCGGGCAGCGCGTGACGAGCATTTGCCCGTGGTGAGGTGTGAAAATAACTTCATAGTGAAATACGACACGCACGCGCAGCCCTCGCTCACTGACCCACGCAACCCTGAAACGGTACCGTATCGTGCACGCATGCGCGCGCCCTCATATTGGAGCTGCTGAACCACCCGCTAACCACCATTTCCGTCAGGACTACGTAACGGACGAAACTTTTTTACTCCTCGCTCGCGGCCGCGCTGCTCAGATGCGCATGCGGCAGCAGCGCGCTGCTGCAGTTGCCCCTACCTACCTGCCTGCTGCTGCTGCTGGGCGGGCGGCTTTCCGCGGAAAGCGAGCTACGATTTGGCACCGGACGTACGGCGGACGGACCCTGACGGCATGTGACTACTACGTCTGAATTATTCTTGCCCCCTTTTTTTAACGCGAGACCTAATTGTAGTATAAATGCATGCATGGCCGTATCTCTTCCGCAACTTTGCGGACGTAGGGATTGGATAGGTTAGGTGACGATATATAGGTTGCGTACCTGTAATAACTTCTTTTGATGCATAAATACAAGGATTAGATAGGAAGTCTGGCAGCGAGCCTTGTTATTAATTGGGAAGGCGGGGGTGTTGATGCTGTGCTCGGGGTTCGAGTCAGCAGCAGGTAGGAATCCGTCAGCAGCTGCTGCCTATCTACCACAGGTCTGACGACCCTGTCGGACTATGACGACCCTTTGGCAAAACCCGCCGCAAAACCGATGGTGCGTCGTCTGCTGATAAAAGGATAGGGAGCATTACGCAGCGTTCAATTATTATTCACAATGAGACGGTGCAGTGTCCTCAAGCCCGGGCGGACCCTGGACAAGAAGAGGGGCAGGTGTATGTCCGTCCGTGACCTCACCATATGGGAGAGCCGGGGCTGAACCCAGCAGCTCTCTCAAGAAAGTGTCACCCACATACACACAAATCAATTGCCCACTACCACACCTTTCACACTACTACTGTCGCACCGCTCACGCAGCAGGGCATTACTAGGGGGCCCAGCTATCTGCTGGGTCTGCCTGCCAGCAGCCACACATTACTTTTATGTGTGGACGGAGTCCTTCGGGTTTGTTTAAGTTGTTCATAAGCTGGTTTATTTCTTAAGAGGCGCGCGCGGTCGTGCTAAGAACTACCATACTCTAAGCCATGCAGCCGTTTGGTAACGAAGGAGCAGACACCCACAACGGCATGAAAAAATGTGATTCTTGTGACACTCGGGGAGGGTCGTCGGATTCGTTCCAAATAAACATGGTCACCCGGGGCCCCTGCCCCTGCTGGCAGCGAGATACGTAGGAGTGGGATGGACCGCAAATAAAGAGGAAACGAGAGTTGCCTAATTTCGGTTGCAGTATGCCGCAAATTTTGTGCTTTTCGTTAATATGCTTGTTAGGAGATTGCTCGTAAAGTTGGGGCTAACGAGCCTGGGTAGTAAAACTTTCAGCTGCGGAGACCTCGCGCGCGCTCGTACATCGATATCCTAAAATATCCTGCTTAAAAACCATGGCCGACAGATAGAAGGGTATACATGAGGGGAGGATGCGGTGTAAACATGTTAAGTACAGTTCATGTTCGTGGTCCGGAACGCTAAAGTTCACAACGAGACATTGCGTGCGGCGGACCAGCAGGCGGACCAGGCGGAACAGGCGGACTCAGCAGGTTGCCGCCCGCGACGTAAGTTTGACGTCCGTATTCCATACGAGTTTCTCTTTTGTTTCATTGCGGCCGATGTTGCCCCGATGAGGCTCGGCTGACCCGATTGTACTGTCGTGAGCCTTCCCCAAACGAACTCCAGCCCGGGCCGCGGCACTCCAGCCTTGTACGGCACTATGACGCACTCCGGCAGGAGTGCGTCATAGTGCTCTCACAGTGCTCTCACAGTGCTCTCACAGTGCTCTCACAGTGCTCTCACAGTGCTCTCACAGTGCTCTCACAGTGCTCTCACAGTGCTCTCACAGTGCTCTCACAGTGCTCTCACAGTGCTCTCACAGTGCTTTCACAGTGCTCTCACAGTGCTCTCACAGTGCTCTCACAGTGCTCTCACAGTGCTCTCACAGTGCTCTCACATGATAGCGTTTGTAGTGTTTGATGATAGCGCATAAAGGAACCAAACACGGACTATCGAATAGCTCGACGCCTCAATCAGCTAGGAAATCAGCACCGAAGACGCTGAAGATAGCCGGTTCGAGCAAAGGCACGGCTCCTCGCTTCGAACTGGAAGAAGTCGATTCTATTTCTGGTTCTGGTACCATGGAGGAGGCTATAGACACTCTGAAGGCGGACATGTCATCGACCTTCTCGGCGAAACTTGCGGATATGTCGTCGACCTTCTCGGCGCAATTCGCAAGCCTCAGCCGTATGTTTGACGAACGGCTGGAGAAGTTTAGCGACAGCTTAAAGAGGGAGAGCCAGCGGCTGGACGCGGAGATCCATGCCGTTCACCAACGGCTCAGCAGGTCGGTCGGCGAACCCACCGATGGCCAAGAGGCGCTCGTGGTGAAGGTCAACAACCTGTACACGATGGTACAGGACCTTACCTCAGCGATTCAGAAGCTGCAGAGGGCCTGGTCAGGGCTACAGCAAGAGGGTCCGGCCGCAGCACAGCAGCACCCCAGGCGAGCCACGCAGGCATACGAGGTGGGGCGGACAGTACCTCTCACGGAGTCGGGATCTTTGATCCTAAGCAACATTGGGCGCAATATCGCGCTGCCAGAAATTCAGCAAAAGCTGGAGGGGGTTATGGAGTATGTACAGATCCGTAGCGTAGGCATCAAGGCGGAAGAGGTGCCGTCGGGGATGAGCGCCTTCAGGAAGGCGGTCGGCGCCAGCAGCGGAGACGACAAGGCCGACACGGCAATGGAGATGGACGAGCAGGCGGGAGCAGCAGCGGCGGTAACTCCAGGTGGAGAAGCACGGCAGGTCACCGGCACCGCAGCTCCGGCTGATGGCGCCGGGGCGGCCACAAGGGAGCAGTTCACACCGGTGCGCCGCATAATAGTGCGGTTCACGGGTGAGGCAGAGGATGTTCAGGCTGCAAGGGCAGCCTTTATCAGCTGCGCTGTGTTCATCCGGCAGACGTTCCAGTGGGTGGTTGCCGACAACCTCACCCCCGCGGGTCGCGCCGCCCGACGTGCAGCATCGTACGACTACAAGAGGTTGCTGGACGGCGGCATGCGGCCGAAGTGGCGCAACGGCGCCCAGATCTTCGTACTGCCTCCGGGGTCACGTGTCCCCAGGCAGTACACAGAAGAGGACGTGAAGCGCTGCCCGGAGGCACCACCAGAGACGGGCGGACGAGGAGTGAGGGGAGGCGGAGCATGGCGCAGTATGGCGGGGTCCGGTGAGGGACCCGGGAGGAATGGAGACCTGGGAGGTGCGCGTAACGGCGACGCACGAATCTAATGACGGATAGTAACCTGCGTATCATTTTGTGGAACGTGCGCCATCTAGAGGAAGGCAAGCTGCAGGAAGACGAACTAATATGGCATTTACTTTCTATGCATGATATCATCATTTGTGTTGAAACACACGGCACAGAAGCGCACCCGACAGCAGGTCAACAGCTACCGGGTTATAAGAATTTTTGCGTGGACAGGCCTAGAATGGGGGGCAGGAGGGCGGGAGGTGTAGCCGTGTACGTCCACGATAGAATCGCAGACGCCTTGGAGCCGTTACTGTATGTAGCGGAGCCTCGGGGCTGCGAGTCTGTGTGGCTGCGGCTGCGCTCCGATTGGGCGGACGCAGGCGGCCGTAGTTTGCTGATCGGTGCGTGCTATATCGCGCCCGAAGACTCGTCCTACCATAGGGAAGGACGACCAGCAGCCACGAACGCCGAAGCAGCCCTAGATGCCTTTGCTGCTCTTCAAGCGAGATTAGGCGCACTGCGACGTGACGACGACCTAGTGCTCCTTGCCGGTGATTTCAACGCACGTATGTCTGGGGGACAGAGCGGGATTCCAGACCTGCCCGACATCACAGTAGCAGGTTTAGCAGAGCAATTAGGGGCTCCCTTTGGCTATGACGACAGCATTGATGCTGTTCCACGTTTTCGGAATTGTGTCGACGCGCGCACCAACCACGCGGGCATTGAGCTGGGGAACGTATGCCGCTCAGAAGGCCTGTGTGTAGTAAATGGGAGGGTTAGAGGTGATGAACGCGGGGCTCTTACGTTCTTGGGCCCGCAAGGTGGCAGTACGGTGGACCTATTTCTAACTAGTCCTAGTCTGTTTTCTAAGTGTCAGGCTTTATTTGTGTTTGATAATCTGCATAATAGGCTACGTACGTGGTACGGGCGGGCGTACGTTCAGTGACCACGGACCGGTTAGTCTACAACTGGGCGTGCGGCTGCAACGGCCGGACGGGGAATTACCTCCACGTCGTCCTCGTAAGCGTCTGGGTTTCAACGTTAGCCAGTGGAGGAAGTATGCAACCTATTTCACTGCAGACGACAGTGCAGTAATGGCAAATCTACAGGAGGTTACGCAAGGGTTGGATAATGGCTCTGTTTCTAGCACATGTGCGGTAGATCGTATAGGCGAGATTCTGTACGGAGCTATGAAGCAGGCTTTTGGGGTGGGGCGTGAGTCGCGGCAACCGCGATCGAATCACGCGCCTTGGTGGAATGCGGAATGTGCGCAAAAGCATGCTGCTATGAGTTCTAAGCTAACGGATGCAAAAGGTCAAGGCAGGTGTTCGGGGGTGTGGCAAGCATACAGGGTCGCGAGGCAGGAGTTCAATAGAGCACGCAGGCGCGCAATGGCGGCTTTTGAGCACGAGGAATGGCGCGCATTCATTAACAACTGTCGCGGAGACCCTAAGGCGCTATGGCGCAAGCTTTCGGACGGGTCATCGGAGTCGTGCCCTATTACTGATGCAGACGCGTGGCGAAGTCATTTCCAGGCGCTGCTCAATGAAAGGCAGCGCCCGCCAGATTATGAGCGTGCAACGGATATACTGGGCTTTGTTAATAGAGTAGATAGGCACACGTTACCTTGGTGGCGTGCCTTAGGGGAGGAGGAAGCAGAACTCAGGAGGCGAGCGGCAGATGAGGCGCTCAACACGCCAATTACGGCGGCGGAAGTTGCAGTGGTTTTGGAGAAGCTACCGAATGGCAAGTCGAGCGGTCCCGAGAAAGTGTGCGGCGAGTGCTACCGATACGCTCGGAAGCTTCGCAGTGGCAGCGAGGATCGGAGCCCAGAAATTAACAGGCTTGTCCCGGTTGTGACGGTGCTAATGGAGCATATTCGCGCTACGGGTGATTACCCTGCACAGTTTACTGTGTCGGATCTAGTCCCGGTGTATAAGGGGAATGGGAAGGACATGTTAGAGTGCAGTAATTACAGAGGGATCGCGGTGGGCGGAGTGCTTGCCAAATGTTACGCTTCAGTTCTGGAACGGCGTCTTTCAAAATTCGCCGAATCTGAATTTGCAGCAAGACCGGTCCGACACTGGTGTCAAGCGGGTTTTCGTCGGGGTTTGGGCACACAACATCATCTTTTCGCGCTTCGTCATTTTATAGCTCGTTACGCTAGGCCGGGGCAACACGGGCTTTTAGTCTGCCAGATCGATTTCGAGAAGGCTTTTGATCGTGTGGACCGAAATTTGTTGTGGGCTCGGCTAAGGGAACGGGGTCTTTCTGGGCAAATGCTGTCTGCTATTAGGCGTTGTTATGATAAGGTGCAATTGCGCGTGAAAGTCAACGGGAAGAGAGGTGAGCGGTTTGAATCAGTGCAGGGGGTAAAGCAGGGATGCCCGCTAAGCCCAGTCCTGTTCGGGTTGTTTATCGAATCATTTGCGGATTACGTAGATGAGCACGAGCAAAGGCAACCTCGGGGATGCGTCCCCACCGCGCATGGAAAAGGGGTCCCGGAGCTGCTGTACGCGGATGACCTTACGCTCATGACTATGAATCGGGAACGGATGCAATTCCTGTTGGATAGGTTAGCGGAATTCTGTGATGCATTTGGAATGAATTTGAATGTGGGTAAATGCGAGTTGATGGTATTCGCCGGTAGGCAAACGTCCTACGACGCACTTTTGAGTGATGCAGCAGGGTTGCGTTATGCGGGCCAGACGGTGCCAGTCAAAGAGCGCGCAAGATATCTTGGACTGCGATATGGATCAGGTTTTTCGTTCGACTCGTGCCGAATGGAGCTATGCGATGTGGGTCGCAGGGGAGTTTTTGCTTTAATGCGTAAGTTAGAATTAAATCGCGTATGGGCACCCGATCTTATGCTACGCTGTTTTGACGCCCAAATAAGGCCTTTATTATCGTACGGAGCGGAGGTATGGGGACCAGACGCTATTTGGGAAGTTTTAGGAACTAAGGGTAGACAGCGGGTTAGGGAGTGGCAAAGATGGAACCAGCGGGGAGGGTCAGGAGCGACGGGGGAGAATGCGGCGCTGCTTGGCAGATGGGGAAAATGGGTTCGAAGCACAGGTCGTGCGGCAGGTGTATTTGAAAGAGCTCTGGCGGATCCAATGGTCGAGGTACAGAAGATCTTTTTGCGCAGGGTAGTTGGCGCTAGTTTGCCTCCGAACAGGCAACTCTTCGCAGAGTCCTCTCAACTGCCTTTGCATCACTTTTGGGCACAGCAAGTGTTTGGTTTTTGGAAGCGCCTGAGTAAGCAGCCCTCGACGCTCGCACAGGCAGTCTTAGAGGAGGATATTTTTGCATGGTTGGAATCGGATCGCTCGTCAAGCGAGCATGAATATTTCTGGGCTGGTAAGGTGCTGCGGATTCTTGGAGCACTTGGGTACGACTATCGCCAACATGTGAGCGCAACGTTGAGTAATGTGGACAAAGCCAAGGCAATAGCCGCGTTGGAAATCCCGTTTGACAAGGTGCTAGAGGAGTTCAGGCGGCGTTTGCTGCTCGATTGGAACTCGAGTGATATTGTTATGGATCCGCGGGTTTTTCCCGAATTTGCAGCAGGAGACAGTGATCGCGGGAAGCCGGGCGTAACAATGTGTCGCTACTCGAATTGGATGGGCGTTGCATATGCCCCCGACGCGCATACAAAGAAGCTCGATCACCTTCGCGCGTGTATGCCTCGGAAGCATCACACGGCGCTGATGCGTTTTCGTCTCGGCTGTTGGGATCTCGACGTAAGTCGTTTTGCACGTCGGCCGCGTAAGCCACGTGTTGAGAGAACGTGCCGAGTGTGCCGCGGGGATATGGTAGAAGACGAGTTTCATGTTCTTATGGAGTGTCCCGTGTATGAGCCCCTCAGACGAGCTGTAGATTTCCCTACTGGACAGGATATGCAAGTGGTGATGACTACGTGGGATCAGGTGAAACTAGGCAACCTTTTGGCTCAGATACAGAGGGCGCGGACAGAGTCATTAAGGGAATAATCCCGATTTTCTAGTATTAGTTCTTGAAGTGCGCCCTTTGACGGATGTCCGTTATGGGGGGACGCATGCTACTGGCGCGAGCCAGTACGACATGTAATAAATCGTAAATCGTAAATCGTAAACTCCGGCAGGAGCAAGGCACAAGTTCCGTACTGGACGTCTCCACCAAATAATCCGATTTTTTCAGCGTCAAATTTATTAACACTTATTGGGGTATTGCACTCGCTCGTTAGTTGCGGTTGTTAATTAAGTTGCGATATCGCATCAGGTTTCCTACACTTCAGTCCCTCCGATACCCGCAAGGCGCTGCGGGTCAGAAGTTTTCGCCCCGTATTTGGCAGGAGCATGACAGCGCGCCGGGCCGAGGCGGCAGACCCCTTCCGTGCGCCACCCCAGTGGCGACACAGTTCTGGCCTTGATTTCCTCCAAGAGCTTGACCTGCCAATCATACACGACGGTAAGTGGATGAAATCTAATGCATATCATTTGTGTGTAATAGCAGAGAATGGAGGCTTACACCCAAGTGTCGGTATTTATCTCGGTATCTATGGAGTGTGTTCGGACGTGGAATGAAGGTGAAACAGTGACATGGTCGCAATTGGCGAGTGACAGTGCAACCGCCCTAATTTCCTTATCTTAATTGCAGTTCCGAGGGAAACGCTTCCTTTGGTGCCCTGCGCGCTCATGAGCGACGCATCAGGCAGATGGCCTATGGCTGTGCCGTCGCAGAGTGCTCTGCAACAGCGGTAAGATATATATGCAGTCATGTTATACATTATCCTTCAGGTATTTTGTTGTTGCTGCTTCGCACGGCCGTTGCTTCAAGTACAACACAATTCTGCTTGCCATGCTCTTCCGCCCAAGCTTCCACATTCGCAACGTGTAGCTATGAGGATAGACCATTTACCTGTATTGCAAGTCCGGGCGAGCCCAGGCGAGAGGCTGGCCCATACCGAGAACACACCATACGAGGAGCCAGCGCTAGCAGCCAGCAGACGCCCCAAAAGGCTCAGAAAAATACAGGACACCCAGGAAGTCTGGGTCCGGACATAAAACAACAATTCGGGCCACCTCTGGAAAAACGTTTTGTGACCAGACAGCCCGAACCGATGGGCTGGAAACAGCAATCCCCGGCAGCCCAGGTCCCCACCCACACGCGAACAAGCTCCACCCAGAAAGCCATCCATCAAAGGGACTTAACACACACGGGCAGTCCAGCAAACCAGGACAAAGAAAAAAGGGGAAACGCAAAACCGGGCAGACAACGCCCCAGGCGCCCCCACCAAATCCCAGACCACAGGAAACAGCTAGGCGGGCCAAATCACCTTGGTAAAAACACAAGCGACGGGTTCAGAAGGAGCCAAACAGGCGGAAAAACACGAGAAGCACGAGGCAGGAGCCGCTCAGGCCCTCCTGGGCAGCCGGGTTTCTGCCAGCGCACCGCGAGCGATCACCTACCACGTAAAAAGGCGGGTTAGCTAGGGGCCCCGACAGCATCACACCCGGCCCGCGGCTCGCGCAGCTCTTCGAAACCCCCCAAGCGGGCTCCAGAACCAGTAACCGCAAGCAGTTAACTGCGCGCGAGCGCACGTGGCCCAGCCGGCCGGCGGTGGCAAGACACCGCCCGGTTGCTTGGCGCAAATTGGGTTGGCGCAAAATAGCCCGGAGTGTGTATAGCGGCTGAGGTCAATCGCATTGAGAGCGGCCAGGGGGGCAACATACATCCCAAAGACTCTGCTCCCAGCCAGGGGGCCCTTGCACCAGCCATAGCCCCACACGGGCCAGCGGCCGGACATACACCAGCGGGGGCAGCCAGCGGCCGGCCAGCCACGCATGGCGGCCGGTAGCGTGAACTCGACTGCGACCGCGCGCATGGCTGTCGCCGTCGCTGGTAGATACCAGTACAATCCAGCAGCCTTATTTCGTATTGACACTTCATTTAACCCGTTTCATGCATTATGCGTTGTTGCGTTGCGCGTCGTTGCGTGGTTTCCGGCGGCATCCCCAGGTTTGCAGCAATTAAAGTCGCATTGGCCGCCGGTTTTATTGCCACTTCCAGGACCGCCGGGTGCGTCAAACCTCCTCGAGCCAAAGCTCTACTTGTTAAAGCCCTGCTTGCCTCCGCGAAGCTCTAGGATGAGTGCAAGCGGAGGTGCCGCTCGTCCAGACGCCGTCGCGGATCAACCGCTGGCGCTGGAGGCGTGTACGCACGGCTGGACGCTACATCTGGCAGTTGGATGCAGGACGACATGTACATCGAATGACGTGTGTTCCACGGACAAGAAGAGAGCCACGGTGGAAGGTAGCTCGGCTTCAAGTCGCACCCCGCAGCGAGCCCAAGGTCCGTAAGTGCGTCACACCGACACGGACATGCCGTGCCAACACCGAGCTGAATCCTACAAATGATTACTGTTCCCCCTTTCTTAACGAGTTTAACGAGAACCCGGATTGCCGATACAATTAGTCGCTCCCTGCTGCGTCGGCAGAATGCACGAAGAGTAAGGTCAACTGTATGAGCCTCACCCTTATTTGGTGGTTGGCAACCGCTGAGTAGCCCCTGTTAGGTGTATGTTTGCAGACGTTAGCCCCGGAGGCGACGTATCGACTTAGGAAGCTCGCGTCGTTGAGCAGTGGTGTAGCCTGCGTTACTAAGTTTGAGTTTTGTTGTTTGAGTCGACCAGCGGCCATGGCCATGACCTGCACCGGACGCACTGATAGCGAGCGCTTTCAATTTTAGGTCCGCGGTTACGTGAGTAGTGTGCATTGGCGACTGCCATTCAGCTTTCAGCTTAACTCCTGTCCTTTGTCTGCACAGCCTTTGCGACATGGGTGCAAGCGGGTGCTAGGAAGCTCCCGTGAATTCAATACGCTCTGTATGACGCGCTCGTCCCACGAACATTTGTGGTGTGCCATCATTAGTGATCGCGTCATTGCTCGCCGCCTGTATACCTGGTAAATGCATGCCACTCGGCCCTATGGCATAAACGTGTCGGTTAGGGGTCGTTTTGGCCAACCATGGGGGTCGGTTATCGGGTGGGTCGGTCAACCTTCGGTTTTGGGTCGGTAAACGGTCGGTTGGGTTACCGAGTGTAAGGGTAACCCAACCTTGTGGTTGGGTAAACGGGTACCCAACGGGTACCCCGGTAAACGAACCCTATGGTTGGGTTACAGTACCGTTTCTGGCTACCGACCCCTGTAAACGGGTACCCAAATTTACAAACCATGTGTTTTCGTACCCTTGCCTCAGTATCCCAAACGGGGTTTAATGCTCGTTAACCGAAGATAGCCCACCCGATAACCGACCCCATATGGACTGGTTAACCCTGGTTACCCAGCCCAACCCGGCCTGTGAACAGCAGCAATGACAGATTGGCATCCATTCTGGTGTTTTACAAAGTAGGACCAGCTGCACAGCTGTCCATGCTGTCATCTGCCGCCCGCACACATCCGTCCACGCTGTCACTTGCCGCCTGCACACGTCTGTCCACACTGTCACCTGCCGCCTGCACACGTCTGTCCACACTGTCACCCGCCGCCCGCACACGTCTGTCCACGCTGTCACCTGCCGCCTGCACAAAGCTGTCCACGCTGTCACCCGCCGCCCGCACACGTCTGTCCACGCTGTCACCTGCCGCCTGCACAAAGCTGTCCACGCTGTCACCCGCCGCCCGCACACGTCTGTCCACGCTGTCACCTGCCGCCTGCACATGTCTGTCCACACTGTCACCCGCCGCCCGCACACGTCTGTCCACGCTGTCACCTGCCGCCTGCACAAAGCTGTCCACGCTGTCACCTGCCGCCTGCACAAAGCTGTCCACGCTGTCATTCACCGCCCGCACACGTCTGTCCATTCTGTCACCCGCCGCCCGCATATGACTGACTATGCTGTCATTCACACGTGTCTCACCCAATCTGTCACATGCAATATGCATACCTTTGTCCACACTGTCCCCCGCCGTCCACAAAAGGGTACACCAACAAAGATGCCCTCCTATGTTGTCTATGCTGTCTCGATGCCTACCTATTACGAGGGCCCCATCAAAACAAGTCACCCCTGCCACCCTGCTATTATTTTGCCATAGGTGGACACTGAGCGTGGTTGGAAAGTGTCATCAACGTCGCCTTGCTTGCACCAGACCCAGCCGCCTCTTTCATGGTAGTGCCGCCACCACCTCAAGTGCCAGGAAGGGGTCAGTCCCCCCAGGGGCAGTGCCAGCACCGCTGCCTGCCTGTCCGCCTTCTGACCACCTGAGGGTAGAACAATGAATGCGAAGAGGATATTTTCAATATCTAGTTTCAGAATGCTGCAGAATTTCTTTATCACAGTCCGTCTTAAAGAGCGTGGATACTAGCAATAAGGGTTGGCACAGTTTCCACGTAAACTAGGGCCGCTCATTATTTGAATAAGCCAACTATGACAGATGCCACCGACGTTTTCTTCCTGGAAAAATTTTCCTAAGCTATTTTAGAAGATATATAATTACTTTTGAAGATGGGAAACCTAGGTGCCATGGGCGACACACCGCTCTTTGCTGGTGCACAAGGAGCCGTACAGGGCCCATGCACATGCTTGTCAGTGGGGCACAGACATATTTTGTTGATTGTTTGTTACAAATTATGATGTTTTCTTGAACGATGGTGGGTTGGGCTTTCCGAGGCAGTTACTGTATCGGTTGACCGGGCTTCGGTGAACCGGGCGCCTCGTTCACGCTACCGGGTCAGTCAGCCTGTTTGGTAAACGGCCCGGTAGGTCGGTAACCTGGGGGCAACCGAGGGTAAGTATGCCATAGGGCGGCAGCAGTGTTTGAAGGTGGGTAAAGTCGAAGGGGTGCTTTTTTACCCTACGAACAGTCTGTTATGTCATAGCTACGACAGTAAACTAAATCCAAGAGGACAGTGAGCTACATCCTCGAAAAATAAAATCTGTGCGGGCGTGGGATTGGGGCTTGTGGGCCCCTCCCGAACCTGTATATACCTGCATGTGTATGTATGCTGGCTCCGGTGCCATGCTTTGGTAGTTTTTGTAGTTGTGGTTGTTCAGTTGCGGCGGACGCGGTTTCGGTGGCTGTTCCGGCTAGCCTCGGTTTACGGCTAATACGATTCGTTTCCTTTTATTAATAATGAATGGAATATCTTGTGATGAGAACTCCTGCGTTCTGGATGGAGTGGACGGCGTGATAACATTATATTGGATGGGTTCTGGCGGCCGACGAACGCCTAGGTTTATTTGTTGCTCCACCGCCCTGGTGTTCCCTAGTTGTCGAAACCTGATGCGAGCTGGTCGACGCTGGGGGACCTTAGCGAATGTATAATCCTTCGAACGCTTTGAATCGTGACCGGATTGTAATGAATGCAAATCTACCAAACGCGTAATGCCAAGTACAACGTGGGCCAACGGAGTTTGCAAGATAGGGCTTACTTGTTCCAGCGGGCTCCAGGCCAGAAGGCAGAACCACCGGGCACATCGCCGGATACTAAAAGACATCGCTAGCGAGCCGCTGGTGCCAGGCCCGTGGTGTGTACACGTGCCGATCTGGGGCAACCCGCTCCTCCCAGCCTGCCAGTCTGGGCAGGTGGTGGTCGGCAGGAGGCCGGGCTTGGAATACTTACACCCAGAACTGGTGGGGTGCTGGGCCATTAAGACGTTGGGCGATGTTCTAGCGGCTCGTGATGCACTTCGGGACTTCTTAGTCGCGTCCGAAACGGCGGTGCAGACGGCATGGCCAGCGGGATGGCGGGGGCTCGTCGTCCGAGTCTTAGATCCGCGGTCAAGAGCAGCGAAGACGTTTCTGGGGCTTGATCGGTGGCGGGAATGTACGGGGGCGCTGGAAGCGTTGCTAGCTGAGGTGCCAACCCCGTGGAAGCAAGCAGCGGCACTGGTGATGCCGGTTTCCTCCCAGGGTATACCCCACGTTCTACCTGGGACAGAGGAAGTGGGGTCCATGCTCACCGCACGGTTGGGGTGGCGGTTGGGCGGGGGGGAGCCGCTGGCGCTGCGGGATATGACTGTTCGGGTTGGGACGGCTGTGCAATTGGTCGAGTTCGCGGACGCCCGGCGGGCCGCGCATGAGAAATTTGTGCGCGAAGCGCTTGGGGGGACCGGGCCTGTCCTGCCAGCGGCCCTGAATGCCTTGCAGCAAGTGTTCCGGCGGCTCTGGTCTGGCATGAAGTGGGAGCCGGCCTATAAGGAGGGATGGTGGCGGTTGGCTGTGGATGGGATCCCCCTCCTCGGGAACTCTCATATGCGGACGGCAGCAGCAGCCCCTTGTGGGTGCGGTGTGCCGGCTGGAGAGTCTCCAGGGGCGGGTACCCCCCGCTTACACCACTTTTGGTTCTGCCCGGTGGCTCAAGCAGTGACTGCCCAACTCGAGACCCAGCTCGGTGCAGGGGTGACACGGGCGCAAGTTTGGTTGGTGCAAGCACCTATCGGGGTACAGTCCTGCGTCTGGGATGTAGTAGTCCTGGCGGCTATTACTGCCATGGAGGTGGGGCGCCGTTTTATGGCCGCGGCCTTGAAAAGGGCGGGGGCTGGTGGTCCCCCTCTTACTCCGGGTAGTGGTCTTCTGGATCGCGCCGTTCGCCGTGGGGTGGTGGAGTTTTGGGCCCTTTTGAGGGGCTTTGCGGCGCTGGGGCTTCCCCAGAAAGGCTGGGATGCAGTGGGGCCTCGGCATCCTTTCTTGCGGGTTGCCGCCAATCGCCTTGTGTGCGGGGGACCGGCTGAGGTACTGGTGGATTCCTGATCGGCTCGGGTTGTCTTGGGGAGCGGGGTTTCCCGTGCTTCATACTTTCTGGCTATATAGGCGTGTTGAGCCCTGCTAGGGGTCCGTGCCTTATGGGATGAGAGGTGGCGGGTTCCGATGTTTGCATCGTTGCGGCGCTTCACTGGTTCGTCGGGTGCTGGGCTGTTAGGTTGGTTGGTGGCCAGTTCCTGATAGGGGAGCCTCTAGTGCAAATTCCCCCTAGGGTGCTGGCTGCTGCTCGGTATGCCTACGGCCTGTCAACTTGGTGTTCTGGTGGTTTGCCTTTGTTTCGGTGCATGTCGGTCTTTGTTTCCTCCGTCTTCTTCAGTGTCAGGCGATGCGCCCGATGGTTCTACCTCTTGGTCTGGAACCCACTGTAACCGTTACAACAACTAAAAGAGATGAACGAGACAGAAACCCAGCCGCAACGCACTCATGACAAACCACCAAGATACTCGCCAATGGTCCAGAGGCAAAAACAGCAGCAGCCATCGCCCCAGATGAGATAGGGCACTACTGTTGGGCCCTACCACGAACCGACCGCCAAGACACCTCCCCGTCGGCAGTTTGTTCATCTTCCTGCGTCTCTTTCAGCGTCAGGCGATGCGCCCGATGGCTCTACCTTTTGGTCTGGAGCCACTATAACAGTTACCACGACACAATTGCCGACCAGAAACACAAGCTCCGAGCAGGGAACCTCCACCCGGAGACGAAAGTCAAGAAGCAGGGGAACCGCCCTGCCGCCACGCAGCAGGGGCCGATCACGACCCCACACTCCCGGCCCTTGACACACGCGGCTTTTGGTCCGGAGCCCACTGTAACACGTACTACTCAACAAGGCGACCTGAAGCACTCGCAAGAAGGGGTGCCAAGGCCCCACAGTGGTCCAACCCTTCCAGGGAAGCCCCAGCGTTGCAACCCCCCCGAAGAAGGGCCCACTACCCCATAACCCACAGCACAGCGGATGGCACGATCCTGGAGATCAAACCCCGGGACAACAAGATAGGGCGCCACCATCCCCCAGCCCCTTCAGTTCTGTAGTCATAAATCGGCGCCAAACCTCCATGGCAGTAGTGGCTGCCAGGACCAGCACATCCCAGACACATATTTGACACGCGTAAAAAGGCCACCAAGCGCAATCGTCGAGAGCCCCACGAAACCCTATAAACCTCACGCACGACATGTACGGCATTACGGTAACGTGGCGGGCTCGTGGCGGGCTCGTGGCGGGCTCCCCTGGCGGGCTCGTGGCGGGCACGTGGCGGCTCGCGCTCCCCGGATCGCTTCCGCTGTTCGTACGACTTCGCGCGTCGTACGACTTTACTGTCTCCATTTCAGCTTAAACCTGGTGTATGCGCTGTTGTGTATGTATTGTGGGCGGACTGCGGTGGCGGTCACGATGAGTACTAGTAACTCTTACAGTGTGCCCCAGACCGTAAGGTAGATCCATAGGGTGCATGACTGACAGAGACACTGAAAGAGACGCAGGGAGAAGAACAAACAGTCCAATACAGTCCAATCGCGATACGGCAGACTACCAGGATCCCTGAACAAGAGTTTTTAAAAAAGCGGCACCAAGAGCCCATGAGGAAGTGGCCAAAATGGCCTCCTTATCGGTAGTCCAGCAACTGCAGCCCAGGCATGTGAGCTGGGTTCATTGGGTGTCTGCTCCTGCTTCTGGAACAGCCACGTGCTTTCTCAGTTTCTCTGGTTCAGGTATGGAGCCTGCACTTGTGACAGTGTTGCAGTGGGCTCCAGGCCAAAGGCAGGTGCTGCGGCGCAGTGTGCACGTCATCATTACAGTCATAACTTTCCAGTGTGGTGTGTCTGGATGAGTGCTTCAGATTGATGCCAACAGGCAACAAGAAACGTCGTTTTAGGTAGGTCTCTAGCCCACTGTATTCGTAACGAATACTACAAACGTCGACATCCTATGCGCTAAGTGAACCCACCAGTGATCAGGGGTGTGCACCAGACGACCATAAACAGTTAGTAGTGAAGCCGCGCCCATTCCTGACGGCGGGTGCACCTCGCGGCACCTAAAGAGCTGTGCCCCGCCCACATAGTAAAAGCGCGTAGTTCTTCGTACAGTCGCACAACAATAGTACTGTGGGTCGCCGTGGTGAGATGTCACTCTGAGAGAGAGCAGTGAGAGCGGTGAGCTACGCAAATACACTTCTCACTCTCCTCGACAGCCATAGATCAATCGCTCGGGTTAGGAAGAGCGGGGTTGGAAAGAGCTCTTTTCCGCGCAGCAGCGACATCTCTGTTTTGAAGTAATTAAAGCCAATAATACAAATGACCGAAAAAGCCACGTTCAGAGGTTTCGGTTGCGCACGACGCCGCATCAAGATCGACTCGTAAGTAGATAGCAGCAGATCAGCATCACGTCAGCAGCAGCCGTAAAAGTAGGCGAATCCTAATCGCCCACAATAATGATCCAAATGGAGGAAAAACGTGGTTTTCACTCGAGGCGCGAATGGACCGCCGAGGTAGCAGGGTCGCGACAAGGCGCGACATCGCAGCAGCCCAACACGGCCCCACCGTGCCGACCAGCGCACGAATGCAATAGAGGCGAAAGACACGTCGCCGGCAGCACCAACCACGCCAATATATCGATGCGCAAGTTATAACTATGTCACATTATTTCAATGTGAACTCGCCCCGACTGCGACGCCTCGCTCGCCGTTACATGGAGATGACGACAATCACCACCACCACCACCATCAGGAGTTCAGGACCACCACCATCATCAGCACCACCATCACAAGCGTCACCACCATCGCATCCAAGAAATCGACACGAGCTTGCATTCGAAGCCGCGCCGCCGCCCTCCGCCGACCAGCAGCCAGGCTACGCCAGACCGCACCACGACCCTCGTCCAAAATACAGTTTCAGTACGGCACCAACCTGCCAGTGTACGGATAGATCCTACGCAGACGGTGCTTGTGGGGCTTCCCTCACCACCGCCCGTCAGCCGCACACGCCACATCCCAGTAGCAGCGGCATTATTCCGCCAACAAGTTCGTGATTGTCATGTATGAGTACGACCCCAGACAAACACATCAAACACGGTCCCTCATGCAGATCTCGGCACACCCGCGAGTCCAATCCCCCGGCCTCATCTTCACCATCGTGAGTCAGTTGGCAGTTACAAGTTACGTCCCGGCGACAAGTTCTAACGACCAGATCCGCACTGGCGCCGGAAGCCGAAGTCCAAGGGGACACATAGTGAGGGCTTTGTAAAGCACATGCGTGTACCGGTGTCACCGAGGGACCGGGCTAATGAACAAATGGCTGCTGGCTGTGGCGCTGCCCTGTGATCTGGTCGCTACGATGATGATGGTGGTGGTGGTGGTTATTAGGGGACTGGAGGCCGCCGCCGCCGTCAAAGCCGCCGTCCATACCCGGCCGCGCGCCGCCGATGCTCGGCAAGCCAAACAAGTCGAGCTGACCCACGGGTCGCTTACTTCCGCCCGTGCCCGCCGCGTCCGCATCCCGCCTCGCCAGTCCCGCGCGAATCGCCATATCGTCCGCAGTGTAGCCGTACTGCGACAAATCCATCAGAGGGGTGCCAAGCCGTGAACCGCCGCCGCCGCCGCCGGCTCTGCCCCGCGCCGCCGCCGCCGGCTCCGAAGCCGGGTAGGAGGCGGCCGGGTGATGGTGGTAGCGCTGAGCCAGAGCCGCGGCAGTGCCCTCTCGCCGGCCCGGTGAACCGAGGCCGGTGCGCTGCTGGGACCACCTGCGAGGACGAGCGTCGTACAACGGTCGTACCCAGGTCGTACAGGGGTCGTACAGGACCGCAAGATTGCGTTCCCATAAGCGAACATGGCGCGGGCATGGCGCGGGATGGCTTGTACGGCATCCCAAACCCGCCCCCAATCGCGCGACCGACCCTGGCTCGCCGGCGCGGGCGCCGGGCCTGCCTGCAGATGCACGACGCGCATCAACCACGTCTAAGGTTGGCCGCTCCGATACCGGCACCTACTTTTTGGACCAGCGTGTCAGGATATATTTGAGGTCGTCCAGGGAGGGCTCCGACAGCTTGCGGTTCTGGAGCGGAGGTGCCTCCGTGTCCACCTGCGGATTGGACGAGCGGGTCGGGGGGGGGGGGCGAGGGATCGGAAAGGGGCGATCGTCCAACCTCCTGCTCACCCACCCCTCTCCATGTGCCAACTATCCTGTCCCGTTGCGTAATGCGTTTTTCATACAACCCCTCTCCGACCCCGCCCTGCCATACACGCCACTCTACCCCACCGCACCCCATTCCCACGCGCTTCCCCCTCCCCTTCCCACCGCTCTTCCTCCCAGGCCATCCCAACCCATCCCGACCCGACCCGACCCACCTCCAAAGGCAGCTCCGGCCCCTCCAGCGCCTTCAGCGGCATACTCTGCTCTCGGCGAAGGCTGCCGCCCGGCCGTTGCAGACCGTTAACGCCAGCCAGGTCTCGGAGCGACACACCCCGCCGCCTGGGGCCGCGGCCGCCTGGTCGCTCTCCCCCCGTGCCACCGTTACTGGCCGAGCGGCCGCCGATGCCGCCAGTGAATGCAACGCCGCTTTCGACAACGGGGGCAGTCATGCGACTGATTGAGGAGTAATAGCCGAGCAGCTCCCGGGGCATGCCGAACTGGTAGGTGGGGGCCACATCCATGGAGCGGAGGCCGCGGGGAGGCGGCCGAGGGGTGTGTGCGTCGGGGGGGGTGGCGGTGCCAGTGACGGAGGCGGAGGTGGTGCCTGGGAGGGCCGGAAGGACGGTGGTGGTCTGTCCGCCAGAGGGGGAGGTGGCCCTGGGGTTGGGTACCTGCGGGAGGGAGGGAGGGAGGGAGGGAGAGGGGGCGAGGAAGGGGAGGGGAGGGAGGAACGGTGGGTTTCGGTGGGTCGAGTGGGAAAGAAGTCAAGGGAGGCGGATCACAAGCCGTGGACCGGAAGCATACGAAACGTGCCGTACGAGTACGAGGTGTCCTTTGCAAGGGGGGGGCCACTCACCGGCGCCGTCCCGAGAGACGACATCCGCCCGCCGTGCCGCGGCGAGCCGCCGCCTCGCGACGATCCACCTTCCACGAGCGCCGTCTCGTATACCAGCATGCGAGGAAGGATGACGACGCTGTCTGGGCTGGCCTCCGGCCCCGGCCCCGCCGCCACCGCCGGCGCCACCGCCGCCGTGGTCGCTGGTTGCTCCCGGAACGGCGACTGCCTTGAAGGAGACATGCGAGATATACCAGCTCCAGGGGAGACCTCACCCGTGAAGACTGGGCCACTGTTGCCTAAAAAGGAGGCGCCACTGACTCCAGTGAATGAAGGATTGCCGCCGCCGGTGAAGGACGGGTTGCCGCCGCCGGTGAATGAGGAAGCGCGGCCGGTGAAAGAGGAGGCGCGGCCGGTGATTGAAGAGCCGCGGCCGTTGCGTGCGGTGCCGGCGTTGAATGTGGGGCTGATGGCTCGGAGGAAGTGGTGCTGGTGGATCGGGTTGGCGTTGTCCCAGTTGAAGGAGGAGGAGGTAGAGGGGGGGAGGGAGGCGGCGGAGTAGGGCGGGACGGGGGAGGTGGCGGAGTAGGGCTCCAGGGGCCCCATGGACATGATGGTGGACTGGCGGTTGGAGCTGTGCCTGGCGGTTGCCGACGAGGCGGCAGGCTGGAGGGCGGGGGAAGTGGGGTTGGGGGAAGAGGGGGTTATTTACGAGGTGTTCACGAGGGCGTGGGAGGAGCATTTGAACGAGTTGGAAAGACGCTTGGCCGGGAATAAACCATGAACGTGTATAATAATTAATAAACCAGGAATGAGTATATAATTTATATTTTATAATGCCCGGCGGCCCCCGGCGTGGTTCGAAACCAACGAACGGCGCGCACATCCCCCCCGCCCCGCACCCATGTTCACCCGTACCTGTACGACAGCGGTGGCGGAAAGCACCGCCGACGGCATCGCGCCCGTGGTGACGTGCCCCCCTGGAGCCGTACGTTTGTACGGATTGCTCGGCGGCACGTGGACCTGACCCGCCGCGAGCGGGATTGACGACGCGCCCAGGCATGCGCTGGACCGTGTCGGCGTCAGCGGCGGCGGCGGCGACGTCGCCGCCGCCGCCGCCGTCGCAGCGGCGACCACGCCCGACGGAGACAATTGCAGCTGCGCCGCCAAATGGGACGCCGCCAGTGTGAGCGGCTCCACATGCAACAGGCTAGACACACCGGGCAGCACCGACGATTGGGAAAAGGTCGACAGCCTAGGCTGCCGCCATGACTCATCGCCGCGGTACGAATCCTCGCCGAAGCTGCTGGTGCCGTACGTGTCTCCGCTGCCCGCCTGGGGCGGCGACAGCGCTGGCAGGGGCTCTGTGAAGGGCGAGCCTTCCGAATCCGACACCGCCACCCGCGCCGCCGCCGGCGGCGTCGTCGGGCCGTTGTCGGTTTCATCGTTGGCGGCGGCGGCGAAACTCAGTCTGACAGACCGCGGGGTTTGCTGTTGGTACGACGAGGGGGCGGCGGAGGATGTAACGGACCCAACCGACCTGCACTGCGGCTCAACCGACACCAAAGTGTGGCCGCGGCCAGAGCTGCCGTACGAGTACGACCCGTCGTCGCCACCGTACGACCCGTCGTACACCTCGCCGTCGTCGTTGCAGTACGACACGCTGTTGGCTTTGCGCAGTGAGGTGACGGAGTCGACGCTGCTGAGCGTGGGGCTGACCACCTTGACCAGGTCCGAGTGGTTCTCGAGCACCAACATCGCGACGTTGCCAGCGAAGGGAAGTCCCAGCTGGTTGCGGTGCGCGGCTCGGGGGCGGCCGTTACGTGACTTGCCGCCCGCGGGATCGGGCAGCAGGGTCAGAGAGGAGCGGTCCAGGCAGCTGGATGAGTTGGAGGACTGAGCGGGGAGGGAGGGAAGGGAAGGGAGGGGAAGGGAAGGGAGGGTTGCAAGGAAGGAGGGGAGAGGAAGGGAGGGAGGGTGGGGTGTTTTGGTTGCGAGGCAGGATTTCGTACCGAGACAGCTGTCCGTTGGATCCAACGGCAGTACGACGATGCAGAATGGTAATGCAACGCACCGGCAACTGCCTCCGCACCCCAGGGCTGCTTCGTACGACCGGCTCCCCAACCAATCTTGAGCATCAGCAAACCGCCAAGAAGCGATATCGCCCAACAAGCCAACCGCCCTCCAGATGCACCACAAGCGACATTCATACCTGCTGCAGCGGCAGCGGCGGTGGCGCCTCCAGCCCCAGCTCCCTCGCCATCCCTGGACTCGGTGCCCTCATCTTCGTGCGAGGTATGGACACAGCCTGGGCCACTACCGTCGTGACGTGCTGCTGCGGATCTCGGTGCTGGTGCTGATCCCATTGCTGCTGCTGCTGCTGCTGCTGATCATGCTGCTGCTGCTGCTGCTGCTGAGAGAGACCGCCTGACGCGGCGGGCCCGAAGGGCCCGCCACCACCACCGGGGGTAGCACCTCCGGAACCAGCTCCGGAACCAGCTCCAGAACCAGCTCCGGAACCAGCTCCTACGCCGGACCGCCGTGACGCCGGCAGCGTGTCCAATACGGACTGCCCCACCGCCGCCACCAGCTTCATAATGTCGCCGTGCTGTACGGCGCCCAGTACGAACAGTGACGGGTCAGCTGCGGCCGCTGCGTAGCCTAATTGGGATTGGATTTCGGTGGGGCGGGGCGCAAGGGAGGGGGGGTTACATAAAGGAACCAGCAACGCGAAACAGTAAAAGGGGGAGGGAGAGATCGTACTGAGTTGTTCGGGTGGTGACACGGTGAGGGTGAGGCCCCATGCAGAGATTTGTGTTTTTGCCTTCTACAGCGCTACGCTGAGCCTGTACGGTAGTTGGATGGCGCCACGTAAGCCTAACCCCCAACCGCCTCCAACCGCCGCGCCCAACGTCGTGCCCCAGCCTCACCTGTCAGGTTGCCGGATGTCATCGCCTCCGCCCCCGGTGTCTTGGGAATGTAGTGCTGCAGGAAGGTGGCCGACTCGGGCATGGAGGAGCCCCGGCTGTCCATCATGGCGGCGGAGGTCTGGGCGGGGTGCGGAAGAGGGAGGGAGGGGAGGAGGAGGGAGGGAGGGGTACGGAAGAGGGAGGGAGGGGTTTCGAGGGAGACCCGTGGACGCGAGAAACACCGTTTAGGACAAGACGTTTTGAGATGCATGCTGGAGACCTTGGGTAAGGAAAAGACGGAGGTCGTATGTCGACCTTCGGCGGCTAAGCGAACGGGAAGGGAGGAGGAGAGAAGGCGCCAGGGAGGCGGTGGTGAGGAGACCCGGGTACACGACACATGAGGCGGAGGGCAATGAGTGGTGGGGTCCAGAGGAGGGAAGAAGCGAGGGGCGCAGTCGGACCCGCCCGCCCTGAAAGATCTCCCCCCGTACGGCACGGTACGTCCCGGTACGACACGGTCCGACCCGGCCAACCAACTCGCTGGATTGCTCCTAGGAACCGCGGGAGGGTGGATCGAGTCCTCACTCCGGTCAAACCCAATTGCAAACCCGGCTCGTGAACGTCGCTGCTTCATTGCTCAATCGCGCACCAAGCCCCCAGTATACAAGGGCTGGGAGGTCCCTGACCCACCGACCCATCGACCCACCTGACGCACGCCGACCATGTGCACCGCCCGCTCCCGATGTACCTCAGCCTGTACGACACGGACCGAGGGGAGGGGTACGACAATGAGAGCCGATAGGGTGGATTCAATTGCCCGGCTCGATCCTTCAAGGGGCCCTTCTTTGCGGGCGCGACGCCTCGATGGGCGCGTGTACGCTTGGGGGCGGAAAACCGTGTGTGGGGGGGGAGCATCGAAACCCAACCGCCGTTGCACGACGCGTGAGGCTCGGCTTGGGGACGGGGCCCAGCGGCCTCACCGACAACACGTGCGACCACGTGGCCAAGCCGCCCAGCAGCAAGGGCTCAGCCCCATGGCTCCAGGGCGGGCCGGTTTTCGGCGAGGCGGCACGTGGCATGTGGAGCAGCGGACGCGCCGGAGGGCAGAAGGCCGCCCCTGGGGTGCCCTGGGGTGCGCGCGGCTGCTGCTGCTGCTGCTGCTGGCGCGATGTTCTGGTCACAGTGGTGTGCTGCTAAGGGGTGCTGCTAAGGAGCTCATGCGCGGCCAAGATGGACTGTTGATCGCAGCGGCCGATGGCGAACGGTTTTACTTCGCGTTCTGTTCCTACAAGGGACGCACCGCTAGGCACCAGTCTCAAAAAACTGTGCAGATTTCGCCTACCACCGAATGCGGTGGCGACAGTCACAGCAACCCAAAGGTTTTGGGCAATGCTGCAGCGTATTCCGAGAAATAAAAGCGGGACGAGCAACCCTCAGTGCTTGCGCACGTCGTTGGCAAAGCGGTTTATGCTTTGCAAGCGCAGAGGGACAAGGGGTACGGCAGGTCCAAAAAGTCCGTCGTACAGCAACCCGTGGGTTGATGTCCTCAAAACCCTAAACCCAAAAACTTCGCCGTACATGGAAGGGTTGCGACAGAACAGTTCCCTGGCTTCTCATATGATGAGGTCACGGACATGGGCCCCTCTTCATTGCCCGGGTTCGTCCGGGCTTGAGGACACTGCAACGTCTATTCGTCCGGGCTTGAGGACACTGTAACGTATTTAGGATAGCGCCCTCAAGGCATGGTCGGCAGGTGCCTGACTCGGTCGAGACACCTCTCCCAAAAACCCACGAGGCAAGTGAAGCAACACGCAACTGGTGCAAATGGCGTGTAGGTATGGAATCTGTTTACAAACGGTGCTCGGAAGAAACACCTGCACCTGCATAGTTGTCAACGACCCTATGCGATTGTGGCGCCTAATCGATATGTTTTCTCACAAACCAAGAGCCTTGGGTGCGCAATTCGCTACGACTCGAAGTGCGATGGGGGCATCCGGCCGTGCGGGACAAGTTCGAAGCTTGTTCATCTACCAGAGCCAATAATTACGTACGGGTTCAACACATAAACAACAGTTTTAGCCCTTCCAAGCCGGCCGTAGTTTTTAATAAGCTGGATTACGATCCCGATCCCGCCACCGGGCATTCCCGGGTTGCCGAGTAGACCCGGTTACACAACGGGGGGGAATGGATTCGGGTTTCTGGTTCCGTTTGGGCATGTGTTCTCGGCGCACAGTGTGTCCTGATCCTATCGACCCAAACCCTATTTGAAAAGGGGATTAAAGCCGCAGGATATCTACAAGGCTTACATGAAGTGTGACCTTGCACAAACGGCGTGCATAACTGTGCAACGCATCCACGGCTTCGATGCTAGCACTGTACATATTTATGGACTAACCGAGGAGTAATAACAGGAAAATCGCCAGGCAAGTGAGGGTGTCGAGGCATTGAGTGACGAACTCATTACCAGCGGACTTCGGGATTTGTGGCTGCATTGACCGCAATGCCCGAGGGTTTGAATATAACCCTGACCCTCAGTCCCCCAACATACGTGACAGCTCGGACAGCAAGTGTTTGTTGCTCCACAGGCCGACCGCGACGGATTTGCAGGCGAACGTTGCCAAGAAAGCACGTTAGTGTTCTTCTAGTAGTAGACGAGGATAATTTTAATGGAAAACGCCCATCCGTGCTGACTGCCCAGTTATTGGGTTACGAGGTTATGAAGTACAATACAGGAACAGCGGCCGGGCCGTGAACCTGAGACTGCATTCCAAACTATATAATGGCGGATAAGGATAACCTCAAGAGATTAGGGCCTGGAGGGGTGGTTGCGGCAGATATGATGTACCGGTATTATGTCGAATTGCCCGCCGAGTTGGCGGGAATAAAGATCGCACTTTTATTGGCTTTTACGGCAGCAGCGATACGCTAGAATTCTTGGCGACGCTGCCATTTCTAATCCTTTGCGCCGAGGAGTGGCGAAACTCGTTCCAGCACATGTCACGCAGCATTCTCCCTCCCAAGCCACCACAGAACCATCAACGGCCCACCACTTACCTACACAGAGGGAAGATTGCGGGCACATGGAAGAAATAATAAACACATGAGCAGTGCAGGCCATCGAGACCTTCTCGCTGATAAAGCGCAATCCGAAGTGGACGGCTGCGCTGCGCCATGAGCAGTATCAGCCACGGCATTAAAAACGTCGCGTGAAGTCCTAACGATATCACTGCCATGCAACATAAGCAATGCAATGCCGGCGCCGGTCTAATCCGCATACCAATCGCCTCGTCCGGTTCGTTCGTCCTCTTGACAAATGGGCGTCGATCACACAGCCGCGAGGAAGCGTCCGAAAGAGGCACAAGTCCGACGAGCATAAGCACAACTCACTTGTCTCCGAACCAGCTCTCGTAGCATGATGGCCTGCTCCCGGCCGAAGATCTGCTCCAGAGCCGACTGGCCGCCCGTCACCTCCAGAGACATGACCTGCGGAAGGAGGCAGCGGGAGGGCGAGGGGGGGGAAGATAGCCCGTGGACTGGGAAGCCGATTAGGACCCCCCCCTCCCGTGGGCGAGGGGGAAGGGGGGTTTAGGGTTTTGCGAGGAGATAGTGGGGAAGCGCGGGCTCACGTGTGCGATCTCCAGGGAGGGTACCCCGCTTCGTCGCGGAGGGGCTGGAGAGACTTTGTAATGTTGCGGCAGCCCGCACCTCCCTTCCCAGCCCCGAAGCATGCCGGACACGAGCTGCAAGGGGCATTTTGAAGCGGGGCTAGGAGGGAAGCGAAACCCTGCCCTGCCCTGCCCTGCCCTTCTCCCTGAGCCCCGACCGTTGGACCCACCTTCACGTTCGTTGCCGCGATCACCGTGAAGCACGTGTTCTTGCCGTGCAGCACCATGCCGTTGACCACGTCGCCGCGGGAGAGCAGCGCGAGCTGTAGATCGCATGTGTATTGAGGCGGGAGGGGGCGGGGGGGGGCGGGGTGGTGACGGAGGGGCAAAGGAAGGCCCGTGTAAAACAGACAAACCGTTGAAAACAGACGTGTCGAGATGCATGCTGGAGAACTTGGTTGAGGAAACTAAAGACGGAGGTCGTGGTGACGGAGGAGGGGGTGTAGGACGAGCAGGGCAGTCCCGACAATGTGCTTGGGCTGCGTCGGGGGCGGCATCGAGGGTGGGTGGCGGTTGGGTTTGCTCCCATCGTACGACATGCCGTACCTCGTACACACATGGCTGCTGCCGCTTCCTGATGCTCTTTCCGCCGTTGCCCAGGCCCGCCACGTTCGTCCCGTCGGTGGAGCTGTTGGCGCCCGCCATGGCTCCCGAGGTGGAGGTGGAGCCGCCCCCGGCGCCGTCCATGGGGCGGTCGCTGCCGGGGGGCACCTGGGCGGGTTAGAGGGTTGGAGGGTTGGCGGGTTGGAGGGTTGGCGGGTTGGCGGGTTGGCGGGTTGGAGGGTTGGCGGGTTGGAGGGTTGGAGGGTTGGCGGGTTGGCGGGGTTGCAAGAAAGGACCGGTTACGCGACGTGGGAAGTGTAGGTGGCGCACAGGCGCCCGGGGGGGTTACAAGTTAAAAACCGGTAACTCGACTGGGGTAATGTAGTGGGTGCATAGCCTTCATAGCCCGGGGGGGGGGGCGAGACAGCACCAGTCCACGGCATGTGGGGAGTGCGCTCCCCCCCGGCTGCCCCCCCCTCCCTTCAGCCCCACCCACCTGTGTGGGCGAGTCAGCCACCCACAGCATCTTGGCCTGCCCCTCCACGATGAAGAAGAGGCGGCTGGGCGGGCAGGAGGGGTCCACGATCGTGGAGCCCGCACTGAAGGTCTCGTCCTGCAGGCGGCATTAGAAACCGCGCGTGGTGTTCCTTATTTATAACAACAGGAAAGGAAGGGAGCCGAAACCCCTGCCCAGCTCCGCGAAGCTACCTAAGACAGCAGGTGGGTGTTAATAACCCGCTAAGCCACACGTTTGCGTGTATTTTTCTGCGTTCGTTTTTTCCGTGCCTGGGAAATTACAGCGAAGCCAAGGGGATCTAGCCCAGGGGAAACATCGAATGTTATGCTTTACGTCAGGGCCCGTGCTTGTGCTCGTGCGAGGAGTCCGCATGAGGCTCAATAAGAAGAAAGGTGTGGACGGGGGGGAGGGCGGCGCGAGGGCGGGGGCAGCAGCGGTGCATGGAGGCCAAGGGCCTAACTAGGCAACAGCGCGGGCGCACCTGGCAGTTGATGGCGATCCTGGTGAGGATACTCTGGCTGGAGGCGTTGGACAGGATGGCCATGCCCTACATTGGAAATGATTAGTTGGTGTCGGTTGGGAGTTAGTTGCCGTTGGAATTGACACAGACGGATGAGCAAGGCAGGAGGGGTGGGGTGTGTTGACGGACCCCGCACCTACCTCCCACCCAACTACCAGTCATCGCCGCCCCAACCAACAGCCGATCCCAACCACCAACCAACCCCAACCACCCCCTCTCACCTGCAGCACCTCCAGTCGGGCGTGCAGCGATTTCTGCATCTGGCTGCGGATGAGGCGGTTGTAGCCCACCTTCGTCACGATCGCGAACTCGGTCAACTGGCGGCGGATGGGCAAGCGAGATCGGGGGATCGAAACCCAAAGTTGCGGGCTCCAAGGGAGCGGTGGGCGCGGAAAGGGGTGGGAGATCCGAAACCGCCGGGCCCAGCAACCCCCAACCGCCGTCCGTGGCCGGGGTGCCGTACCTGTGTGCAGCGGGCCGAGAAGTTCCGCTTCTTGTCGCTGGCGACGGATGCATTGGTGCCGCCGCCGCCAGCCGAGGAGGAGCCGGTCCCCACCTGCAGCGCCGGCAGCGTGCCGAACTGCTGGCCGCTGGTGCGCACCGCGAAGTCGTCGGAGGTGCGGCGGGCCTCGTTGTAGCGGCTGAGGACCACCTCACCCTGTGTATGTAAGTGTGTGCGCGTGTGTTTGTATGTGTTATGTGCGTATGTGGCCGGGGGGGAGGTGTGGGGGGGGGAGGTGTGTGGGGGGGAAGGTGTGGGGGGGAGGGGCGTGGGGGGGGGAGGTGTGGGGGGGGGGGAGGTGTGGGGGGGGAGGTGGAGGTGTGTGGGGGGGAGGTGTGTGGGGGGGAGGTGTGGGGGGAGGTGTGTGTGGGGGGGAGGTGTGTGTGGGGGGAGGTGTGTGGGGGGGGAGGTGTGTGGGGGGGAAGGTGTGGGGGGGGAGGTGTGTGGGGGGAGACGCATGGGGTGGGTGGGCGGGCGGGCAGAGCGGCTTGATGGCAGGTAGTGCCGCGAATGGCGGCGGCGAAGAGCGGGCAGGCAGGCAGGCAGGCAGGCAGGCAGGAGGGTCCGTGTCCTCCTCTGCCGCTGTGTGGTTATCGTCCCAGTACGCGTCTGCCTCCCCCTGCCGCTGCGTGTATTCCGCCCCAGGAAGGGCCTGCCCGCCCTCCCTGTACCTAAACCCTAAAGCCCGCCGCCCCCCTCCTGCAGACCGGCGCCCCACCTTGAGGATGACGTACGTGAAGTCGACCTTGTCCCCCTCCTCGAACAACACCGTGCCTGGGGGGTGTCGGCGGTGAGATGCACGCGAGGCCGGTTGAGGACCCAAGGAGGCTGCTGGTAGCACCGTTGTCAGGGGTCAATGTAGGATGAGGTCACGCGGGCTGGCCCCCCACCCTGCCCAGCCCCTCTCCCCCTCCCGGCCCTTCTCCGCCCCCCTTCCCGGGCCCTATTGCCGTACCCTCCGGCAGCGCCAGGAACTCCAGCAGGCCGCACAGCTCGTGTCGGAACTCCGGGTCCATGCCTCGGAACATGTCCGTCACGGAGAGCAGCGAGACCAGGTCGGCGAGGGCCTTGGGCTGGCGGTGGCCCCTGGGGGGGGGAGGAGGTGGTGGGTGGGGTGCGGCGAGGAGGGAGAGGGTAAGGGTGAGGGGTGAGGAGAGAGGGGGAGAGGGGGAGGGGTGAGGAGGGAGGGGGTGAGGGGGAGGGGTGAGGAGAGGAGAATCTGCAGCTGCAGTCGGCAGCCGGATTGGCGCCGCTCCGGCCCCTGCCCACCCGGATGCTCCGAAACCCCATCCGCCCCTCCGTGAGGCCGCCCGCAGCCAGGCCACCAGGTCCTCGAGGACCCCCCCGTCCCCACAACTGCTCGCCCCGACCACCCTGAGCGCCCCCGCCCCCCGGTCTTAATGCCACCCTCCGAAACCAAACCAAACAGTCCCCAATCTTGGCTTTACTTCTCAGTGCCGACTTCAGGTTTCCGCTCATAACCCAGCCCCATACCGCCCCCCAACCCACTTGTTTGCCATGAGGCTGCTCATGGCCCGCAGCCCCTCGAAGCTCTCCCGCACCGCCAGCGACACCACCGTCAAGTAGTCGGTGCGCGACAGCACAGCAACCTGGCAGCTGCTGGTGGCCTGGGGTGATGAGGGTGATGAGGGGGGTGCGGGGGGTGCGGGGGGTGAGGGGGTTGAGAGGGGTGTTTTGGGGCGGTGGCAAGCAGGCCACGGGAGGGGCACGGAGGCACGGGTTGCCGTACCTGCACGTTGATGATATACGGGTTGCCCTGCAACGCCTCCTGGCCCAACCGCTCAAAGGCCTGTACGAGGCGGAGGGCAGCAGCAGCGGCAGCAGCGACCATGGAAGGGCAGCAGCAGCGGCAGCAACAAGAAGGGCATCATGCCGTTAGGACTAAGGAGCGGCCGAGCTGTCCACGAAGGCGGCACTTGGAAGTACTGCCCCAGGCATCGGCACTACGGCACCCACCCAGCTAGCGGCAGTGTCAGCTGGCAGCGGGCATAGGGCCCCATCGACGAGAATGGGTCGGAGATCGACCGTTGGTAGTTGGCAGTTGGGAAGGCGCAATGCGACGCGGCCTTACGTACCTTGACTTCTCTGCCCGGGGCCCTCACGGGCGGTGGCGGAGGGGCGGGAGGGGCCGGTGGCTCCAGGGGGGGGAAGTCCGACCCCACGCCGCTGCCGCGTCGGGAGCCGGAGTCGTCGCCCGTCCTAGACCGCCGCTCGCCGGACAAGGGGCGCTCCTCATCCCCATCCGGCGGCGGCGACGGCGGCGGCGGGGGTGTCCGCGGCGGCGACGGCGGCGGCGGGGTCTTGTACTCCTCCATGGTGCCTGCATGGAGGTGCACGGCGTGTACGGCAGTCGGTTGTGGGTTTAACGGTTAAACCTGCGAGCGGAGGCGTAGTTAATGGCCTGAAGAAACCGCCCTCCACCGCAGACCCCCGGGTCGCATCCAATGCCCTCCTCCCTCCCCCGTCCCTCCCCCAACCCCTTCCCGCTACCCCACGCCCCTCAACCTCGCACCCGCTCACCCATTACCTTCCAAACGAAACCCCAACTCCCAACCACCAACCCCCACCAACCACCCACCCGTCAGCAGCCAGTACGCGCTGTCCCCCAGCTCCGCCTCCGTGATCAGCTCCTCGCCCTCCGCCACCTCCAGCAGCCGCATCCGCTGGCAGCAGTGGTACCACACGTACAGCTGCCTCCGGTCACTGCCGTGCCAGTTGGGTAGTTGGAAGTAACGACCCAGCTCGCATAGGTCCCTGGAAGGGGGAGTCGAGGCGGGGGGGGGTTAAGTCGGGAGGTCCAGGGAGGGGGGCGAGACGGCAGGGGGTGGGGGGGAGTGGGTTTTGGGAAAGTGTGTGGCAGCTGGTGGGAGGGGGAGGTGGCGGGGTGGGTGTAGGATGGGAGGGGGTACGGGGCAGAGGAGTGCCCAGGGGAGAGAGAAGGGTGCACTGTGTAGGGGTCCCCGAATGGCAACCCCAGATCGAGCCCCGCAACCGCCACATCCGCCCTGCCGCACCTGTACGTGGTGGCCCGCCGCTGCGCCAGCGGCGTGGACAGCAGCTTCACAAGCTCGGCAGGGGCCTGCGGGTGAGGGTGGGCGGGTGAGTGAGGGCGGGTGAGGGCGGGTGACCGGGGACGGGGGAGTGTTGAGGGCGGGTGAGGGCGGGTGAGGGCGGGTGACCGGGGACGGGGGAGTGTTGAGGGCGGGTGAGGGTGGGTGAGGGCGGGTGAGGGCGGGTGGGCTCGGTTGACCTCATCAACGTTTGCGCCTGGGTGAGGCATAAATGCCACCCAGCCCCTGTCCCAGCCCCTCACCCGTCGCGCGTCCAGGAGGCTGGCCTTGTTGAGGGTGGCCCTGCGCGCGTTACCAGATGCGGCAAAGGGGGAGCGCGGCACGAGTGGGGTCAGATCCGGTCAAATCCCGTCAGATCCGGTCAGATCCGGTCGATCAGGTCAGATCCGGTCAGATCCAGTCAGATTCGCTCAGGCACAGCCCCCTCAGTACCACCATCAGCTCCGGCCTCCCCCTTCCCCCGCCCCCACCCCGCTGATCCCCCAGCCCCCTCGTCCACTCACTCCGCGAAGAGGTCGGTGATGGCGCTGAAGGCCCCGAAGTTCTTGCCGCTGCACACAGTGGCAGGAAGCAGTGGCATCAGCAGTAGCATCAGCATCAGCAGTAGCAGATAGCAGAACTAGCATCAGCAACGGACGAGTGGCAGTGACAGCGGCAGTCGCACCAGCAGCAGTAGCTGTAGCAGCGAGCAGACCTAGCGTCAGCAACGGGACGAGCCGTTGGGTGTTGTGCGCTGCCGTTGGTCAACGTGCACGAGCTTTCCATTCGTGGCACCGGTGCGAGTGTGTGTAGGGCTGTGCGCGACCGGGGCAGCAGCGCCATTGCCAGCATGCAGGGGTAAAAGCAGCAACGAGTGGCAGTGGCAGTGACAGCAGCACCATCAGCAGCAGCACCAGCAGCAGGGAGCAGAAAGAGCGCCAGCAACGGCACGAGTCGTTGGGTGTTGTCCGGGGCAGCAGCGCCAATGCCGGCATGCAGGGCTGTGAGTGGCTGTGGCTGGGTCGAGCCAGCTGCGCTTCCCCTGTTGTACCCCCAGGGAGGCCTGCACCCCACAATGCCGCGACTCCGCTGCGGGAGTCGCGAGATCCAGCAGCGGAATTGAGTGTTGCGTGGTAGACGAGCTGTCAGTCCGTCCGTATGCCCGAATGCGTGGTTGGGCAGGTGTGTTTACCGCGTCGTACGGACGTAAGGCCCTCCCAACCGGAATCAGGAACACGTGCAGGTGCGTGTGGCGCAGCGATTGCATCACGCGGGAGAGGGAGGGGGTAACCAAAAAGAACCGGTTACTCCAGGGGGGGAGCATAAGGGCTCTGGGGCGTGAGGCGAAAAGACGCCGCTTGTGCTGTTGCCTCAACAATGGGAAGCATGGCTTGCGCGAATGCCTGTGCGGGTGCGTGTGCCAATGGAGGTGCGGGCACACAGCCACATGGGCGCGGGCAGGCATTAGGAGCAGGCGGGCGCTGGTGCCTTCCAATTCCTCCTTCCCCGGGAACTGCTGCGAAGGACCAGCAGGGGCGGCCTCGAGCTCTAGGGGCGGCTGCCGGGGGCACTTCGTGTGTTGGTCGAGGGAGGGTGTTTCACATGTCCCCGCGGGGGACTCGGCGAAAGGCGCCCGGCTTGCGGCCGCGGCCTCCCTTCGCTCGACGGTCTACACACGACGTTTCTATCTACGAACGACAAGCGGCAGCAGCCAGCACGATCACCGACCACTTGAGGGGTCTGAGGCTCTGGGTGAAAGATGGCGGAGCGACGGAGATGCGTGGGATCAGCGCGCCGAACGCGCGAGGTGCATGGGTGCAAAAAGGGCGCGATACCGTTGATGACGGCAAATCGAAGGTGATGGAGGCCTCCAGTGCACCCAAGGCTGTGCGACAGGTTCCAGGTCGTTCCAGGACTACACGTCTGTATCATGCCACAGTCCTTGTCGCCTGGGTGGCCGTAATGCTCCCTGGCCTAGTCCGGGTGGTGCGGCTGCGCCGCACGCGATAATGGATACCTAGCCCGTATCCAAGTTATGCTACATCAGGACGTACCTCAATGCTTTGACCTTGGCCCTGACGTTGGCAAGTCGGACGGACCGCTCCACCTTGTCATGATTTCCGCCCCCATCGCCCCCGGCACTAGGGCTAATTTGAACCAGCTTGGGCAGAGCGTCGTGTCTGGGTTTACCATCCTGCTTGTTCGTCTCCATCTTCAATCGAAGGACCGTCTGCGGCCACCGTCCCTTTGCCTTGCCGCCGCCTCCCTAATTCGCCAATGTCAAGCTGATGAAAGACAAAACCTTACAAGACTGCATCATGGAAGCGGCAAATGACATCTCACGTTGTTCCTCAGGGTTCAGTAACGTAAGCGTCGGAATATACAGTGCATTTCGCATGTAACAGTGTAGGGTTAATGATTAAGTTTAGTAGTCGAGTTGAGTATCGGGGTCTGGTGATCGAGGGTTAAAGCACAAGAGAACGGTGGTAGTGCATTTCCGTTAGTGCAGGGAATCGGAGCGCCATGTACTTATCCCATAACAGTTCATATACTCATTACGCCGTGGCTCCATTAGAACCAAGTAGGCTAAAAGTCGGGTTAAAGTCGGCGGCGTTGGTTTCCAAAGTTTTCATATTAGTTCATTTAGTCCGAAAAAACCGTACCGCCTAACGTTTGGATACATCCTTTACTACCAACATAGGGCATCCCTCGTAGTTGTCAGGTAGCGTGCCGTTGGCAACAGGGATGGCAACATCACTCGCTCGACTTTCGTCGTGCACACCGGCGCTGCGCGCTTTCTCAGCCGCAAGCTTCTGGAATAACATCGCGAATGTCGATGTCGATTCGACTCTCCATCATACCTGTTGCACAAAGCAGGAAGACGTTACCGTTCCGTCGCCGGCATCAGCGTCGCCCTGGGGAGCGCTCAGCGCACCGGGCGCGCTCGGCAGTCGGCAAAGGCGTGCACTGTATTATCCTGGACCCGCTGGCCTGGGTAAGAGCATCATGGGACATACGGTGATGCGTACGACATGGCATGGCCCCCGCCAGGAAAGCCTCTCCGACATTGATGCCTAGGGCCACTTGAGTTATGCTTGCTACGTCTAGGGTCAAGGCACATGCGGCCCTTCCCCCCCGTGGCAGCGGCGCTCTCCTGGGTCGCGTGAGGCCTCATCTCTGCCTAGGAGACGATGGCCCTCCCACCATCACCGCTAGGGAGCCACAATTTTCCAGCAATGTATCGTTTCATCTGAAGCGGAAGCAAGACGTGCAGTGCCTCGCCGCTACTTACAACCCTTTCCCCGTGTGCTAGCTTGGGTCCACGTGTTCCCTCCCTGGCGTCCATGTGGGGGGGGGTAGGCACCTGCAAGCTCCCTCCCTCCCTGTACTTCTCCCCCGCTCGACTCTCGACGTAGCTGACAACCTTTTTCAATGGTATCTGGCCTGTGCTCCACTTGATCTGGTCACACCTAGCCTGACCTCCACTTGATCTGGTCACGCCTGATCTCCACTTGATCTGGTCGGGCACCTAACCTGATCTAATCGACCGCGAACATCCCCGACCTCCGCACGCGCACGTGACCCCCTAAACCCCATGCGGAGCCTCCGTCGTACCGCAACTTCCCCCAACCTCCAACCTCCAGCCATCAACCATCAACCGCTGCGCATCGCTGTCCGCAGGCGGGTCTATCACGTACTGGCCGGGCACCCGGTCGTTCGCTGCCCAGCCGGCCGAACAGCAGCAGCAGCAGCAGCAGCCTGAGCAGCCGCAGTCTCAGCAGCCCCAATCTCATCCCCCGCCCGCCCAGCCGGCGCCCGAGGCGACCCCTCAGCGCCCTCCCAACGACGCCACTTACTTCGGCCCGCTGTCCCAGCAGCACAAGTTGCTCAAGGTGTGGCTTGTAGAGGGAAACGTGGGGTGTATGCGAAACCATTAAACCACGCTTGTTTGCGTCCATGCCCACCCATCACCACACGCCCGCTTTCCCTCCTGTCTACGTCATCGCCCGACCTCTCTCAGCTCCCGCCCTACGGGGCACTTGGCCAACCATTTTAGTCTCCCCAACCCCGCCCAACCCACCTAGTACGTACCGGTACCTCTTCTTCCCCTTTGTCGCTCTATAGGGAACTCCACTCTACCCGTGTCCGTGTCTCCACCTCTGTCGCTTTACCGATTTCCTCACCCCAACCCGCCCCAACTACCTCAACCCGCCCCACCCCGCCCCACCCTGCCCCACTCCAACCCACCCCCAACCCGCAGCGTATCAGTATCGCCAACACGCTCGTCGCCGCCGCCGCCGCCCCTGCCATCGTGGCCCTGGCGGACAGCATCTCCATGACTGGCCGCTATGGGCTGGCGGCGTCACTTGGCTTCTTCGGGATCATCACCACGGGTGGGCGGCTGGATGGGTACCCTGCATGGGCAGCGTTAAAAGCGCGTACTTGCTCTACGAAACATCTAGGCAGAACGAAATCTTAGTTGGAGACCGGATTTGAACAGGCGTTTCACGTCTCGTGCGTGGGTGGGCGGTTGAATAAGGAAGAACCCGTGGGGACGACTTCCGTAGGAGAAAAGAGAAAGCGCGGGTGGTTGGGTGGATGGATGGCTCCTGGCTCCCAGGGCCTTGAGCGAATGTCCCTGAAACCAAAAGGCAGCTGGCCAACTACCCAACAACTACTCGTCAACCACCCGTCAACCACCTCTCAGGCGCGCTCCACTGGGTGGCCCACCCGTACGTCCACGAGCTGCGGTACACCGCCGCCACTGGCCAGCTGGATGTACGGACAACCACCCTGCTGGGCAACTCCAGGTAGGGTACGGGAGGGGAGGCGGGAGGGCGGGTTGTCGGGGGGGGGATTGCAAGGGGTTTGACACGATGCACTGGGAGGGAGGAAGGGCACTGAGGGAGTAAAGGGGGCTCCGAGGTGGCACTCGTGTGTTTTAAGCAAGTGTGGAAGCGGGGGGGCCCTATGGTGTTGTCCGGCGGGAATGCCCCGCAGCGCAAGCCCACCCACCCACTCCCACCGTCCCGGCAGTCCTCGCTTCGTTGCCGCACACCGCCCCCGCCGCCCCTTGCCTCGGGGCCCCCGCCGCCCCCTCCAGGTGGCACTCGTTCAACGTTGATGACGTACGGCCGCTCCCCTGGAGCCGCCCCGTAGCGACCTTCACGGTGAGCGCCCAGAGCGACAAGCCGCGAAAGCGCGCGGGAAAGAATCAGTCCGGGCGGCGCGTAGCGCACGGCCCATCGAGGAGAGGCAAAGGAGGAATGCGGTTTACGAAATGACCGGTAGGAAAATTAACGAACTGCAAAGGAGGAATGCGGTTTATGAACTGACCGGTAGGAAAATTAACGAAGGAATGAGCGGAAGCCCGTGGAGAACAGAGTTAAGGGAGGAAGTCAGCTGCCGGCGTAGTAGTAGCTGTTACAGTGGGCCCCAGACCGGAAGATAGAGCCATCGGGCGTGCGTGGCATGATGCGAAAGTAACGCTCACGTCGACCAACTCCAACCACTCGCCTCCCCTTACCCGCCACTACCTCCATTATCACCTCCAGGCCCTGGGACAGTTCTACTACATCGACGTGTACGACTTCCCGGACGAGCAGCTGCTGCGGCGTCTCACGCCGGATGAGGCTGATGTGCCGCCGGTGCGCACTGGGGGCTGAGGGGCAGGCAGGGACTGGTGGGCTGTGCCCGGGGGCTGAGGGGCGGACTGCAATGCGCTGGAGGGAGACGGACGCGCCCCATCGGCAGGAGTCCGGATTGGTTCGGCAGCGGTCTCTATGTACGTGTGGGCTCACGGGTGGGTGATGGAGTGTGCGTTTTGTCGGCTCCGGAACCTGTCTGATGCCGGCAGTGCGGTCCCCCCCTCCCTCCCTGCAGGGTTACAAGGACAAGGATGATGATGACGACTGATGGCCGGGTCGGATGGGGGCAGGGGTCTGAGGGGCAGGTGGGGACGTCGGTTGGAGCCATGTGATGCCGGCAGGGGCTTGCTGCTTGCGGTTGGTGCAGTTGAAACGGTTGGACGAGCGGATGGACGAGCTGCTGTCATGTGGCGCGAGGAGCGAGGGGGCGCACCGAGGGCGCGAGTGTACGCTCGCGAACATGCAAACTGAGCGCATGGAGATCGCCGTACATACCGATCGCCATACATCTCAATATCGGAAGCACCCGACATTCGTTTCTCTCCAGCATGTCCGCTCCCCCTCATCCTAATACATCGTCACGTCACTGTCGCACGTCAATGTCGTACGTCAATGTCGCACACTCGTACAGATGGGACCGGGTTGACTCGCCCAAACACGGTTCTCGTCCTACAGGGGGCACCCAAAAGACCCATACCCAATCATACGATAACTCCAGCAGCAGGGCCAGTCACCACACACACCTGCGAATAACCAATCACGTGCAACGTGCAGATGCGCAATTCGAGCCCCGCTCTTGGATCCCGAAAACCAATGTTACGGCATCTGTGCGACAAACTTCGACTTCACTCCACACCCCAAGTCCGGCCCCGTGCCATCAGAGTGTAAACAGTAGAAGTGCTTCATGCTACCATTAGTACTCCTATGGGGTAGTCAGCCGCCATGAAAAAGGAATATGGAAACACACAAGTCCCCCCCGGCCGGCACCAGGTCAGGCTAGCCATGTAAGAAAACAGATATTTCGGCACGCGAATGTTTCGGCACGGACATGCAAAGGAATGAAAACACGCAAATGAGCCTCCTGGGCAGACTACCCCGACAAGGAGGGAAGTCGTGCCCCGCCGCCGAGCTCACGCATTGACAGTTTCTTCGCGCCCGCTCACCGCTCAACACCTATGACGTGAAACACAATCCTACCCCCATGCGTTGCAAACAAGGTCACGACCCACATCTTGTAAGGAGCATTCGCTCGCTCGTCCATGCACCGTCCAGCCTGCGTCGGCTTAGCTTGTCTCCCTGCTGACCACAACGTACGCCGTACGGCAGTGTTACTGTGCCGCTTCCTTAATAAACGTTAATACTTAGGCAACGAGTGCGCTTCGAACCCTCACCCTCTCTAGCCCAATCCCGTTGGACTACCTTCTTTGGGGTTTAGGGCTTTATTCGCCCCCAAAGCCACGGCAGGGTGCAGCCGTAGCGAGCGGCCACTGTAACGCGGTCTCTCTCTCTCTCTCCCTCCAGCCGCTGGTCTCGCGCTCTCGCCCTGACCCTCTCTCTGCCCCGCGCGATCCCTAAGCCGCACAGCGGGTGAAGGCTCGTCGCCGCAGCGCGTCTCGGGGAACGTCACCTGGTAGTATGGAGACCGGGACGAACGGAGACCGGGTCGAGGATGGACACCGAGCAACGCCAACCGAATAGATCAATGATGACACGATGGGCCCTTCACGGACGCCAACGCGTCCGAAGCTAAGCGGGGGGGCAGGGTATTATCCCAGCAACAACAACGGTACTTCCAGTTCTGACTGAGGCACTGCCAGATGTTCCACCGGCGGCAGCTGCAGCAGCTGGTTCCACAGCTCGAGCAGCATAAGCAGTCGGTCTCGCTCGCTGCCTGCCCTCTCATCGTCCCAGTAAGCCTGCGCTACCTGTGGACCGGTTTTTGGTTTCAGGGTTTCAGGCCAGTCTGGCGGAGTCTTATATAAGCCATGAGTCAAGAGACGGCCCAGTCAGCGGAGTCTTATATAAGCCATGAGCAAAGAGACGGGAATGGCCGGACGGGGTTAGCGGTGGGTAATATCCAACGGTGATATGCCTAGGCATGTACCAGTACGTACTGCGTCGGTACGAGTTGCCCCGTAGTACTTCATGTGCTGGATCCTCAGCCAGAGGCCAGTGTGCGCTTATAAGGCCCTCCCAACCACCCACGCACCCGCCCACCTACCTGGGACATGGCGTAAAAGAGCAAGAAGTTCGGTTTGTACGACTTGCCGTCGGGTACGGCCACCTTTAATCGAACCGCCTGCAGCTGCCGTGCTGCGCTGGCTTCCGATCCTCCCGCTGCCGCCGCCGCCCTGGCCTCCGCCTCAACCACCGCCGCGGCTTCCGCCGTGGAGCACAGCAGCAAGAGGCACGCTGCGCTCGGTATGTGGAGATAGGAGACGCCGGTCTGTAGCCAGTCGACCGGCAGCTGCGCCGCGGCCGCCTGCACAGATAGCTGCTGCATCCACGCCGCCAGAGCCTCTGGCGCCCAAGCCAGAGCTGCGACCAGCGGTCCTCTGAGCATTACAAGGTGGATAGCCGCGGCGGTAGATGTGTGGTTCGTGTCGGGAGTGGCTGCCTCCAGCACACCCACCGATGAAGTGGCCACCAATCGCTGCAGCGCCAGCTCCATAGCGAGGCAGGGAGCCGCTTCCGTGCGCGCGGGTGTCATCAGGGGCTGTCTGCAGGCGTCCAGGGCAGTGGGCTGTCCAGCTGCTCGGAGGCGCAGTTGGCACATAACGTCACGCAGCACCAGATCCTGCGGCTTGCCGAGCAAATCGAAAAACATCAAGGCCGCTGGAGCCTCCACTGGACCGGCAAGGCAGAACGTGTCGATCTCAAACAGATCGCAGCGGTCCATCAGCATCTGCATCCGCTGCGAGGTGACGAAGCCGGGGCCGCCCGCGTAGATCTCCACGCCTTGCACGCGCAGGAGGTTCAGCTGTGGGCCCAGCGCGCGGCACCTCAGAAGCACCCTGCTAGCAAACTCTGCAAAGCCGTCCAGCTGCACCACGGCGGCCACATGCATGGACGTGAAGCGCCCGTCCGCAAGGCGAATCTCCAACTTGCAAACGCCCTCGTCGCTGTGCTCGATGAGTTGAAAGTCAGGGAGGTTGAGGACTTGGAGGCCCGGTGGCAGGTTGTCCATGAGCTGGAGCAGAACGCCAAAATCGCTGCTGCCTCCGGTGACAAACGAGATGCTGAGCTCCGTGAGCAGGTGCAGCTGCGCGATGCTCGCGATTACTCCTTCATCCATTATGCTTGTCAAATTCCATCTGTCGCCTGCGTCCAGGACGGTGAGGCACTCCAGCCGGCCCGCCAGTGAGCCCACGCTCTGCAGAGCGCAGCAGCTAGGCAGCGTGAGGCGCCGCAGGTGGCGCAGGGATAACAGCGCGTCGTACAGGAGCTGCTGCTGAAGCGGTTCGTACGACAGGCCGACGTAGATGCCGACTTCGCACAGGTTGCACAGTCTGTGGAACAAAGACGAAAGAGCGATGGCTGGCATGACGGCCTCCATGGAATCCTTCACGTGCAGGGTCGTGATGCCGTGCAGGCGCTCTAGTGGCTGGCCCGCGAAGGGCAGGGCAAGCAAGGTGCCAGGGTCGGCTTCGTCGTCGTCGTCGTCCTCGTCGTCTCTTTCAAGGTTGACAGTGAACTCTTTTAAACGCGGCCAATGCCTTAGCGGCGGACGACACCCTTCCTCCCAGAGCGTGTTGCATTGCGCCGTGACCTTCAGGGAGAGGTGACGAATGCCACCGTCTATAACTTCGCGCAGTGCCCGTAACGCCAGTCGTGCAGGTTTGAGGCAGCCTTGGGACTGCAATACTGTAACGATGGCGTCCTGGCCCCGCATATCCAACGCTCCAAGCACAGCAGGAAAGGTCGGTCGCGGTCGCAGGAGCTCAAAATTTTCCATTATTAATTCCGGCGCCATTTCCACATCAACAAGTGTATGAATTGTGGAGAAGGCGTGAAGTGCGTGGAGACATAACCTACGACATGTAGGACCATCCACGGTCTATCCAGGACGCCAAAACATGTATCGGTCCACACTCACCGCGCATCTGCACACAAAAGTCAAGAATAAACAGCCAAGTAGGACTGACAAGTTTTCAAGCACGGCCAGCGCGACATTGCCCTCGCTTGGATGCAGACACCTTGCGTGTGTTCCGTCACAGACAAATGCCGGCGTCTTCAGGCTTTGGTTGTTATATAAAATAATAAGCACAGAGGTTGCGCGCCGATACAGGCCGGATACAGTCGGCAAGCATACTTGTGTTATTTTTTAAGACGTGTTCTGTTTTAGTCGCAAATCCAAATCTAGTGTTGAGCTGTGTTGCAAAAGCACCGCATGTCTGCGCACACTTAGCCCAAGCCAGGCAAGGCCAGGTTGAGCCCAGCGGAGTCAGCTGGGGCTAACCTTTTGATCGCGTGCTGCGGCTGGCTGCGGCAATATATTATATGTAGCGTACATCCTCACTAGCGCTTTAGTGGTGGCTCGTGGGGTTCAGGGTCGTTGAGGCGGGTCCGGCCACAAACTGCGGCTAAACAGGCACCTACCTGCAGCTAGGGTAGCAAGCAACACAGCAGCACACCGCCCTTCCGGGACCCGCTGTCACGCACGTAACGGGGACGCGGTGGAATATCATACCTGGGTCTAGCAGAACGAGAGGGTATGCCCGCCATGGCAATTGCTTGGTGGCGTGCTTGCTTCTCATGTGCGTCGTCTTGTATGTGCAGGCGGACAGCGGTGCTGCGCTGTCTGGATTCTGCTGCCAGGCCAACGAAAGGAAGTGCCAGCACTGCCGGTAGATCCAGTAGATCTGCATCTTCGCTGTCGATGGTCAGGATGTCAAGAGTCGGTGCTGAAGGCCGGACCTGCCGCTCCGTGAGGACTGTACGGAGAATTTAATAAGCAAAAAGCGCCAACTGCCCATCTCGAATTAGAACAGAACAGATCAAGCAATATTGGGTTAGGAATGAAGGGAGACACCAGCCAGGACTGTGCTTTAGTCAGCACCTCACGTGCACTGGCAAGCCTGGAACCCCAGTCGCATCCCTGATGGACTCAGCCACCGCCGCCGCCGAGCGGCTGCTGCAGCATTCCAGGATCACAGCTGTGGTGTGTGCTGCTGGCCCTAGAGAAACAGCAGTGGCCCATCGGGGCCGTCGCTGGGCCCACTGCCCAGCGACCGTCGTGCTGAGGGCCATGTTCAATGAGTAAGGTGTAAGTAAGGTTACACACGTCATTTGAAATCCTCACAGGCCGTGTCAAGTCTTAAAAGCAGCTCCTTACTGGACCAGACTGTACCGATGCCGGTAGTTCAGCGTAAAGTATCATATCCAGCAGCGCGCAAATATGGTTCTGACAGTCAGGGAACAGCCCGACATGCGAAGTCTGCGTTCAACGGCTTACTAACCATGCCGGCCCATCCAGGGTCGCACCCAAATGCTTTACACAATATACACAAGAGGACGTCCTATGCCCCTGCGTCGCATGCAACCTGCCAGGAAAGCGACAGCTGGTCAGCCTAGCCGCGCTTCCTATCTGTGGCACCCTGCTTTCTCGCCTGCTGCGGCCGGCCCTGCTGCCGCCCCCCGGCGGCCTTCTGACCCTGCCCTTGGCTCTTCATCTTTGCGAGCTTCTTCCGCAGCCGCCCCGGCATGGGCTTGTACTTCTTCTTCGCTGCCTCGTGCTCGCCCCCCTCAGCGAAGTCGTCGTCGTCGCTGGCTCCTCCATCGCCCGCGCCCAATCCCTCCATTCCGCTCCCCCCTCCCACCGCAAGAGCCGTCTTCCGCTGCTGCAGCACCGACCTGCCGGCAGGCCCCCCCGACCTGACCTTGACAGCCCCCGGTTCGTCATCCGGCTCCGAATCCGACCCACTGTCCCGCGCAGCACGCCAGCCACCCCGGCCGCGGGCGGCGGCGGCGCCGCCGCCGCGTCCCTCATCGTCGCTGTCGCTCAGAAAGTCCGAATGCCGTACGGGGATGATCGGCTTATTCCGAGTGGGCAGCCCCCAGGCTGACGCCGCCTTCGCTTTAGCCGCCGCCGCCGCAGCTGCCTTCTCGGCAGGTGCCTCACCGCCATTGGCGCCCCCGCGGGACCCCGCCGCCGCCGCCTTCGCCCCGGCCTTGCCCTTGCCCTTGGCCCCTGCCGCCATCAGCGGCTGGTCCGGGTAGTATCCGAGCCCCAGCGGCCCCCGCTTGAACACGAAGCCCGCCAGGGCGCCAGTAAACGTCTTTGATGCCACGAACGCAGCCGGCCGCCCGCCGCCCGGCTGCTGTTGCTCCTGCATCGCTCGACGCTGCTCCTTAGTAGTGGGAACCATCTGGGCGTCACCCGCTCGGCCCTTCCGCGTCGCCTCTCCCGCACCCGCATCCGCGGCCGCAGCCGCCACCGCCTCCCGCCGCGCCTTCTTTCCAGCCGGCTGCCGCGCGCCGTCCTTCCCTCCGGCGCCGCCCCCCTCACCATCCGCCTCCGTCGCCGCCTTCCCGGCCTGCTGCCGTTCCTGCTGCTTCGACAGCTTCCTCTTCATCAACGTGGCAATCGCCAGCGCATCCCGGTGCCCCAGCCCCTCCAGGAGGTCGTCCGCGGCGCCCAATACCTCGTCCGCGAAACTGAGCCCATCGCCCTCGCGGGCAGCCGCAGAAGCATCGCCCTCGTCGTCGTCGCCCTCGTCGTCGTCGCCGTCATCGGTGGCGGCGACCCCGCCTTCTCCCATGCGCGCCGCCGCCGCCGCCGCCGCCGCGGCACCCTTGCTCCCCAGCTTCTGCTCCGCCACGCTCCAAGCCGCCGCGAGCGCCGCCAGGTTGGGGTCGACCGATTGCCCGTGCGTTTGGAGCAGCTCCAGCAGCGGGGGTGCCAGGGGGGCCTGCATGCCGGAATACAAAAAACCGGTACAATATCACACCGGTAAGTAAAATATACGGTACGGTACGGTACGACAAAAGGGTATTGCTCAAGGGTATTGCCAACCTAATCTTGGGCACGGGGGTTCAGGCGGGTTGAGTGTTCGTGCCCCTTCCAAGTCCGCGAGACACACGCTTCCTCAACGGCCCCAACCCCAAAACCCTGCTCCCTCAAACTGCCCATAAACCCTAAACCCTAGGTGGTTTCCCCGCCTTGAGTTTCCTCAGCGCCCAGCCGCCGCGCCCCTGCGCTGCACTGCACCCACCAGGTTGCGAGTGAAGAAGCTGTACGAATGGCCGTACGCGGCGAGGCGACCCGTACGGCCGACGCGGTGCACGTACGTCTCAAGACGCGTGGGGAAGTCGTAATTGACGACGTACGGCAGCGACCGGATGTCGAGACCGCGAGCTGCCACGTCGGTGGCCACAAGCACCTGCAGGCGTACGGCAAGATGGAATGAGCGGCCGGGGCACAGCGGCGGGGACAGCACGGGGTGATGCGTTGCGAGTCAGCATATGAGTCAGCATATGAGTCAGCATATGAGTCAGCATATGAGTCAGCATATGAGTCAGCATATGAGTCGGCAGCCACTTCAGGACATCCAGCGACCCACTGCCGGAGCCGCGTGGTTTGGGGCTACGCGACCGTGCCTGCTGGGGAGGGAGCACCTCCTGAGGTCCTGACCCTCAACCCCCCTCACCCCCACACCCCCACCGTCACGGGTCTTCCTCGCAACCCGCCCACCGCCCCTCCAGCCCCCCGTGCCAGCCTCACCTGCGCCTTGCCGCTGCGGAAATCCGACACGGCCTGGTTGCGCTCCGTCTGCAAGTAAAAGAAACACCGAAAGAAGGGGCGGCCGGAGTCGCGTCAAGGCGGGCCAACCAACGAACCAGCCAATACGCTAACCTCCAACCAACCCGGCCAACCCGGTCGGTTTATCACAGACACCCGACCGAGCGCCGACGCGCCTGGGCGCCGAAGCACAATCGACGCCCGCGCACGTGCCGTACGGCGGTTGGCGCCCGCCCCCATCGCGCCTCGGCTCACCTGCGAGCGCTGCCCGTGCAGCTGCGCGACTTTGTAGCCCTCCCTGGAGAGCGCGGTAGCTAGGAAGCGCACCGCCTTGACCCGGTTGGCAAACACCAGCACCCGGGGCACGTTGCGGCAGCCGGCGGGGATGGCGTCCCGGATGCGCCCAAGGTGTTTGAGTAGCTTGTCGGGCTTCTTGTGTTCGGCGCACACATGAACCACCTGCAGCAGGACCGTGGAGGGGCGAAGGGAGCAAAGGCGGGAGATGGGGGGGGGCGAGAAAGGGGGGTCGTACGGAGTGGTTGGCGTCGGTTAGCGTCGGTTGGCACGGGCTACGGCGTTGGGCATCATGGCCTAACCAGGCAACGTGTGTCTAGACGTCACGCGAGTGGTTTCGGGTTGGGAGCTAGTGGCGGCGGTGGCGGGAGCGGCGGCGGCTGTGGGCTCAGATCAAGAAATTCAACCAGTTGAGTAAATGTCCTCACATCTTCATCAGAAGCGCGGATAAACTCATTCGTCATCATCGCCCACGACTCGCCGCGGCCACCGCCGCACGCAGCCACCACCGTCTGTGTTATGCTCTCGCAATCGCTTCCGCCCCCCCGCTGCTCATGACGGCAAGACCCAAGCACCCCACCGGACCATGCAACCCCCCCTAACATCCCTCGCTGCAACTTCTTCCCCACGTGTCCCCCGTCCCTCCCCAGCCCTCCCTCCCCAGCCCTTCCTCCCCAGCCCTTCCTCCCCAGCCCTCCCCTCACCTGAGTGATAGTGCGGCTGATGGCGTTGGCGCCGCTGGAGCCCACGGTCACCACCTCCGGCTGCCGCAGCCATATCGCAGCGGCAACCGCCACGTCAGAGGGCATAGTGGCGCTGAAGAGCATCACCTGCGGACGAGGGATCCCGCAAGGAGCGGCCGGGTCCTTCGCCCCGCCGTCCGCCTGCTGCTGCTGCGGCGGCGGCGGCGGACCCTTGCCCTTCTTCTTCTTACCAGCCTTGGCTCCGTCAGCAGGCGCGGCTGCTGCTGCTGCGGCGGCGGCGACAGCCTCGGCCTCGTCCGAGGGTTTCAGCAACATGCCGTACAGCCTATCCAGTTGAGGCTTGAAGCCCAGCGAGAGCATCTTGTCTGCCTCGTCGAGCACCAGGTAGCGCACGTGGCCCTGCATGGGGTGGGGCAGCGGGTTGCGGAGCATGTTGGTGCGTGTTGCCTCGTGGGACTGGGCTGGGGCCGGGGCGGGCGGGGGGTGGGGATTTTATAACAGAATCCGGGGGTGGGGGTTTTGCGACGGCACGAAGTGGTTTTTAGGTGACGGACCGACGGGGCTGTTAACCGTTGAAGCACTTAAAAAAGTAGCTACAGTGCTCCCCGCGGCATCACGACCCAGGGGACCACGACCCAAGGCACTCATTCGCACCTGTAGCTTCAGCTCCCCGCCATCCACCAGGTCCAGTACTCGCCCGGGAGTGGCCACCAGCACGTGCGGGTGCTTGCCAGCGAGCAGGGCAGCCTGGGGAGAGGGGAGAGGAGGTAACAACGCGTGGAGGCACGGCGGTGGGGTATGTTTAGAGTAGAGCCAAGCAACGCGGAATCAACAAGGATGGATGTCGAGGCGGCTGTGCGAAGGACGTGCCTATATCCGCTCCCAGTCCTCTTCCCTTCCCAACTTTCGGCTTCAGGTTCATCGGCCCCACGGCGCAACTCGCGCCCGTCGGTAGGGCCCGCTTTGGGTGTGTGGCAACTATAAACTATAACCACCGCGAGAAGCGAAGAGAAGGCTCCGCAGATGTGCGAGTGTTGGACCCACATCCAGCTACCCATTTGGCGGCCTGCCGGCAGCACACAAGTGTACGCACCTGCTCCTCGCGCGGAGCTCCACCGAAGACGCAGACCGTCCGTAGACCCGTCACGGCGCGAGTAGCCCGGCACTGACCGGCAACCTGCGGAGCTTGGATGGCGGCAGAGGCGCAAGAGGGCAGAGGCACTGCGGGGAGTAAGTGGCGCGATGCGGGGGCGGCGGCCACGGGTCGCGGGACGGGCTGGGCGGGCGTATATCCGTGAAAGATTACTCCCCTTCACCGCGTCGCAGCTGTGTACACCAGGTGAGCGTAAGATGTTTTCGTCCTCAGCCAGGAGTTCCCAACGCATTGGAACGGTGCATGCGTCTGTGATGCTGTCGCCTACTCGATTGGCTCAGATCAAGAAATTCAACCAGTGTTTGTCCGTTGTCCTCATCTGCTAGATCAGCAGCGCGGATAAACAAATTATTCGTCATTGCCAGACCGGAAAGAGTGGAGTCTGCTGCCTGAGACGGACGCAGCTTCCGACAAAAGGGTTGTATCCAGACTAGAGAAAATTGCTTTGGGTTTGAAAACGCGCACGCCGTAGGAGCATGCATGGGACACGCCGCACAAGCAGTGGCTCAGATCAAGAAATTCAACCTTAGTTTGTTCTTTGTCCTCATCTGCTAGATCAGCAGCGCGGATAAACAATCTCGTCATCATAGCCACAGAAAGGGACAAGACAGGCTGATGGCGGGATGGCGAGGAATCCCACGTAGGGACGAGCAGTGCACTGCAGGCGACCTCCCGCAAATCCTCATAGACCACAATTGTTGCGTGATGCATGACAGGCAGGGGGGCAGCCGGGCGCTCAACTAAAGGGAGTCACCGGGCACCGGCTCCCCTTTTTGGATCCTGGATCGCACCTGCTGCGCCAGTTCGCGCGTGGGCACCAGCACCAGCAGGATGGGGCCCTCGGGGTTGGTGGCGTTGGAGTGGCCGTCTGCCTGCCAGAAGCAAGTGAGGACATGGGGTGGGGTTTTACGTGGAAACGCCTCGACGCAAATAAGGGCCCTTTGTGCAACCGTGCAAACTAGTGCGGTGACGGAGCAGTGCAAGACTCCCGTTCGGACCTAGTGAGCAAACCCACTGAACAGGAGGCGGCGGCTGTGGGCTCAGATCAAGAAATTCAACCAGTTGAGTAAATGTCCTCACATCTTCATCAGAAGCGCGGATAAACTCATTCGTCATCATCGCCCACGACTCGCCGCGGCCACCGCCGCAATCCCCTAAGCGGTTACGTAAAATCCTGATAAGGTGCGACTGTGAGTCCCGCACCGAGCCGTACGGCAAGCAAGGTGTGCAGACATAGCGCCGACGCGTACGTGCATGGGGTGATCTACATAACTGATTCCGAACGAGTCGCACCCGAGTGCTTTGTGCGATATGTACGGCGTGCTGCGTTCATCCCCATGATCAGCGCTATGCGCGCTGCGCAGGGGGGGTGGACGCAAGTGGTGGCTCGGATCAAGAAATTCAACCTTAGTTTGTTCGTTGTCCTCATCTGCTAGATCAGCAGCGCGGATAAACAAATAATTCATCATCGCCAGACCGGAAATAGTGGGTTTGTACGACAATCGCCGCCTGAGACGGACGCAGCTTCCGATACTCGGGTTGTTCCCAGGCTAGGGAAAATGGCAAGAGGGTTCAAAAAGCGCACGCCATAGGTAAATTATGCATGGGACGCGCAGCATGGATATAAGCGATGGCTCGGATCAAGAAATTCAACCTTAGTTTGTCTGTTGTCCTCATCTGCTAGATCAGCAGCGCGGATAAACAAATTATTCGTCATCGCCAAGTGCGGATGGGTGGGGTTCTGTGATTGATGCTACCTCACAGATGCTACTGCACAGCACGGCGGTTGAAAGGCGTCCTCACACTTTGCGTGGACCCACGTGTTCAGTAGTTTTTTGGGCATAAATGTCCTGAACCACAAACGTCAGGACATGAAGGGCGGGGCACAGCTGCCCCCGACGGGTGCAATGGATTCGTGTCATGCCCCTTCTTATGGATAGGGTGCAGAAATAGCTGCCAGTAGCCGGTGGCTCGGATCAAGAAATTCAACCTTAGTTTGTCCGTTGTCCTCATCTGCTAGATCAGCAGCGCGGATAAACAAATTATTCGTCATTGCCAGACCGGAAAGAGTGGAGTCTGCTGCCTGAGCCGGACGCAGCTTTCGACACAAGGGTTGTATCCAGGCTAGAGAAAATTGCATGGGATTTGAAAACGCGCACGCCGTAGGAGCATACATGGGACGCGCAGCACCGGACACAAGCAGTGGCTCAGATCAAGAAATTCAACCTTAGTTTGTTCGTTGTCCTCATCTGCTAGATCAGCAGCGCGGATAAACAATCTCGTCATCATAGCCAGAAGCAAAAAGGTAGGGTCGACGCCGGCCATGCACACGTACGGACCAACGGTGTCTTATCCTGCTGGGCTCACCCCCGACTTTGTTTGGGAGTATGAGATTATGGCTAGTTGCTGACAAGTGGAGTTTAGGTCACAGTTGATGTGCCGGACTTGCACCGTCAATTGGTGGCGATTGCTGAACCCTCTGTCTTCAAAGGGAAGTAGGGTGAAATAATGAGGTCGGTTCCTGGTGTTTGGAACCAAAATGCACAATGTTTCGACCAATGGCACCTCTTGACTTCGGTTCGTGGGGTATACGGTCAGGGCCTTCGGGCCTTACGTCTGTAACAACTCAACAACTCAACAGCTTACGAGGGCTGCCGCGGGACCGCCCTCGAGGCACGTACGGACACGGACAGGCTTCAGGGCAGTTGCGTCACCGCGAGCCGGCGCTCAATCCTCCCTCCCCAAGTTTGAATCTTACCTGCAGTCTGACCAAGCCCGGTAGCAGGTACGCAAGCGTCTTGCCGCTACCCGGCTCCGCCACACCCTGTGACAGATTCATTGGCCACACATAATTAGGCCGCAGGCAGCCGTGGGAGCGACCGTTAGGAAGGCAGTTATGTTGCAAACTAGGGCATCTTACGACGGCATTGATGTGGCCGCAGCTCAGCGAACCCGGGCAGCGTTAGGCGAGGCAGCTACGGCTCTGGGGTCCATTCTACATAAGTGTAACGGCAATCCTCTACCAAGCTATCGACGGACCCCCAGCTATCGACCCGGAAGCAAGACGCACCTGCACATCCCGGCCAGCTAACGCGGGCGGCCAGCAGCGGTCCTGCACCGGAGTCGGCTCTACATGGTGTTGCATGAGCATGCAGGCTTGCAGCAGCGCGGGGAACTGCTCCAGAGCATCTGTCTTCGCGCCGACTGGCAGCTTGCGCAGCGCCGCCTGCCGCGCATTTTCAGCTAGGACCGCTGGGTCCAGCAGCTGTACAGAGGTAGACAGCCCGCCCGGCTTGCCCTCCTGGCCCTGCGGAACAGCGTCCGCGTCCGCAGCAGCGCGGCCAGTCTCAACACGTTTACGTTTCTTTTCCTGCTGCTTTTTTGAACCAAGCTGGACCTGCGGCTGTTGGGGCTCATCTGCGCCGCTTGTGCTTGCGCCTCGATGGGAGTTTGCTCGCGCGGCCGCCTCCTCAACATCGCTGTCCTGGCCGCCCTGCGGCAGAGCGCGCCACAGGACCAGGTAACCAACAGACATGACGGCTCAAGGCACGGCATACGGTTTAGACTCGAGGATTGCGATGGCGATGCTGGTAATTGCGTGCGGCGGCGTCGCCGCCGGCCATGGACCCCATCAATGGGACAGGAACACTGTCAGGAGCCCAACGCACCAGGCCATTCTCCTCATCATCGGCCCACTGTTTGTCCTCCTCCGTCAGCTCCGGCGTTTTGTAGCACACGCCTTGGCATAGCCGCCGAATCTGAGGGTTTCACGCCAGGGAGATACGTGAAACCAATCCCAATCCTGATTTGAGCCAACGGCACATGGTTAGCAGCGGGATTTGGTGTTAACAGGCTATGACGAACCTTCTTGCGCCGCCGCTCCCGCTGGGCAACACCATCTTTACCGACCGCCTGTCTTTCCTTCTTCTTACGCTTCTTGGCCGACTTTCGTGCGATGTAGTCCACTCCCATTATGTACCCGTTAGACTACTGTTTGCACTATGTTGGCGTCCGTCTTCCGATATCACCTGGAATATTGGGACGTGACCTGACAAACCTGCGACATAAATATATCTGAAACAATGGTTATGTGTCGATTATGGCAAACGTCTGCACTCTGCGGAATGAATCCCTGGACGCTCGTCACAACGTACGATGCGTTGTACTCGGCTTATGATTACAACTTGCGAACTCGTTTCGCTTTGTCGGGAATTATAACGAGACCTTCATACCATTTTCTAAACAATTTCCGTTACAGCGCTTTGGAGGCTGCCGAAAGGCCGCCGTTGCTGAGATGTCCCCTGTTACTGTCCATGTCGTCTTTTGTGGCGGCTGAGGCTACTTCCCGCGGTATCGCAGGTGTGTTAACTGCCATGTTTTTGTAGTATCTTGGTATCTGCAACAGTATGCGTGCACTGTCCTAACAAAGCCTCCGTCGAACAAACCTCCCAGTCTTGAGAATGCGTGCCGCCAGAAGTTCCCCACGGCTGACATCAAATACACGTATGAGGCCACGCCAAACGTCAGCGGTAAGGAATGCGCGTCTTCGTTGACCTTGTGAAGCCCGCGGCTTGCAGGAACGTGTTAAGTCCTTCCCGTAAAGTCCTTCCTAAAACAGCATACTGTTAAATGCGCTGTGTGTGGAAGGATACGACCTTTAACTTAACGCGTGCTTAAGTAATGGGCACGGTCACGTTGCCCCCGTCACCAGAAGACCGGCGCACTGCACGTTTGTGACGCGACCTGCACCGCTGTAACATCGTAGGCTTCTTTGAAGTCGAGGTGAATGGTGAGCTGGTCCACTCGAAGAAGGACGGAATGGGCCACGTGGATACCGCTGAGAAGCTTTCGGCCATCTTGAGCAAGATCGAGGCCGCGGCGGCCAAGTGACATGCTCATGGACAGCAATGTCAGTTGAATGTGGTTGCGGCAGCTAGGCCCTTCCTGGGCCTGTAACCGGTCCTTTCAGCTGGCTCGTGATATGGGCAAGCCATGGTGAGGCTGGGGGCGATGGGTGACATGTGGGTTATCGCGTTCAAGCCATCTACGTCATGTTAGGCTCCTTCATGGGGCTGCATGCCATGCCATTATGGCCTTACATACTGCCTAGGGATCCTATTGTGTAACACCGTTACAGGGGGCCTTTTCAGGTGGGGCTCTGCAATAGGAAGGCTCTATCATCGTAGTTCACAGCTTCGTGCGACGTCCTGTACACGCATGCACCCTATATTCATACACCCAACCCTACCCTTGGGAGTGTCTGTACGACGTGTCCTACGGTTTCACCCTTCCGCAGGGAGAAGGTTGGCGCTGACGTCGGCGGTATGAGGGACACGAGCTTTAACGGATGATGCATCCTGGGCTCGTTCCCGACAGCAGAAGCCACGTGCAACGTCAACAAGAGCCTCATGGGTTTCGCCCAAGTTTCTTTGCATAATTGCCTGTGAAAATTGCAACAAGGCCGTCGACGGCCCTGTCTGTTAGCCGTACGACTGGCCTTGCTAAATTATTTGTAAAGTAGCCGTTACGCCGTGTCTAGCAGCGACCCGGACTCCAGCTGCACACACCTAGTGTGCAACGCATGATACGCCGGTCGGTAGTAGAAGCCGTTACAATGGGTCCCAAACTGTTGGTGGTTGCCTAAACCCTAAACCCTAGGCATGCATCATAAACACCTAATAGGCCAGCGGGCGTCAGCGCCTGCTGGCACAGCACCTGCCAGGACTTCATGCCATGCAATGGTGGCAGTCCAGGGGGAACGTACGCCGCCATCCCAACCAAAACGTCGAAAGAGAAAAGCAACGGTCCCCCTGATTTTACTTTGGGTGCCAGCTTCTATGAATTCATGATTAAAAGGACGTTTGAAGCGTGAAGTTATATCAACATCTAGGCATTTTTGCACTCCTTGTGTCATACAAAGTTGTAGTAAAACTTACAAATAGGCCATAACTAAAGTCCAAATAAAGTGATAGTGGCAACAAAAAGCGGAACGGTACTCACACTCAAAAAAGGCATTCAATCCACGTCCCGCCGGGTCGGTCCGCTCCGGGACCCGCGGTATCAGATTTTGAACATCTAGGTTGCTGACAATTACAACTCTATTAAGGTTCTTGTGAAATTTCGGTGAATTTAGGACAGCTTTTGTGGAGAAGTAATTGGTGTTCCATAATAGGGGTGTTCCATGACAGGTGCCTCCACCTGTAAGCGCCAGTGCAGTGTCCTCTTGCGCGTGACCTCTTCCAAGTCCTCTGTCCTCTTGCAACGCGGCTGTTGCGACACAGCCTCACCAATGTCGGGTATGCGGCCACTTGTGTATGTAAGGTGCAAACAAGATCAGCTGGTCTTTAGGGTTGTTCGTTCGTGCGCCTACATCGGCGATTGCTTACAGCGAGCAAATACGAAACGCACATCGGCGACCTCTTTATACGCCGGTTACATCACATGTAATCGGCTCGTAAACATTTTTTCGCGACTGATACCGTACGGGCCCCTGAGCTGCACCGTGTGTGTACGAAACACGTGGTGCTTCGTGCCCCGTGCTGCCCCGTGGTGCGCGGCGAGGTCCCGCCCTCCGCTTTGGGTTTCCTCCTCCGTCTGCTTTATCGTGTTAGAGGGGTTATTGAAACGGGTTTCTCGCCACCCTCACCCCCACTTCCACCTCCAGGCGGTGTGGGTGCTGGCGCCTGCGCCACCACCCACCACAGCGTCATGACTGGTTTCAAGTTCGACGAGTCGCGCTTCGAGAATGCCAGCGTGGAGTTTGACGAGGCGGCGCTAGCGCCCACCTACAAGCTGCTGTGGGGCATACCAGGGAAGAGCAACGCGCTCCGCATCGCCAAGCCTACAACGCCCTGGGGTGCTGGCTGCTGCTCTGTATGCCTACGGCCTGTCGATTTGGTGTTCTGGTGGTTTGCCTTTGTTTCGGTGCATGTCGGTTTTGTTTCCTCCGTCTTGTTCAGTGTCAGGCGATGCGCCCGATGGTTCTACCTCTTGGTCTGGAACCCACTGTAACCGTTACAACAACACCAAAAGTTGATGGCTGATGACTGCACCACGCACCGCGTGACAATTATTGACGGCTGGCACAACATACCGTATGCCGTCTTTTAATGACACTTGAATGGCACCAAATTACAGCTGCGCTGAACGCCTCCAACCTCGTCGCCCCGGACGTCGCCGTTTGCGTTACACCAATGAGATCATGAGGGGGGTGGGGTGCATCACGTCCAGGGCTCCCAGTGTCGCAGCCGAGTCGGGGAAGCCCGCGTTCATGAGCAGCTGCGCCAGCCATCTGTATTCGGGGTAGGGCGGGGTGAAACCAAGGGAAGGGGAGCAGAGCACGTGGGGGGGGGTCAGGGGCCCAGGGCAAGCCCCACGCGGCTGGACCCACGGCCTGAGCCCTCGCCGGCCCGCCGGCCTACGGCATCTACTTAATCGTACATGTTACGGTACAGTAGCATCTACTGTCACCCCATCATCCATCACCCCATCATCCATCACCCCCCTAACCCCCCTAGTATCCTGTACGCCCTACCTCCGCGTCGTTTCGTCTCCCCTGACGCATGCCGTGAACTGGACGTTATGCAGCAGCTCCGGCAGGCACGACCGCAGAGCCTCCCGTGCGCTGCAGCGCGTTGTCGCAGTTGCCGCATTTTAGGGCGGGGCCGGGGTCAAGAGGGGAAGTAAGTGAGTTCGGCGCCGGTTAGCGCGTCGGCGTGTTGGCGCCATTCCGTCGAATCTGTAATGGGAGCTCGGCTGGCCGCCCATACTTGCACCGCCGAGCTGGCAGCCTGGCATACAGCGCTCAGCCGGTGCTGCTCGCGCGGGCGGGATGATCATAGCGCGGTGCCTTGGGGTCGTGTTCCATATCCATCGCGCGGTGCCTTGGGGCCCTGTTCCATATCCCTGGCATGCTCACAGCCACCACCCTGCCAGGTGACCGGGCAGAAGGGACTGCCGTACACTCACCCACACTTCCACCCTCATCCAGCACTCACGTCGGTGTGAAGCCAACAAACCCCGCAGTCGCCATCCCTCTAAGCTTCACGCGTTTGCCCCCTCTCCTCCTCCTCCTTCACCGTGTACACGGGTTTCCTCGCCATCCCGTTCCTCACCGCGGGTCGACGGTGGTCGCCCCCTTCCTGCTCTGAGCCCATGTGCGCGGGTCGCGCCCTTTTCCTGCTCTGCCGTCGTTCCGACAACCCACTCACCGCGGGTTGTCGGAGAGGCGCAGGTAGCACCGGATGATGTGCTTGAGCAGCCGCTGCGAGGGCTGGTCCACCATCTGGGCCTGCGCCACCACCATGCCGTACAGCGTGTTGCTGACGGCGAAGAAGCGGTCCCCCGAGGCGCAAATGTAGTTTAGGCCCGCCTGCGGTTGCGGTTGCAGTTGCGGTTGGGGGGGATTTGAGAGGAAATCCGTTGGTCGGCACTTTGGGGAGGGCGAGAAGACCCGGTTACACGACATAAGAAAAGGAGGGCGGTCTGGCGGAGGAAGCAACAACTTAGGGGGGAGGGCGGTTTGCACCGGGGCATGTGACAGGGTTACGGTAGCCTTTGGGACGAGCGCCATGGTGCCGTGGTACAGGTGTCCGGCAGGCCAAAAAGCAGAGAGCGTGTTAGTGTGTGCGGGTGAATTTTTATCTTGGGAGTTGAGCGGGACGCAGAGGAACCCTCTCCCTCCTGCACGCCGCCACGCCCTCGCCCCCCACGTCACTCGAGGGTTCCTGGGACCATAGGGTTTCCGCAAACCCTCCCACTCACGTCGTCTAGCAGGATCTTCTGCACGATAAAAGTGGCGACCGTCTTTGACAGCTCCGTGCCGATCTCCATGGTCCGCAAACAGAGCGGGATGATTTCCGTCGACAGCAAGAAGTTGATGACGTCGGTGTCGTCCACCTGTGACCCGCATTGGGTGAGTTGCAAAAGACTCCTTTACTCTACCCGGATAGAGGGAGGGGACGCGGGGCAATTTAAAAGATTTGCACGTAATGGTGTGTATGTGGTGCCGAGCACTATACTGGAAGGACCGTGTGGCATGCTAGTAATGTGGCGGAGGCCATTGCACCACCCACTTTGACTAGCGCTCCGATGACCCCCAGGCTGGTGAGGCGCAGGTACTCAAACGGCCGGGTGCGACTCGCGCTCTGCAGGAAGGGGTAGAGGAAGAGCGGCATGTGCGCTGCGGCGCGGGCGAGAGGCAAGGCGGGGGAAGGAGGGGGATGGAGGTGGAGGCGAGGGGGAGGCAAGGCGGGGGATGGAGGGGGAGGCGAGGGGGAGGCGAGGCGGGAGAAGACCAGGGCCGCCGGGAAGCTGATCGGGCGCCACGTTTGCTTGCCCGGCAGTTCGAGGAAGTCGGGGGAACAACAATCAAGTGATGGCGATTCAAAACACCGCCAGACAACAACGGAGGGCAGTAGTCTATCCACCACCGGGTCGGGGCGGGGTGGATCAAGTGGGTCGGAGCGTCTAGCGTTTGCTCCGCCAGTCGGCCGACTCACCTTGCAGGAAAACGGTGCGGGTCGCATGGTGCGACGCAACGCATTGCAGCAGCGCAAGCGCGTTGCAGACGCGGTTTGATGCTTGGGCCGTGAGAGACGGCGGCTGAAGCAGCGGGTAAATGGACACGATTTCTTGCAGCAAGGCCGCAATGGCGCCGCAGCTGTGCCATAGGTAAGGCGCCAGCTCGGGGAAGTTCTCGCGCTTCTTGCTGAGCTCCAGCAGCGCGTTCTCCCTTGTGATTGGGTTGATCAGATGGTACACCAGCACCTCCACCTGCTGAGCTTCGCCCAGGCAAGCGGCCGTTGCCATGCTTTTTCGAGGAAGGACTGCCAGGCTGTTGCAACGCGCCTTGGGTCAGGCGACAGTACACGGCTAGATTTTGACCAGAGCGCATAACGCGAACGTTGGCTGAAGGTGCCGTATTGGTATTGGTTTACGGGCGCAATGACGAAGCGAAGGTTGAGTAAAAGGTCGCGCTAAGGATTGGCAGGCTGCAAGAATGGTGATTGAGGCCGCCATACCAGGAGTTGACCTTAGGCTGAAAAAAAGGACACCAATGGAGGATACATCGCGGTCGTCTACTTCCATGTGCGCAACAGCCAGCGATGAGCGCACAGCACACCTTGGACGCCTTCGCGCGCTCGACAAGTGACCCCCGGGTCTCTCGACTCGAACACCCTACTCACAACCGCGACAGCACACGAAGCAAAAGCCCGGAACCGACGAACCGATCGCAAACGTGACCTGGGATCAAACGATTGGGCACGGCTTGCCACTTAGGGCACAGCAGTAGTGCGGTCGCGCGCATCTCCACCAGCCGGCTCAAAGCTCTTCTCTTATTGCGCAGCATTGCAGCGGTACATTATGCGGCAGACAACGGGACCCCACGCCAAAGGGCCCCCGCGTGGGAATTACCCAGCATTTCAGCACACGTCGTGTTTCGCTACATCCGCACGACCGAAGTCCGTCCAATAACACATCACGCCGGGTCGATGTCGATGTTCGAGGAGGGTACTTCTTACGGCCGGGGCCGGCCAACGCTCTTAGGAGTCGCCCCATACATGTGGATATGGGTAGTAGTATTAGGAATCACGTCGCTGCACTGACCGAGTCCTGCCGCGCAGCGGCCTCAAGACAGCCCCTGAGCCACCGGTCCAAACCCAACAACTCCCGCAGCTATTTACGGCTTTCCCGCCTGCCTCCAAGCACCAGCCACAACCTGGGAGTCGCGGTTCATCAAGGCACGCGCAGGAGTGAGGTCTCGGCCACCGTCACGCACTGCTGCCGTACGCCGCCGGATCCGCCGCCTGACCGCACTCGGGACGTCGCCCACTCACGCTCCCGTCATGGGCGTCGGCTGCACCACGTCCAGGGCGCCGAGAGCAGCCGCCGCGTCTGGGAAGCCCACGTTGATGAGCAGCTGGGCCAGCCACCTGCGAACCCACCAATAGCGGCCAAAAGCGTTTTTGCTCCCTTACTAGCCATGAGATGAGCAACGGAGCAACGGAGACCGGACGGCAAAGAACGTGGGCAAGGCAATGTGGGCCCAGATGTACAGTGTTTGCAACCAAAAGCCTGCCCTCTGGTGCGATGCACGCACGGCCCGCACGCGCGGCGCAATACAAAGCCATGGGGCTCGCATGTAATGTAGACAAGGGAATCTGACCGGAAGCGATCCCGCGCTGTGAGGCACAGCGGTCCTGCGCTGTGCCGTGTCAAGTGCTTCGGCCCATGCTCCCAGTCGAGCCACTGGCGCCGGGGGTCTGCAGGCAACCACCCACCCGCCCAGCCGCACCTGCGTGTCGTGTCGTCGTTCTTGAGGCACGCCGTAAACTGCGCATTGCGCAGCAGCTCCGGCAGGCAGGACCGCAGTGCCTCACGGGCGCTGCAAGGGAAAGGGAGGAGACGAGAGCAGGAGCAGCGGTGGGACAGGTTTTCAGTGTTCGGAAGGGGTCATACCGCTCCATGCAGGTGCCGGCGATGCCGCCGGCACTCCGTGTTACCGGGCCCACGGGATTAGCGTCATGACGCTCTGAGCCCCTACGCGCGGGTCACCCCCTTCCTGCTCTGAGCCCATACGCGGGGTCACCCCCTTCCTGCTCTGCCGTCGTTCCAACCCACTCACCGCGGGTTGTCGGAGAGGCGCAGGTAGCACCGGATGATGTGCTTGAGCAGCCGCTGCGAGGGCTGGTCCACCATCTGGGCCTGCGCCACCACCATGTTGCCCAGCACTGCCCCCACCGCGAAGAAGCGCTCAGCGGTGGCACAGATGTAGTTGAGGCCCACCTGCTTGGAACGACAAGCACGTGACGGGTCGCGTTCATCCGAGCGGCATGCTGGCAGCGAGGATACCTTCCGCGCATCGTAGGTATGCGCGGATGCGCGGGCGCAGATGCGCGGGCGATGCGCGGGCGCAGATGCGCAGATGCAGCTGCGGGATGCCCATTTGCGCTTGCTAGCTGAAGTCGGGTCCTAGGGCCCTGGCACGGCACCTGGGTCCTCCATGGGAGGACTACAGGGAGGCTTCGCATCTGTGTCTTTCTCCTTTTGGAATGTCGTTTTGGCATTTCACGCATACTCAGGCTCCGAGAGACGTCTACCATGACTCCGCAAACGCTCCCACTCACGTCGTCTAGCAGGATCTTCTGCACGATGAAGGTGGCGACCGTCTTTGACAGCTCCGTGCCGATCTCCATGGTCCGCAAACAGAGCGGGATGATCTCCGTCGACAGCAAGAAGTTGATGACGTCGGTGTCGTCGACCTGGAAGGGAGAAAACACCGTGTGAAAAATACCACGCGGCATGGAGCTACTGTGTAAACAATCAACACTGCGGTTGATGGGTAATGTAGCTGGGGACGAGGCGCACAACGCAGAACGCATGCAACCAGCAATGTAGGCGCGCTTCAGCGACCCAGGTCGCCAATCCCTCACCCATTTCCAGCTTGATTCACTCTTACCACTGGCGCACGGTCTGTGGCACCGTACACAACCCGTAGCCTAACCGACCCGCCTTCAACCCACTTAAAACAAGCAGCTAAGAACAAAACCCAACAGAACACTTCCGCAACCAGCTCCCATGGAGTAAGCCCAGTGCGCGCTGCCTGAGAGGGCGACGATTGGGCCCCCCTCCGAACGCGCCCAACGTTTTGTCAGCGCAACCGCCACTCCGGCAGTAGCGTTGGGAGGAAATTGGATGAACCCTAGAACCCTAGATCTCCCTCGTGCGATCTTGCACCTCCCCCGAAACCGTGTGCGCAAACTGTACATAATCAGGAGCCTCAACCAGCAGATGACGCTTCCCACCATGCGCAACGCATTCAGCGGTTGTGCTGCGCGCACGAGCAGCTCCATGCTAATGTCGATGATGCTCCTCGACGCTATGCCTCGCCCGCCCTCCGTCATGGTCCATAAAACCGCGTCACGAAACCCACCTTGACTAGCGCACCAATGACGCCCAAGCTCGTAAGCCGCAAGTACTCAAACGGTCGCGTTTTGCTCATGGTTTGGAGGAAGGGGTACAGGAAGAGCGGAATGTGCGCTGCACGGAAACACGGCATGGGGACACAACACAGCACGGCGTCGGCACAAGGTACTGTACGTCGTGGAAGGCATGAACAACCTGTTGCAGATGCCAGGCATCTTCAGAGGACCACCCATGATTCGCCGACTTGAAACCCTGGCTTTCAACTCTCCCGCAGGGCTCACCTTGGAGGAAGAGAGCGCGCGTCTCGTTGTGGGACGCCACGCATTGCAGCAACGCCAGTGCATTACACACGCGGTTTGATGCATGCGCCGTTAGAGACGGAGGCGATAATAACGGGTAGATGGATACGATCTCTTGCAGCAGCGCCGCGATTGCGCCGAAGCTGTGCCAGAGATAAGGAGCTAGCTCCGGAAAGTTTTCTCTCTTTTTACTCAGCTCCAGCAGAGCATTCTCTCGCGTGGCTGGGTTAATGAGCTGGTGCACAAACGCCTCCACCTGCTGCACATCGCCCAAGCCACTTGCCGCCATCCTGACGGGCCAGCCGGCCCCTGCTGCCTGGTGTACTCAGGCTATAGGCCGCTCTGCTTCCGCAGTGCGTCCAAGGGTTGTTGTTTGTGCTCGTCTCAATAAATGTGCCTAGAACAGTCCAAGGTTCCACTTGGCGCGCCCAATAAGACCGCTGTCTACTGCTACTACTGTACCTATGCCAGTAACTGTAACTAGGAAGAAGTGGCCAACGCCCAGCCGCAAACTAGCTCCTCGGATGTTAAACCAATTAGGCAAAGTGGGCGAGGAGATAATCCTACAAGGGAAGTGGCTATCTTTTGCAGTCAGGCGTCTCCAATTGTCATTTTGGATGGCGTTTGTCGTTCCGAGACACAGCGTCGCCGTACTGGATTTCAGAATGTGCCAAATCTGCGTCTAGCCAGGTTTCACCCATTATGCTGTATGCTATAACGCATGTAAACGGACTTGTTGTATAATCCTTGTGTGATCGGGCGCGATGAGCATCCTGCCTCGTGCACGCTGTGTTTGTGGGATGGGCGGCTACGTCAGAACTGTTAAGCAAGTCGCTGGGCGGAAGCGGTGGCGCTGATGCATGAAGTATGCAACACTTAGTTGCAGCTATCGATACATGGAGAATGCATCAATGAGAGGCAGCCAAGGCGTGCGTGTGCTGTTGTTAGGATCTCCCCTACGACAGCGTGTATACCGGCATCTTCGCCTTTGCGCACCCAACATATTTAGCCTGCTACGTTTAAATGCTAAGCTGTGGGGCCTCGAAACAGCCGTTCACCCTGTCTATGCACGGATATGTACGCCGATCGCCGAAGGTTTCAATGACGCTCCCTGCAACGTGAAGCCAGCGCGTGCCATGCTAGGGCTGCGGACGTGCTTGTTCAATTATACGTAGCCATGCCTTACATGAGCCTCATTGGCTCTGGCGTAATCCTGCACGGCACCCCGTGCCACCCCGTCTCTGGCGATAGAGCGATCTTGCTTTGTGCCAGCCACCGTCACAGCACAAGACGCCAGCTTGTGATGCCATTTAAACGTGGCCCACCGAGCGCCGACAGCTACGCGGCGCACACGCCATTGCCTTATGGATCTGCCTCTAGGTCTGGAGCCCACTGCGACAAATACTACTACCATGAGGGTTCAGTTGCTCAGGCGGCTACCGCATTTCGGCGCATCGTCGGAACGTCATGAGCCCAACCGTCTTGACACAGCTATAGCTCCTGTCATGGCATATCGTGCTCGTGCTGACAGAAAGCGCGAGCAATGAATTTTGTCCCGCTGCTTTTAGTCCGGTTTGGACCCACCGCTGACGCAACGTCATAGCCGTGTCACTTCTTCATTACCTTGGGCTTCTTACCCCGCCTCCCCGCCGCCTCCTCAACTGCCACCGCCGCTCCGGCGCTCGGCGACTTTGCTGCCTTACCCGCCAAGCATACGGCTGAACCTTTGCCGCTTTTTTTATGCGGCGCGTTTGCCACGGGCCCCCGGGCAGGCACGCCGCCGCCATCCGCATCCCCATCGTCCTCGCCGTCTACGACAAGATCCGCCCGTTCCAGTGCCGCGCGCTTCTTTTTCCCTTTCTGCTGCTGCGGCTGCGACGGCGCCGCCCCTTCCGCCGCCCCGCCCGCACTGCTCTTGCTGCCTGCTGAGGCACCTGCCTGCGCCGCCAACTTGCTTCCCGAACCTGCGATGCCGGAACGCAAGGGACGGACAATAAGAAAAGTGCAGGACCCGAACCGCAAGGGAAGGTCAGTCTTTAAGGAGGCGGGAGCGTGTGGCTCCACGAGTGCTTGCAACGTGTGCGCTCCCGCGCCTCCCACCCACCCTGGAGCATCCCACCCGAAATAGACACAGCCGCCGAAGGTCGACGTGCGACCTCCAACGTTTAGTTCCCTCGATCAAGTTCTCCAGCATGCACCCCTAAACGTCTTTTCTAAACGTTTCTTTCTTTCGTGCACGGTTTCCTTGCAACCCTGGAGCATCGTACGGCGAGGGCGTCACTTCGTGCGGGTGGACACCAGGCCTCCTCCCCTCCCCAAGCCCCGCCGGGCCCAATCCCACCTGTTGGTCGAACCGCAACCGCAGCCACGTCGTTGGAGGTTGTTGCAGTCCTGCAGAGAACGCAAACGGCATTGGGGCACATGGCGATGTATGCACTGGTACATGCGCGCGGGAGGCCCCAAGCAACTGAACTGGAAGCATCTCAAGGATGTAATCCACGCACTGAGATCACTCCCCATGCATGTGAAGCCCGCTGCTACCCACTTGATCGCGTGTGTCTCCCCGTCGCCGTGGGCTGCCACCGTCGTCTTGGTTGACTCGACGGTCCCGACCACACTTGCTCGGGTGTGTCTCACACCCGCCCGCACAACCGCGCTTGGGACCCAGTATAACAGTACGCCGATATCCCCTGCCTGCTGCCGTCGTCGATGACCAGACCGCCGACGTCCCCCGCCTCCTACTCATCGCCTCCAACGACGGCACGACAACGGCATAACGCACAAGGCACCATCGTTCAAGCGCTCACCCTGGGGCCGCACCGCCAGTCCGCTTCTGTTTCTTCGACGCCCGTTCCTGCTCCTCTACAGCCACGACGGCCTTCACCGCATCGCCGCGTTCCTGCTTCTGCTTTTTGTGCTGTCCACCATTGCCTCCTTCGCTCTGTTTCAGCCCAAGCTGCTTCTGTTTCTGCTTCTGCTGCCGCGACGCCAGCTGCTGGCCAAGCAGGAGCTTCACAGCCGCCACGATGTCCTTGCCGCAAGCCAGGTTGAGCGGCTGGTTGTCGGGTCCAACCGCCCGCCAGCCTCCCAGGTTGCTGGGGGCGGGCAGCGAGGTACCGGTCAGCGAAATCGACCCAACACCGCCAGATAGGCGTCTATGGCAACCCCGCCCCTTGGACAGCCGTCCCTTCGGGTGCGAATCCGCCCGGCGCCTACCGATGACATGATAACTGTTCCAGCACACTTCTCGCGATCGTAACAGCCGCATCGGGCCTCCCCCCATGCCCACCCCCCCTCCGCCTAGGCCAGGTCGCAGCCCAACGGGCCCCATAGGAGTCGCCGTCGTACCTTGCCACCACTTGCAACGCGTACGCCCGGCAGTAAAGCTCCTGCAGCCACACCGCCATCGCCTCCGGGCTGGCCTGCACGCTGTCGGGCGCCCGGTTGAGGGACGCCATGTGCGCCGCCAGGGTCAGCAGCCGCTGCTGGTTCTCGTGCTGTTGGCTGCTGCGGCGGCAGCGGCAGCAAGTAGGGGAGGGCGGCGCTTGTGTAGAGGCGCGGCGATGATTTGGGGTGCGCTTTGGAGGAAGGGCCGTGCGGCGTGATGTGGCGAGGTTCGGCCCGGGATGGTGTGACTCAGGGACGGACGACAGCAGAGATGCGTCCGCACATGAGGGGACAGGGGCACCGTGGCAGCAGGGCACAGGGTAAGACCCCCTGGAACGCACCTGTTGTCGTCTTGACTGTCATCGCCACCCACGCGCAACGCCGCGAAGCGCACCATGCGACACGTGCTCCGCAGAGCGCGACACTGTGCGCAAGCAAACTGCACGTGGAAAACCGAGGAACGGCGCAGCAAAACTTCAGCGAAGGCGGTGAAATGAAGCTGTCTTATTAGGACAGGCTGCGGCGTATTGCACTAAGTGAGGCGAGGAGGGGCCCCCTACGTTGGGACGTGCCAGGAATAGGACGGATCAACGACACGACGCACCCCTGCGCTGCGTAGCACCACGTTTCGGCTTTTGAAGTCCAGCCCCGTTATCACAGTGAAGAATAACGTCGAGTCCACGTCCTCGCCATCTGATGCGCTGTTGCTTGTCGAAGGGTTACCATCAGCGCCGCACACGCAGCATGCCGACATCGCCCGCCCGACACCATCCAGCAGCTCTTCCAGTGCATGTACTGACTCTTTCCCTGCGTTATGCCCACGATGCTGTCACTTTATTGGACAGCGACGCAATTGCGCACGAGCCGCCGCCACAGAACTCACCAGCATGCTGCATAAGCTCCATCAAGTCTTGCGTGTCATAACCATTGGGTGTCATCGATGGGCAAAGTACGGGACAGCATGCTTGGAGCGCCTCAACCTTCATATGCGAAGGAAAGCCCACGAGGCAAACATGTCGGAGCTTAATTACAAACTTCATTTTTAACGTTATCATATCACAAACGGGCGCAAGCCACGGACCTGCCGCTGCAAGGAATCCGCGGTGGCCGCCATTCCGCCTGAAAAGCGGTCAGTGCCCCTGGAGATGGATGCGTAACTTGTTACACAATTGTTGATAATGAAGTGCGTGATGATTCTTTATTGAAACCAACAAGTAGAACGAATCGACCAGTGACAACAAATCGCAAGGTGACCAATGCACGACGCATAGAAAAAAGTTTGGACGCCACAAGTTTCCCAACCCTGGAAGAGAGAAATTACATATTCCAGTTCTTGTAGAAGCTGATACTGCCAGACGTCAAGCCCGCCAGCGCCAGAACCACGGGACTGTTGAGCCCTTTCACCCGACCACCTGCCAAAACAACAAAAACGAAAAAACAGGTTTATAAGGATCTCAAACAATGAACTAGCCTATGGTGCATTCCTGCATTCCTCACCGGTCACGTCGTTTAGTGCCATGAGCGAGTCCGCAATGTCCTGCACGATGAGCGCACAACGCAAACGGCGCTGGAATCGCATCGCAACCAGGTTGCTTTCGCCCTTGGAGTCAATAATGCCCTCCTCCTGCAGCATGGCACATTGGCATAGGGTAAACGACCAAGTCAATCCTGTACCCATGACGCCTTTCCATACAAATGGCGAGGGCCGAGAAATGCCACACCTTCCGGACTTTTGCCAGATTCTGCTCCATCTCACGCTCCTTTTGAATGAGGGTTGACAGCTTGATAAGCGAAAGCCAAACGCCTCCCGCGTATCCGACAAGCTCCGCGAAGGCGCTCGCGAACGCCAGACGATCCTCAAGGTCCTTGCTAAGAGCGCCTGCTTTGACAAGCCTGCATAGAGCAAAATGCATCAGCATTGTCCCGTATATCGAAAATCGCGCACATGCGTACCAGGTGAATTGCTCGATGAAGTAGTAAACGCCCTCCCCGCCATAGGCCAGCAGCTCCAAAAGCAGAGTGGGGTCATTTGTCTTGCTGTGCCGCAGGTTGTTTACATCCTGGAGAAACTTGCCCAAGCGGAACGCTTTTCTGCACACGTCCCACAACCGTTAAGAGGTCACGGAAAAATAACGTTCACATACAGCATACTTACCGCGAAACACCAACACTCTTTTCAAAGGCTGCGAGCCTTGTGGTCAGTTCCCGGTCCTTGGGACTGAGAGCAACAACAAGTCGCGCTGAGTATCGCAGAAGCTTCAGTGTCTGTGGGTATCACGACCGGGACGACGTTGCCATTTTGAATCGTGCGCAATACTAGCGGTATTGCTGTCACCTTGTCAATGCCTTCGCGCTTGGCGAGGAAACGTGACGTCTTGTCCAAAACATCTTCCTGCGACGCCATTCCGCTGCCTGACAACGTGTGCCGTTGAGAAGCGACAGTGGACGCAAGGCGCATGAAGATTAAATTTCATGGCATCGAACAGTCTGATGCAGGCCATAATACTGCAGGTTTAGTGTGCCCTACATTACACGCCGTGTACGGCATGCAATGCATGCGGTGTGAATGATGGGTATGGTGGTATGGATCATGCAGGCAGTAGTATTTATTTCAGCGCCAACTTTGCGCTCTTAGGGCATACTCCCGTCGCACTATTCATTTCGCGCGCACATCGCGTCAAGGAACATTTCAGACTGTTGTTTTCCTGTATTATGTAATTACCTTTGCTCGATCACTTCCCTATTTACGCCGCAAGAAAGGAGGGGAGGATCGTGGGGGAGCGGGGCGGCAGCTCCGCGATCCCCACGACCCATCCCCTAACATACATTCACTTCTTCAAAATGAAACGCCGAACTTTGCGGGATGAGCGGTGGCCCAGCATTTAAAAGCATGATAATTCTCTGTCCACAGGCCATGCGGTTGTCGATAGCATGCAATCACATAATCAGAATGATGCGTCCTGCTGCCATGGATAGGTTAGGGCCACCGCGGGCCATGTATCCCTCTCGGATACGAAGTCTGGATTCATGGACTGAACACCAAGTATGTTCGTCAATTAATACCGCAAAGATACGAGCAAGTTGCATTGCACAGTGCGTGGCAGTCGGGTCGGAACGTGTCGGAAGCGGCCAGTTAGGTGTGTGTTCAGCTGCGGATGACAGCGGACAAGGCCTAGGTCGCCAGCAGCGCCAGACAAAAATCCGTGTCTCCCAACGCCGCTACCGGCGCCAGCGCCAGGCGACGATCCTAGCCTCCCAAGACCGCTACCGCAATCACCAAGACCGCTACTACCGCCGCCATCGCCTCCGCCAGATGACGTGCTGTACCTCCTAACGCCGCTAACGCCGCTGCCAGCGCCAGCAGCAGAGACGATCCTAGCCGCCCAAAATCGCTAGCGCCGCCGGCAGAAGCGCCAGCAGCCAATGGCCCTTACATCTCAAGGCCGCCATCGCCGCCAGCACCAGACGACGATCCTAGCCGCCCAAAATCGCTAGCGCCGCCGGCAGAAGCGCCAGCAGCCAATGGCCCTTACATCTCAAGGCCGCCATCGCTGCCAGCTCCAGACGACGATTTTAGCCTGCCAAAATCGCTAGCGCCGCCGGCAGAAGCGCCAGCCGATGGCCCTTACATCTTAAGGCCGCCATCGCCGCCAGCACCAGACGACGATCCTGGCCGCCCAAAATCGCTAGCGCCGCCGGCAGAAGCGCCAGCCGATGGCCCTTACATCTTAAGGCCGCCATCGCCGCCAGCACCAGACGACGATCCTAGCCTCCCAAAATCGCTAGCGTCGCCGGCAGAAGCGCCAGCAGCCGATGGCCCTTACACCGCAGATGATTTGCAGCAACAACCAATAGTGCCAAATCTTCCCGTCCCGACACCGTACCAACCTGTACTGCTACCATCATCAACCGCGCAATCAAGATCACCAGTAGTAGTGCCATCGCCGCACCGGCGGCATAACCGCTTCCGGGGCGAGTGCTGGTACTGTGGGGAGGACGACCATCGCAAGAGGGAGTGCCCCGAGCGAGACAGAGATGAGGGGAGGTGCTTCGACTGTCACAAGAGAGGTCATAGAGAATATAAGTGCTGGTACATATACAACTGACAAGCAAGGCAAACTACGCAGATAGATAGGGTTGCCTCCGCTGTAAGTAAGTAAGGCGACTCATCATCATCGACACGCACGCCATCGCCGCCAGTAGCGTGCTGTACGTATCGATGACGTTGCTTAGTTGTCCCCCTGCCTACAAGGTAGGGGGCAAATATACATGCGTGGCTGCAATGCGGACTCGGCCAGCCAAGCAAGATCTCGTTTTGCACACTTTGGACCGCGTTTGATGGACGGGCATAAAGCTGTGTATGTGCAGTAAGTAAGTGCCCCGATTATTAGTTGCTTGGCAGCCCTGCCGCCGCCGGGTTATTCCTCGAGAGCAACAATGACTGGATCCGCTTATCTTTGGGTACATTCACCACTACTGTATGTATGTGACTGCCTGGTAGCATGTTTTATTTGGAGCGGGGTTGGTTCGTTGCTGGCTGGCTTTACATAATGAACCGACAGCAGGCTGGGTAGACTCGCTGACCAGGCATTTCATTGGAAGGAAGGAGACACGGAGGCTGTGTCGCATGCGCGCACGGTGGCACATGAGCTGCTGTTCGTCGTCCGGGAGGCGATCGATGCATGCATGGCTGGCTGCGGGGTTGCGCGCAGTGCGTGTTAATTAGCCATCGGTGTGCCGCGTTTTGCGGCCCTTTCGGATGTGGAGTAGGCAAGGGATAGATTGCGGTGGACGAATTCCCATAAGGCAATCCTACGTGGTGGGAGGTCACGCTCAGCAACCTACGCACGCTGGTGCGTGGCTGGCAACCCCTCGTTGCTTGTGGGAATACCATACATCCCCATGTACGATGCATGTATGCCAGGAGCCCTCTGCGTACGCAGCACCATTCCTATTATAATTCAGTGTCTCAAACAGTGCTGATGATGGCCCCCCGCGGATGAAACGCCCTCGCGTCGTTGGGGACAAGAAGCACGTGACCGACGGCGCTGCCAAATGGAGACCTTGGCCATAAGAGGAGGTCGGCCACACAGGGGCCCTCGTCAATCACAGGGGTCGATCGCCCTGTCTGTTCTGGGTGGAAGATCCCTGCATAGCCCTGGCCGTCGCCAGGCTGCTGGATAGCTCAACACCAGTTTGAAGGGTAAATAAAGGGACGAAGTCGGTGACAGTTGAGTATTCCATTATTACATTCCATCCTATCAGGAAAGGTAGGTAGGGGCATTCCCATCAGTCGCACTGCAAACTGTGGAAATGATACACACCCTGCCTGCACTGTACGTACTATTGTATCAACACGATGAAGGGGGTAATCAGTCGAAGCCTGCTGATAGCCCCCACCAACCTGGTCAACCCTTACAGTACCCACGCACTTGTTGCCCTTGCAATGTAGAAAGCACTTGTTCAGCGGTGCACAGCAACATCTACGAGGAACTTCGGTAGACATCAATCATCCACAGCGATAATACTTGGAAGATATGAGGCCTTTATACAGTAACCTTTTATGCCCGACTGCGTATGCAAGCCATCGGACAACCACGAACTTCTTTGGGCACCTGTTGCAAAACGACCAACATCCTTCTGGCGTTGTCAGCAATCAGTCAATATTGATTTATCGACGGTAAATGAGCACAATGCACTTGGCATCACGAGGAGCTGCCGTTCTATCTAGCGTTGAAGAGTGTTGCCGCCGTGTTGTCGATGTACACCGATTCCATGCCATGTCGACGAACCGACATGGCTCGCATGGACTGCTGTTGAAGCGCCGAACTTGATGGCACTGACGTCCTCTACTGCATGGGGTCCGCCAACCAGGCCGGCAGCGACGCCACCAAATTGCGCGTCCGCTCCGAGATTGGAAAGCCCCACTTCGTGTAGAACGGAATCAGGTTTTTACCTGCATCGTACACGTCGAGCGAGGGCAGAGGAGGACAGATAGGTAGGAATGGATGGGCATGTGGCCCACCCGGTGAGGCCACCGGGTGGAGCGAGCAGAGCACGCATTTGTGACGTGGCCATGTAAGTGGCGCAAACAAACTACTAACCACATGACGAGGGTCAGGCGAACGAAGGGGCGAGATCAACAAGCAAAGACCAGGCTGCCTCACCTGCCACTTCGCTGGACGTCACAATCCAAATCTGGACATTGTCATCCTGTTGGGCGGTGATGAGGGGAAGGACGGAGACGTACCAAGGGGCCAGCAGGAGCCTCATCGGTATGCGTACATGGCCCGCAGAGCAAAGTATTGGACGTAACCAATCCTAAGGCAGGTAGGGGAACCCAGCCATGCCCGGCAGCATATATACATGCACACCACGCCGTGACAAGTTCCAAGGTCACGCACGCTGCTGGTCAGCAACATCGGCCCAACCGACGGATATGGCCGCTTGCTGAGGCAGGTGGCGAAGGTCTACTCCTTCGCATACATTTGGCCTTTCATTACACGTACTGAAAACACGCACGCACACCGCCCCAGTGCAGCTAGCGCCATTGAAGCTGCAGTGCTCACCGGAAGTGGAAGGGCCATCTTCTGGTATGCCGCGTACATGCGTCTGTAAAAGCTCCAGCCGAAGCCCTCTTTGAGCTGCGGCGGCAGTATTCGTGTGTTCGGTGTTAGACGATGATGATGCTGATGCTGTGGCCGTACGTCGAACGCTAGGATGGGGCCAGGAATCGCATGAGGGGCAATCCAAGACCAGGCCCCAGCCAGGTGGCACGCACAGAAGAGAAATGCCCGTAATAATGCCCCTATTATCTACCCATTTGTGCCACCGGGAGGACTTTACGATTGATCATAGTGCCCCTGAAACAGTGAAAGATCCTACCTGCAGGTACGTGTCAAGCGCAATCCACACGTCCCATTCCTGAGCCCAGTTGGCTCCTCTGGCCAGGTACTCAGCGCGGGCCTTCGCGCGCACAGCAGGTGAGATGTTGTTCGCAGGTGAGTCTGTCCGGTCCTGTATGCTCTGAGGGACACCGGTTTGCTCCTGCGATGGACATGTATGGAGGAGGCAGGGAGGGAGGGCGACACATTGGCGAAACGGTTACCTGGATAATCTGATTAACCTGCTGCTGGCTGGATTGAGAAGTGGCCTGCGCGAAGGGTCATGTTCGTCATGTGCCACTGGCGAGCTAGATGCGAGACTCAAGTGGATCTACGTACGTAGCCACGCAGCTAGCACTAGGTAGCTAACCAGGAAGCGCCCTTCCCACTCATATTCAGATCACCAATGCGCCACTCATATCCAGATCACCAATCAATGCAATGCCATCCATCGGCTCACCAGAGCGTAAACGGTGAAGAGGTTGGTCGAGCTCTCCGTCGTACCCGTGAACATCATCTCGTTCCACTGGTGGTTGTGACCCAACTCATGGTAAGGACCCCAGGCGCCCTGGGCCTGCAGCACGATCATTGGCGATCGGGTGACGGAAGGGGGGCCCCTTAGCGGTCATTATGGTCCAACTTCTGCAATCAGGGAGGTGTCGCCAGCGCATGCGCCCGCCCATCCAGTAAATGGGGGCGTCAGAGGGGTGCCTATGTGGTCGTGCGTTCGCGCCACTCGCCCCAAGTAGTTTCAGTGGATAGAGCTTGCTCATGGCATACTCGTGAATACCATAATTATTGACTACAGGATCCAATAGTCAACCTATCCAGTTAGCCCGACACGCGCACTTATTACACGGAAGACATCCGTTCACATTTTCTGCTCTTCTAGCTATCAATGTCAGTAGCGGCAAAGCGTACCTTCTGAAGCGTGACGTTGAGCAGCTCCTGCGGTATCGACACCCGAGACGAAGTGCAGAGTTATAGTTCACCCAGCCAGGAATGCAGCTTTACTTGCACGCAGTTATCCTTTGGGGAGTGACGGTATTGCTAGCAACTTTTTATGCCACAAAGATCAACTATGCACGTACATAAAACAATACATAAGGACCGCCGGCACCGGCGCGACGAAGCTTCGCAGCTAGACGCATTATAAGCTAGTCCGCGAGCCCGTACTACTTCCGCAGCAGCCTCCACCTCACACCGACCTGCAGCACTCCGGGGTCGTCGTACGCCATGATGGGGTAGCCCGAGTGCATCCATACAGCCGGGCCATTCGCGAGGTCCGCGTCCACCAGGAAGCGCTCTGCACGTGCGGCCAATGCACACACACATGAATGGGTCGATTGCCTGCGTGCGACGGGAAACTCAGGGCAGAATCTCGCCATGGACCCGTTCATTTCCCTGCGCCACGAACTTCAGAGAGAACAATGAAGTAATAACGCCTTTAGATTTCATTGCTTTGCCCAAATGGTGCTTGCGTTGCAGCAAGGACACGTGAGGTACCGGTTCGAGTCTGTAGTCTAGCTATGTGTCATACATCACTTAAATGCATGCTGTACGTACGTACCCAATCGTACAAACGCCGACCAGCCAGCCCTGCCCAAGGGTCTCCCCCTAACCCTGCCCACCTGCCCGTGGCCGGGCTGCTGGCTGCATGTTCGCGATGTAGGCCATGGAATCCATGACGAGATTCCAGTGGTTCATGAGGGGGCTCAGGTTGGTCAAGTCGCGAATGGCCTGCAAGACCATTGATAGGGTCGGTTGTTGTAACGATTACAGTGGGTTCCAGACCAAGAGGTAGAACCATCGGGCGCATCGCCTGACACTGAAAAAAACGGAGGAAACAAAGACGGAGGAAACAAAGACGGACGAAACAAAGACGGAGGAAACAAATAGGGTCGGTGTGTGGGTCAATTGTTAGGTAGGAGCTCCTGCTGTCACGTACATTGCACAACAACGTGAAGCGGCCTCCGCTCCAACCTACCCTGGACGGAACCATGATGACCAGTTTGCCGGTGTCCAGCTCAGCCCAGGGGGCGGGGTACTTGCGAACGATGTTGGTCCAGGCGCTCTGCGGGGGCCGCCGGGGAAAAAAGTACACGCGCGACAGGGTGGTAGCTGGTAGGTGGAGCAGTGCGCATTCTGTCTATAGGCAGGAGCGAGGCGATAGCGGCTACGTACATAGGAAGGTTAGCAGAGCAGCTAGCTGCCGCTGATCTCTGCCGTTGATAGGCTGAGCAGTGGGGGCCAATTGCTCGTCGCCGTGTACACGAGTCCTACCTCACCCTATGGCAGCCAACTCATGGTTACTATGGTAGTTAGGTATATGAAGGATCTATCGTTACCCCTCCGGCGTAGTTAGACGATGATTACGATAGCCGTTTCCTGACTACGATGGAGGGTAACTACCATAGGTGGAGCTGACAATGGTAGTGGGTAACCATCCTGTATTTTACATAACTACCGTAGTAATGACCGTGGTAACCATCATTGTGACAGTTGTGACACATGTGCTCCATAGTTACTCCCCTCCGAGGGATCGTTACCCCCGGTTGGCTGCCATAGGGTCGTTCAGAACGCACGGCCTTCGGCGGCAGCTGTGCGCGTGCGTGTGCCTGGTGCGCCTGGCTGCAACGCCAGTGACGAGCGCGGCCGCTATTTAACACCGGTGCCGGTATCATTATTAGCATGGTATGTAATATATACAGGCATGAATAAAGCGCTTACAATTCATTACGTTTAGTACTACAAACACAGCCAAGTCGTACCGGGGATGTGGTACCGTGGATGTAGTACGGCGCCCTCACGACGCCCGACACGGTGATCTGCGCGAATAGTGAAAGATGGCTGCCTCTCACCATGAAGGAAATTACTGGCGCGCGTGCTGTATAGGCGGCAATTTATTTCCGGCAATCGTTCTATCCTTAATCAGAAAGACGTTCCCTTGACCCGTGCGTGCTTATATCACTATGTACCAGCATTATCAGACCGCAAGGGATCCGGCCGTCAGTCCTGCGTTGAGTGAGCCACTAGAGATCCGTGCCAAGAATCCAAGCCGCCACCGACGGCTATGGCGGAGTTGCTGCCGGCGTCGTCCATCTCTCCACCAAACTTTGCGAGGCGAACTTTGAATTGGCAAACCGTTGCGCGCGTACGTGCGTGTGTGCGCTCGGTTCGCCCCATGCCTAGCTATCGATACGCTCGGTCGCTTGCTCCGTTGTTGCGTGGCTGTGCTGCGCTGCTGTCTACGTCCCAGCATTTACTCGTCCCGGCAGGCTGCACTGCGCTGCGCTGCGCTCGCGTTTGCGTGCGCACTTACCTGCACCATCCCCAGGAACGAGCCCCAAGGCACCAGTATGAACACCAAGCCACCCAGCGGGTTGCCAGCGGAGGTGACGGCGGCGTCCAGAGGAAAGGTGCTGACGGCGTTTGGAACCCGCGCCCAGACTTCCTGCCATGTCAGGTCCTCCGTGTGCGCACCGATCTGTTGATTTAGCAGGCAGGGAAGGAGACGAAAAACGGAAACGCGCATTGAACGAACATTATAGATAGCTCAAAGTAAGGGACACCATTGTCGGTTCATGTATGGCGAGCAGTGCACTTTTGGCAAGAGGACGGACCACAGCAAGTAAGCAAGCTTCCGAAGCATACGCAACCCCATGCGCGCGGGCGGGCCAGCCGGTTGTAAAGTGCGGAAGCCACACATGCGAGCCAGCCAGCCAGTGGTGGCCGACGCGACGTCATCAAGCGGGCGGGGTTGATGGCGGCGCACACAAGCGCAGACGAGCAAGTGAGGACGCACGCATGCAGGCATCGGACGAGCACGTTAGTACGTATCGGTAGGTAGGTATAGATAGGTAAGCACCTTTTTGGACACCTTCCTTCCTGCTCGTTGCCTATATATCTACTGCCGGCGATCTATCTCGTTGCCTACGTACGTACTTTCAGCGACATACGGGCAGAGGTTTCGTTCGGAGATACCATCTTCCGTTTGCGTGCGATTCCACACACACACCTACCTGCACTCGCAGCCCCTTGTTGATGGCCGCCTTGGTCTTGATGGTGACGGTTATCACCTGACCCGGCGGCGCATAGACACCGGTGGAGCGCCAGACGGGGGCGCCAAAGTTGCCATAGTCAGCGCGCGGGAGTGCTACTTTGTAGTTGCCGTTGATGGTCAGGCTGACGTTGACTGTGGGCGTGTTGGCGGGCGGCACGCCGGGGTAGGCCGCGGCGGAGCGCGATGGCTTCAAGCCAGTGATGTCGCTCCTGCGGTTGCTCCAAGCCTCAATGGCAACCTGTACGACGCACGTGCGCCATCACGGGGACGACGGGCGTTGTAACCGGGGTGGGTGGGCGGGGATACGGTTGGAAACGAGGAACCCCGGCGGAAATGAATGTACGGCAAGGTAGGGATTGCGGCGGCAAGGTAGGGATTGCGGCGGCTAGGTACGAACGAGAAACTGGCTGCGTATGACGGCGCGCTGGCGCTATATATATAAGGCTGGCAGCTGCCGAGGCGCTGGTTGGCACTCCTCTCTCTTTCTTGTGGGGAGCCCATACATACACCACCTTCATGTTTCTCGCCCATACGCACAACGCACCTATCCATGAGCGATCTCCGCACACATCGCAACGGCCTGCTGGCATGTTTCCTTACTTGGTTTACAGACTCATGCATGGCCAAGCAGGCGATCGCGAGGCACTCACATCGAGGACGTCCGCGGGATAGCCTGTCCTAGCCGCTAGGGGAGTGGCAGGCCCCACGCCCGAGCGAGCCTCCTCCAAAAGGCTCCATACGCAGTCCAGCCCGCTGATGCTGCTCTTGGCGCGAGGTGGCAGGGTCCTCAGAAGCAGCTGCAGGGCCGCGTTCACTGCAGGGCAGCGCGAGGTGCCGCAAATAAATAATAATAATAATAATAATAATAATAATAATAATAATAATAATAATAATAATAATAATAATAATAATAATAATAATAATAATAATAATAATAATAATAATAATAATAATAATAATAATAATAATAATAATAATAATAATAATAATAATAATAATAATAATAATAATAATAATAATAATAATAATAATAATAATAATAATAATAATAATAATAATAATAATATAATAATAATAATAATAATAATAATAATAATAATAATAATAATAATAATAATAATAATAATAATAATAATAATAATAATAATAATAATAATAATAATAATAATAATAATAATAATAATAATAATAATAATAATAATAATAATAATAATAATAATAATAATAATAATAATAATAATAATAATAATAATAATAATAATAATAATAATAATAATAATAATAATAATAATGTCGCTGGGCTACGTGTGTTAAGGGGGTGGGGAACTGAGGGGGTCTCCCCCCTGTATGCCCGCACCACCGTGCCACAAATAAATAAAGAGGTTACCACGCTTAAGCTTAACTAATCGTATGAACGAGTGCCCAAATGGTTTTGCAAGGGTGCGCGCTACGCTCCGTCTCAGGTCGCGGCGAAAAAGGCTTATAAGATGCCACCTGCCCGCGGTGCGTGTGATGAGGGCACCGTATGTGTACCGCGTTGAGGGTACCGTATGTGCCTTTGTGTTCCTGTATGCGTCACCGCTAGGCAGCAGCTACGGCCCCATGGAGCACAGCTTTCGAAAACGCAGCAGCAGCCAGCGCCTGAGCATACCTATCAACTAACAGCGCATGTAGTGAGACAGGGACGCAGGGTCTGTCAATCGTCGCTGCCCGCGATGTATGCTTACCCGTTGGGTAGTACACCGTGTCCGTAAACTTAGCTCCACCATTGTTTGCTGCCGCCAGGATGGTCTGTGATTGACCAAAGGCACCAGCAGTAGGAAAGACAGCAGTGTCGTGGTCTCTGTTAGTTCGTATCGTTCGTATATTGCTTGCTGCTGGATGTATGAAGACCGTAGCATGACGTCGAGGCACCAGGGCCGCCGCCGCCGCAGGCCATGCAAATCCGAACCCAAGTTATTGAGATCGGGTAGTTGCAGCAACTCCCACGCAATTCCCGCGCTCCAGTCCCCAGGGCGAGGCAGCTTGCATTGCCCAGCTAGTGCAGCAGCCGAAACTACATCCACACCCACGCAACGTGCCGCGTAGATGACTAGCCACCCACAGGCGGTCGCGAACGAACGAGTAATTGATGACATCAAAAATGATTCATGGCTACCCCGCCGAGCCAGCGCAGCCAGCAGCCAGCGACACGATTGCTTCTTATTACCCGTTCCGACGCACCAAAACCTTCCAATCCCCCCCCCCCCTGCCTGACCAAGCCCGCTCGCAGAAGCATGTGCATGATGAACGGGCGTCATGTCGCACACAGCAGTGTGCACAGCAGTGTATGTGCACAGCAGTGTGGACAGCAGTGTGGACAGCAGTATGCACAGCAGAGTGCACAGCAGTGTGCAGAAACTGAACATACCAGCCCCACGCACGTTCTCACCGCGTCGTAGAGGGCGTTGTGGTACGGCCAACTGGCGGGCGGGGTTGAGGGTGCCGGCTGGTGGTGAACGCAGCAGGGCAGCAGAGGAGCCGGCAGAGGGGCGCGCCGACCGGAGAGTTGCAGACCAACATCAAAACGTCAGGACGCGAACACATTAAAAGTGAAAACATCGATACGCCAAAACGTAAAAGCAAGCGACACGCACACCGCAGGAACGGCCAACACTGGCTGGGAATGTCGAATGTCGCTGGCAGCAGGGCTCGCTGTGCTCGATAGCCGGCTGATGACCAGGTTGCGTTGCGTGGCTGCTGGAGCCCACGCTAAGTGGTTTGCGCTCGGAGATGGAGGGCTAAGTATGTATGTTAGTTGCCCCTTCTGCCCTCCCTGGAGTTCCATCGATCGTTGTGCTACGTAGCTACGTGGTGCTAAACCTCGCTCCCAAACCATAACCCCACCTGGAAGCCATACTGGTAGTCGGTAGTGAGCACTAGACCCAATGGGAAAAGGATCTTGTTGACCGCCAGGTCGGTGTAGATGTTGGCGTCCGGGTGGTTTGTACCCCAGTACCACGCCAGGCCTGGGTACGTAGCAGGTAGATAGGACGCGAGGTAGGAGAAAGGTAGCGACGAAACCTTTCTCTTTTTTTAAATTGTTTTTAACAGTGGGAGGGAAGTCATTCGTGCCCCGCCTTATCCCGCCGCAGGTTTGGTGCGTATGCCAGACACATACATATATGTGCTGTCCCCTCACATACACACGCCGTGCAGTAATCATTCGGCTTCAGCTTCGTCCAGCTAGGCTCTCATGTTTCAGAACGGAAAGGTCCAGATGGTTCAAACCGCCCGCCACGGCAGGATGACTAATAATAGTGGATACTTAAGCCACATGGAGACGATGGAGCGTCGAAAACAAACAAACAGCTCGCAGTTCTGACGCTGATGATACACGTGGACTTGCTCGACTGAACCCCTCCATCCATGCAGCCTCCCGCGCGGGCGCGCACCAGCAACCATCAGTCCCTTGCCCGGCAGCTTCATAAACTTGAGGAACGCAGCCACTTGGTCGGGGGTGTAATCGATGTAGGAATCAATCCTGCGTGCGTGTGCGTGTGTGTGGGGGTGTGTGTGAGGGTGTGTGTGAGGGTGTGTGTGAGGGTGTGTGTGAGGGTGTGTGTTTTAAAGCTGAGCCGCGAAGGAGACTGGGACTGACTGGGAGCGATTAGACCAAGGAGACCAGAGGCAGTGCGAGTCGCCACGCAGTAGTTACCAGAGGAAGCCCAAAGTGTGGCTACGAGAAGCCATAATGCCAATTATGTAGACAGCGTCCGCACAGCGCGCCGATAGCCAGCAGGACGGTGGCGGGCGTCCGAGCTGCAGTAGCGTCCCCAACACCCGACGCCGCGCTGCCGCGGCGTAGGCTTGGCGCGGAGGTCCTACAACTACCGAACCTATATATGTACCTATTTTCCTAGCCTAGTGCTCAAGACAGGTGCGTATGCATGCGACAACCGTGCGTGCAATGCCAGTAACAGGCAGAGTGCCCGGCGCAGGAATCCCATCCAGCCCATGCCAAATGCGAGGAAACTGACCTGGGAAAGGAGAAGAAGAAAGGACCAGGCGAAGCAGCAGAACGTTAGCGTTAAGTTGAAGGGCGAAGGAGACATGCAGGGCGGATGGAAGGGCAGGGACATACGTGAACGCGCCGCTCGTATGGAAGAGAAGTAAATAAAAGAAGTGAGCAAAAAGCTGGGAAGTGCGGGGGCACGCCCGCTGCCCGAACAGGTCGGTAAGCATGTCTGCCCAAACAGGTCGGTACGCACGCCTGCTGCCCGAACAGGTCGGTAGATTATTGATTGGTGCACGTACGCTGGGTAGGGTGCTCGCACCAGTGATGATGGCTTGGTTCTACGCAAGGAGTAGCGAGGTGGGGCCGCCGCCGCTAGTTGGCGCCGCCCTAACTACAAGTGGCAAGCAGCGATCGATTGATTGCCTGCTGGCAGGCACCATGGCAGCGTCAATAACGCCGCAAACACGCATTTCTACCTCGCCGCTGTGCCAGCCATTCAATTACAGTGAGGGTACGCGCGTTTCGGAAAGGCGCTGCTCCGCTAGCTGTATGCATGGATACCTGCTACTGCTAGATCATCACGTGGCCCTAGCTCGCTGCTGGCTTCACGTGGCCCCCACGCACATGACGAGGCCCTCGCTTCAAGGATGAAGCCCCGCCCAACGGACGCACCACATGATGTCGATGTCCGCCCACGGCGCCCCCGCAGCAAAAACATCGAGGTCAATGAAGCCGCCGCTGACCGTCAACGGATATGAACTGAGGGACGAAAGCAACTGTATGCATGTAAATAAAGCAGCAGCAGCGACGACGGCGGTGGGGACAGAGTTAACTTTCAGACTGGAACTTCATTGCCTGCTGGACACTCATTGGTCCCGGAAATAAAGCATGCATGATAGACCAGAACGACGCGGCTGGTACACGTCTTACATACGTACACGTTATCAGTCTGTCCTTGTGCGCTCACTTTGTTCAAATTAAAGCAATATGTGAAGTAAATTAGGTTTGAGTCTGCCTGTCTGGAAAGCCGCCACAAGGTAGTGGCAGGCCGACCACGCGTGCTCTTGCTGCAATCGACATACAGCCGAACCGACGCCTAAACATAGTGCGTCCTCGCCCCGCCACGCTCAAGGGCAGCCAGCAGCCAACCATCAGTAGTCAACACGTAGATAGCTGGACGGATGGTCCGCTCCCCAACGTACGAGCCAACCAGCACACCTCTCCAATGCTGGTCAAGGTGGTGTCGGTTATGCTCCATGTCATCACAGTTGGAGCCGCCAGCCGGACGTACGAGCGGTTGGTCTGTTTGGCATCCGCCAGCCAGCGGAAGGCGTTGATGGCCAGCCGATCCCATGCGTCGCCTTCTGAACAGCAGTCTGCGAACGGGCCGGTGAGAAATGCGGCATGGCTTGATGAAGGTAGTAGTCATGTTAGGGTGATAAAATTTTATAGGGCGTTATTTGTGGCTTAGGTTCTGCATGATGAGTACATATATTTGAGCAAAGGGATGTATGGCAAGTGGCTGGCACGGCAGGAGGCAGCGAACTGCCAACGCCGATGTATAAGACGGGAACAACATATGGTGCCGATGCACGCATGCACCTATGCTAATGAGTTAACCGCTGACCGGTGAAACTGCACTGAAAATGAACAGCCCAGACGACGTGTAGCGCACGACTCGGGGGTTCAATGCACTCACCTGAAATAATTGCCTCGTGACCAAAGGCCACCAGCCGGCTGGTTGACGCAAGCTGCACAGCGGCCGCCACCGGCAGCGGTGTGGTGTCGTCCGCGCCCAACGCGATCGGGAAGCCGGTTGGCGCCCAAATGACGTAGGGTGAGGCATAGGCGGAGCGGGGGTAGCTGCCTTCGACGCCCTTCAGCAGGGCTGGGAGCGAGGCCGTGTACACGTCTTGCAACGTTGAGCATGCTGTTGCCAGGTGCGGCGGCAGCGTGCAATGGACGAAGAGCAGCAGCAATATGCCAGATTCACGACGTAGGTTCATCTTTCAGCTACCTTGGTGCCAGCCGCACCAGCTCGGCGGCACCTGTGCACCGCTACTGTCCCGTACAATTGCCGCCAACGTGGCTTTATTTACAAACGCAGTAAATAGGTTGAGGCTTACAAAGACGTTGTGGCAGCCCGCATACGTATGTTAACACAAATGACGGGCCCTATGCGGCCCACCTCAGGTAGGGTAATTCGTTTCGAATTACGAATTACGAATTACGAATTACGAATTACGAATTACGCCTGCCCCACAGGACATTCCGCCTGCTGCCCCCGCTGCTGGTGCTGGTGGTGCTGGCAATCCTGCTATTGAGGCTGCCCCTATGCGAGGATGGGCGTATCAGATATGGGGGGTGCTAGGCTATCAGAAGCCCTATCATTTTGGCCTATCAGATACCTAGCAATTGGCTAGCAATAGCCTGCTACCTAGCAGGGGCGCCTGCCTGCTAGATAGGCGCACCTGCTAGCTTGCTGCTAGGGGCTGCTAGCCTCGCTGCTAGGTTATCTGATAACCTCCTGCTACCTATCAGATAAGGATGCTAGCTTTGCACGCGATCGACGGTCGGCTGACAGGTAGGCCGAACGGCCGGACGAGCAGATGGATTAGGCACGCTGGGGGCAAGTTGCCCGTGACGTACTTCGACGATGTGTGAGATAATTTCGTAATTTTACTTTCTCAATCCTTTGTTTCTTTTTTTTTTTTTAAGACCCAAATGGAGCTTGCAACGAGCTAAGAATCCTAATGCAAAGAGCACCGCATTTCATGACAGGTTGCGAAGTAGCGGCGGGAAGCGGCATGAAGGCACTGCTAAGAGTCCTGAAATATGTGATTAAAATATGCAATTTGTATGACCGAATATGTTTTGCAAGGTTACGAAACGCACCAGCCGCGAAGTCATGCTTGCATCGTTCGTGCATTATTGCGCCGACTAATTGCATACGCCAGGTTCGCAGCGTGTAATAAATAGATGACGTGAATCTGCACCATATAATTTATTGTCGAAAGAACATGTTACAGCTCCTATCCCCGTTTTCCGCGACCCTTGGAGCACACGCGGACACGCGGACAAGCGGACAAGCGGACACGCGGAACCGCCAGAGCTCCACAATGCGCATCAAGAGTAGTGATGCTGGGACTTCATTGGGATGTAGACGACCATGTTACGGTGTATGCCGAATGAAATATGTGATGAACCCGGAACACGTTACAGAGTTACCAAACGACGGTCTGATTCGGCTGTGCAGAGGGTGGGCATTGGGCACTAATCCACTTATCCGGCGGTCACAGCGGATAAGTCATTTTCCAATCCCAGTGCGGTTCCAATCCGCAGGTCAGCGATCATAATAAGCAGGGGCCGCCGTTCCAATCCTCATGCATGACGGGAGACATCGCGGCTGCACGTACATCGTGAATGGCTTTAGGAGGAAGGGCTCCGGGGGAATGTTAACGCACATGCAGGGCCGCTTCTCCTCTTGCACCCCCTTCCGCACCCTCGCCTGCACATCAGGTGGTGAGGTTTTGAAGTCGAATGCCCCAGAAGCCTCCTCGGATTCCTCGACCATCTCTGAGGCCTCTGGACCCGGGTTGCTTTGGAGGGCCATCGCTCGGACAGGCACCCTCGAAATGCGCGAGCCCGTATCTCCCCAACCCCAATGAATTTCGCAAAGACGCGCACACCACCATTCTCAAAAGGTTGCAATTATGATGAACGTGTCCTTAACTCAAATCAGCCGGCCGGACCCCGCTGGTCGGATGGGCCTCTGGGCTCGGGTTGGAGGGCTGTCGGACAGGTACCCTCGAAATGCGCGAGCCCGTATCCCCCCATCCCAACGAATTTCGCAAAAACGCGCACACCGCCGTTTTCATTTTGTTTTCACATCTGCTAAAGGGCTGATTACCGTTGGTTTCGTTTCTCCTTTCATTTTAGCTTGACCAAAGGGGCCCCCATGATCTCTCACCGGGACAGCAGTGGATGCGTAGGGCGATCACCTGCCTGCACGCTACGCACGCCGCTGGTCAGATGGGAGCGGGATTCTGGTGTCGACTCGAGGCACAAGCAGCCATCCGCCACTGAGGCGCCCTGTTGTGCCATTACCGCTGCAGAGGATATGGATGCTTTTGTCCCCCTGTCTGCTACTGCTTCTCCCCCCACTGCCACTGCTGCTGTTTTGTCGAGAGGCATTTCCCCGTGTCAGATTCACCAACTTTTCCATCTTCTGCTCGACGATGGACCTCTACTTGTTGCGGCAAGGACCATTTGAGGGTAATGACCGTCCACCGTGATGAACGGCCACCCTGTCGCCCCCTCCCGTCGCCGTCGTGACCTCCCCCCCCTGCGTCCACACCCACGAGTTGACTTCTACTGCTCATCACCAGCAGCAGCTGTTGGCACACCAGCCGCATCACGGTCAGCGATAGCACCGTTAATGGAAGTGGGCGCGGGGGCTTGGGTGCCGGCGCCTCCAGTGACTTCAAGAGCCATGGCAGCAACAGTCGGGGTGCACAAAGGAAATCCGCGAACAGTGGCGGCCGGCAGCAGCAGAGGTGCAGATCGCAACTAACAGTGTTGAGGTCCAGGGAGATGCCGGCGATCTTGGCGGTGGCGGCGGTGGCGGCAGCGGCAGCGGCGAAGCGATGAAAGCATTCACGACAGAGGCCGCGGCTGTGGCCAATGTGGTCTCGCTCGGTCACGGGCCGCTGAACGAGATAGAGCTGCTGCTGCTGCTGCGTGAACAGACACTGTGAATGCCTGGAAGCAACGACAGCTGCACCACGGTTGGCTGGAGCCATTAATGACAACTGTACTGAACTGTGGCTTTGGCCGCCGACGGTTTCAGGACATGGCCGCCCTCAGAGGATTTTGCAGCCTGCTCCACCACACGGCCGACGCATGTGAGGCTTCAGAGGCCGCTACTTCGCAACCTGTCATGAAATGCGGCGCTCTTTGCATTAGGATTCTTAGCTCGTTGCAAGCTCCATTTGGGTCTTTTTAGAAAAGAAAGAGACAAAGTATTAAGAAAGTAAAATTACGAAATTATCTCACACATCGTCCAAGTACGTCACGCACGGGCAACTTGCCCCCATGGTCACCGTGGAGATTGCCTGGTCACTCTACCCCCTGAATCCAAGGGCCCGTTTGGCCCCGCGTTGTACAAGTTCGACACAAGTTCGACACGTTGTACAAGTTCGATAGGGGGCCCTGGGGGTTCACAGCTTTTCCTCACTCTTGCAAGCGCTTTTAAAAAAGCCAGAGAAACAGATTTCTTATACAATATGCAATTAAAGATATGCGCTCACGAATCAGCAATGTAGAGAAGGCGAGAACGAGTAGCGAGGAGAAGGGGGAGTGCAGTCATTCAGACGACCAAACCCCTGCGAACGACGCCCATTCATAGACATAAAGATAACGGCATGCTTTCGAGTTTGGGATTGTAACTGCATTTCGTTGCCGTGTACAAAATTGCGCGACGAACGGCCATTGCCGATTTCTGCTGGGCGTGCTGGGCAGGGCTGTGCCCCTCGGGGCCTAGCAGCCTATGACCCTTGCTGTATCCCTATGCGAGGATGGGCGTATCAGATAGGCTAGCAGGGCCCTAGCAGGGGCCTATTAACTGCGGCTGCTAGCGGCCCCGATTGATAAGTGGGCTGCTAGGCGCCTGCTAGGGGCGTGCTAGGCCAGCTGCTAAGGACGGAACTAGGGCACGGCAAGGGGGTCAGTGCCATGGCATGAGGTCCGAATTCCGCCGAATTCCGCCAGATCATCCTTCGCCCCATACCAGCTATGTAATACCGTACTAGGCACTAGTTGGTCGCGGCGGTGGAAGCCTAGGGTCACGTACGGCAACATACGGGCACGTCCCCCCACCTGACACGATCCTGCATTGTGACACATTACCTTTTGCCACTTACTGACCTTTCCTTCGCTTTCCCCCTTCGGTTTATGCGGGCCTTTTATGCGGGCGACTTTCCCCCTTCCAGCCCCGCCAGCAACAGAAGGAGCGGCTGAACCATCGAACGTGGGATTGCTCTCCTGGTTTAAGCCAGACCATCCCCCGCGCCATACCAGCTATGTAATACCATAGTAGGCACTAGTTGGGCGCGGCGGTGGAAGCCTAGGGTCACGTACGGCAACGCACAAGATCACTTTCCCCTTCCAGCCCTGCCAGCAACAAGGGAGCGGCTGAACCACGGAAAGCGGAATTGCTGTTCTGGTTGAAGCCAGATCATCCTTCGCCCCATACCAGCTATGTAATACCGTACTAGGCACTAGTTGGTCGCGGCGGTGGAAGCCTAGGGTCACGTACGGCAACATACGGGCACGTCCCCCCACCTGACACGATCCTGCATTGTGACACATTACCTTTTGCCACTTACTGACCTTTCCTTCGCTTTTCCCCTTCGGTTTATGCGGGCGACTTGCCCTCGCCAGCTGAACGACCTTGCGATGGGCTGCACGCTGAACAGGTTTTGCGATTCGCTTTCCTCCCCTCCCGGCGCGCGCCACCTCCACCGCGTCGTCCCTGTCGCCCAGCTGCCCGGCGGTTTCTTAAGTGTGGGCCCAGACTGTGTCGACGCCATGAGTGCTAGCATGGCGTCTGGGGCTGATGCTGCCTTCGCAGAGGTGGTGGTGAGGACGACAGCTTTGTCCTCGAGTGCAGACAACGAGCGTAGTGTTACGTGTCCACCAAAGACTTCAAATCCAACTATATCCTTGCATGTGTTAAGAGAAATCCTGCGCTGTCTTATGTGTTGGCAGTCTTGTGTCAACTGTAAAGGACATCATCGCGAAAGTCGTATTCTTGAGCAACCTCTATCGTTACATGAAAGCCGCTGCAACCCTGGCGGGGCGCAATTGGAAATGCAAAGTGTAATGGAAATTACAGTGAGCCGTAGAGTCGTAGCACGTGGGCAGTACAATCCAATTCCAGCAAATTCCAGCGAATTCGCGCGACTTCCGGGCGGAATTCGGACCTCATGCCATGGCACTGACCCCCTCAAGCCATCACAGGGTGCATCAACGATCTACTCTACTTGCTGCTGCTGCCCGCCGCAGCAACTGGGTGGGCTGCGAACCAGTCTTCCAGGACGCGCTGCAGCTGCTGCGGCTGATCGCACTGGACCCAGTGGGAGCAGTCTGGCAGGACGTGCACCTCGGACCGGGGGGCAACCTGGAGGCGGCAGGGGGAAAGGGAGGGTTTTCTTTAGGGTTTTAGGGCTTTTAGGGTCGGGCCGGGGGGCAACCTGGAGGCGGCAGGTAGGGAGAAAGGGAGGGGAAAGGGAGGCGGCAGGTAGGGGGAACGGGAAGAGGGGGGCCAGTGCAACAGGCGGTACGTGCGTGTTGTATGCAGGGAATGAAGGGATCGGAGCTCGCACTCACTCAACCTTACCGGTTTCTGTGTCCTTATTACCGGTTTCAATATATGTGCATTGCGTGTTTGCCCACTCCGAAATGTGATTGGGTGCAGCGGCTAGCGCATAGCTCGTTGTCGTACCTCTGTTAGGAACACTGCATCGCCGCCGCTAGATAGCTACATGACCCTCACGCCGCACCGGGTTCCATGCATGACTGCCCGCCGGTTCAAATGCGTAATGCCCGTGTCCCCCCAGCAGAGCTGGTCGCTGCATTGCATTCCTGCTTCGTTGACAACATATGCGCTGTAGTTACGGCAACAGCATACAAGCGGAAACGCAAATGCCCTGGCTCCGGAACCAATGCCGGTGAAACTTACGTGCCGCCGGCGCTGGGGCGTGACATGCTGCCCGACACCCTAACCAGCTGTCCACGCTGCCGTAGCTACATACCCAGTGAGCGATGTGAGAGTGCATGATGAGAGGTCATTCCACGACCAAGCGTGTGTCATGGAACCCGCCACGCATCACCAGCGCAATGCCATCGATCGCCCAACCACGCAGCTCCCCCCGCCCCTGTCTGTAAGCTGCTGGGACTCTTACACCTCCTGCGTGTCATACGCGGTATCCCCTTCTTATGCCTCCACCCCTGTAAGCTGCTGGGGCCCTTCCACCTCGGTCATGTCATTACGTTATGACAGGACGTGTAACGTTACGCCTTTCGTTCCACGGCATGCTTACACCGCCCCTCCCCGCCCCGCCCGCTGCCCACCATGCCGATGTCGCGGTTCATGGCGAGGCACAGCGCGTGGTCCTCCGCGCCCCACACCACCACCACTGGCATCTCCAACTGCCTCCTCAGGCCGCGGTCCACCTGCCCAAATAAGTAGCGGCAGGACACCCACATGCAACGGGCGGGGTGCGTTGGGAGATATCATGCATATCAGGTCTTCTTACATGGGTGCTAGCTACCGGTACCCAACTAACACGAACGGAGGTGACCAATCCTCCCATCCGGAGGACAACCCCACAGCCCACAGCGTCGGTCGGTGCCCTCGCTCGCTGTCGCCCTTGTCCTCGCTCTGTCCCACTACCGCAATGCATGGGAAGGGGCTGCTGCTGTTGCACCTGCATCTGCTGCCGCTAACGAGTCCGTGAGCTTATCACCGCCGTATGTACACACCTACCTCCGGGTGTATGGGCATAAGGCCCATGTACTTTAGGAGGAGCGCGCGGTAGTAGTTGAGGGTGGCCGTTGGGGCGCCCGGCTGCTGCATGGCGGCCTTGTACACGTCCACGTCAGCGGCCGTCACCGCGCCGCGGCGCCTCGGGGAGTACTCCCTGCCGCCTCGCCAGATGGACTCGATGAAGTCCAGGTCGCTGAACGTCAGGAGCATCTCCGGCAGGATAGGGAGCTGGAGGGGGTCCACATGCATACAAGGGTGCATTTGGGGGGGAGGCGATGGGCGCGCGGAAGCGGCAAGAGCAAGGCAGGGACGAGGTAGGGTGTTGGATGGACGCACGGTTTTCCCTCAAGCTGTCCTTCCTGCTGAATTATACTCTCCCCGGCGGCGCCTGTCAATGCCTCAACCCACCACCACCACCGCCACCACCCCCTGCCATGCATACGTGCCGTATCCCAGCAGCTGCAGCCAGCCCTCCCTGGACTACTCACCAGGAACCAGAGCATGTAGTACGACCTTGCCATCTGCTCCAGCTCCAGGTGGCGTTCGTACATGTACCAGTGCGGTCCCGCCACCACCACCAGCCGCTCCACAAGGCCCACGTAGCGACCCGCAGCCGCCCAGGCAACGCCGGCGCCCCAATCGTGGGAGACCAGCGTGCAGCTGCTGCGGCCCCTGGCGCGCACCACTGCGGCCACGTCGGCAGTTAGGTGCTCCAGCCCATAGGCGGCGACGCCCTGGGTGCCGTACACATGTAGGGAGGGGGTGGGGTGAAATGACGTAACCCGTGGTCGGGGAAAGGAAGAAAACCGCGGTTCGAGATAGACTGGTAAGACCTTCCCAGAGGTACGTACCAGCCGCAGATCGTTAGCTTCCTATCCTAGATGGTTGCTTGCTCCCCCCCGCCCCCCACCCCGCGCGTGCGATGCGTGTCTCGCTCCGTTCCCAGCAGCCCGCTGCTGCGCGCGGCCCGATGCCGCACCTACCTTGGGTTTGCTCGAGGTGTTGAAGCCCCTCATGTCGATGGCGACCACCTCGTAATCCTCGCGGTAGTGGACCAGCTGGTCCCGCCAGCTGTACCAGCACTCCGGGAAGCCGTGCAGGAAGAGCATCAGCGGCTTGTCGGGGCGCGGACCGAAGCTTACGGCGTGGAGCCTGGGCGGGGCGGGCGACGAGGAGGGAGATGGGTTTTGAGGGAGACGGGGTGGGGACGGATAGATAGGTGGAAGAAAAAACCGTGGGGAGGGACGGGCGGGGTCGGGAGGGGTAGACGCGGTGGCTGGGAAGGGGCGGGGCGTGGCGGGGCGACCTATCTGTTAGTTTGTTGGGACGTAGATAGATAGACAGCAGCTGGGAAGGGACAGCAAACGGAATGCGGGTAGGTGGAGCTTCATAGTCTGAAACGCGGCGGGTTGACGCCATGGCCAGTAGGCGTGTTTCATCTCGCTCTGGCGCACTTGTCGAAGTAAGGCAACCTACTTGACATCGCCGCCCACGTCCAGATGTTCGTGGACCAGACCGTTGAGGCACTCCGGCAGGGGCAGCTGATCGGGATCTCTGGGCTTTGCCGAGAAGAAAAACGTGGGCCTGGGGCGATTCAGGAGGCAATTAGTTAAAATGGTTCATTCGACGGGAGAGCAGTCGAGTAAAAGCAGATGAATGGTTTGCCAAGCCAGGATCTGCACAATACTACGCGTGACTCTTCAGCCCCGAAAGAGGCATCCTGCAACCCCGTTGTACGTGAGCTACGCCGAGAGCAAGATGCGCGTCAGGGAGGACGACGACCCGACGACACTGCTGGCAGCAACACCTGGGGTGGGTGACGAGACGGACGAGACGGCCTCACCGCTTGATAAGTTCTTTCAGCAGTATTCCCACAAGACTCAAAACTGCCATCGGTACACAAAGGAAAACGCACAGCGTTCGGAGGAAGCCCGGCGCGCCGAAATCCTGCGCGGGATGGCAAGAGGTGCAATGGATGTAAAACCAGCAAATTGCACCGCTTCGTTCCAAAGGATAGTTTCCGCGTGTGTCCGGTACGTAAGTGAACTTGACGACAGCGCATCGCCCATGAGGAGCGGCTTCCAGCAGTCACAGCGTAAAATTGGCTTTTGCCCACCTCTGCCCGTCCCATCCCATACAAGCAAACATTCCGAGTTGGTTTCACGGAACGCAAGCGTCGCAGCTCGCCGGATGTGTCAGGGGAGCCCACCTCCAGACAGGCGACTGGCTTGAATTGGGCTTGCAGCGAATCATTTTTTGCAGCTTTCGTTCCTTGAGGTGTTGATGACATTTTGGCACGGCTGCAGGCGAAGCCTCCTAGGGGCCTAAGGTACTGGCAAGGCAGTATCTCCTGCCGGCGACCGATTGATTTGCCGCGGAAGCATAGGTTATGCTGCGTAAGCTTCCTCGATTGCCCAGAAAGGTGTATACGGACAGATTCGTTGAAGGGCAGCATACTTCCGAAATCTGCTCGACGTACTCCCCAATATCCATTGGGATCCAAACCAGAGCAAGGATACATGCGAATATTCGACAAGCTCAATGATGTGTCCTCGAGCTGAACTTTGAGCGAGGATCGATCGGCGGTTGGTGCTGGTGGTTGACGCATATCAAAAGCTGCAGATTTCGCCATGGAATGTTGCACAAAGACACTATCAATAAAATCCTTTTGCCCATTGACGTTTTAGCAAACAGCGATATTGGACAAGCGATTTGACAGTCTGAGCGTCTGGAAGCGGTTGCAGAGCACGTGGCCCCGCGACCTATCCACACTGGGACGGCGGGACACTAAAAGGTGGGCGTCTGGAGTTTTACAGCTGGACTCGACCCGCTTACTTCCGTGCATTTTTGCTGTTATGTTTGAGCAGGTTTGGGGCATGCCCTGCTGGCCAATTGATACGCCCACCGTGCTGCAGTCCCTTAATCTGCTTAAGCACAGTCAAGAGATCGCGCTGGCTCCGATTCAATTCTGAGAGCTAAGCCCCTCGACGCCCAGGTACACTCCCCGGCTCCCGTGCAACCCGTTGCCTTTGATGAGCATTGAGATCAGTACCTGGATTGTGTACGCATGGGCTTACGTACACCGCTGGGTCGATAATCCTACATCCTGAGGCGCCCGCTTTCCGGCGCAACCCCCCTAACCACTCACACCAGCCAGCCCTGTTCCCTTTCAAGGACAGTTTCTTCTGGTTGAGTAGTGCTGTTAAGTCGGCTCTATGCGGTGCCCGTGACAACACAACATGAACAGCTCGGAGCGCAGCTCCGGAGACCCATCTGCTCATCCGCTGCGAGCCATCATCCATGCAGGTCGCTCAAGCTCTTAGCCGACGCATCCACATGCAAAAAATGATGCCGAGTTCCCCAACGCCGGCTCAAGCTAACTCCCAGCCAGCACTGCCTCTTAGCCGACGCAGCCCAATGACCAAAAGACACGTATTCTGCAAGTTCCGACATGCGGGGGACGACGCACTCGTATGTATCCGAGTGCAGCGACCCCCAACCACATCGGACACATGGCGACCAAACCAACAGCCCGGCGTGGCGCCATGCACTAGGCGCATGCATTCGTTGTGCTTAGGCGCCCAGCCAGCGTTGGGGCTTTCCCGCGACCCCTCGGACCGCAGAATCTATCCGCCTGCACCCGCTACACCCAAAGCGATGACGACGCTACAATACATATATGCGAGGAAGCCGTCAATGCGCGCTGCCAAACCTCACTGCTACGGTCCGCAGCTGTTGCGATAGCACAGCACTCGGGCAGCGCCGCTTCCGTGTGTGCGTCGCCCACAGCCCCCGAGCGCCATCACAGCTTCAGCTCCGCCGCGAGGCGACGCCGTATTTCCTTAAAGTAAATAGCCACCTCAACTGTACGATACTGTGTACGAGATCTACCGGTACGGTATACCTGCCCTCACAACCGCCCGACCTGGCTGCGGCGACTAGTCGTTCTACCCAGGCAGCGTGGGCCTCAGCTTGCTGGCGATGCCCCGCCAGCACGTCATGGTGATCAGCAGCGCCACCACCACCTGCGCACGGTGTAGGAATGCGGGTGGGGTGGAGAGGACCAGGGAGGGCGGGGACCAGGGAGGTGACCAGCGAGGGCATTCAAGCGAAGCCAAGGAAGGCGAGGAGGGGGCTGCTAGCGGAGTGAGGACGGAGAAAGCGACGTCGAGTCGTTGCCATGGCGCGGATTCTGGATCCATCCACGCGCGCACTGCGGATCCCCCGTTGCCTGAAGCGTGGCCAGGTGAAGAGAAAGTTGAAAGAAGCTTCCACACATTACTCGCACCTCGAGCTGTGGTGACAGGTCGTCCGTGTTGAGCCCCTCCACCACGGGCGCCGCGTCCAGGGCGTTGCGGGCCACCAGTACGGCATACGCCGCGGCGGCGGCGGTGGACGCGAAGGCCCAGGTGAGGGCGGCGCCCAGGATCTGGGGGCAGGGGGGGGAGTGCGGCGAGGGGTATTTCGGGCCGTGTAATGATGTACGGCGAGCTCAACGCTCGTCCAGGCGGTCCGTGTGCCTGTGCAGCGCCACGGTTTCGGATGCGTCTCCTGCCTGCCGCCGCGGCCCTCGCCCTCGCCGCAGACCCCGCCGCCGCTCCTTCGACTGCTGCGGGACGCCAGCACCACCATGCATGCCAGGAGTCGCCACACGCTCGGCCTCACTGTCACCTCCCATTCTGCCCGCATTCAACCATCACTCCCACAAAAAGCCTCGCCCTTGCCTCTGCCCTTGCCTCTGCCCTTGCCTCTGCCCATTCCCCTGCTCCAGCCCCTGCCCTTGCCTCTGCCCTCGCCTCTGCCCCCTGCTCTAGCCCTTGCGTCTGCCCTTGCCTCTGCCCCCTGCTCTAGCCCTTCTGCCCTTGCGTCTGCCCTTGCCTCTGCCCCTGCTCTAGCCCCTGGTGCCGCTCACCGATCCGAAAGTGGGTCCCAGCATGGACAGCTGCCAGGGCACATCCTCGTGCGCCCGGCTGCCGCTGGGGCTGTAGTCACCGTTCCAGGCGCCCGTGCCCACCCAGCACACCAGCAGCACGCCGACCAGCGTGGGGAAGGAGCTCCACTCGATGCGTTCGGAGGAGGCCTGTACGGCACCACGGCATGAGGCGTATAGCATGGCGGCTAGGGAGTGCGGAGTGGTGGTTGGTGGCTGGGGGTCACAAGGGACGAGGATTCAAGCGGGCGTGTCAGGCATGCGGATCGCTAGGGTGGAGGGGAGAGAGCTCGTAGGAGTGAGGGAGTTGGGATCCTGCACTGCGGCCAACATCGGTTGAGGCTCTGGCTCGCCACTCGCGAGCAGCAGCCCTGGTCCTCTTCAGAGAAAGGATCAGCATTCCTTTACTACAAATTTGCGGTTCCGAAGTTCCTCGTGCCGCTCGTCCATCGCTCGTCCATCGCTCGTCCATCGTTCGTACCTCTGTTGCCAGGATCATGACGCAGTCCCCCAGCAGCAGCGTCGTGTCATAGAAGCGCGACAGCAGCGGGTGCTTCCGAACGTACTGGTCCAGACGCGACACGGAGGGCGGCCGAGAGCCGGCAGCGGCCGGCCGCTGCTGCTGCTTCGGCCGCGACGGCGCCGCCGGAGGCTGGCTGGAGGCCGGAGGCCGCGTGCTACTGCTTTGCGAGGAGGCCTCCTTCCGCCCGCTGCCGGTCTTGCTGGGGCCGCCGCTGCTGCTGGCCGCAGCCCTGCTGCTGCCCGTCCTGCCCTCCCCTTGACGCCCGCTGGTGGTCTTGCGCTCCTCCTGGGGTGTACGGCAGCGCGCAGGAGCACCGTGAAAGGATGTGGAGGCAGGAGGAATTTGCAGGCCTACACTGCCTTCCTGAGCCTTCAGGTAAGGCAACACGCCGCGTTCCAGACCGCCGGAATTGCCGGCAGCATAATTAGCCCCAGGAAGAGGCCAGCATGGGGGCCAGTGCGACAGGCGCCCGTCGTTTGGCTGCCTTAGGACGTGTCCGGTGGGGGTGACGCGACTCACCTTAACAGTGCTGGCAAGGGGTCGCAGCCCGGGGCATGGTCGCGGCCTGCCGGCGCGGTGCGGTTGTCGCTGTGCAAGCGAGGTGCGGGGGCTAGGAGTGGGCCAGGGCGCACGCGGGGCAACGCTCGGCAGGCCTGGCCCGCCCGCGAGCGTCTGCATGTTGGCCTCTTGAGCTGTTACTGGCGGCTAACGATGCCGTGAAGAAGCCGCGACTGAAGTAAAGGAGGCGGTTCCCGCTTGTTTCAGCGCTATGCGAAGTCCGGCCACGTGAGCACAGCCGAAGCTAAATGTATGAGTATGAGTTGAAGGACCGCGGCGATGCCTTGGGCTTGAATTAGAGGAACACAAGCGCGCGCGCCAGGACTGTGAATGAAGCGCCGGTAAGACTCAAGAGCTCAAAGCTATAAGCGTTTATGTTAGTAACGTGATGTCGCCTGCCAACTACGTTTTTCGCAACCACGGACCGCTCGGTTTGCTCGTGACGCAAGCAAGACGCAACTGCCGTCGCTTGGCTTGCAAGTGCGACCAAAGGTACAAGTGGAAGATTACTACCTAAATAGACATGTCGTGACTGCTTGTGCTGCGAATTGCCATAGCCGCGCTTTGGGCGCCCACGACCGCCGTACAACATCATGCGGGGTGCCGGACAAGAGTGCGATACGCTCAAATCTTGACACTTTAACAGACTTCGGTACAAACTCTTCCCACATCGATTTCGTAGATCCTGTGGGGGTTGTCAGAGGGTTGATGGAGCGTGCGCTACAACGTGCAAGCAGTTGGCCAATTACGACCTAACTTCGATTATTAATACCTATACCTTGAGCAACGTTTGGAGCAATCTGGATCTTGAGCAATCTTTGGGCAAACTGGACTGCACCAGTAGCCATGGCGCCGTCCGCAGGGTTCTCTCGGAGCGGAGGCCGGCCCTACGCGCTAGTTTGGAGCCCTATCCCGCTGATCAGCTGGCTTATGCCTTTCATTGGCCACATAGGTAATGAGGGCTAGCGGCGGCACATCGCTCTGTGCTAGTTGAATCACGCCCTTGCTACGCGATTCCTCCCCCAACGAGAAAACGTGCCAAATTGAGCCACGAACCAGACTGAGGCCCTTACCGGTCCAGCCCTTCATGGCCTGCCCAACACGTATCCTCCTACCACGCAACTTGACAAAAGCCGTCTCTTCCAGGTCGCGGCGACGACCGACACCATTGTGTGCATGTGTTGCGCAACCCTCGCTTTTTTGTCGAAGGTGTGTGCTCGTCCTCTGGTCGCACGTACGACTTCGCCGGACCGTACACGGTCAACGAGGATAGCCTCCTCTTTGGGATGCCCACCAGGTTCTCCAGGGAGGGGGCTGCCGGGCTGCTACGCGCCATTGCTGAGTGTGACCTGCCCTGATCTGAATGGCTGTATGATGCGGTTCCATATGGGTTGCCACGTAGACAGGAGCTCTTCGGTTGATCACCAACCACCACCCAGGAAGCAGTGCGTCCTGTGCCTGCGATGTTTCGTCGCAGTTCCGCCACCGCACCGCCCTTACACCCGGATTCATTCGGATGAACGCTCCGCTGTCCGCCTACAGCACTCCACCCCCCGCCGGGCGCCTTTCACTCGTCCCGGCTGGCCCCCGTGGCCACGGCCGCAGGTACCTGCTGCTCAGCCCTGCCGGCCCAACAGCCAAGGGCGCCAAAAAGGGCGACGCATCAGCGGCAGGCGCGGCAGTGGCGCAAGGCACAGGTGCCCCGGAGGAATTCGAGGAGGGCACGGCGGCAGATGCTGTGGAAGAAGGCAGAGCCGCAGGAGGGCAGGTAGCGGCAGGAGGATGGATGCCAGGCTCTGGGCCTTATGGCGCTCCCAGCCAGGGGGGCGGCGGCGGTACGACGGCAGCGGTGGCGGCATCGCAGTCCTGGGATCATCGGCTGTCGTTCGCTGCCACGACGTACAGGGTAGGTGGCTGTGGGGTGGGATGGGGTAGGGTCGAGGGGAAGCCCGTTTACCGACAAAGGAGGTAAATGGGACGTGCCAGGTGGGTGCGGGAGGGTGAGGCGGGGGGAGGTTGCCGGAGGAAGAACAGCTCACAAGGCTGGGCATTATGAAAGCGCGGGGAGAACCGCTCGCCGACCTTGATCCTACAGTCACGCATGCCCCACTGCACACTTGGACACCCACGGCCTCTGCCCATCTCGCGTCCTCCCGCCCCACCGTTGCGCAGCTGATGATGTACAACCTGATGACCAACAACTGCCACTGCTTCGTGGCGCACTTCCTCAACCAGATAGGATACAGGTGCAGGCGGGCCACCCCGTGGCGCAGGGGGTCGCGCAGGAGAGCGTGGGACAGGGAGCTTCCAGGGCTAGCCGCCTCGCCGCGCGCTCTCACCGAATGATTCCCCGCATAACTCACCCGTGATGACTCATCGAGTGGCGCACCGCATAACCCACCCGTGATGACTCATCGGATGGCACACCGGATGACTCACCCGTGATGACTCATCGGGTGGCACACCGGATGACTCACCGCTTCTCCCTCCCCTCCTCGCACGTCAGGGGCGGCGGCTGGGACATGGTCAACCTGGTGGGTACGGCAGCTGGCTGGCTGTCTGTGGTGGCGTATCACGGACGCACCCAGCCTTGGGGCTGCGACACGCGCACGTGTGCAAACTGCGCGGCTGTTACTGCGTGTGCCGCGCGTGTGTGTGACGCTGGCGCGGTCAGCCAGGGCCCCTCACCGCTTTCTGCCCTCACGCTGCGCTGTGCTGCACGGCTTCACGTGCACTTGGGCGTGGGAGGGTACATGTAAATGCGTGGTTTCTTAGTAACACGCACGCTCTCCTCCCTTAGTGCACACGTGGATATCGTGGCCGCACGGAAAGCGGATATGGTCAGCTCTGCACGCTTCGTTATGCCTTGCGACCTTCCTCATGCGCCTGTCGCCTGCGGAGGACATGTCATCCACGTCCTGAACAAGCACCCACCGTTACCTTCATCCTAACCGGACATAGCACGCGACTGTGGAGGACATGTGTCGCACCTCCTAACCGGCGATACATACCCACCTGGTGATAAATATGCTCGGCCCAGGCGGCGCTGATCTTCATTCGGGGGCGCTACACGTCCATGGGCGGGCTGCTATACACGTGGCTGCCCTGGGCCATTGTGGTAACCGTGGGGGTGAGCTGGGGCCTGGCTCGTGGGCGGGAGGCAAGCTGGGGGGATGGGATGGATGGATAGAGGACTGTGCTGCTGTGGACAGGTACGTCGAGGTGCACGCCGAATTTCGCGGCCTCAGAAAACCGGCTGATGCTGCTGGCTTGCCATATGGGTGCGTATCGGAAGCAATGTACGACGGCGATCCAGTAAGCGGTGCGGCCGGCACTTGCCGTACGATCGACTGCCGGGCGCATGTACGACTTGTTTGCTGCGTGGCGCTATGCTCACGTGCTTGCTGCATCCGTGATGACGTCCGTCGTACACGACTCCAATGTACGTACGTGCCGTACCATTTGTACTGCCCGTACCGCTCTCAGGCGTATTTCGGCCGGACACTGTTCCTCTTCTGCTACGTCGCGACATGCGTTCCGATGCTGGCCTGGTTCCTGCTGTACACCTGGTGCTGCTGGAGGGACCTCAGCTTCTAGGAGAAGTAGATGCACGGTAGTAACAGCAACAGCAGTTGTGCCGACCTGGTATCAGGCATTGGCGCGGTGTTGCGTCTCGCTGACGGCTTGTTGCTGGTGACTGGTGGTTTGCTGGTTGCGACTGTCTTGCGGATGCCGCGACTGGCTTGCAGATGGCTTGCTGGCGCCGTGCACACGGCTAATGGCGGTGTGCAGCGTGTCATTGTGATTGGTGTCCTCCTTGCCACAGCGCAGCACTTGGCGATGGGCGGTGATCTACATTGGTGATGTAGACAATTTTATCGACCGGCTCGGCGGCATGGACATCGCCGATACCTTTCGGGAACATTTTAGTTTCGTGTTGGAGAAGCTTTCGTGAGGCAATGTAGTGTATAGTTGAACATCTCCGCGAACGTCGTCACACACTGCTGGGTGATCCAGACTGCGGCTTTCCTTTTCTGCCACCGGCAGCCCGCGATGGTGAGCTGCGGGTCCATGCGGATCGTCCTCCTCAAGTGGCGAGCTACGGCGGGACGCAAGCCCGAGTGAGCCCAAGGGACCAGATTATGGGAGTTCATAAGCCGGCGGGGGACCTGCCAAATCAGGTCAGAGGTAACACCTGCCACGGGACTTCGCCGTCGCCGTCACGCAGGCGCTTGATGGTGTGGCCGGCACAGATCCCTGCAAGGTAAGAGGCTCCGTTAGTGCCGACGCCGCTCGGGAGCGCGCGGCGATGGTTGTATGTGTAGAAATTGGCCAGCACGTACGCCGCGTACACCTCCCGTTCGGCAGCCGCGTTATTTGCAACTATTCATTTGCTTTCGCGCACCGCTGGAAATGGGAAGAAGCTCACATGCGGCGGGCGGGCGGGGCCTGCGGGTGTACCGGCCGGTTCCAAGACACACACGTCAGGACGCATCGACGTCGGACATCCACACGACTCGGGAGGGCCTGCGTTGACGGCTGCGCTGCCTTGCATTTGGACCCCGCAGGCTGCTACGCCACGTCCCTGCCTACCTCCGCCCACGGATACTTGGTTTCGCGGTGCGGAGAGATATGAGTAGTACCGAACTACCGATATCCGTGAGTTTCCCCGGGAGTAGCTGGGGTATACTGAGGAATTGACTAATACGGTTGACTCAACGCTTTACCATATGCTGTCGCTGCTGGTCTTCGGTTGACTCAACGCTTTACCATATCCTGTCGCTGCTGGTCTTTCAATGGCGGCATACACGCCCAAGGCCTGTACCCAGGCTAAGTGCTGTAACCTGAAACCGTGAAACGCCGGCGCCACCCGCGAACGTGTTGGCTACACACTAGGTGAACCATACCTATCCTCAGTGCCCAGATACTACTATACAGTGCTGCCAGCATGCAGGCCAAATCACCAATCTACACAAGCAAGTGACCCATGAACGCGGTTGGCTGTTGTGTTGTACTGTGTTTGGATAAGGCTCGCTCGCTTAATCCACGCAGTGGTGCGCTGCGCTGTCGTCATAGAACGCGCACGGCCGGCTCTTGGGCCGCCACCGTGGCTACGCAGCAAGGCCCCGCATTCGTGGCCAATGCCGCCTTCACATCATTCAAGGCGCAGAACACGCGGCCTCCCTCGCGGCCTCTCTCCCATGACGGCTCTCGTAGTGACATGAGCCAGGAAGGGCCAAATTACACTACACCTGCCTCCATACGAAACACAATGAAATCGCCAGCAGCCCGGCCCCCACCCAAAATGCAGGATACTCTCCTCGCCTGTCGCATCGGGTGGCTGTCGTACTCGTGTTTCGGAGCATGCCCGGCCTCTGGTTCCCGCTTCGCTATCTTCCCTTCTCGTGCACGCACATCCTGCCGGCCTTCACGTCTCGCGAGCTGCTCTCTAGGACACTCGGACTGACGGCCGTGCCTGTTTCCTGTGACAGCCACCATATCTTCGATTTCTTCCCCTAGACAGCTTGGCACCGAATGGCTAGCTCAGCTACTGTCATCGCCGCAGCTTCGGCGGGAAGACGGCCTGCCCGGATGCGTCCTTGTACGCGCAATTCGACCCGGCCGTGTCGTCCCAGCCCCAGAGACGGCCGTAGTTGTCCGTGCGTGCCGTGCTCCATGAAGGCGAGTTGGGGCACCTGGGCGAGTTGTCCCATAGGCTGCCCTTGTTGTAGTACTCAGCCACGTTGCCGCTCTGTAAGCAGGTGATAGGCGAAGGGCACGCAAGGAGGGTGGGCAGGCACGGGGAGGAGCCGGGGCGGGGCGGAAATTTGCTCGGAGGGCAGGAGCAAGGGAAGGCGCATGTTCGCTCCAGGGAAGACGCCACGCGGTTTTGCTGCTCGAGAAGCGTACGCAACCCTGCCTACACCCTCATGCGCGCAATTCACACCCCCGTGGCCGACCTGCAAATCCGAGTAGAAGAGCGGGTAGCCACGGACATCGCGGAACACGCAGCCTTGGCCGTTCTCGTAGCCCCACAGGCGGCCCTCGCTGTCGGGCTTGGCATCCCAGGCGGGCGGCTTGCTGCACCGCGGCGCGTCGAACCAGCCCGAGGAGCTAGTCACCTTGAGCTTGTAGCCGGGCTGCGCGCTCCAGTCCCCTACACGGCATCGGCGGTGGCGGCTGTGGTGAGTCATGACTGGGTGGCGATTGTGGCAGGTCATGGTGAGGGGAGAGGTCGTGTCGCACCTGCTCGGATGTGCGCCTGCGGCGTGACCATCCGGCCGCAGCTGGTCTCATCCACAGAAGTGGCGTTGCGTTCCCCACCCCGCTGAGCTCACCTCCCTACCCAAACCCTTCCCTCGCACCCGTGATGAGGGCGGCGTAGTACAGCGGCTTGCCGTCTGAGCCGCGGAACACGCACGCGCGGCCGTCCTGCCAGCCCCACAGGTAGCCCACGTCGTCGGGCTGCGAGGTGTCCATGGTGGGCGAGCCGGAGCAGCCGGCGGCGGTGCGCACGTCGCCCGTCGCGTAGTTGGAGGGCGCCTTGCTGGCGGACATCCTGCTGGCCGCCACGGGCGCCGACGAGGCGGCGCTGGAGCTGGCGCTGGCGCTGGCGCTGGCACTAGCGCTGGCACTAGCGCTAGCGCTGGCACTGGCGCTAGCACTGGCGCTGGTGCTCGTCCTGATGCTCGTGTTGGTCAGCGAGCGTGCCGCGCCGTTGGAGTCCTTGAAGGCGCAGCTGCGGCCGTCCTCCCAACCCCAGAGCCTGACAAGGGAAGGTGGAACAAGTAAGGGTGGAGTTGGCGGCGGCTATAGGCTGTAGGCTCGGCAGCTGCCGCCGGCATGGAAAGGACAATGATGACGCACGAAAATTAACAATGCAGCCGAACTCAGTGGCAGCCGTACACCGCATGTGTGTCGACACTGTCAGCGGACGTCCGCACGACATGCGAAGGCGGCTGCTTGCTGGGGCCTCCTGCTGCGGTTCTATAGTAATGACCGCACCTGCCCTTGTCGTCGCTCCTGGAACTGCCGGTTGTCGGATCGCTCGCGCAGGCCGGGACTGTAATCCATGCATCATTCGGGTTGGCGGCAGTTGTGGGCGCGGGCGTGCCGCTGCCCGAGCTGCTGCGGGCGTTGCCGTTGCTATCCTTGAAGGCGCAGGTGCGACCTTGTTCCCAGCCCCAGGTCCTGTGGAACATTATGTTGGGCGCATTGGATAACTGTTGATTGGGAGCGGCTGGGTTGGACACATATGTGTGCCCTGTTTAGCGGGGGAAAAGGCGCATGATTGGGCCACTATACAGCATCTCTATCCCTTTGGCGGCTGGAGGCCCGCTGGCCGATGCTGGCGGCTTGGGGGCGCTTCGCTAAAGCCCTCTACCGAACCCTGACTTTTCCAAGCCAAACTCGCACCTGCCGCTCGATTCGGTTGACTGCACGTTTGCTGCCGTGGGTTCAGAGGCGCAGGCTGGTGCAACGCCCCACAGGTCCGCCGGGCGACCAGAGCCATCGCGGTAGATGCAGCTGGAGCCGCCTTCGCTGCTCCAGAACCTGTATGGAAGCGGCAAGGAACAACGGACCCCAGGTGGGTTCTCGCCAATGACAGTGATGGCGGCGAGTTGGCGGCGTTCAACTCAGCAGCATACGGCCTGTTCTGCTGCTACGTTGGGGAAAACGCTTCATGGCAACTTGCAAGCATGTATGTATGTACCCGGTGCGACGCATTCTTACTGCCGCATTAGTGCCCGGTCGACTTGCAACCGCGTACCTTCCAAAGCTGTCCTGCTGGGCGCCGGCCGGCGCCGGCCAGTTCTTGCAGCTGGGATAGTACGACGTGGAGTCGAGCAGGCGGCGGTGGTGATGTGCTGCAGCACCCGCTGGCCGCAGACGACCAGCGCGCATGTCCACGGTGGTGCCGGCGGCGGCGGTGGCGACAACCTTGGACGCGGCTGGTACAGGCGTGCGCGACGGAGCTTCCAACAACAGGCGCCGATGGATGCTGCTGATGTTGCTGCCGGCGGGGGCAGGGGAGGAAGATGCGGCCGTGCCATCAGCGGACACGGCCAGACCACCTGCGCCAGTGGTGTGCGGGTTGCCAGGCGAAACGTTGACAGCCTGGCCGGAAGGCGAGGACGCCACCCCAGCGGCAGTAGCAGCGCTGCTCTCACGAGCGGGCTGCATCGACACTGTCGTTGGCCCTTGCGGGCGAGCGCTGTTGGCGGCTGGCGCGTTGGCCGCGGTGCTGGCTGCGGACTCGGGCGATAGCCTGAAGGCGAGCGCGTTGCCCTGCTCGTCCTTGAAGGCACAGCTGGCGCTGGCGTCCGCCAGCCAGCCCCATAAGCGGCCGCGAGAGTCGGGAAGAGCGGTATCCAGCTCGGGCGCGGCGGGGCATCTGCTCGGTTGGTGAAGGTGACAGGGTGCAAACACTCGAGTGCGTGAGCCAGGTGAAGCTTGCTGTCCAGAGCACGCGAAGCCCCTATCAGGGCACATTCACCGTGCCCAGTTGACCTTCCCCAATCTGGCCTAGTGCCGCTCCCTCATTCCTCACTTCAAGCAGCTGCAGCAATGTACCTGCAGCAATCTAGATAGATGATGGCCGTCTCCACGGGCACTGACTCACCGCCTCGCAGTATCCCAGGTGCGCAGCGGCCGCTGCTGCAGGTCCTTGAAGGCGCAGCTGGCTCCCGCCTCCCAGCCCCACAGCCGGCCCTCGGCGTCCATGCGGCTGCCCTCCGTCACATCGCTCAGACAGCGCGGCGCCGTGACCCAGTCGTACACCGGCGCGCCGGCATCGTCCTTGAAGGCGCAGCTAACGTTGGGCTCCCAGCCCCACAGCCGGCCGCGGCCGTCCATGACGCTGGAGAACTTGGTGGGAGGCTCGGCGCATGCGGGAGAGGCTCGCCAGGTGAGCGACGCGGCGGTGGGCACGGCGCCCTGCGCGGCGGCGTGCGTGCGGTGTGAATGATGGGGGTGAGTTAGGCAGCAGGGAGGACAGCAGCGGTGGCATGTAGCTACGGAGGATATGAGAGGAAGCCCGCGGGTCGGCACCGTAGCTACGGTGGAGGGACGGCATGTTGTAGTAATATACCGGTATATTAGGAAGTTACCGGTATATTATTAGGATTATTACTCTCACGCGCAATCGTCGATGCCCATGGACTTACGCGTGCGACCATGTCCGCTGGCGATATGGGCTGCGCGGAGCTCAGGTCGGCGGAGCCCGGCGGCAGCACCAGCGGGCTGTTATCGGCGGCCTTGTAGGCGCACTCACGGCCCGCCTCCCAGCCCCATAGCCGGCCCGACGCGTCGCTCTCCGAGATGGCGGGCTCGGGCGCGGTCATGCAACTGCGTGGGGAGGTTAGAGAGGACGTCGGAGGTGTTGTGAGGCATGTGTGGCTGCGGCAGTGTAGTGTCATGCATGTTCTATTGGCGCGGCTGCTGAGACTTGTGCGGAAGAGGATACTTTACCCGACCCACGTCGCACGACGCCGATCCGCATCGCACGACGCCGACCCACATCGCACGACGCCGACCCACATCGCACGACGCCGACCCACATCGCACGACGCCGACCCACATCGCACGACGCCGACCCACATCGCACGACCCCCAGCCCACATCACAACACACCAAACCCCGGTCTCCCCACCTCGTGCTTGCGTCTGAACAATAAAAACCCATTTCACGACGTCCCTCACCCTGCTCAAGATTCATCCATTACTGCCGCTAATCACTCGGACGATGTCCCTTGCGTTCCGCCCCCGCTAAAAAACGCCATGCAGGGACTAATCCGCCTGTACTCACGCTGGCGCCGTCAGGAAGTCGTACAGTGGGCGGTTGCTGTCCGCCGCTTTGAAGGCGCACGACAGGCCGGCCTGCTCTCCCCACAGCCGGCCTTGCTCGTCGGAGGTCGCGGTGAAAACGGACGGCGCCAGCAGGCAGCGCGGCGCAGTCTCCCAACTGAACAGGGGTTGGTTGGCGACGTCCTTGAAGGCGCATGCTGAAATGGCCGCGTCGTTGGTCGGCGACTCGGCGTTGCTGCCGACGAGGGCCCAGCGGCGACCTCGGGCGTCGGCGACGCTGTTGTACAGCGTTGGTCGGATGGTGCAGGCAGGGCTCGCCTGTATCAGGCAGTTGGGTGTTATGCGGCCGGTGCATGATGCCCGGTGTTTAATCGAAGCCTTGCTGATGTGGTTCGGGCTTCAGCGAACTGTTTTTTATTGTGCATTGTATCGGTGTACCCTCTGACCCAGTTCAGCCATCCAAGATGCGGCATCTACCGCGATTGGCTAAGCCCGCCCGGCCTCGAAGCTGATCAGACCCGCAGTACCCGCAACGTGCGCTCTGTGCTCACCTCCCACGTGGCGCTATGCGCTATGCCATCGACCGCGCTGATCGGGTTGATAAATATTGTCGTGTTCAGTGACGGCGAGGTAAAAATGATGGAGCTGGGCGGCGTCTGTGAGGACGCAGAAGGACGGGCAAGAAGAAAAACGCGGCGGCGGAGTAAGGTGAGCGGGTGGATGTGGCGCGATTGTGCCAAACCCACATCGGTCTTTTCTTGCCGGAGCGATATTTCCGTCCGAATCAGTCCCTAAACGGGCCGTGTGCGCGACTTGGGCTGTGCAGACAACGACATAGCTCTATGCAAAGACTCCGCTGCCGTTGCTGCCCTCACCTGCGCCTTGCTGGTTGTAGCATCAGTTGAAGCGCCGGCGACGATAGCTGTTGAACTGGAGATCATCAGCACTAAAAGGCAGCAGCAGCGCAGCGCTTCGTGGTGTTGCAGGTGCCAGGGGCGCATTTCGCGCATTTTGGCTAGGAAAAATCAAGCCGGAGGCCCAAAGCAAAAATGTTCTACGTGCGTTCCGCCAAACTAAGGTTCTACTTCGTGAGCGGCGTTAATTGGCTGCAGGGATTTGCTTGGCGGGCCTTGAAGGGCTTTGAATGGAGCTCGCGGGGCAGTGAGCCCACGGGTTGTCAGCGGGTGGAAGGGGATCACAGATGTGTGGTAATCACGAGGGTGGGTTGATCACGAGTAGGCACGGTATGTTCTCTGCTATCTAAGTTTGTTTACTTGAGTTTGCAGTGATTTTAGTAGCGACGGCGAGCGGGGCGATGGCGCGGCATGCCAATTGGATTCCCGCCAAAAACAAGGTGTACGGCAATGCCAGCGGCTGGCTGCAAATATAAAGCCTCTGAGATTGCGCTCTTTCCAAAATAGCACAAGAAGGCTTGCCTACAGGAAGAACCGTTCCGCTCTCGTGATCAGCGCGGATTATTTATTTAAGCCGCTTTTGCCTTCCAGCGGCCCGTCGGGTCGCTCTCTGTTCGCTAGTCTTCTCAACGCGCACACGCGCACCGCTTTCTCCTGACATCTGCAGCCATGATGTCCCGCAAGTTCGCCGTCATTGGTGCTCTCGCGCTGGTGGCTATGCTGGCCGGTACGTAAAATGTTGCTAAGAGTTCCGCGTCTGGCGGTCACGTTGCCTTACGCCCAAGCTCAGGGCCGGCCTGACCGCCGCCACAGCTTATGTTTGCCGATTTGCGCCTGCCTGTATTTTTGTCGCGGTTCGCTGCGCCTTGCTGTCGGTGCCGTCTTGTGCCGCAACACAAGCCGCTCGCGGAAAGCGGCACCGACGGCAAGGTTGCCCACGAGCAAAGGCGCCGCACCTGCGCGAAACAAATGTTTAACTCTTAATCCTCCAAATCCTGGTCCGTCGTCCTTAGGCACCACCTTTGCGTCCTCTACCGGCGCTGCCACCGGGCGCAACTACCGGCGCCGCAACCTGGCGCAGTCCTCGTCCGCGAGCGCTGCCGCCGTCGCTACGTCAGATGGCAGCGGGCGGCCCTCCGTGGCCTCCGCGTCGTCTAACGCAGGCCCAGGCCAGGACGCAAGTCAGACTGTTGTGGTTGTGAACGGCGAGACGAAGGTCAACAGCTCAACCACGACCACAAAGCAGGTAAAGCCGGTAGCGGGTCGAGGGCACGGCTAACTATAGCGACTGAAAATAATTGCCGACATTTTCCGTTGATGTCGGGCAGCCCTGTTTGATTTGCGCTCCCTAATCTGCGTGCTGACCTACGCAATGGCTTCCTAGTTGGTTTTCAATGAACGCGGGGAAATATGCGGAATCCGGGAAATGGCAGACAATTTGAGGTATCGGGCGATCTGGGTCAGCGCGCGGCCTCCCGCGCGGCCCTCTGTGCTTAACAAGGCGATGCTGGTTGGCGCGAAATCTACGCCAAATCGATTGTTGCGTCCTTTCCCTGTGCGCGGTTCCGCCATTGTTTGCTCATAGTGCATCATTGGTTGGTTTTATGTGTACGGTCGCGAAGCCTTTTCGTCTTAAGAAGCCCCGCTATCCGTCTCTCCGTTTCCCAGACACCCAACCCCGCCTGGGACGCCGCGCCGACGTGCACCAAGACCGCCACCGGTGCTGTGACTGTCGACTCGACCGGCCACTCGTGGGGCTGGGACAACAATGCCTCCTGCGCCGTTCGCGACGCGCCCGCTGCCACCAGCGCCAGTGATAACACCGCCGTGCCACCCGACTGGGCCAGCGCCCCCAAGTGAGTCAATCTTGCTGCAACGGGGTGAGCGTCCGCATTTTTTTACACTGGTCGATGTGGGTCAATGAGCCTTGTTCTTATGTGAAGCTCAGTATGTGGGTGCGCACTGAACTCGTTACGGTCAACAGCGTGTACTCAATTGCCGCTGGAATTTCCCTCTCCTTGCCCACTGCCCACTGCTCAAGGTGCGTGTCCGCGCCCATCGCCAGCGCCACCGCGGACGCGTCCGGCCGCCTCTGGTCGTGGGAGGGCGGCAAATCGTGCGCACACAAGGACACCGATGGCAAGCCCATCTACAACCTCCGCTACAAGGTCTGTTTGCTGGTAGCGGCGAGGGCGAATGCTTAGGTCTGAGGGTTTTTAGATCGCACAGTTAATGGGTTTTTAGATCGCACAGTTAATGGCAATTAGCTTTCCGCCGATAATGAGTGCCATTTCCACTGGCATCAGATCCTGACCGTTTGAAGCCTTCTCCATAATAATTTGGCACTCCGCGTGCCTTTCCCCCCGCAGTCCAACGGCCAGCGCCGCCGCCGCGCCCTACTCGAGGCCGCTGCCGCCATTGCATCTGCTACCGCCACCGCCTCAGCTAGCGCCAACGGTGGCCACGCCGCCGCCAACGCTGCAGCTAGCGCTGTTTCAACCAATGGCACTGCCAAGGCGTCCTCCTCTGCTCTCGCCACTGCCGCAACCAACGCAACGGCCCTGGCCTCTGCCGAGTCTGCTGCGCAGGCGGCTGGGGGCGGCGGCGCCGCTGCTGGCGCTGCAACCAACGCCACGGCCGCTGCGGACGCTGTTGCCGCCTCTAACACGGACGCTAACAACGGTGCTGCGTCCTCAGCCGCTGTCAACGCCAACGCTACCGCCGCCGACGCTGCCACCAAGGCCGACGCTGATGCTGCCGCCGAGGCTGATGCTGCCGCCGCCGCGAAGGCTAACGCTGATGCCAGCGCCGAGGCCGACGCTGTTGCCGCCGCCGAGGCCGCCGCTGATGCCGGCGCCGAGACTAAGGCTGAGGCTGCCGCACACGCTGAGGCTGAGGCTGCTGCACAGGCTGATGCTGATGCCGCCGCCAAGGCTGAGGCTGATGCCGCCGCCAAGGCTGAGGCTGATGCTGCCGCCAAGGCTGATGCTGATGCCGCCGCCAAGGCTGATGCTGATGCTGCCGCCGAGGCTAACGCGGCCGATGCCGACACGAAGGCTGAGGCCAGCGCTTCCGCCGCGGCTCAGGCCGGAGCCACCTGGAGCTCCGCCCCTGCCTGCTCCGCCGAGCCGTCCAAGTCCAACTCAGTCCAGGTGGGCGGGTTTATCACTTGACCTGAAAGGAAAAGTACACCGTACACGCCAAGAATGGGACGCTTAAGAGTTCGGATGCGGAATGCCTTCCCGGCATTGCGGTGCAACTAGCACGAGCGATTTGTGACAACGTTGCCAATGACATGCAGTGCATCACAGGTCAGCAATCAGCTTCAGACACGGACTACCAGGGTGTTGCACGTGGCGTGTGATGAGTTTTGTGGAGGATATGGCCTTGAGCGCCCAATACACCTGGCCCGTGAATAATGTTGCACCAGTCGTTCGTGCTCCCCTCCACACCGCCTGATGTTTGCCACCCTCTCCGCCCCTCAACAGGACGCCTCGGGTCGTCTGTGGGGCGCTGATAGCAATGGCGCCAGCTGTGCGTACAAGAACAGCGACGGCGCCGCCCGCTACTACGCCGGTAAGCCGCGTGTCGTCGCTGCGGTTTCATGCTGAGTTTTGAGAAGCCGCAGGACTATGATGCAACACCACAGACAAGTACCAGGAAACGGGGAGGACCGGGCACCGTGGCTGAAATGCACGCAGCCTAGTATTCACAGGCTTTGCGGGCCGGCTTAAGTGGTTGAACAGGTGCACGTGGGTTCAGTGAGCCGTTTGCCTTGTCCTGACGGCCCTTTCGTTGCCTCATCCTGGTGGCGTCCCGCAGGTTATGCCGTCGTCGAGTACTCCTCTGCGCCGTTGTGCAGCGCCGCAGTGCCGCTCACGAGTGCAGTAGCTGACTCCGAGGGCCGGCTGTGGGGCTGGGAGGCGAACCATAACTGCATCTTCCGCGCTGACGTTGCCAAGGCCGCCGCTGATGCCAAGGCCGCCGCTGATGCCAAGGCTGCCGCTGACGCCAAGGCTGCCGCTGACGCCAAGGCTGCCGCTGACGCCAAGGCCGCCGCCGATGCCAAGGCCGCCGCTGACGCCAAGGCCGCCGCTGATGCCAAGGCCGCCGCTGACGCCAAGGCCGCCGCTGATGCCAAAGCTACCGCCGATGCCAAGGCCGCCGCTGATGCCAAGGCCGCCGCTGATGCCAAGGCCGCCGCTGATGCCAAGGCCGCCGCTGATGCCAAGGCCGCCACTGACGCCAAGGCCGCCGCTGACGCCAAGGCCGCCGCTGATGCCAAGGCCGCCGCTGACGCCAAGGCCGCCGCCAACGCCAAGGCAACCGCTACCGCCGATGCCAAAGCTACCGCCGATGCCAAGGCCGCCGCTGATGCCAAGGCCGCCGCCGATGCCAAGGCCACTGCGGCAGCCACTTCCACTGCAGCCGCCGGCCCTACTGCTGATGCGAAGGCCACCGCTGCCGCCACCTCAACTGCGGCCGCCGGCGCCACTGCTGATGCCAAGGCCACCGCTGCCGCCACCTCCACAGCTGACTCCAAGGCCGCCGCCGACGCCAAGGCCAATGCTGCCGCCACCTCCGCTGCTGATGCCAAGGCCGCTGCTGACGCCAAGGCTGCCGCTGAGGTTTCAGCTGATTCCAAGGCTGCTGCTGATGCCAAGGCTCTTGCCTCCGCTAAGACGGCTGCCGCTGCCGAAGCTGCCGGCGACGCCAAGGCTGCTGCAGCAGCGAAGGCCGAGGCTAAATCTGCTGCCACTAAGGCTGAGGCCCACGCCTTCGCGGTTGCATCGCTAGCTGACTCGCCAGCCGCCGACGCCGCCACCGTTTCCCCTGGTCGCCGACTGCTCCGCACGGCGCGTCGTTAGGACAGCAGGGATTGCGCATGGCTTGGTTGCATGGAGTATGGTAGCTGTTACGGCATGGTGAGGCCTAACACGAGCATCTGATGTGAGGAATGGGTTTACAGCGCCACCGTGCAATGTATGTGTTATATGCATGGGAAATCGTCGGTAGAACAGCTTAGGCAGCCATGTTTGCGGACGATGATTAGCCCAGAGTACAGAATAAATGCAGGGCATGGGGGGCTGCCATTCGGCCCCAATGGGCATGGCATGGCGAAGAAGCATGTGCGTGTGGTGTGGATAGCGGCAGGACTGTTGCTGGTTCTGGGTGCGGCCTTCAGTCTCGGTTGTTCTTAGCCTCAGTGACGTCACCTGTTGTGAGTGGCGCTGTGTTATAGATAAGGACGGTATGCGTGTCCGTGTGCAGGATGTAAGGCGGGGTAGTCTTCAATTTAGCTTGTGCGAAGAACTGAAGATGCGATAAATCGTTTTGTTGCATAAGTGCTGTGTGTAAGCTGCATTAATGAGTGCCGTGTGTAAGCGGCATTAGTGCCGTGTGTAAGCCGTACTAGTGGCGTGTATAAGCCGCATTAGTGCCGAGTGTAAGCGGCATTAATGCCGTGCGTAAGCGGCATTGGTGCCGTGTGTAAGCCGCATTAGTGCCGTGTGTAAGGTACCACATACACCAACTATCATTCACCACTTAAATTCGAACGACATATCTGCCGTACCAGCAGTCATCTCTATTTACTAGCATAGCACGCGTCTGCCCAGCATTCAAACAAGTTGACGGTCTGCGGCCCAAAAGGAACACTTACTACCACTTAAGGTGACAAGCGTCAGCCACAACCTCAGGTTCCAATATGCTTTACCGATCTTACACGGCGTCACTGCAACGTGTGGCACGGTTGCAACATGTGCAACAGGATTTGGCATCAGACGCTATTACGGTATCCATAGTACCGGCACCGATCGTCAGCCGCATCTAAGAACGTCGGCGGCGATTCCCATCTGACACACCCTGCCACTGCGCCAAGTGAGCTACGTCGGACATGTTTAAGGATAAATACATTTCGAGACTTGACGGTACAATGCATAAAGTTTGTAAAACCCATACCATGAATGGGAACATTGGAGGTTCGTGGTCATACAACAGCCGGCACTAGTTGCTCCTCCGCAGGGTGCCCTCAGGCTCAGGGCCCGCGAGCAGATGTGAGTTCCGGCCTTGCCCGAATGTCGGCACGCACGAATACACACAGACCCCGGACGCCTAACCTTCAATGCCAGACCAGAAAAGGTCCGAGAGAGACGAGTATGACGATCCCTTCGCACCTGTCGCCACGCCACGTGCCCGACTGAGGCGGGTATCCCGAGGCTGAGCCGGTCCTTGCGTTCTTGTGGGGCAACGTTCGCGCCGGGCAGCACCTACGGTAACCCAGAATCCCAACCCATTCAGCTCTTCACCCGATGCTCCGAGGGCACTCTTCTGAATTCGCACAAAACCCTAGACTGGTCACCGCCGCCCTAACCTGCCACTCAGTCGCTATCTCCCCCCTCATCCGACTCTTCGAGAGGCCCCTCCGCCACGGCTCCACCGTGCGCCTCCTCCTCCTGGCTCTGCTGCGCTTGCTTCCCCCGCCAACGGTGCCTGCCGGCGGCCGGCGCCTCCGGGGTCTGCGTGTCGTACACCAACGTACGGTTCTTCTGCAGCCGGCACTGAAAGCAGTAGCGAGGAGTGCGGAGGAGTGGGAGGGAAGGAAGCGCGTTTAATGTCTGGGTGTGGGGGGCCGGTGAACAGGGTGAGATTAGTTTACGTAGACGGCCATGGCTCGTAGTGGTGCCAGCTGCCTAGTCGTGACGGCATTATAAGACGCGTATCCATCGTCTCCAACCGCACTACCAGACCACCTCTCAATTAAATGCGCGTCCATCCAGCGTGAAAGAGGCAATGTGAGTGGAATCATCCGGAGAAAATCCAGAACGAAATACGTATGCGTTTCAGTGCACGCCCGCGATACCAGGAACATGCGGCACCCCCATGTATGCCTATTGCGCTGCATCGACACAGCTACTGCTTACGCCGCACATGCGCCAGCTAAACTCACTGCATCCACTTTGATCTTGAGGTTCTCAAGCAGGCCGTAGTACATCGCGTCGTCGCCCTGCGATTATTACATTACGTTAGCAGTGGAGAGGGCGATCATTTCCAGATGGAGCATTAGGATGATGATGTGCCCATAAGCGCGGTGCCGTACAGCACACCCCCTAAGAAAGCTCGCTGCTGCTCACTGCCATTCATTCACCGGTGCCGTACCTCCAGCTCATGTAGCAGAGTCGCGACTGCCTCCACGGTGCTGACCCTGTGGCGGGTGAGGCGGGGGACCGGGCATTCTCCAGGTGAGGAAGGACCGGGCCTAGCAGCGCAAGTGAAGCACTGACTGACATTTTCCCAAAGTGGACATGGTACGACCGCAAGGTCACGCAAGGTCGCAACGTAGGCCAGGCTCAGTCGCTGCATGAGGCCGTGCATACGTACGTATGAGCAAACACTTGCGGCATCGGTAGGCTGGCAACCGAACAGTGGCCGAACTCAGGACCCCAAACGCACCTGCCGTTCTGCAGGTCGCCTCGGTAGCGTCTCACGGGCCGCAGCAGGCTGAGCTTGTGTTCCTGGGGGGGGGGTTGATAAGAGAATCCGCGAATCCACGGGGGGGGGGGGTCCGGTGGTGGCGGTGACCGGGGCGAGCGAGGCCAACTGATGCTTGACATCAGTGGCACCTGACGAGCCAGCTCTCAGGCATGAGCCCGCTACGTGCCGCCGTACATACCCTCTCTAGCCGTACTTTTACCAACGGGCAAGAGTTACTGGCGCACATTTGTACATAGCCCTCGTCGTACATACCTTGAGCGTGCTCTCCGGGGGCAGCCGCACCGTGAGCGTCTGCAGAGCAGCAAAAGGAGCAGCGGTGGCATGACGACCCAGGGGTCAGTCAGGCATCAGCGTCGGCGCGTCAGCCGCGAAAGCAAAGTACGGACGTTCCTGTATCCCTGCCGACTACCCAAATACGGTAAACCTGGCGTATGCGGCTTCACGACTTCGGCCAGCCAGGCCCCTCAGCCCCGGGCAGCCGCCAGCCCCAGCCCCCGACCATTCACCCCGTGCTCACGCACCCCCTTGGGGAACCAGCCTTGCATGCGCCGCGCGTTGCCCCACGTGGCGTCCAGCGCCACCACCGTGATGCGGCCGCCGGTGCGCTCATCCGCTAATGCGCTCAGCTGCTCCGGCAGCAACGAATCAGCGCCTGGGAGGAACCGTTGGGAATCATTGGCAGCGGTGGCAGAGCAGTGACTTGCAGAGGCGGCGGTCTCGATACGCACGGACAGTAATGGTGGCGACAACGGTGGCGGTCAGCCACTGTCAGCGTAGGACAGGCAGCATACACTGTCAGCATAGAAACGGCAGCGAACACTGTCAGCATAGGAAAGGCAGCGAACACTGTCAGCGTAGGACAGGCAGCGAACCGCGGGCTACCGTAGGACGGTCAGCACACAGCTCGCTTCTGAGCGGGCACGGAAGTGGGCTCGCAGCCAGGCACGGGGGGCCCACCTGGCCAGAGCAGCGCTGTCGTACGGGTGGTGTCGTCCAGCAGCTCGCGCAGCCGCTTGTCGTGTTCCTGCGCGGACACGTACGGTGCATGCGGTGCGTGCGATGACGGATCTCGGCCAAAGGCGTGCGGGTACGTGCGGTGCTTGCGGCGCGTGTGGCGCGCCGTCAGCAATTCGCACTGGATCGGGCGCTTGTCCCATGTCCCCTGCTAGGATGTCCGCCGCGAGGCACATCACACAGTTTACATCAGCACAGGCAGCCGCGGGGGACGCGATGACGGGCGCAACAGTGGAAGGCAGGATAGCAGCCGCCCTTTCGTCTCGACTCTTGCGTCAACAGGGTCGCTTTCCGTTCGCTGAAGGCACGGCAAGCTCGTTCGCGTTGCAGGTACCAAGCATCCCCCGGGGCGCGATTCGCTGCAAACGAGCACCAGACAAGAGTGCTGGTTGGCAGCAGGTGACTCAGCTTCGGCCCTGCCTCACCGGGTGGCTGTACAGCAGGATTTCCGAACCCTCCAGGGAGGTCGGCAGGATGGAGCCGCTGTTGCTGGCGGAACCCCACTCGCCATGGTGCGCGTGAACCACCACCTGCGTGCGCTGGGGGCTGAAGCGCAGCATGCGGCCGCACACGCACAGCCCGGGCAACAGCCAGCAGTGTGGGCAGCTGAACAGGATCTTGCGCCACCTGCGTCGTACAGGGAGGGTTGAGCGGAGAACCGTTAAAACGAAACCCGTGGTCCAGGGAGGGGCGGGGTGCGGGTTCTGTGCTTTCGTGACCAGGGTCATGCCGTTAGCCGGCAACGATTCCCATACTTCCAGTGCCAGCGTTTTCGGTACCACAGACCGTTTCGTTACTTCCTTCGTGCTTCTGAATAACGCACGGCACGGCTCCTACACGGCTCAGGCTGTGCCGGTGCTGCAACCTCTTCCCAGCGCTTCAGCTGGCGGCGGCGCTCGCTTTATCGTTTAGGGTTTATGACGTGCACAAGGCGTGGTGACCGTGCTCACTTCAGGATGTACGACGTGCGCAGCGCCATGCGCTCCGTGGGCGCCCACGCTGGGTCCTTGAGCGCCGCCACCATGGCCCGCCGCTCCGCGTGCCGCTCCCGCCACCGGTCCACAAAGGCGCGCCGCCCGCCATCCTGCGTGTCGTCCCAGATGCCGTACATACGCTGCTGCTTGTGCGACAGGCCCTGCAGCTGCGCCATGAGCTTGGCCACCAGATCCTCCTCGTTGTCGTACACTCCCGCCAGCAGCGCCTCAAGCGTCTCCGGGTCCTCCATGCGGGCCAGACGGGGCGCGGCATTGGCTTTATGTTTCTTCTGCTTGGGGCGGTTGGGGCCCGGTTGGACCTGCGGCCCGCCGGAACAGCTGGCGCCCGCATGCTGTTGCTGCTGCTGCTGCTGCTCCTGCGGCGGCGAATCCTGGAGCAACCCACCCACAGCATCTGGATCGGCGGCATCCCTCGAACCGGGACCCTCCACCGACGGCTGCTGGGCATCGCCGATGGCATCGCTGCAAGAAGTGGCTGCGGCCGTAGCGTCAAGGCCTAGCCGCCCGAGCCTGTCCGCAGCGACGTCGCAATCGATGTCCCGTGTGGCTGCATCTAGGGTGGCAGTGGACGCCATGGCCTGCCGCGCAGTGGCGGTGGAGAAGCGGCTGGAAGCTGGAGCCGCAGTCGCTGGCCTGGGACGGAAAACCTCCTGGGGCTGAGCGCCGCCGCGAAGGCGGGACTGCCGCGGCGAAGCCGACGACTCCGCTGCCCGCAAAGGCCCGACTAATTGGCCCGTTGTTGCAGGTGTGGTTGACTGCAAGCGAGCGCTACGTGTAGCCCGTCGCGGTGGTTCTGCGCACCCACAGCGGACAGAGGCGACTGCGATCCCCGGGCAAAAGTGTTTATTATTGAATTTGGATAGTGACGTAATTCTGAAGTAGCAGTGGTGCATTTCCCTCAAGCCCACACCAACATTGCTGCATACTGTTTTTCGAGTAAGGGTTACGGTACCGGCGTTCCAACACGTCAGCCAGAGTAACGCTTCAGCTCCAATCCAACTAATTGCCAGCGCTATCTGCGCTTGCTGCCAAGCAACTGCCAACGCGTACGGCATAATTCGAGCCCAGCCTAATATGATAGGACCTTGCAGCGTATCGAGCTTCTGCTTGAGCTTAAGGTACTCAAAAAACATTGTGTTTATAGGCGTAGGATAGGCATTCAAGAACATATCAAGCTGTAAGGACGCAGCTGCGGCCACCTTGGGGCCCTGGCCAGGTAGCATTGCCAGTTGGAAAGGATGACGACAACGTATCGGGCTGCGTTCGGCAATCCAGTCGCACATAAGCCGGTCGTCGATAGCCTTTTCATGGGCAACCGTCCCCGACCGGATACTTCATCTGATGCGGCGTTAGCAAAAGCGATTGCCGAGGAAGAAACTACTGTTGACCACGAAGCTCCATCCTCGCCGAGCGGCGTGAAGGTGCACATTGCCAATTGGGAAGGTGGGGCGGCTACCAAGACGGCATCGCCAGGCCACAGGCGCAACGTTAGCGACGGCATACAGCAACAGCAGCAGCATAACCAACAACGGATGTCAGCCGCTGGAGGGCAAGTGGGGCCCCCACTTGGCCAGCAGGTTGTCAACGACGCCGAGCTAGCCAAATGGCTACAGGAAGTCGAGATAAAAGCTGTGGCGGATGCGACTGGTACAGCACCAAGTAAGTTGGTCGATAGCCATTTTTCCAGCGCCCGTCGCGATCCCGACCTCGGCGGATGCCCCAACAGCTCAGGGATATCAACATCTTTGCACCGCGTGGGCTTTAGCGGTGCTGCACACGTTCAGTTGTTTTATACCTCAGACACCGTCCAACTATGCTAGCGTCTGGGGATCAGAATTTGGGTTTGGGGAACTTGTCGCCGGAGGAACCGCAAGGTGTATGCGCCAGGGTCGCAAGGTGGCTAGCGGGCCCAAGGCCTTTGGCGTTGCGGGCGCCAGAACTCTCCTCCCCCCCCCGCGGGTGAATGCATGGAAGAAACGGCCAACCAGCTTCCGAACTGCTTTGGTGCGGAATTGCAATATCAGGCTGCTAGGCCCAGGGGCACGACCCAGATCGTGCCCGTAAAAAGAGCACGGCGCTCCCGGACCCCACATCGTCCTCATTGCCTGCAGACCTCGCTGACCCACATCGCAATGCCCCCACACGCGAAGCCGCTCTGCGTTGCCAGCCTTCCCGCTTACGCCCTCAGCACACCTGATCATCGCCGACGCCTATGTTGGCTGCGCACGTGCTGATTTCCAGCCTGCCGGCACGAACTGAGGGAGCGCAACCCCATTCCCGCTCCCCCGCCCGCGCCCTTAGGCCTCCTCTTCCCCGACTTCCTCAGCCAGCCATCCAGCGCTGAGCTGACGCTGTCCAGGACGCTCGCCCGGGCGCCGTCAATCCGGGTGGGTGGCCGCGCATCCTGCTTGCTGCAGTCGTCGCCGCTATTTGCCGTCGCTCTTGCCATACCCGTGCTCATTCGTGTCGCCATACCCGTGCTCGTCGCTGCCGCCGTCGCCGTCGCTGTTTGCCGTCGTCTTCGTCGTCGTGCCTCCTCGGCAGGAGGGTAATTTGGGGGCCCACTTGCACCGCAATGGCGTGCCTCCGTGTCCGTTGTTATCTGTGGCGCATCGCGGCTTTCCAGTAGTTTAGGGTCCATGTAGACGTCCCGCAGTATGCGCAGCTCGTGCCCCCCGCTCCGGCCCCCACACGGGTTTCTTCTCATACCCCCTGGCCCCCACACGGGTTTCCTCTCATGCCCCCCGGCCCCCACTGCGCTGTGGCGCCTCTCCCCCCCGTCAGGTCAGCCCACGTGTCGCGGCTGCCGCGCTGCCTTCGGAGCCGGTCGTCTCGGCCGACAGGCAGCGGCTGATGGGCACATTGAAGCTGTATGACCTGGTGGAAAAACAGGTGGCGGGCGACGGCAACTGCCAGGTCGGTTGGGTGGTTGGAGTCAGGTCAGGGGCGGGAGACTGCCGAGGCATAGCATGGGCCCACGGTGCGGCAGAGGTGCAGCGGAGGGCGGCCTGGTCCGTCTAGGGGCGGTCTGTGTTGGCGAGAGGGGTAAAGGATAATCGGCGAATTCACGGCCGACAAACCAAGGGCGAGGGGGGAGGGGCCCGTGTTATACGTTAAGGCAACGGTAGGTGGTCCATCGAGCCACCCATCTGGGGTCCCCTGGTAGTCGGTCCGCTAGTCGGGTGAGTCCCGCTGGTCAGGTGCCCCTAGTCGCCTCTTATCAGTGAGCCTGAATACCACACTGGGTACACACATAACACCACACCAGGCTTTCACGATTGTTGTTGCCAAATCGTTTCGCTTCTTTCGGCGCGTGCGCGTTGCCTCCGTGCTTGCAGTTCCGAGCTCTGTCCGACCAACTGTACGGCAAACCCGACCACCACGCTGCCGTACGCGCTGACGTTGTCACGACGCTCCGGCAACGGGCGGCGGCGTACAGCTGCTACGTGCCTCAAGAGTACGGCGAGTACTGCGCTTCCATGGCTAGGTCTGGAACGTGGGGCGACCATGTCACTCTTCAGGTACGGCAGGGCGGGCGCACAGCTTGGGATCGGTGCATGGTATTATCTCCTCATGGCCTGGTGACGCACATCATGCTGCGAGGCATGCCATGCTGCGAGGCATGTGCCTTTCCCCTACCCCTCAAAACCCGGGTAAATTTCCTAAAACCCTAAACCCCGGGTGCGACTATGCAGGCGGCGGCGGACCACTACGGTCTTCGCATCATGGTGGTGACCTCCTTCGGACAGAGCCCCGTCATCAACATCGACCCGGAGCAGAAGCGCTCTCCTCGCACGCTGTACCTGTCGTTCTGGGCGGAGGTGCACTACAACTCGCTCTACCCCGCGCAGGTGGGCTCGCTGGGGTGGTTGGTAATGTGTGGGCTGGCTGGGGTGGTTGGTAATGTGTGGGCTGGCTGGGGTGGTCGGTAATGTGTGGGCTGGCTGGAGTGATTGGTAATGTCCTGGACCCCGTGGCTCGCGAATGGGCACCCGGCCTCCGGCGGGTTGTGACGTAACACAGCGATACGACTGAATCTTAAGGGGGCGAAGCCACAGACATTTAAGGCGCACGTGGAAATTTATTTGACACTGAAGCTGTACGTGCGGGAAGTGGGAGCTAATTGACTAGGTGTTTGGCGCAACGAAATTATAGATTAGCCATCGGCACAGAAGTCGCTGCGCGCATCGCCAAGCCCTTGTTCAAGCCGCCGCTGCCCCCTCGCTGCACACTTCGTCGGACGCAGCTTGGGACGTCGGCGATATCCACCTCCCATCCAACGCACGCTTAGAAAAGAGATCGTACCTACATCGAACCAACTGATTTACCGGCGGTTCCAGTCAAAACAATACTCCACGCACAGTAAAGAGCGCCTGACCTTCTCCGGTCGCTTCCGGGTTGCTCCGCTCCACAGGAGCCGCCGCCTCACCCCATGCCGGAGCCTGAAGCCGCCAAGCCGCCAAAGGTCCTCGGCAGCAGGACGCTAGGGCGAGTGGTGCAGGAGGTGAAAGACGCGACGGCGCCCATCCCGGGTCTGCTAGGGTACCGGGGTACGTGAGAGCGTACGGCGTTCCTGCTTGGACGGATACTGACCCGTGGGTCGTAGTCAGCGCGGGTCGTGCCTGGCTGGCCAGGTAGCCGCACCGCCACGGAAGCCCAGCGCATGTAGTCATTACTTTTGTATCATGGGGGAGGTGGGCTCGGCCGTTGGTGTGCTCCATTGTGCTAATGGAGCAGACTACTGATGCCCTGTCTGACACAGTCAGGGTTGTTGCCCGTACCGGTGCCAACACCGCACTCGTCGGGCGCAGGGAGTTTATAAAAGAATCCGCGAATCCACGGCCGACAAACCGAGGGCGGTGAAGGTGATGGTCAGAGGAGGGGCGCGGCAAGGAGGCAGGCGCAGGGGGAACCGGCGGGCTGCAGGTGGTGGGTCGGGACGCATTTCGCAGGGTGGTGGCGTATACGCCATTGCTTCCCCTCTTGGATGGGAGGGGCATTCAGCTTAGCTCTATCGGTGAAGCGCGGTGTGTTGCAGGATGCTGTCGTGGGGTTGGATGTCAGAATTGGCAGGTGCGGTGACGGTGGAGTGCTCCACGGTCGACTTTATTTATGCATTGCCGTGCCGCCTCGCGTGGCCCTTCAGACCGGGCAGTGTCGGGGCACGCGGGCGCGGCGCGGCCTTTCTTATACCCTTTGGATGCGGTTCATGTCTGGTGTGCACTATATCGCATCGTCTCTGAGCGATGCATGCCTGGCTACACCGTGTCGTTGCGAGCTGGCTGCACGCGTGTCAGTGTGCCGCTGGGCAACGAGCTGGTGGCACGCGTGTCAGTGTGCCGCTGGGCAACGAAACGCCGCATGTGTGTGAATATGTGTGTTTTGGCCGGTGGTTCGTTGGGTGTTTTTAGTCTTGCTCCGAGACCAGTTTGCCAGGGCGAGGTTGCGACCCCCGGCGCCGCAGCGTTCGCAGCACCAGAAGTCTTTGCTGTGGTGTACGGCACTTGTACAATAGGCCCGTGAAAGGCTCCCTGTAATGAAAACTCGGAGCCACGCATCTCGGAGCCTCCTCACTTCTCAGGGGGGTCACCCCGCGGTCCCTCCTTTTGTCTTAACGAGTGAGCAGCAAGACCCAAGCTTCCACTACATCGAAGGGGCGTACAGATTGATACATAGCGGTAGTTGCGAGGCGGCCGTTGCAGCTCAATGCCTTGACGCGCCCTTTGCGGCGTCTCCCGAATGCGCCCTGCAAGTGACGGGCATCAGCACCGGCAGCAGACACGGCGTGCCGCCGCGCAGCAGCCGGTGACGGCTTCGACTGAGCTGCAGTACCTGCAGGCGCCGCTGCGATTCGCTCACCAACAACCTCCAACCGCTTCCAGACCTTTGGTATAGCTTTGGTATAAACTACGATCCACACACCATGCACCCCAAGGACCGGTATTCGCTCCTCTGCACCCCGACCCACGGGGGTTCCTCACAAACTCCTGCACCACGTCAGCTGCGCTTAGTTTAGATCCGCCAGCCAGATCCTGGTACACGCACCGTCCTATCGACCCACCGCATGCACCGCACGCGCTCGCGACCGTCATGCACACCGGGTCTAGATCAGCCGCAGCAGCTGCTTGCTTCCCAAACGGTCTTTCTTCGCACACGGGCTCTCCTCACACCCCAGCTGCTTGCTTACTCTCCTGCTGCCCTTGCCCTCCTGCCGCGACCTGCCCTCAACTCGACTTCTTAGTACACGGGCTTTCCTCACCAAACCCCCAACTCGACTCATTTCTTCGGTGACGCTTACCCCCAAACCAGGCCCCTCGCGGTCCCGGCCCGACCGCTGCCGCCTGCGCACCCCAACCACCGCCGCGCCTGCTGCTGCCACCTTGCCACCTTGCTAGCTCCTCACCGCGCACCGCACAATGGCAATATACATCACATACATATCACGGCAAGTGCCGTACATGATAGGGGTTCCCCGCATCGCTCGCACCGCACCCCACCGCACCCCACCGCACCCCATCTCGCTAGCTAATTCTCCCTCCTCCTCCTATGCCGTATGCACGCCTTTTCCCGCCACCCCAGCTCGCTTCCCTACTGCCCCCCCCCCCCGGCTGTCAGTCCACCGCTCCTGCTCGCTCCCCCTTTATGGCTCACAGTCCGCCGCCCAGCCGTCCGTAGCACAGCGAGTACATGCCCGCAGTGCACACAGTGCCGGCCAGGATGTTGCCCAGGGTCACCTGCGGGGGATTACAATAAAAGAACCGGTAACTTGGCTGGGGAATGTAGTGGGTGCATAGCCTTCGGACACCGGGACGCGCGCGCATGCAACTGGACTAGGGTGGCCGGTCGCACACGCGGGCGCGATGACGGTGGATGCGGTGAAGACGAAGAGGAGGAGGGGGAAGGGGGGTGAGAGGAGACCCGTGGGTCGGCACCTAACGACCTAAGAGACAAGTAGACCCGAGGAGGAAACGTCTAGGGCACTCGTCTGCAGTTGCATGGCGGGGGCGTGGGGCGCAGCGGCAGCTGCGGCGGCAGAAGTCGACCTGCGCTGCGGATACCCATAGCTTGCGGCAGCATCTTCCTTCTAAGACCTCCAAGCCACAACCCTCCCCCGCGCGCTGCCCCGCCCGCCCGCCCCGCATGCGACCCTGTCATGCCCCACAGCAGTCTTACGGATGTCACAGACACCAAACGGCGCCGAAACCATGACTGAATCGACCGCGAATCGACCATGCCGGTGCTGGGGCATGACAACCCACCGGCAGGAGGTTGGCCGTTAAGAAGGTCGCCACGGACACGGGCGCACCCAGCGCCATGCCCATCGGGATGACGAACATGTTGGCGACCGAGTGCTCCAGGCCCACCATCACGAAGGCGGTGACGGGCAGCCACAGCCCCATGAGCTTGCCCTGCATGGCCCCACGGAGGGGACGAGGTTGGCATAAAAGCCGGTTACGAGGTGACGAAGGGGGGGGGGTATAAGAGAATCCGCGGGGAGGGGCTGACAGGAAGCCCGTAGGTTGGCATTACGTAAAACCGACTGCATAGACATTGGGACACACTCGTTTGGAGTCGTATGCAGGAGAACTTGGGGGGAGGGGAAACCGCAAGGAGGGGAAGATAAGCGGGGAGGAGGGGGGAGGGGAGGAGGGGAAGATAAGCGGAGAGGAGGGGAGAGGGGAGAAGATGAAGATAAGCAGAGAGGAGGGGGAAGGGGAGGAGAGGGAGAGGGCTGCCAGGAGTGGAGGGGTGAGAGGAGGACGGCCACACGTTTGTGGAAGCGCTGGAGAGGTTGACAGCTGGGGTCAGCGCTTGCGGGTTGAGCTTTCTGCCAGCTTAACCTTGCGCTGGGTGCTTCGGTTGGCTGCCTACGCACCTGGCCGCCGTGCCTGCAATGGGCGCTACCCCGACCACCGACCCACCGACCCACCAGCACCCACCGGCAGGGTGCTAGACGCCGTGGCCATCCACACCGCCAGACAGACCAGCCAGTTGCACAGCACGGAGCGCACGAGCACCTGTGGGGCGTAGGGGGGCCGACGGACCCATGGGTCAGGAGCAGTGTTGCTGGACAGTGCGCCTTACCAGGACGACCTCAGCCGGGGGCTCATTGTAGCGGCGCACGCGTCAGGGAGGACATGGCACTCTACTCAGCGGGCCGGCGCACAACGTATCGGCGCCTGTGTGCCATAACGGCAGTGCTATTGACCAATCGCAGCCAACGGGCTACCATGTATGTACGGTAGTCTGGTACGGGTGACTGTGAGCTGAATGGATGACAACTGCGTGGTTGTACTCCTCTGGAGAGCGCCTGCTGCCCCATCCGTACGGCGCGTGTGATGCTGTCGTACCATGTACGACGCGTACGCCTACCTGACCGAGGGGCAATGACGTCTTGGCCACCGCCAGGGCGGGCAGCACCGTGTTTGTCGCCATAAGGCCCGTGGCGAACACCGCCGCCACCATGGCCAGGCAGCCCACAAAGTTGCCTGCATGCCGACACAGGTCGTAGGACGGGGCGAAAGATGCATGAGGAGGTACCGTAACCGCGCCCGCGCATGTCGTACATTATACGACAGAGAATCGTACGCAGCCGCACCGCACCTGCATATACGACGGCCCAGTGGACCAGCACGTCGCGCCAAGAAGCCTGCCCCTCGTACACGGCGGCCGACATAAGCGCACTGGTGGAACGGGGGAAGGGCAGTGTGCGTGCGGCCCGGCGTCAACGACCCGCGGGTCAGCGTGCAATAATGGGAGAGAAACAACCAAATTACGTCCCGCCCTTGTTGCTGACGCCGCATCGAAGCGCCTCGGAACGCCTCAAGAGGAGATGCACAAACACCGCCCGGATTGCGGTGTAGGCCTGGCGCCCCAACAAACAATCATGAGGTGGGGTCTCTCAGCTCTGCGAGACACCGTCGCTCCGCGTCCTCAGCCACCATCGCCCTGCCCTGGTGCCGCAGCAGCCCCTCCCACCCTACGCCCAGTCACCGTCATGACAAGTATCACCGGCAGCAGCAGCAGCAGCAGCAGCAGCAGCAGCAGCAGCAGCAGTAGCTTACGTGTTGCCCGTGAAGAGCTCAGCGCCGCAGATCACGATGAGCGCAAGGCCCATGGGGAACGTCGAGGCGGAGAGCAGCTTGGCCAGACCGGGGTTGGTCGCGACGAGGCCTGGGGGAGCCAGCGAAACACAGCAGCAGCTTATCGACACGTGAGCCCCTGACTACAATTTTCCGCTTTCTTGTGAGAGATTGAGCTTTATTTGTGGCCAGTTTGGGCGCCAGCCCAGCATGCGATCGGCTGCAGCTGCAAGGCAATGCGCGCCGTTGTCGACGCGCCACTACTGCACTGACAGGCGTCACACTGGCTGGGTTTCCGCAGGCTTCCCGGGGGACGCCCTAGCAAGGCACCCTAGCCCGGCACTCCGTCGCTTCTGCCCCACGCGCTTACTCGCACCACCTAGGGTTTCCCCTCACCCCTCAGTCATCCTATAATACTGCCCGCCTGCCCTGCACCCCCTCCGCAGTCCCCTCCAAGGCAACCTCCCGGGGTGATGGCGTAAATACCCGGTTACAAGGCACGGGTAGATACCCGGTTATAAGGCACGGGTAAATACCCGGTTACAAGGCACGGGTAAATACCCGGTTACAAGGCACGGGTAAATACCCGGTTACAAGGCACGGGTAAATACCCGGTTACAAGGCACGGGTAAATACCCGGTTACAAGGCACGGGTAGTGCAGCTGGCGCACAGTCTTCGGATACCTGGTTCCCGGGGCCAGGGGTGCGCGGGTGCGGGCGGGCAGCGGCTCTCACCCGGCATGGAGTTGAGCAGCGTGAAGGACAGCAGCGCTCCGAAACCCACGTACACGCCGGCCAGGATGGCCAGCGCAAAGGCCTGAACGAGAGGTGACGGTAGGCAGCAGGGCGTGTGTTGTGCCCGGAGGCGAGGGAAGGCGAAGGGATGGGGCTGGGAGGCCTTTGCGGTTTGCGCCGACCAATACAGGGCGCCGACAACACGCATTCGTGGGCCTCGGTGCTCCTGGCTTCAGTGCTAACACCTGGCAGCGAATACATGGGCTAAGACTTTGTCTGGATCCTCAATGTACGGGGGCTTGTCTGGATCCTCAATGTACGGGGGCTGCGAGCCGGAGCGGGGCACGTGCGTTGGTGAGGTTTGCCGTCCTTGCCTTGGGCAGGGGCATCTTGGCCTTTAGGGCGCCGCCCTGGGCCGCCGTGGCGTACACCGCGGCAGGGCCCAGCAGCGCAGGCCCCTGCGCCGCTGGCGGTGTCGGTGGTGGCAATGGCTGAAATGCAGAGCGCTCGGCTGCATGATTCTCTTGAATTCCTGCAAGTCATCATCCAATGAACGGTTGAGGAGTCGTCTGTAAGCAGCGAGCTACTGTCGCATCGGTAAAAGTGTCGCTGATGGCATCGTGAGAGGTACACAATAGGCGGAAATAAATGATACCGGTATGGTGCGTAAATTCCGGGGGCGCTGAGTTTTCGGGCTTGCCTGAGGCTCCATTACTAGTCGCGGTCTCCGCTGCGGCGGAGTTTGGTCGCTGGATGCGGCCCCGTGTGGCCCCACCAAAGCGTCTTACGGGGCGTGCAATGCGACAGTAAAGGGAAGATGATACAAAGGAAGTGCAGATCCGCGTGGGAAATGGACGCGCTGACGAGCTGAATTGCTTCATTTATTTTGTCGAAAGGAAACCGCCACAGCTAGGGCTATCTCTCTTTCGAGGAATTACAGCGCAGAAATCCACAACGTATTGCTATTGTATCAATTAAAGGTCTTTCACTAAGCGGCGCACAAGGTAATATTGGCCCTCGCGAGTTTACGCGATTATGTAAGTGTAGACCAGTGCGCCCCGAAGGAGAATAGTCAACTCCTTTGAGCCACGATAACTATATATAAGTTTGGCTTTCATCGTCCGTGGACGTTGAATCTTTATCGCTTTCCAGGCGCGCAATTAACATGCGTGCTTCGTACAACTTAAAGGCCCTCGTACAATGTGGATCGCAACGAAACAACGAACACAGCTGCAAGCAAGACCCTAGCATATTTTCGGGGTTGCTCTATACTAGACTGCTGTGGATACTAACGAAGCCCGATATGCGCATATATGGGGGGGGAAATGCAGTGTGCGGCGTCGGCGAGGCCGGAATCAGAGGAACAGCAGCAGCCAATGTCACACCGGCCCCAAACGGTAGTACAGTACCCATCCGGCCACATATACGAACGCGAAACTTGGTGGGTTTAGGGTTCAACACCGCGCACAGCCGTGGCCTTGTGGCTGACTGAACCGCACCCCGCCTGGCGCCGCGGCCTCGGGGCAAGCTGTTTCTCGCTGCGCGCTTTGAACTATGGAGTTCAAGATTGCACGCGGACGTCAAGTGCTGAGCGTCGCGTCCAAAGGCTGTGGTCGGTCATGGTCGGTTTTCCAGGGTTTTCCTGGGTATGGCGTCCATCCCCGCGCACAGCCGGGACCTAGTCGCCGACATCCTAGCTGGGCAAGGACACCTGCTTGTTGGAATCTCCTCTGACTCATACTACAGCACGTTTCACGGGGTCTGTGCTTACCGGCTGGAGAGCGCCAGAGCGCGAGACCGGTGAAGTACATCATTGCGGTATGACTTCTATGACACGGTATGAAACCGTGTGCGGTAAGATGGACACGGTTGATGGTTGTGTCTCTCACATTGCTGCCGCATTCGGGGTGTGTCAGGGTGTGTCAATGGCACTAGTGGCACGACTTTAACCCCCTCGACCAAATTGCCTTTTACAAATAACATGACACGATACGCGTGCAGTCATCCGACTGCCTCGATGTCTTACTGCAGTGGACACGGATTGCTTGCTGCATCTGAAGTCAGTGTCAGGCCCGTGAGGGTTCGCCCGCTCCATGCTCCCGCATGAAATGCTGCACATGACCTCTTTACGTGCCCGCGTGTGCTCTCCTACTCTTTTCGATTTCATATATCTGGTTAGGTAGCTCCCACAGCTTATGCGGAAGCATCAAGAAGCGTTCTAGAAATGTGTGACGTACATACGCAGTCGAGTGCCATTGGGATGGTGCCATTCGTAACTCACTGCGAGTGCAATAGCGATAGATCATGGACTCATAGATCGTGGACTCATGGGGGGTAATTTTGCGTACCCATCGTTACGGCAAGTCTACAGGCCACCTTACCGTTGTGTTTTGCGTCGGAGCGTCGCACGCATTTCGGCCTTTGAATCCAGACGCAGTCATCACGTACCAGCGGCATCGCAAGAATCGCATGGTAATAGCACGCCGCTGATCATCTTGCACAAGTTGAATTATACCTCGTAATGCATAACTATTGTAGACGGCTGCTCCAGTTACCATATCGCAATTGACGCACCGCAGAGTGTAACCATTCCCACGTTCTGACATGCGCGCTCCAAGCCTTGCCATTCAAATTGCCTTAAGCGTTATCGGACATCAGGGATTGCAATGATATGATATAAGGTTGATGCCGCCTTCGCGGGAGAGGCCTAGGTCTTCTGTTTCGGTAACCCGCGCTTTAGCAAAAACGGCAGGCTCAAAGTTGCAGCAGCTACCAACAGCTTATTTCACGTAAATTGCAGACTGGGCCTAGGGGATGGCAAACACGGGACGATGACAGTGGAGGTGACGACAGCGGGGGCGAAGATGAGCCCCGGGTGAGGCAACGTTTTCGTGGGCAAGCTTGTCCAGTTTGGCTGCTGCTTAAAACATAACATGCGCTAAGGCGATGCGTGCGTCTGCGGCGGTGCAATTATGTTCCCCATGCGCCCTTCGCTTTCCCGCCCAAACGTCACGCCGCTCCTCGGCCCACACCCCGCGCGACTGAGCCTGCAGACCCCACTCCGCCAACCATCCCTCTCTTGTCCTCCTCTTCTGTTCTCTCTTCCTCTCCTCCCACAGCAGCACCACTACCACCATGAGCCATACTTCGCCTCGTCCGCTTCCACCATGCCGGAGCGTCTCTTTCTCGATAATGTGTCATACGCGCTCAAGGTATGCTCCACACGATCGCCGCGGCGCGGCACGATAACGTCAAAGGTCGCGACCGCGAGCCGCCGCACGGTCCCCTCAAAGGTCCCGACCTTTGTGCCTGCGACAGTTGGGGGCTGAGGGCAGGGCGCAGACGGCACTGCACCCACACCCCGCTCGACCCAGATTGAGGTCGCAGGGACCCGCAGCATCACCCCCCGTCCCCACCCACCCGCGGCTCAGCTGGTCCCCCCCCCGACCCCCCCCCCTTACCGCCGCCACACATTGCTACGCATTGGGGGCCCACGCAAGGCCCGCCTGGCGTTCTCGCCGTACCTCTCGGGAGCCACAATGGACGCGGTCATTCCGTACTCGGATCCGGAACCTCAGGTGCTCCGGGCCGTGTTGTGTGTTTGGCGACGAGGGCGCTGATGTAAGGGGCGGGGTGGGAGTGACAGTTTGGCCCAACTAAGGCCCAACTAACGCGTGCACGTTTGCCCACCTGCCCCTTACCGCCATCTGAAGGATCTACCTGAGGTGGTATGCGCAGATGAGGGTGTGCTGGCTGGCTCGCCTTGGCCGTGACCCCTCCTCTGCCCCCTCCCTGTCCCCTCCCTGGACCCGCTCCCTCCTGGACGTCACGAAAAAGGGGTCCGCGGTCCCGGAGCCCCTGGCGGCCGCGCGGGCCCTCCTGCAGCGCGCCCTGCTGCAGCGGCTGCGGGAGCTGCAGCTGCTAGCGGAGTGGCCGCTGCTGCGGCCCCGCAGTACGGCAGCACAGATGGAGCGGTTACTGGCGGGAGGTGCGCATCATGCTGTGCGTGCTATGCTACCTGCCTGCCTGCCGGGCTGGCGGATGGTCAACTTTCGCCGTTTTGCAGTTGGGACGGGGGCTGCGGACCCTCCCTGGACTTCCCATCCCTCCGCCGCCCCGGTCCTCCCGTGACCCTTCACGTGACCCAGAGCGCATCCTGCCGTACCGCCGTACATACATCTGTACACCCCCAAACCCAGGCGCGCGGGCTTCGGAGCTTGTTGGCGTGCGGAACGGGCCCCCCATGGACTACCCCCGCCTGCCGGGACCGCTCCAGGGGCTGTGCCTGCTGGGCCCTATGGACTTCGCGATCGCGCTGGCGGTGGGGGGCTCCCAGCAGCACCAACTGGGCAAGGTAGCACCACCCGTCGGTGGAGCGGGGTGTACGACGTCCTCGTGGTTAGGAGGTGCAGGGTGTACGACGTCCTCGTGGTTAGGAGGTGCGGGGTGTACGACGTCCTCGTGGATAGGAGGCTTGGGCGCACATTAGGTGTGCTCACGGGAGCAGCGGGAGCAGGGTCGCCTGCCTGCCGCGGCCGCAGCTCCGGAGCCCCCGCTCTCAGAAACACTCTCTCCCCCCCCATTCCCCGCATACACCCCCTTCCCCGCAAAGCCCTTCCTACACTCCCAACGACACCTCCGCGACGCCTTGCCGTCTCACGCCCATCCCCCTCCGCCACCTTCATCGCCCTTGGTTCGTCTGCCGTGGATTCGCGGATCATCCTTTACTCCCCCCCCTTCCGCTACCCGCAGGAGTGGCTGACGATCAGTCAGACCGGCCGCGGCGGCGGCGGCGGCGGCGGCAGCCCCCTGGGCTGGCTGGCGGCGCTGCCTCGCAGCCTGGGGCTGCTGCCGGGGCTGCCGGCGGCGAGCTCGCTGCCCTGGCCCGCGCCCAGCCTTGCCTGGCTGAGGGACTTCTTCAAGGACCTGCACCCGCAGCAGCGCCATGTACGCCGTATCGGGGTAGTTGGGGAGAGGGGTGGATGGGGTGCTGGCGGTTGCTGATCCGTCCCAACGGCCCAACCGCCCAACCGCCCAACCGCTGCCTAATAACGAACCCCGGACCGCGCAGGTCGGCGTCGACGACCGGTCCCTGCCCTGGTTCCGGGATGTCAAGGTGGCGGCGGCGCGGGCGCTGGCGGCGGAGGGCGGCGTGCGTGCCGCCGCGGCCTTCGCGGTGTTCGGCGTGCCTCACGGTGTGCGTGCGGCGGTGTGGGAGACGGCGCTGGGGCTGCGGCGGCCGGGGGCCCGGTCCGTGGGGCCCGGCGGCGGCGGCGGCGGGGGGGTCGACGCCGAGGAGGCGGTGCGGTTCGAGAAGCTCTGCACGCAGGTGAGGGGGCGGGGGGGGGGCGGGGGTGAGGAGGGCCTTGTCGATACGCGTAGGCCATACACACACGCTGTGGTGGTACTACCCACCTGGCACAAGCACAGATGCAGGCACTCATCTAGCCACCTGGCACAAGCACAAGCACAGCCGCAGGCGTCGTGTATGCACAGGCTCGCGGATGGTCGCCGCACTTGTGGCGTGGAGCGCTTACGGCTTGGCCGTCAGTTCGTACAACATGGAAGTCCGTGGCTCAGGGTTGCCCTGAGACACGCGGCACAAAGTTGCCTTAAGACACGCGCCTCAGTGCACCCACCTCCTGATATACCCCCTGATGCCGACCCACGGGTCGTACCCCTCTGATGGCCGCCAGACCCTGGAGCAGCCGCTGCTGCTGGACGTGGCGGTGGCGGAGGACTCGACGCCGCTGGTTGGCAACTCGGAGTCGTTCTTCCTGTTCGAGGAGGCGGTGCGGTGAGGGGGCACACTGCACTGACGGTGCGGTGAGGGGGCGCACTGCGCCGGCTGTATCGCCCTGAAGGCGGCCCAGCCGTGGCCGCCGCAGCCATGGGCCGTGTCTTCCCCTCGGAGTGGGGTGGAGGGGGCATCGGGCTGGTGGGGCCCAGCTGCCCGCGGGACGAAACACACCGCACATACGCACCAAACAGCAAGGAAGGAGTTTGTGCAGCTATAGTAACAACGAATCAGCAACCAACCAAATCCCCCCCGCCGCCCCTAACCCAACGAACCAAACCCCCAACCAACCCGACCGACCCCAATCCCTGCCCCCTGCTCCCAAACCCGCAGCGCAGTGCTGCTGGCCTTCCTCCGGGACAGCCTGGTAGCCAACCGCCTGGCGGCGCCGCCGCTGGCGATGCTGCAGGCGACGAATGCCGTACAAGCCGTACTGGCTTCGTCGCTGCCGCAGTCGCCGTCCGGCTCGGAGGCGGCCAGCCCCGCAAAGGCCGCCGCTGACGGCGGCGGCGGCGGCTTCTACCCTCCCAGTGGCGTTTTGCCGTACAGGGGTATGTCGCTGCTGGCGGCGCCGCTGTGCTACATGTACGACAACCCGGCAGCGTCGTACTACTTGTTCCGGTCCATGTACTGCAGGTGGGTTTGCTGGGTGTGTCTGCACTCACTTCACCCCTCGAGTTCCATACTGGGGACCCGTACTGTGTTGCACATACTGGCGATTTCATACCGGGCGCCGTACTGTGGGGCTCACTTGGGGCCTTATGTAGAGGGGCTCACCGCAAGCCGCTCTACCTGGTGTTCGCCTGCCTGCATACTCGTCGCCAGGCAGTCCGTCCGGGGGACGGAACCGGATGTGGTCGCAATCTCGCAAAGGAGGAACAAAAATTACCGACAGAGTTCTCCTTTCATCGCCTGCCATCCCGTCGCCGTCCCGTCCCGTCCCCCGCCCTCCTCCCGTCGTGTGCACGGGTGTCTCCACTAAACCCTCCCCTCCCCCCTACACGCTACATCCCCCCAGTCGCGTTACCGGTTCTTTTATTGTAACCCCCTCCCCCCTCCCCCCTCCCCCCACGGGTCTCCCTCGGAACCCCCCTCCCCCCCGGGTTACTCCATCCCCCGGGTCAGGTTCTGGAGCAAGCTGCACTCCCTCAGCTGCTGCGGCCTGCCCTCCCCCGCGCTGCCCGGACTGATGCGCGTCTTCGAGTCCCTCATGCAGGTAGGAGGGACTCGGGAAGCAGTGACAGAGGAAACCCGTGGATACGACACAGGAAGGTCAAGAAGGGGAGCGGACGCAAGGGATGGATGGCGCCAGGGGGGCGGGTTGCGGAGGGGAGGGGAGGGGGAAGCGGGTTCGCGACATCCTTCCCCAGGGTGGTCGTACAGGTTGCAGAACTCTTGATGTGGATCCGCCGGCGCTGTTCGCGGAAGGCAGGGCTCCGGACTCGGGTTGGGGAGCCCCACGCGCCTACCTTCCTAAGCCCCAGTCCAACCCTCACTCGTATACCGACAACCGCGCCCTCCCCCCCCCCACACACAGTAGTCCACCCAAGGGCTACAGCATGCGCCCACAACCTAGGTGTCCGAAGACAATGCGACAGCTATCCTGTCCTTGTCGCGTGAACGGTTTTCATGCACCGTTTACGCCTCCTCCCCCGCCCCCCCACCATGCGCCAGCTATCCTGTCCGTGTCGCGTGAACGGTGTTTATGCCCCTCCCGCCCCCATACACGTTTATTGTACCCCCCCCACCACCACCACACAGGAGCTGGACCCGCAGCTGGTGTCCCACCTGTCGCGGCTAGGTCTGCTGGTGGCCACCCTGGTGCTGCCCTGGGTCACAACAGCGTTCGCGGAGGCGCTGCCCGTGCAGGAGGTGGGGTAGGGGGGGCGGAGGGCCCGTGCAGGAGGTGGGGGAGGGGGTGCCCGTACAGGCGGTGGGGGAGGGAGGGCAGACGGCCCGTGCAGGGGGCAGAGGTTAAGAGGTGCCCCTACAAGACGTGAGAGACAGGAATATGGGGACTGAGGGGACGGCGCTGGGGGGAGGAGGGCGCGCTATTGCGGGTGGCCGGGGAGGGTGTCGAAGTGTTCATCGCGTCTTGCGCAATCGCCTTGTCTTGATCTCAATGACGACCGTCAATGACCACCGCCAGAAGCAAGAAACAAAACCGGAAATAATCAAACCAACAAAACCGGAAATAACCCAACCGCCACCGCCGCCGTGTCGCAGGTGCTGCTGCTGTGGGATCGGATCATCGGGCTGGACTCGCTGCTGCCGCTGCCGCTGCTGGCGGCCGCGGTGATGTGCTTCAGGTCTGACTGGCGGCGGCAGGGGGCAGGGGCGGCAGGGGGCAGGGGCGGCAGGGGCGGCAATGGAAGAGGGGCGGCAGGGGGCAGGGGCGGCAGTGGAAGAGGGGCGGCAGGGGGCAGGGGGCAGGGGCGGCAGTGGAAGAGGGGCGGCAGGGGGCAGGGGCGGCAGTGGAAGAGGGGCGGCAGGGGGCAGGGGCGGCAGTGGAAGAGGGGCGGCAGGGGAAGAGGGACGGGAAGAGCACCAGACTATGCACACGGCGACGCCCGAGACTTGGCACCCCGGTCCGCCCGCACCCACCTGCTGCTCCCCCTGCCCAGACCGGCTGTGCCCCCCCGACCACGGGTTTCTTCCCTTCCCCCCTTCTCAGGCGCCACGTGCTGCTGGCGTGCAGCTCCCCAGGCGAGGTGGTGGCGGCGCTGTCGGACGTGTCGCAGCTGAGGGTGGTGCCGCTGCTGCAGGCGGTGCTGTTCCCGGGGCCGGGGGGGGACGGGTGACACGGGGGGGAGGGGGACGAAACCCGTGACACGATAGGACCGCAGGTGCCCAGGAGGGATGGTGTGCGAGGCTGCTGCTGCAGGTGCTAGCACGTTCGTGGGGTATGTATAGTGCGTGCGGTGCTCGCTTGAACATCAGATGCGATTCGCGGAATGGTGGGTTGCGCACGACAGAGACACGGATTGCGACTCACGGCGATTTCCATTCTGTTTAGCTTGAGGACTGTCAGTATTGTGGCTGTTGCGAAACGGTGTCCGCCCATCGTCATATATTTACCGGCATAACGGACTAACCGGAATGTGCACCAACGGCGGAATCTTTTTTTCAATGGAATCTTCAGTAGCACTAGAATCTACTTATATCAATGGTACCATTAATTTGCCTCCTGTGACCCGAGGCATTTCACGTTGCGGAACTTTAACTGTGTCAACTGACGAACGCACGGGCAGGAGATACATAGCGAAGCAAGCGGACTTCTTACGTGTCCCTCAAGGTGCTATCGCAAATCGCTTTCGCAGATCGCTTTTTGGTGCAGCATATGACGTTTCTTGTTCCTATCCGAACTGGCTGCAGGCCACGATGAAGGTCGAGCAAGCTGTGCATCAGGGACATAAGGTGCTTGAGACCCTTCGGGAGGCAGTTGCAAGCAAGAATGTCACATTTCCCGTTGGCTCGCTGAAGGCCTTGAAGGTGCGTGCCGGGCCATGGATGGTCGCTGACTCCCTACGAGCCAAACGGCTTTGTATTCGCTGGTTGTCGAATCGATCTGACATCCTTATACGGGCATCGAATGCATGCACAGTCGCAGACTCTTCCATAAACCTAATCCTTGTGATCATGTGCTGCAACGATTCTTTCCGAGCCGAGCTTTCGACGATTATGCAATGCGTATAAACAACAATCACCTTTACTGCTTGTTACCTTGGCTGGCAAGCAGATGGGCTCCAGGGACCCTAAGCGCACGTCGGGTGGCCGCCGCCGCAAACATAGGTCAACAGCGCCTCACCTGTCCGCCTGCACGTCTTGCATGTCATGACGCCCACCACCTGATCGTCCGCCCCAACACATACGCGCAGTACTCATGCCTCGACCTCTGCCCCCCACCACCACCACACGCGGGTTGACGGGTTTCCTCCCTCCCTCCTCCCCACACATACGTGTGCGCCAACACCCCCCTATCTCCGCACAGGGCGTCGTGCTGCTGCACTCGCACAAGGGCGCAGCAGTGGTCGGGTTCGAATCCGGCCATGGACTTGCGCTCAAGGTACTGGGCTACGATGATGACGGCGTGCCGCAGCTGTCTGCCCCCGTCATGATGAAGCTGACCAAGCTCACGTTTGGACTGCAGCTGGGTAGGCGGGGCGGGGGCTGTATGAAGGTTCTAGAGAGGGATGCTACTGGCTAGGCGGGGCCAGGTAGAGAGGGCGCCCATGAACCCCCAATGAATGGACGAGAAGAAATAATCCTTGGGGGTAAGTTTGAAGCTTTGAACGGGATGGGCGGGGTACAGGAGAGCTGCGGGATGGTCTCGGAGCGCGTGGGTTTGCTGGGATGGGACGGGGGCGGGACGGCGCGCGTTATTGCGTCGCTGGACGGCGTGGAGCGCCGGGGGTTCGGGGCCCGGAGGGTCGGCAGGATGGAGTAGGGGAACGGCGGGCCCACGAACAGCACGACCGGCACATGGATGTGTACGGCTAACACCCGCTACTGCCACGGCTGCCCGCCATGGATGCTACTGCCGCTGCCTCATTAGGCTACAACAGCGTGTACACGCTGATGGCCGTGTTCCACACCTCTCAGCTGGAGGCGCTGGTCAGCGGCGTCAACGGAACCATCGTGGGGAAGGTGAGGTGGCCGCGAGGATAGTCGCAGCCGGCGTCACCCGAGACCGGTGTGCGGAATAGTGTGCGGAATATTGTGCGGAATATCGAGCGGAATATTGTGCGAAATATTGTGCAGAATAGTGTCGGGTCGTTGTTGTTGTTGTGACGACGTGCAGCAGAAAGGCCTGGGCAGTCCGGTAAGGTGTGTGCTAGCTGGCATACCGGCGTCCCACCTGGAATGATATGCTAGGGCTGCTTCCACCGCTTCCCCCCCCCACGCCGCACGGTCTCTTCACGTTGCGCCCCTACGAGCAACATCGCATCGCCCGGGGGCCTCGCCTTCCTTGCCCGGGGGCTCCGTTGCGCAGCCTCACAGCCCACTCGACGTGTTTTAGCCGCCGTCGCGTCCGCCGCCCCGGCTGGCGCTCCCGGCCCTGCACGTACTTCTGACGCACCTCGTCCTGGCTGTGCCGCTTGCTCGCTTGCCGAACACCATGATGCTAAACCCGCTACGACGCTGAGTCGTGCTGCGGCCGGAATGTCGTGCCTTGCAGGACTTTGAGATTGCTGGCTTGCCGTACGCTCACGACACCAAGACGCAAAACACCTTCCACAGGGTACGGCAGCCCGGGCGAGGGGCGTTTCGGGGATGGTTGGTCGCATTGGTTGGTTAAGAATGGTTGGAAGCTTGGTTGATCGGCGCTGTCAGTGATCGTCCGCCTCGCTCACCACGTCCAGCACTCAACGCCCACCCGTCCCGCTTGCTGTTGGTTGCTGGCCCCCTGTACGACATGTACGACGCGCCACGCCGTACAGACGTCCATGCACACCGCGGACACTGCCGTTGAGAACCCCGCGGACAAGGTCAAGATCATCACCGTGTCCGACTCGTTCATGGTCTTCGACCTGTCGTTGTACGGTAAGCAACCGTCGTACCTGTACCTGTACGGCAGCACTGCAGACCCCCCAGGTGTGGGTACCTTTGCTGACTCGTGAAGTCCGAATTCACCCCAACACTGCTCACTCCCAACCCCGTAGGCGGCAGCCTGGCAGTGGATTCGGAGCTGATGGAGGCGGCGTACGGCAAGGGTGTGTCGGCCATGGACGTGCTTGAGGGCAAGGTGCCGGTGCCTGAGGCCTTCAAAGCCGAGCTGGCGTGCGTAACGTCCGACCTGGGGGCGCTGTCGGCGATGTAAGGCGCTCTACCTGCCACCGCGGCCGGCCTTAGGTGGGGTTCAGGGATTGATGAAGGAGGGGGCGCGCGGCGGGAGGGGGGGGGGCTGATGGAGGAGCAAGCGTCTGGATGGAGGCGGCGTGCGTCGGGGCGGCCTAGGCAGGGAGGCGACAGCGAGGGGTGAGGAGGAAACCCGTGGGGCGCTGGCTGCTGGGAGACGCAGCAGCGCCAGCCTTGGGGTGCCGGGCTCGGAACCGAACTGCGTTGTACCGTCGTACATATCTGGAGGTGGCCGGTTGGGAGTTGGGTGGCGGATTGGGAGTCGCGTGGCGACGCCCTGCCCGTCGCTGTTTGTGACCACGTCAGTGCTCGAAGCAAGCACCTTGGACCCTCGGTTCGAGACCCAGCCGAAACGCTGGCTCGCGTACTTGTTATTGCCTGATGCCAGATGCCTGGACTGCTGCTTTTCAAGCGTTGAACTCTATCTTAAGGAGGGACGGTATGGCGCCATGTCGAACTGATGGCCCCTGATGGCTCGTAGCGTGACCCGTACATAAGCGGCAGGCGACGCGGCGGAGCAAAGCAGGCAATATAAAGCCATAACAATTTCACGCTGTCAACCACGGCACGAACCTTCACCTGGGCCGAACGCGCGCTACAATGAACGCTTTGCTAAGATGTCTGCTTTGTGCCAGTGCCTGACTGCCCGATTCGCCTTGCACACGTTACTCACCCTGCACAAATAAGCGTAATAACAGCAACAACAACATGCAAAGCTGCAATGGAAGGATTTTCTGAGGCCTAAGAAACGCGACACCGCCACCGACCCGCGGGTCGGCGCGAAATGCAAACGTCGGCGAAGCCGAGCCCAGCGATACCGGAAACGAAAAGACAGTGTGCATACGGTTGTCACGTCACCTATTGAACAATGTGTGGCTTGTTCATGGCTCTTGTCACGTTTTTCCTGGTGCGTGCATTTTGCTGCGGATCAGCAAGCTCCAGGCACCGGCGGCCGGTCCCTAAACGGTGTTGGGAAGCTTATATACCGCGGATTCACTGATTGAAGCACTTCCTGGAGGGAGTCCTCTTTCGATCTGAAGCTCTGCCGAGTGTGTTCCGTACGGTTGCGTAGGCGCCTAGTCGGAGGGCCTGGCAGGCTTGTTCGGCTGAACCTCTAGGGGCGAGGTCGGGCAGTACCAACAAGTACACTACGACTAGAACAATCCTACAAGAAGTGCGTCTGTGTCAAAACGCCTTCCCGCACTCTTCAAGCTGCCCGGCCTCGTCAGATTTACGGCCAATCCGCGGGACATGCCGCACGCATCGTCACTCGCTTCCGGATTAGCCAGCGGCTGCATACTCATCCCCTCCTTTAACACACGCTTAGCCGCATTCCAATACGTCCTGGATATACAAACACCTGCTGTTTTGCACTGAACGTGTTATATGTTTGGATTCGGCACCCAAGACACTGCCCAACGTTGCACTTCGACGCGCTAGCTTCTGTTCAAGGATCTGATCGGCCACCTTTCTGTGGCTGCAACTGCGGAGGTTCACCGCCACGAGCGTAGGGGTCTGAAGACATCGCGGTCCGAAAGGTGAGAGGGACTCTCCTTGCCGTTTTTCGCCTATTGCTCAAGCTGTCACACGTGCGCGCCGCACGCAGCAGCAGCAGCATTAGAGACAAGTCGCAGAACGTGAACGGCGGCCCTGCGAGGCTATTTTTCCCGAAGGCCGGGTCCTGTCGCCGCTGGCAGTGCCGTCCCGCCGCGCGCAACGAGATTCCGTCAGCGTTGCAGCGCCGCCGACGCTTAAATAAATAACCCATTCTTCGGGCATCTGCTGGCAGCTTGCGCCGCATTTCCAGCCTGCGCCGCATTTGAACATTTTGTTGTGCTGAGTCTTGAAAAGTCTACAATATTCCGCGGGACTTGAACTTGGCCTGCGGTTCAGTGCGAGGCGAGGCAGCCAACCCCATACGATTTGCGCTTGTGTTGATTTAGCATAACCAATTGGTCCGATACAGGACCGGCGCATCAGTGCGCGACCAGCCCAAACCCTACTTCAAGCCCCTCCCTTCCCCTTCTTACTTTCGCCTGCGGTTCAGTGCGAGGCGAGGCAGCCAACCCCATACGATTTGCGCTTGTGTTGATTTCGCGTAACCAATTGGTCCGATACAGAACCGGCGCATCAGTGCGCGACCAGCCCAAACCCTAATTCAAGGCCCTCCCTTCCCCTTCTTACTTTGCAGGAGCCTACAGCCTCCATCTTTCCGTGCCCCTTTCGTAGCATCAACAAAATACGTTTTTCCTCAGCTTTTGTCGCTTCTTGCCAGCTACTGAGAACAGCGCAGGCATCGTGACTCACCGCGTCATGTCGGCCTTCGCCGACATGGCTCCCTTTAACGCCGAGCCAGCGGCAGGCACCGCGTCCGGTGCTGAAGCTTCGTTGACGAGCGGCTGCTACGGTGGCGATGGCACAGCTCCTGCTCCCTCGTGCTCCGTCCTGGGTCAGCCGATCTCGGCGGTGGTGGACCGGATGCTGCTGACGACCCACTCCAGCGGCGGCGACAACGGAGACGCCGGGGGCGCGCGCGCCGAGTTCTGCATCGCCTGGCCGCCCACCTTCCCCGTGGGAGGGCCGGCGGAGGTGGTGGAGCTGCGCGCCGCGGTGTCGGTCGACGCCGGGGCGGCCTGCACGTGTCGCAGCGCGGCCATGGCTGCTGCGGCCGCGGAGTGCTGTTCGCGGGTGCTGGCGGTCCGCGACGACGTGGTGGTGGGCGAGGAGGGCATCAAGGTCGATGGAGGCGGCAGGGCCAGCGCCAGGTGGGTCGGTGGACGCGATGCAGAAGGTCGCCGTCGCATGCGAAAAAGACGCGAACGCGATGCGGTGACAGAGGAGGCGGAGGTGCAGGGTAGTTATATTGCTGTGTTTGTACTGGAGGTGCGCGTGGTTGCTGCTAATCTCTTTCACGTTACGTTGAACCAAGCCGCAAGTTACAAATATGTTGCGAAAAGCATTTCCTAGAAACCCCATATCCTAGCATGCCCTTCCCCTCCTTCCCCTCGCGGCCATGGAACCCTCGAGAAACCCCACACTCGCACACGGTCTGTCCGTCATCAACCGCTCTCTCCCTCGCTCATCCCTGCAGGCTGCGGCTGCAGTCCGACCACCCCGGCGTCGCGACTTGCATCCTGGCCAGCTGCCAGGTTAGTGCGGGAAGGGGTGGTTAGGTCAGGGGCCGTACATGACGGTTAGCGGGCGACTTGTCAGCGGCCACTGTCTGCAAAACCCGCACGACCAGCAGGCCGCGTCGTTGTCAACCGGGTTAGCCTGGTTAGCCGGGTCACCTGTGGGGTAGCGGCACAGCGTGTTTCCCCATCGATCCGCCTACGCCTGCAGCTAGCCAATTAATCCTCGCCGGGGCATCTGTGACTGCAGGGAGTTCCCTCCCTGGAGTCTTTCCAAGACGCGGCGCCGCTGATGGGGCTGCCTCAGGCGGCTCGTGACGAGGCGCACAGGTCCGTATGTGGGTCGGCGGGGGAGGGGGCGGGTGCTGGCGCTCGGGTTGGGGTGCGTGAGATGTTGTGATCTGGGTCACGAGTAACTTGGGTCGGGTTGGGGTGCGTGAGGTGCAGGTCGCCACTGGGATACGAGTGAGCTGCACCGGCCTTGATTGCGCGGTCTCATGTCGCTGGTCGTTGTTTCTTGCTTGAGCAACTGATCTTGGTTCACGATTTCTAGACCATAGTCAGCCAGTTTACAATTCCGCCGGCCCCTCCTGCACCTCCCCCTCCCCTTCCTCGCTCCCCCAGGCTGCTGTGGCGCATGATGCATGAGGCGCTGCCGCCCAACCACTCCACCCTGTCGTTCGACCCAGATGCCTTCCGCTCGCCGGTGGACATGCTGCCGCCCAAGCTGCAGGTGCGGGGGGGGTGCAGAGGGGTCAGGGACGCGTGGAGGCACTGCCGGGATGGGCGGGCTGCGGCCGGTGTAGGTTTGGCAGTTATGCTGTTGGGCAAATCGAGACCAGCGGTTGGGAGTTGTGTGCTGAAATAAAATGTGAAAATAGGGCCGACCGTTATCGTACTCGTAAAAATGGAAATTAATTCACGCACAGCTATAGCAGCCGGCGACTGGGCGCCCGGTTTGGAGTGTTGAGGACGAATCCAACCTACTGTATGCCCTACCTACCCGTACCCACCCTTACTCCCCCCCCTCCGTGCCCAATCCAACTCTCCCAGGCGGCTCTGAGTTGGGCCTGGTCGCATCACTTCCGCGCCTTCGCCCACGACTTCAGCTACCTGCTGGACTGCCTGCCGGCGGCAGGTGGTGGCGGCGGCGGCGGATTCGACGGCGAAGGCCAGCACCACGACCAGCTCGTCCAACCGCAGCAGTTGTACGGCGCCGCCGGCGATCACGACCACGACCACAACGTGTCGCACTACCAATCCGTCATGGCGCAGATGGCTACCTTCCTTCGTGACAATGAGATGTTTGCCTGCCTGGCCACGCTGCTGCAAACCGCCGTCGCGCGCGGTCTGTCCGTAGTGGCCGACGGAGCATGCCTGGTGGCCAGTCCCCACTGGCTAGCGGAGGTGGAGCCGCCCGAAGCTGCCGACCCAGCCGCTACTGCTGGCGGAGGCGGCGGCGCCGTCGCGGCGGCGCTGACGTCGGCGCTGGCCGCCCTGCACGCCGCCGCGGCTGCGCGAGATGCCGTTGTCCTTGACGGCGGCGGCAGTGTCGGCTCACCGACTGGGACCGGCGCTACTCCGTCGCCTTGCAACAGCCCGCAGAGACCAACGGTTCTTACAGTTGGCGGCGCCGAAGGTGCCTTACTGCCGGCTTTGACTACCGCCGCCGACGCCGTGGTGCCATGCGGGTTGGCGGAGGAGCAACCGGTCGGCGCCGCTGCCCTGATCACCGGCTCCGCCGCTGCCGGCGGCACCTCCTCCTCCGTCCCCAGCCCAGCCGCATCGCTCCTGGTGGTACTGCTGGGGCTCGTTTGGGCGCTGGCGGCGGCCCAACAGCCTGGCGACGCCGGCGGCGGCGTGTTTGTCGTACTGAGTGGGAGCCTTCCGGCCCTTATCATCATCGCAGTCGTCACGCTGGCGGCGATCAGGGCGGCGGCGGCGGCGCTGAGCGGCGGCGGCGGCGGCGCGGCGGCGCCCTCCCGCCGCGACAGCGGAGGCGATGACTCTTTTCGCGGGTGCCTGACGGGTGCCGTACAGATGAGTACGGCGGCGTGGTACGCTACTGCCGCTGCGGCGGCGGCGGTGACCGCCGCACGCTCTGAAGCCCTCGCCTCGGTGGCGGCGGCGGCGGCGTTGCTGGTGCCCGCAGCTTCGGCAGCGCTAGTACGGCATCAGCATGACGTAATGCGGTGACGGCCGGCACGCTTGGCTCCAGCCGCCGTTGTTACCGCGGCGGCGGCGGCGGCAGGCGCCATTGACGCTGCCGGGCTGGTCATCTCCATGGCGATCCTGGCGGCTACTAGGCTTCCCGCGGTTACGATGGCTTAATCATGCACTTATAGGCTTAACGAATGTGGGCTTGACGGCGGGTTGGAGACGAACGGTGGTAGCGGAGGCAGGGCGCGTTTCGTACGACGGCCTAATCTGGCAACTCCGGGCTAGCTACGCTCCTATCGGGCGCGTGGTGAGCTAGCTGGCTGGTTGGGCATATGCATGGTCCTGCAGCTTTGAGTAGGTTACACGTTCCGTACTTTGCCTAGTTCTTGTACCTTGGCTGGCCTTATTTTGGCCGTGGCCAGCGCCGCCGCGCCGACAGTCAGTGCGGGGCGCCGTCAACGAATGTATGTCGCAGTAGTGTGGGGTGCCGCCTCCGACGAACTAACGCACGTCGCGTTGACCCACGGGTCGTGCGCCAATCAGTTTACTTGATGTGCGTTATTGGTGGCGGCGGCGGCAGTGCCCGTAGTACCTCGGCAGCACGCCGCAGCTGCGCCGTGCCGCTTGCCCATTTGTCTGCCCTAGTCTGTCTTATAGCTTGTGGTACGGGTTCGTTGCTTTTCTAGTTGCTTGGCGAGGACATGCCAGCTCTGCTTTACATCAGTACGGTGTCGCCCGGAGGTTGTTGGTAGACGTACGCAGAGCCTCGAATAATAAACGGAAACGGATCCCACGGCCGTGCGTCAATCCGGAGCCTCTCGGCAGGCTGCTGTTGGTATGACGATTGGTGTGGGAGCCGCTCGCCGGCAAGCAAGCGCCACGTGGGCAACTGAAGCAAATCGAGCTTTCCGTGGGTTATAACCGTGGGTTGTACTAAGCAAGGATGATGGATATATAGATCATGCATGAAAGAGCGTCATCGTCGTGTCTGTTAATTGCGTCCGGTTGTTTTGAAGGGCTCGCTCGAGCAACAACTGCCCACGCGTGCACGCAGACGGTCGTACTTCGCCCGCGTGTGGGTCGTGCGCATGCAGCAGCGAAGCCCATAGGTATGGGCTCGCTCCGTCCGTGCTACGTACGTCTTCGTGCAGGGTCGGCCGCCTGTTTAGGCAGGTCGCTGCGGCCCAGAAGCTCGATTTGGAGCGAATGGCGATAGCGTGTTTGCTTAGTTGCTGCGGAGCCGAATAACAAATAGCTGGCTAGCCGGAATGGTACGACGAGAATGCACGCATTCACGATGTATGCGGATGGGGTCGGTTGATCAGACCCTCCTCCCCGCTACAAATGTACATTGGCAAAGCGCAAGTATTACACACATGCATGATGAGCGCATAAGGAATGATGGCGGCGTTGGCGTACGTACGCGCTCGTGCAGCAGCGGCGGCTCGCCTCGTGCAGGAAAGCGAGGTGGTCGTACAGTAGTGTACGTACGACTTGTAGCACGTGGTTCACGGCATACCTGGCTGTTAACTGGCAGGACGGAGGACGGACGGGGTAGGTGGCGTGACGGTATACGTCGCGTCAAGCTGCTGGTCGTCCAACATGCATGCACGCGCTGCCGGCATGCATTAATGAGCGAGTAAGAGATGGTGGGGGCATACTTGCAACCAAGTAGAGCAAGTAGAGCATGATTGATGTGGTTTAAGCTGGAATAGGGGCGACTCCGCGGGTGGAGCAGTGGCGGCGTTGGCGCGGTGTATGTGCTGGTGTATGTGGTATCGGAGCGGCAAATACGCGTCGTACTTGGCGAACGTCGTACATTTTTGCGTGGTTGCACACGCATGAGGTCGATAGGAACGTCGCTCGGTGTGTGTGGCGGCGAGTCTTGAAGGGACGGCATTTTCGAACGATGCTTGACGGGGGTTATCGCATACGTATTGTCATGTCGTACCGTGTCGTACCGTACCGCTCTGGTGAGTCGGTATTCCGCAGCGAGGAAGACCATGTTTGTTGCGCGTACGGCTAGCGTCCGTCGGCGTGCCGTGTCATCCAATTCAGAGCCGTCTGCAGGAAGCCGCTGGCAATCGCGGAGTTAAAAGATAAGAGCTGCACGCATTGCTTGATTCATCCTGCTGCCGTTTGCTGCCTGCCAGACGTATGGCAGGCGGCAGAATCAACGGCGATGCGAATTTGCCGACGACGAGAACCAAAGCAATACTTTGATGCGTTCCTTGTTTTAATAGGCTGGTAAGCCCATGGCATTGTCCTGCCATAAGGTCTGGTCGATCGGACCGATGGAGGGAGCTACGTGCATGGAGGAGAGGTGGATGGGGCTGCCTACATAGGAGAGATGGATGCAGAATGTAGGAGGGCCGCAGCAGGCCTGCGGGCGGAATACCGATAAGAGTTTATGCCTACTTACAAACAAGACGTACGCAGCGTGCGTGCGCGTCTATCTTGGTGCGCGTTTTGTTGCAAGCAAGCCAGCAGCTGCGGCTACGTAGTTAGGAGCTGCCGTGCGTGTGATGTGGTATGTGCGCGATGTATGCAGTGCATGCGATGGGTCGTCTCGGCCCCAGGAGCGCGGGACGCAGCGCCGTACCCCGCCCCGGGAGGCTGGACGAGCGCGCGCGCGTGTGTGTATGTGTGCGTGTCTGTGTGTTTGTGCGTGTGGATGTGCAGACAGGCGGCAAAAGGCGGCATACATGGAGGTATGCGCGAGCATTGGAAGCAGTGGTAACTGTTAAGCGGAAGTGTTGCAGCAGTGGGCCCCAGCGCAAGTTGCTGGGCCAGCCTTCACGTCCATCTTAAGGGCATGTTTTGGCGCCACGGCATTGTAGGTACCTGGAGCACAGATCCTGTGCGTGGCAGCAAACAGCAAAAATACTTACGTAGCAGCGGTAGCTGCGGGCGCCGGCCCCCGTCGTTTCATCCGTGCGGCGACCCGCCGATTAATGCGCGCGTCGTACGTTTGTACGGCGCATGTCGGAAGGCGTTTTGGTGAGATGATGCGTGGTGCGGACGTACGCTTCGTTCCGTTCGTGGCTTTCTCGCTCGGACGTTTGCAAAATGTGAAAGCGGCGCCGCTAGCTAGCCGTATGCATGTACCTACCTACACACGTCTGGGGTCTTGTTCCGGGGTTTTGCGTGTAATTCGTTGCGCTGGCCGGTGGTTGGCGCTGTCTGTTGTTCGGTATCGGGTATGTCCTTTGTACTCACTTATGTCCATTGTAGTCACTTTTGCTCGTGTATTGTGGGGTCCATAATGCAACCTAATTGCTCGTGTAATGTGGGGTCCATCATGCAAGCTAGGTGCTCTTTAGGCCATCTGTAGACCGGCTGTTTGTTTGGCGCGCGCGCGCGGCGCCGCCTGCTGTCTCTCTCTGTGGTGGTGGTAATAGTAGGCGCGACTGCTGGTGACGGTTCTCATTGTAAGCGTCTTTCCGTGTGCCGTACGTCCGATCCATACATATGTGGCAACGCACGAGGGCGCGATGCACACGCCAGTCACATACGCAACTGCTGACGGCAGCCCGCAGCGCACCTATCAGAGGATTCGCACTGCCGCGATGCCAGTTTGTGGCATTGTGGTGATTGAGCAGTCGATGATGCGGTTATCCTCTTAGATGTTATTTTAGATGCCGCCATGCATGTGCGTGCCGCCAAGTAACAGCCGCCGCTATCGGCCGACTCGCGCCTGCACGAGCTGCTGTTGATTGCCTAAGTGGCCCGAGGTGTAGGGGTTACCGCACCATCAGTGGCAGATAGAAGGCAAACGCTTCATATCCATGAAAACCTCCAGATACCTCATCCTGCTGCCGCTGGATTCTGCTGAGTCGCGTCGCCGCTTGCGGCTGATGTGGTGGTGCCGTACGGGGTGTAGCTACACTCACAGCCGCGTGCCATTGTAAATAAACCTCCTGGGGGGGACGGTCTACCGGCGGGCGCGCACATACCCACAACTTGCTTGCTTTATATGTTACACAACAGCAGGCAGCTACGTTAAGTGTTACTACAGCACTCTTCTAAAACTTGGAAAAACGAAAGGACACGACAACAGGCAGCTATGTTTACGTCACTGCATCACAACTACTGCAGTTTAAGCTTCAAAAATCAAGGGCAGAAGAGTCATTAACCGGCTAAATGCATGCGTATGTACATCGTCCCGAGCTAGCAACACTGCAGCACATACGCACGGCGGCAGCCGGCGGCAGCTAGAGCAGAGCGCGATCGTTCCGGCAGCAGCTACCTGCTGGCACCTGCATGCTCATGGGTCGGACACACGGACACCTAGGCCGGGCGTGACTCAACCGTCTGGTGGTTCCTTTCATTGATCCATTCGCTAGGCCAGGTACAGCCCACTTATTGGGAAAGGAAACTGATTCCGGGCAGCGCCATCCGCCATACCGTCCATAGAGAGGAAAGCCACCAGGGCCCGAGCAACCAAGATCGACTGCGGTGCATACATGTCTATCTCCGCGCCGCGGTCACACCGCCGGCCACCACGCCGCCGTCGCACCCTCCATCGCCGCCCACACACAGGCTACACTGTAACAGTTACTACTAAACGGGCTACACTGTAACAGTTACTACTAAACGGGCTACACTGTAACAGTTACTACTAAACGGGCTACACTGTAAGAGTTACTACTACACGGGCTACACTGTAACAGTTACTACTACACGGGCTACACTGTAACAGTTACTACTACACGGGCTGTAATCGTTACAACAACAACAGGCTAGGTCGGCAGGTCAGGGCGGGTGCACCCCGGCTCCATCAAACATGAGGACCGCCGGCCGGTTAATAAAGGTAGCAGTAAGATCAGCTCGAGCTAGGAAGCCTGCCTCGGATGTAGCGGCTCGGTTGGTTACGACTGGCGTTCCTTGTTCCTTGCATGGACGTACAACCTCACACGGATGGACGCCCAGTCGCCAACTGCAGCCAATGCATGTACGGCAGCGCGCCCTAGCAGGCGTATTTTTGTTAATTGAGCGCGCGTCTACCACCACCAGCAGCACTTCGATCTAAGGGCCCATCCGCCCTGCCCGCTCGCTCGCGCCAGCCCTGTCTCGCACATTTGCTCGTCATCTTCCGCTCGCGTCGGGTCGTCGTCGGTGGGGTCGCTGGTAGATAAGGGGTAGCTAGGTCGCTGGTCGGTCACCCCGCCTACTGTACCGCAGTACCGCACCTATCTACCTATAACCTTACTTATTAATGTCTGTGTTGGAAACGACACGCACACGGTACTAGAAAGGAAAGGCGTATGTGCCTACCTCGGTCCGACCTCATACATACGAGCCACATAGCATTGTATGGGCTAGATGATGACAGGTAGCATTGGGTGGGCTAGACGATGACGATGGATCAATAGACGCGCGGAAAAAACTCTATCGTCAGTCCTCCACGCAAACGCACGGCGCACTACGTGTCGATTGGCCGCTGAGTCGGGGAATTCCCGGCTCACACAGCTTGAGCGACAACGGCGGCGCCGCCCTCCGGACTCATCGCGGCTGGATGGTCCCCAGCCAGCAGCCCTCAAATAAACAGGCCAAAAGCATCATACCTCGCTTGCGGCCAGCACCACCCGCCGCACATACAGCCGCGCGCGCTATGGCCGAACCGCTAAACATCCGCCACCTGCCTTGCTCCGGCGGCCGCCCAAAACAGGCCCACGGCAAACCATAACTTGCTAGCTGCGTAGAAGAGCTATAAACGAATCAAGCTAGCACGATAAGTAGTACAGACTCGGTCCACATCCGGCGGCCTATCTGGCGGGGGGCGTATGACACGCACGCTAGGTAGGTGCGCCAGCACACGCCAGGCCACCGAACGACGACACTCCCCGCCTCCCCGGGGAGGCAGCTCCCTCCCCCGAGACGCCAGCTCCCCCCAGGACGCGAGCAGCGAGCGAACCTGATATGCCGTATGCCGTACGCAACCAACCACGCCCTAAATCGCGTACACCATGTACGCCAGGAAGCAGCAACTCCCGTGGCGATAAACTCACGAAGAGAGGAAGAAAGAAACCAGCGACGTCATCTAGTTTTACCGGCCTGCGGTAAAATAGCTCATTGCGGGCACGTGGTACGGACGGATCAATGAAAATAGCCCTCCCACCGTCCTGCCCTGCCCCGCCTAGGCCAGCAGGGGTCGTGTTGCTGGGTGGTGCAGCTGGCCTCCACAGCGGGTCGTCGGGTGATGTGGTCACCACCACACCACACGCAGCAACAGCAGCCTTTGGATCTGGGGCCCATTGTAAGAGGTACGACAAAAAGCCGTACGTATCCCCTACCTCGCTCTCGGCGCTCCTCTCCGCACACATAACCTTTAGCAGCTCCCTCGCACTGGCGGCGATTTGGTTTTTTTTAAGTTTCGGGCTCAACCAGATTCAGCCGTCTTTTTTCCTCTAAATCAGTGATGTCCCCCATATCAGGGAACCAGGGAGAAAAGAAAAATAGGGCGCAGGACGGAACCAAAAGCACAGCATTTCGCTCTCCGCTAGCACGCGGCAGGCCGGCCGATCTAGTAGCGATCGACAAATATCTGTCTTTCGGTGTCCAGCGTCGGCCATCCGGCTCCACTTCACTCATCACCGGAACGCCCCCGCACACACGAAACGCGCAGCAGCACACGGGTTGGCGGGTCATAAGAACACGCGAGTCGTACTAACGGTAATCAACCGACTAATTATGTAGCCAGATCCTAAGTAGCCTCCACGATCAACAAGAGGAAGAAAGCAGACCAACCGACACGGCCTCACTATGGGCTGCGAGACAGTGCCGTACTCGCGACAACCAACCGCCAGTACGGCGGGCTTGTCCCTGCGGGCGGGGATTCTTCGCAAACCGCTGGCAGCTGCAGGTTTAGCCTGCCGCCCCCCGGGCCGTATGTACTAAATGCGGAAGCATATGCGTCATTCCTCACCGCTGCACGGCCGGCAGGCCGCAGCCACCCGCCCATCCGCCCATCTATCGCATTGTTGCATCCGTTGGCTGATGATGACAGCTCAACAGAGGCATAACGCCAACGTACGGCAAAGTACCGACCATGCGTTACGTAGCCGGGTCAAGGGAAACTGCTGACAACTCCAGGCAGGGAGCCGTACGTGACATTGCTGCCACGTACGTACATACGCACCTCCAGCGCGCGTGGCGCTGCTGGCGACCGATCAGGCCGTCCGCACCCGCAACCGCCACCTGCCCCAGGCATGGACGTAGATCGTACGCCGGAAAGCTAAGCTATCGTATTACGAAATCTAATAACAAGAGGAGCGATTCCGCCAAGCGACCGCCGGCCGTAGCCCGGCAACAGCCTGGGTAGCCCTTCGCTAGTCTCCTTCACCCCCGCCCCCGTCCCGTTGACCGACCCAATTGAGCGACCCGTGGGTCACTACTGAACCTCATTAGCACGTCGCAGTGCACAACAAACAAGCACGTCCAGCTGGATAGCTGCTGATGCCGCCGTCTACACAGTGGTGCGGCATTGCCGGTTGCCCGTCGCCGCTCGTCCTCATTCTCAGGGCGATAGCGGCGAACAAAGCCCACGGACAAACAACAAGCATACGGAGCGCATCTTACGGCGCTGCGGCGGCCAGAGCAGCGCCGCCCGCCAAGAGTCGCCGCCCGCCATCATGCATCTAGCCGTAATCTACATAGCAGGCCAATGCTTCCGGTCTTCACAGTAACTGAGCTGAAAATTAGCAGCCCCGACTGCGCCCACCCTGCACCTCGTAGCGGTCGTACTGGAGACCGACAGGGCAGCGGCGCCGACGCAACTCGCCGTCATTGCCGCCGCCGCCGCCGCCGTCGCCAGGGGCAATAGAATCGCTGCCGCCGCTGCCGCCGTAGCGACGGCCGCGCCCTCAGCGGGTGCCGCCGCTACCGCCGCCGCCGCAGCGGCAGTAGCGTACCAGGCGGCCGCGCTCATGTGTACGGCACCAGTCAGGCGGCCCCCTAAAGAACTTCCACTACTGCTGCCACCAGAGGCGGCCACAGCAGTGCCATCGCCGATGCCGCCGCCGCCGCGCAGCGCCGCCGCCGCCGCCCTGATCGCCGCCAGCGTGACGACTGCGATGATGATGACGGCCGGAAGGCTCCCAATCAGTACGACAAACACGCCGCTGGCGGCGATTCCGCCGCCGGGCAGCTGCGCCGCCGCCAGCGCCCAAATCAGGCCCAGCAGTAACACAAGGAGCGACGCGGCTGGGTTGCTGTGGACGGCGGAGGTGCCGCTGGCAGCGGCAGAGCAGGTGAGCAGGGCAGCGGCGCCGATGTGTACGTTGGCTCCAGGTTGCTCCGAATCCCCGAACTGCTGCACTGCGGCGGCGGCGATCCTCACGTCTGGCAGTACGGCACGGGCGGCGCCAACCGTAACAACCGCCGGCCTCCGCGGGCTGCCGCAAGGCGACGGAGTAGCGCCGGTCCCAATCGGTGAGCCGACACTGCCGCCGCCGTCAATGACAGCCGCATCGCGCGCCGCCGCCGCGGCTGCGTGCAGAGCCGCCAGCGCCGACGTCAGCGCTGCAGAGGCGGCGCCGCCGCCGCCGCCAGCGGCTGCAGCGGCGGCGCCGGCAGTCTCCGGCGCCTCCACCTCCGCCAGCCGGTGGGGGCTGGCCACCAGGCATGCTCCGTCAGCCACCAGAGCCAAGCCGCTTGCGACGGCGGTTTGCAGCAGCGTGGCCAGGCAGGCAAACATCTCATTGTCACGAAGGAAGACAACCATCTGCGCCATGACGGACTGGTAGTGCGACACGTTGTCGTCCTGGTCCTCTTCGTCGCCGGCAGCGCCGCCAGCGTAGGACAGCTGCTGCGGGTGGAAGAGCCAGCCGCCGTCGGGTCCGCCGCCGCCGCCGCCGCCGCCACCACCTGCCGCCGGAAGGCAGTCCAGCAGGTAGCTGAAGTCGTGGGCGAAGGCGCGGAAGTGGTGCAGCCAGGCCCAACTCAGAGCCGCCTGGGAGGGTTGGATTGGGCACAGGGGGGTTACAATAAAAGAACCGGTAACGCGACTGGGGAAATGTAGTGGGTGCATAGCCTTCGGACACCGCGACGCGCGCGCATGCTACTGGACGGGGGGGGAGAGTAACGGCGGGTACGGGTAGTGGGTGAGGCGCAAAGGGTTCGTTTCACCCTAGCTTCTCATCTAGGCAGGGGGCTCCCCCACTAGCCATTACCGATGCTAATGTGTGTGCCTATGCCCCCTTGAAGCTAATCGGTAAGCGCCCGCTTGAAGCTAATCGGTAAGCGCCCACTCCTAACTGCTGCATCAACAGGACAGCCGCGGCAACCGCCTGTGACATCCGACCCATTCCGTCAGTGCCTCCGTCCGTCCCTGACCCCTCTGCACCCTCCGCCGCACCTGCAGCTTGGGCGGCAGCATGTCCACCGGCGAGCGGAAGGCATCTGGGTCGAACAGCAGGGTGGAGTGGTTGGGCGGCAGCGCCTCATGCATCATGCGCCACAGCAGCCTGGGGGCGCAAGGAGGAGGAGGAGGTGCAGGAGGGGCCGGCGGTACTTTAAACTGGCTGGCTATGGTGTTGAAGTCATGAACCAGCATCAATCGATCAAGCAAGAAGCAACGACCAGCGACACGAGAGCGCGCAATCAAGGCCGGTACAGCGGCGCCTGCAACCCGACCCAAGTCACTCGTGACCCAGATCACAACATCTCACGCACCCCAACCCGACCCAAGTCACTCGTGACCCAGATCACAACATCTCACGCACCCCAACCCGAGCGCCAGCACCCGCCCCCACCGACCCACATACGCACCTGTGCGCCTCGTCACGAGCCGCCTGAGGCAGCCCCATCAGCGGCGCCGCGTCTTGGAAAGACTCCAGGGAGGGAACACCCTGCATTAGTCACAGATGCCCGGCGAGGATCAATTGGCTAGCTGCAGGCGTAGGCGGATCGATGGGGAAACACGCTGTGCCGCTACCCCACAGGTGACCCGGCTAACCAGGCTAACCCGGTTGACAACGACGCGGCCTGCTGGTCGTGCGGGTTTTGCAGACAGTGGCCGCTGACAAGTCGCCCGCTAACCGTCATGTACGGCACCCTGACCTAACCACCCCTCCCCGCACTCACCTGGCAGCTGGCCAGGATGCAAGTCGCGACGCCGGGGTGGTCGGACTGCAGCCGCAGCCTGCAGGGATGAGCGAGGGAGAGAGCGATTGATAGGTAAGGGCGTGAAACGAACGAGGGAAGCAAAAAGGGGTGAGGGCGTGCATTTTGTGTCATTCCAATTGGGTTTACTAACGGGATTCCATGTGAAAGGTTTATGGAGGGCAGCATGCAAGGCGGAGCGACAGCCGGCCCACCGACCCACGGGTCAGCAGGACCACATACCGTGAAGACCCCTCTGCCGTAACCGCAATTCCATTCTGGGTTCCTTTGATCCCAAACACCACCGTTTGCTGCTCATACACGGACCAAACGTTTGGCCGACCTGCCGACCCACCTGGCGCTGGCCCTGCCGCCTCCATCGACCTTGATGCCCTCCTCGCCCACCACCACGTCGTCGCGGACCGCCAGCACCCGCGAACAGCACTCCGCGGCCGCAGCAGCCATGGCCGCGCTGCGACACGTGCAGGCCGCCCCGGCGTCGACCGACACCGCGGCGCGCAGCTCCACAACCTCCGCCGGCCCACCCACGGGGAAGGTGGGCGGCCAGGCGATGCAGAACTCGGCGCGCGCGGCCGCGGCGTCTCCGTTGTCGCCGCCGCTGGAGCGGGTCGTCAGCAGCATCCGGTCCACCACCGCCGAGATCGGCTGACCCAGGACGGCGCACGAGGGAGCAGGAGCTGTGCCATCGCGACCGTCTCCGTCACCGTAGCAGCCGCTCATCAACGAAGCCTCAGCATCGGACGCGGTGCCTGATGCTGGCTCGGTGGGCTCTGGGCCCTCGGGCAGTTCAAAGAAGGCCATGCCGGCAAAGGCCGACATGACGCCGTGTTTGCGGTTGATTACGCTAGCTGGTGCCTGCTGGTGGCCCTGCTGCTTGTCCTGATTGGCCTAACGGTAGCTGAAAGCCGGAAAAGAAAGGCAAAGCGAGGAAGCAGCGTTAATGCCGATCATGGCATCGCACGTTGAGAGTGAGTCCCTGTACAGCGTGGCTACGCACAGAAAAGCATCATTATGCAGGCAGGAGCCGCAGCTTTTAGCCATCGCAAATTCAGCCGGTTCAGCCAGGTGGAGGCGGTGCGAGCGAGGTCGCGACTGAGGGCCGGAGGTCCGAGGCGCCTTCAAAGGACATAGGCCGGACACACGCCGGCACGCGCTCAAATACATGCACAGCCGCCGCTCGCTCCTAGCCCCGTTTGTACAGACCGCGACGGGAAGTACCACATACAGCGGGCAGAGGGCATAAGGCGTGGACACACCTTGGACAGACGGATGTTGCTCTTCTCCGTTCGCGCCACCGCCAGTCGGGCGCAGCCGCCCTAGCTCTGCTGCCTAGCCTGGTAGCACAAGGGCGCCTTGTGTCACCAACCTATCCTGGTTGTGAAGGCGTTGCTCCAGCGTGGGGCGGTGCTCGTTCTGATGAGTAGGAGCGCGCGATTTAGCACCTCCACACAAAGTTATTTGTCAAGTACGTCGTCTTCGTGGCAGAGTAATTCGACGTGTCTGTGTAGCGTTCTGGAAAGAGAGCGAGGAGAAAGCTCAGAAGTAACATGAAGCGCGCTCATGTACGACATGCGGCGCGGATTTTTGTACGGCATGGAGCCCAAGCGCGTCTGACCACGCCCGGCTTTTGTTTCACCTTTATGCTCCAGCAGCATCCCACGCACGGCAACTAAACTTATGTGTTGCCTATGGGATGCCGCCACTGCTTGCTGCCCCGTTGCCAGCTCCGCTCTTCTTCGCGCGCTCTGCGACTTAGCGACCCGTGGATCTGTAGCACAAGGGCTTTTACCAAAAATCGACGCTTTCACGCACATCTAAGCTGATATACTGCGTGCCCAGCTGCACATCAAAGCTGATATACCTTGATATACTGCGTGCCCAGTTGCACAATTAGCTTCTCGTGAACAAGCTGATGGTGCAACTGGGCATTGTGCACGCATGCGTGTACCTTCCAAGAGCTTCCCGCAAAACACACTTCGACGACGGCTCCAATATTTTCACAAAAAGCGGATAACGATGTGTAAATACTGACAGTAATTGATGCTGTATGTGGGCTAGTTCACGTGTCCCGCACGCAAGGACTCCTCCACTATGCTCGAGTCTGAGAGGATCCGAGGCCGCAGATTGGGTAAGTACATTATAACCGTGCATGTGATCTACGTCCATCAGTGCTAAGTCACTGTTGCTGAGGGGGTATACCCGAACAGCGCCCCGACTTGCGAACTCCCAGCGCCGGCGCGGCCCCGCCTGTCCCAGCCACTGCCCAGGTCCGGGTGAACAGAGGGCCATCAACAAGCACTCACATACTGCTCTGCTACAAGAGCCTTAGTCACGACTACATTCAAATGTTAAAGCCGGCTGGCGCACTTTGGGTTGAAGACCAGGGATGGGTTGTGGGATACGGTGGGATGAGGCTACAGCGACAATCGACGCAGCTTGCCACGCACATCGTGAGTGCGGCAAGGTGCGCCTGCTGAGCGGCACGGAGCAAGTTCTGCTTCTGCTACGCCTCTTGCCCGCCACCAATTGCTCGTCGATCTGGAGCCGTTGTGTAAGCCATGCCAGGTTTAAGACTAGTGGGGGCGTTATGGGAGCCCAGTGTTAAGGCCCATCGTTCTGTGAGATCGACCGTACCTGGTCGGTTAAGTCGAATGGCGGCACCCGCCCAGAGCAGCCACCAACGCCGTGGATGCTCACCGTGGAGGCTCAGCTGCTGCTGCCATGGAAGCCATGGAAGCGGGAGGTGCAGCAGCCGTCACCAGCAGCATAGCCGTCGACGTGCTCATGGACAACCCGGCTCCATCGTCTCCTACTGCTGCTACTATGATGGGCCCAGCAGCAGTACTGCAAGCGGGCTCATCCCTAGCTGCTGGCGACCCTGGTGCTGTCCTTATTGGTGGTGCTGTAGCTTCTGCTGGACCAGCTTCTTCTTCTTCTTCTCACCATGTCATCTCTGCCCCGGAGGTCCCAGCATCATCATCAGCAGCAGCAGCAGCAGCACGCCCACCCAGGTGGGGTATGCTGTGGCTATACGCCAAAATGATTCATATGAATGGCATGATGATGTCGAGCGTCACGATTTCTCGCAAGAACGAGCAGTGGCGCCCACATCCGTGGTTCCGCCACATCAGCGTGTCGAACCGTGGGACTGTCAAGTCTCCAATCCGTCAAACAACGCAATTACGAATTTCCTTGTGAACGCCATGGAAATTCTGGCTTAGCAGTACCGCGTAGTGCAAAAAATTAGAATGGTCAAGCACCAGTGGAGTCGTGTGTGCAGTACAAAAGAGTCCATTTTGTAGTACAGGACGTGTCCAATTTTTCCATGCCGAACTTATAAGCAAGATGTTTGATACGTTGCTGTATTGCCGTGGGTTCCTATAAAATTATATCTTATTTACTTTATACACAAATTAGAGTTGTGGATGTGCAAGGCTTTGGCTCTTCCTTGGACTGAAGTGAACTCCAAGGCTGACCGCAAACAGTGCGAAGTGCGGGTACCTTTTCCTGGTGCGGCCACTGACCATACAGCATTTTCTGTGTGGGCGACAGAACACTGGTTCCCAAGCATATCGGCAGAGGTTGATAGCTGTCATTTTACACACTTACCTAATCAAGTTCGTAAGCTTAAGCAGGATGGGGCTGGGTCACCAGTGGTAAACTACAGGTGGCATTCGTAAGCGTAAGCAGGATGGGGCTGGCGGCTGGGTCACCAGCGGTAAACTTGCCGGCTGTGAACTTCATACCTAGGACTTGTGCCTTACTTCAAGTTTAACTACTTACAAGTAACATATACGTATCAGCAATCCAGGTTCAACAGTGATGGCCATCATTCCTTGGCTGGGCAGTTCGATGAGCCCACTGCTGGTGGCAGCACTGATGGACTCATCAGTAATGCTTGTGGTGGTACTGATGTTGGCACTGCGTGCATTTGGGCAAAAGATGGTGCCTCTGGGCCCAAGGACATGGCTTCATGCTTCGATCCGTTGGAGCTTATAAATGATGCCAGCATGGTGGGCGGCGGTGGTGATGGTAGCGGCGGTGGTGGGGGCGTTGGCAGCAGTGGCGGAGGAGGAGCAGCAGCATCCGCCGCAGTCGCCATGGACGTTGTCGCCCTCGAGGCCGCCACCACCGCCTCAAAGGAAGCCGGAACAGCAGCACCAGCATCACCAGCAGCAGCAGCTGGTCCTCCTGCTGATGGTGAGCAGCAGCATGCTGGACCCAGCAGCGGCGGTGACAACGAGGACGACAGCAGCAGCGTCCGTCTTCACCCAGCGATGGCCAAGGCTGGTTTGACGCAGGTTCCAGCTGCCTTCCTGGAGCGGACCTGGCAAGCGCTGGGTGTTGACTTGAAGTTGCGTGAGCTTTTTGGGTCGCAGCTGTACGAGTTGCATGGGGATAAGCATGCTGCCTTGTTGGAAGAGGGCCGTCGTGTGCGTAAGAAGACTGCTGCTCACGCCGAGTGCGACTGTGTCTGGGCTAAGGAGCACTGCGCTGACATGACTGGGCGTGCGTTTGCTGTGTTTACGCACGACCGTGCCACTGACGTGCGGGGGCTGATCTGTGCTTACTTTCCCGGTGACAAGGATCCTGGCCGTGGGCAGGCATTCGTGGAAGCTTAGGACAACGCATGGAAGGCGGGCGCCTTTGCTGCGGTTATGCGTGGTAAGGAGCGCCGTTCGGATGTGGAGATGGGGGCGGGTGGCAAGCGTTCTGTCGAGTACGACACGAAGTTCCGGCTGTGGTACGCGCACAACAGTGGCGCGGAAGATGGGGAGGCGGGACGGCAGGCGCTGATTACCTTTGGGCTGGTGGTTGCGACGTACTTGGAGAAGGGGTGCAACGTACTGCTGACAGCAATGAAGGAGGCCGTTAGCGGCAATGCTGTGGCACTAGACACATCTGTGCCTTGGCAGCTGGTTTCGTACACCATCCGCTACCTGATCCGTCAGCATGTTGATACCCTTGCTTTGCCAATGAGCGTCATAGTGTGGACGACACGGGTGAAGCCGGCTGAAGGCGAGGCACAGTGGAGTTCGACCGTTGCGTCGTACAAGAAACTCCCCCCAGCAGCGCCGGACGGGGAGCTGAGCGATTCGATGTTCATCCTGAGCGGGCTGGGCGTCTATTTCGTTATTGGACATGGGGACATGGTTGTCTTTGATACAACCACGATCTTGCATGGCAGCACGCCCATGAAGGGGAGCACGGAGGCAGAGGAGGAGTTGCTTGCGAAGCGGGGTGAGCCACATGGCAACGCGTTGTGGGTCAAGCGCAGGGATGCCGAAGCAGTGCCGATACTGGTCAACGGAATCACCAAGGCCGTGACCATGCATGAGAAGAAGCAGGATGGCAAGGGCCGAGGAGAGCCTGTTGGTGGCTACCTGCTAAGGTCCAAGGTGAAGGAGGTGGGAGTAGCACTGAAGGAGGGCGCGAGAAAGGCAGCCAACGATATCCTAGCACCAAACAACATGGTGCTGGTGGGGGAGATGGGGCGCGGAGGAGGAGCGCGCTCCTCCTCCGCGCCCCATCTCCCCCACCAGCACCATGTTGTTTGGTGCTAGGATATCGTTGGCATCCTTCCTCGCGGCCTCCTTCAGCGCTACTCCCACCTCCTTCACCCTGGACCTTAGCAGGTAGCCACCAGCAGGCTCTGCTCGGCCCTTGCCATCCTGCTTCTTCTCGTGCATGGTCACTGCCTTGGTGATTCCGTTGACCAGTATCGGCACTGCTTTTGCATCCCTGCGCTTGACCCACAACGCGTTGCCATGTGGCTCCCCCCGCTTTGCAAGCAACTCCTCCTCTGCCTCGGTGCTCCCCTTCATGGGCGTGCTGCCATGCAGGATTGTGGTTGTGTCAAAGACAACCATGTCCCCATGTCCAATAACGAAATACACGCGCAGCCCGCTCATGATGAACATCGAATCGCTCAGCTCCCCGTCCGGCGCTGCTGGTGGGAGTTTCTTGTACGACGCAACAGTCGAACTCCACTGCGCTTCACCTTCAGCCGGCTTCACCCGTGTCGTCCACACTATGACGCTCATTGGCAAATCAAGCGTATCGACATGCTGACGGATCAGGTAGCGGATGGTGTACGAAACCAGCTGCCAAGGCACAGATGTGTCTAGTGCCACGGCATTGCCGCTAACGGCTGCCTTCATTGCTGTCAGCAGTACGTTGCACACCTTCTCCAAGAACGACGCAACCACGTTCCCAAACGTTATCAACGCCTTACGTCCCGCCTCCCCTTCTTCATCAGCGCCGCTGTTGTGCGCGTACCACAGCCGGAACAGCTTGTCAGTATCGACAGAACGCTTGCCACCCGCCCCCATCTCCACATCCGAACGGCGCCCCTTACCGCGCATAACCGCGGCAAAGGCGCCCGCCTGCCATGCCTTGTCCTGAGCTTGAACGAATGCCTTACCACGCCCAGGATCCTTCTCACCGGGAAAGTAAGCACAGATGAGCCTCCGCACGTCAGTGGCAGCATCGTGCGTAAACACAGCAAACGCACGCCCAGTCATGTCGGCACAGTGCTCCTTAGCCCAGGCACAGTCGTACTCGGCATAAGCGGCAGCCTTCTTATGGACCGGTACTGGCACCGTGCCCGACTTGCGAACTCCCAGCGCTGGCGCGGCCGCGCCCGTCCCAGCCACCGCCTGGGTCCGGGTGAGCGGAGAGCCATCAACAAGCACTCACATACTGCTCTGCTACAAGAGCCTTAGTCACGACTTCATTCAAATGTCAAAGCCTGCTGGCGCACTTTGGGTTGAAGACCAGGGGTGGGTTGTGGGATACGGTGGGATGAGGCTACAGCGACAATCGACGCAGCTTGCCACGTACATCGTGAATGCGCCAAGGTGCGCTTGCTGAGTAGCACGGGGTAAGTTCTGCTTCTGCTACGCCGCTTGCCCGCCACCTCGTCGACCTGGAGCCGTTGTGTAAGCCATGCCAGGTTTAAGACTAGTTGGGGCCGTTATGGGAGCCAGTATTCGGGCCCAGCGTTCTGTGAGATCGACCGTACCTAGTCGGTTAAGTCGAACGGCGGCACCAGAGGAGAAGCACATTTACATGCGCATTGTTGACTTAGAGACGACGGAGCGTAGCGATCGGAGACTCTAAGGCTGGCTCTGTGCGACTGTCGTACAACTGTAATCGAGTGGCGAGTATAATTCCCTTCAGCTCTCTTGTTTCAGGCATTTTGCCTTTCACTCTGATTGAGCTTCAGCTTTTAGCTGTTGTTACCCGCCCACCTCCCCTCCTGGAGCTTGTTTACAACCTTTCCCTCCTGCATCCTGCCCTACAGAAGCCTCCACGTTCGGCTCAGCTGGCGGCGGGCCGGCTACGGGTTCCGGCTGAGACCGGTCTCTGACGGTAGCCACGCGATGGGGGTCTTGGGAGGCCGGGGGTCGGGGTTGGGAGGCTTTGGGGCTTTTGTTGACCGGGCGACCGGGATCTGAATGCCGGTCGTAGTTTGGCCCGTCATGGTTTTGGTCGTGTCGTTCCGGGGACGGTGCGCCCGTGGGGCGTGTGAGTGCCCAGTGTGGGTTTAGCGCGCTGCGCTTCCGTGTTGTGGGCGTCTTTGGGCTACGCGTGTGCGGGGTCGCTTTGGCGGCTGGTTTGACCGTGTGCGTGTGTGCTTGGCAGGTCGCGCCGCGTGTGGGTTCGGCTGCGCGGTTGTCCGTGTGTGGCTGGCGGCCTCTGCCGCGCAGCCGGTTTGCCGCCGTTCGTTTCGCTGTTGCTCTCTCTCTGCAGTGTAAGGGCCCTTGGCAGTCGTTCCCCGTTCCTCTCGCTTCCAGCTTTCAGCACCCAAACCGCCATCCTCAGCATCGAGCCACGAGATTACAGGTTAAGGGAGACAGGAGCACAGAACAGCCACAAGACTGAAGGAGGAGCTAGGGCAGCTTGGGCTTGTCAACTGCTGTTGCTGCTGTCGCGGTGTTACTTTCCGCGCCGCGACGGGCGCGTCTCTTGTGCAAACATGGGACACTGCTTTTGAGCTTCTGTGCCGCTAGATTTACTTTCCGGAACCCTGCGTGTACGTCATCCCTGCAGCGATCATTAGCAAACGTCTGTTGCGCGCCGATCCTTCACATTCTCTCGTTGTGTACAGTGCGTAGCCGCAATACTTACCCTTTTACGTGCGTTTCTTATGCGTCTGCATGGTGTCCTCCTTACGCCCATTTGCTCGTCCAGAAGATCTCTACAGCAACCGTAGTTTCGAGTGCCGGAAGGTGACGTCCTTCGACACACAAAACTGGCCGTTTTGTTACGCCAAGGCTAATTTTGGATCCAAACTATCGATTTTGAATGCAGTGGAACAACATAAGGCAAGCAGGATACACCAGAGTTGGGCCCCCCCAGCCGGCAACAAGGTCCCTTAAGTTTCAAAGCCAGCCCCGAAGTGTCCAGATAAACTGTCATAAGCATTGTTATAGGCACACAAAAATCTGCTGTCAGGGAAGAAGGCCGAGACGCCATTGCTGCCCCTGTCCACTTTTGTATACGTGACGCTCAACTAATGCGTTTGCAAAATATTTTATTCGATATGCGCACCAATAAGATGGCTTGCATGCTGAAAGGCAAAGGTTTCGCGCTGCAGTCTGTGAGGTCGTACAGCCCCGGCATTTGCGCATTTCTAACACATACTCAACGAACTATTTCATGGTTCCGCTTAGGAAAATATTGCGCACGTTCAATGGACCTTTTAAGCAGGATTCTGTCGCCTGGACAATAAATTATTGTTTTAGGTAATAACCTGATAGGCATACATCGGTGCAGAGCGTATTGAGGCAATGACTGGCCCCTGCATTGTGCTTGTGGTTATTCTTATTGCGGTCTCTCCCCTCGCTGTATCGGCTCAGCTGCTCCATGGCGAATTGTCTCAAAGTCGGCCTGGCGCATCCGGCGGGCTGGAGGGGATGCCGGCAGGTCCCTGCTTGCAAGGCGTACTGGAGTTGCTGTCGGCATGGTGAGGATGCCCGTTGAAAGGGAAGTACCACCTGTGCCTCTTCCGTAAACAGTGTTTCCCATGTTGGATTCCCCAGGGTTGGAACCCAAGAAGTTCAAGAGGGATACCTTATACGCTCTCCGGGTCTCCAGGAAGCCGTCAGCCAGCTGGCGACGGACCCCCGCTGTTCAGCCTGTACATGCGATGTAAGAGGCGTACAGTTTCCGGGGCCTCTAAACATAAACATGTCCCACAAGTGAACTGGTGTTACACCGCTTTGCTTGATAGCACATTCTGCGGCGGCAGCCGATTGGCTGCACACGTTTACCATGCGCCTCGATAAGCACGCCGCATTACATATCTGACGGGGCTTTTTTGAACCATGGTAGTTGTGACATGGCTTCCGGGACGCCCGCACGCGCGATTCTGCGCGAACACCACTTGCCAAGACCCTTCCTCCACCACGTCTGCTGCTGTTCTACCTCCATCTCACTCCTCTTGGCAATCACTTCCTGCCGCAAAAGGGCGTGTCGACATTGTCGTGGATGCAATACCCTGCCTGGTTCAACGGTCTCATCACCGACAGCGCCATGCGCTCGCGCCGGACCTCCGCGGCCTTCATCAACTACGAAGTACACGAGCCCCCGCGGCCGTACGATCTGCCTTCTTCGGTGGACATGCACCGCTTCACGGACCCGTCAAATCAGGCGGAGTCGTACATCTTCTCAACGGCGGATCTGTCGGGCTTGCCGCTGGGGCAGGTCATCAGCGACGGCAACAACTTCGAACATCTGCCCGGTGGGTGCCCTTCCCTGCCCCACCCGCGCTCTTCCGTGATTCCGCACGTCCGGTTCATCTCCATAGCCACTCCGTTGCACTCCGCCTCCACTTCTCCGGATTGACTCGCCCGCACCCAACATCAAATCCCATCCCACTACTCTACTCCAGTGCCCTTGCAAGACTGTGGGGCCCTTGCGAATGATATGCGGCTAATGCTCATAGCTTGCTGCGGTGGTGGGTGGCGGATTCGGCGGTTTGGCTTGCAGCACACCGCGGCAAAGACCTTGCGGACATATTGGATCTTTTGGAGCGCATAACGGCCGATAGGCGCTGAGTCTCGACTCCTTATCCCCGCAACGCCCAGTCCTAGCCGCCCCAATACAATCCGATGCTCCTCGCCGCCGCATGCCTTCCCCACACTTCCCTGCACCTCCCTATCCCATATACATCATTTCCTCGCCCCCCCCCACGTCACTGCGTCCTTGCACAGAGAACGCCTGCGCCAATTCAGTGGACCCCACCGGCCCGCTCCACCCCCGTACATTCCTGCTCATGTGGTACCGGACGGACGCGCTGGCGGCGCTGGCGGCCGCCGGGGACGTGGCCTCCGCCGACCCGCCGGACGACTGGGAGGGGCTGCTGGCGCTGCTGGCGGCGCACCAGGCGGCGCTGGCGGCGGCGGGTGGCGCCGCGGAGGAGGCGCCGCTGCCCCGTCACGGCCTGTGCCTGACCACCAACCCGCACTGCGGCAGGCTGGGCGACGTGTTTGCGGCGGTGGCTGCCAGCGTGGTTCAGACGCGGGGGGCCTCACAGGGCTACGTGTTCGATCTGGCCGTGCCGCCGCCCGAGGCGCCGCCGCTGGTGAACGGCAGCGGCTGGCGCTACGCTGCCGGGATGCTGCGCACCCTGCTGTCGTACAACGCCCCCGCCGACGCCACGCCCGCCATGGCGAATGCGTCGGCGTTGGGCGTGCCGTACGACTGCTACGCCGTCAGCCCGCTGTTCACGGGCGGGGAGTGTCTGGTGACGCTGGAGTGGGACGCGGCGCTGCCGCACATGGCGGCGGCGGCGCCGCTGCAGCGGCCCGGGACGCTCGGGGTGGCGCCGCTGCCGGGAAGCAGGTGGGTGGCGGCCCCCGCAGGGGACGTGACCGAAGGAACGGCGGGCGAGAAAGAGCCTGGCGGCGCCACCGCCAGCCTGGCGCGCTGCAACCGCACCACGTGCGGCGTCAGCGTCACCCACGAGCTCCTGTACGGCGCGTACGGCATTTATGACAACGGCGCGCAGCCGCCCGCGGCGGTGCGGTCCAGCTCCTGCGGCAGCGCTCACGTGCCGCCGGATGGCTCGAGCTGGCGCGCGTCGACGCCGCTGGAGACGTTCTACTGGGTGCAGTCCGACCTGCTGGAGCCGGAGGGGGAGGCGGCGGACAGGGCGGTCGCGCGGAGGCCCGAGCAGGTGGTCAACCGCGCACCCTACTCGGCCTTCTACGGGATCTACGCCACGCTCCAGTTCGCGGGTGCGGTCGCGGAAACATGATAGGGGATTTAGGGAGGGAACCTAATCTGGGTCGGGCGGGGATTAACCAGCAACGTACACCCGCCGTGTTTTGGGTCGCCTTCCAGACGAAGAGCGCAGTCAATGACTACCGTGGTCGTTGGGGGCTGGGCCCAACCCAGATGAGCTTCGCGTCCGCTGCTCCCACGCTTGCGATGTCGTACATTCGATGTCGTACATACCGTGGCGGGCCCGGTAGGACGGCGAGCCAGCCACGCGCGCAACAACAGCTTCTTGCGTTACTCCACTGGGCCTTACGTGACCTGCATTTCTCCATCCGCACCCCCACTCCTCTTTCGCCGCACTGATACGACTAATGTCGTACCCTACCCCTGTACGACGTACGACGTACGACGTGGCCTCCCCCAGGCATGCTTGTCACGAGCAACGCCTCGGTCTTCATGGCGGCGACCGGCCAGGACCAGCTGCTGGCGCTGCGGGCCGCGAGGCAACAGGTGACGGACGCCGTAAGGTCCGCGATGGGGTTCGCATCGAGGCATGACAGCGACGCACAGGACTGTGCCGGCTTCGCGTTCACCAGGTGGTGGTCCGCGTTGTGGGCCCCCGGGGCAAGGCAGGAGCACCACCACCACCACCGGCAGCTGCAGCAGGACCAGCAGCAGGACCAACAGGAACAGCGGTTCGATCCCTTCAGCCAGCGGAACATGCAGCCGCTGCCTGCCATATTCAACATCAGCGCGCTGACGGATCTGGGCGTGGATTCGTACACGGCTCGCGCCTACCTGCGGGCCTTATGGTTCGTCATGCACCATCCCAACGCGGCTCCGGACGTGCAGGCGGCATCGATGATCAACTGGTACAGGTGGGGCCTGGGCTTCGCGGCGGCGACGCTGCTCCCGGACTCCTCACCCCCGCCGCAGCCGTTCACGCTGCCGGTGGCGGTGGCGCAGCTGGCGGCGATGGCGCAGGCCGGCGCCGACGGTGACGTCATTGACGGCGCCTCCTTGCCCGCAACCAGCGCCAATGATTTGCTGCTGCGGTTGTTCCGACAAAGCATCGAGCTGTCTGGCAACAGCGCCGCGAGGACGGCGTACGGCTTGTCGATCACGGCAGGGGACTGGAAGCCGCCGCCGGAGGAGATGCGTAGTACTGAAGGTGAAGGTGATTGCGGCTGGGAGGCTGAGGCTCAGCGGGATGGGTGCGGCGCTGCTGTCGATCTGGGTCGGTGGGCGAGTGGGTCGGTGGGTCGGTGGATGTCTGGTTGGCTGACGCGAGATGGCGTGGATGGGTGGGTACAGCAGCCGGCAAAGGCGTGGCTTTGGATGCCGTACCCAGTGTTGGATGCCGGGAACGTCTTGGGTCAGGGTGTCGGAATGCTACCCCTATTCGTACATCGGACAGGCAAGCAACACCCCGAGTGTTTGCTTTGTCTATCGGCATCGCCGCGGGGCCTGCTGGAGGAAATCTTGCTGACCCAGATCGAAATGGGGAAATCTTGCCGGCCCAGATCGAAATGGGAAATTCTTGCCGACCCAGATCGAAAATGGGGAAGTCTTGCCGACCCAGATCGAAATGGGGAAATCTTGCCGACCCAAATCGACGCCCCCTCCGTGTACGCGGCTGAGCCCCTCCCGCCCTCTACGGATTGCAGTCGAGGAGGATAGCCACTCCGGGCTGAGCGGCGGCACGCTGGTGGCCACCATCATTGCGCCCCAGGCGGGACTGGCGCTCGTAGTTGCGGCCGTAGCGGGGATACTGCTGCTGCGGCGCCGGCGCCGGCTGCGCCACCGCGACCTGCTGGGTCGTGTTCGCGCCCCCCGAGTGGGCCCCGATACCACGCTGCTCATCACGGATGTGCAGAACAGCACGGGTGGGTGGAAGGAGGAAGGGAGGGAGGGAGGGAGGGAGCAAGGCGGCAAAGGGGGAAAGGAATGTAGGAGCGGGGGCAGGCAATCACCACATGGGGACAGGCAGTCACCACATGGGGGCAGGCAGTCACTACATGGGGGCAAGGGAAGAGGGCGGTGTGTTTTTCGACGCCATCTTGTCGGGTACACCCACACTCCTTCCGTTGTGCGTCCTCCATCGAACCCGCGCCTCACCCCCTCACCCCCTTCCCCTGCGGTCCTCTCACCCCTCTCCACCCGCCCCCCAGTCCTGTGGGAGGCTCTGTCCGTGGTCACCATGGACGCGGCGCTGCAGCTGCACCACTCGTGCATCCGGCGTGTTCTGGCGGAGCACGACGGCTACGAGAGCGCGACAGGTGGGTGGGCGGAGGGGCCGACGTCAGGTCAACCACTAGGCTCCTGCCACTTGCGCACCGCCCCCCCCAACCACCCCCACTGGCTGTGCCGCCTTACCCCGCACCTCCCCCTGTACGCCACCCGCCCGCAGAGGGCGACTCCTTCATCGTCGCCTTCGCCTGCCCCGGGGCCGCCGCCGCCTTCGCCACCTCCTGCCAGCTGGCGCTGATGGAGGAGTCGTGGCCGCAGGAGCTGCTGGACCACCCGGACGGCGCCGTGGTGCTGGTGGACCCGCGGGAGGCGGCTGCTGCTGGGCACTCCTCAGCGGCGCCGCTGCTGCCTCCGCCCGCGGACGCCGCCCCTCGGCCCTCCACCCCGGCGGTGCGCGCCTGGCACTCGTCCTCTCGGTTCTCCCCGGCCACCTCACCCCACCGCGCCTCCTGGGGCTCCTTTCATCAGATGCTATTGTCGAGGGTCAGCGCCAGCGGCTCGCGTCAAACGCCCGTATCTCCCTGGGGCGCCGCCGCCGCCGCCGCCGCCCGCGGTGCCGGCAGCGCGCCTAGGCCGGACTTACAGCTGCCCATGCACCCGTCCTCCAGCTGCAGCTGCATGAGTCTTCACGGCGGGCTCAGGCCCTCATGCCTGGGTCCAGAGCACCACGCCGGGGCGGCGGCAATTGGGGCAGCGATGTGTATGACTGGCGGCGGGTGCGATTCGTCCGGCAAAGCCGGCGCCCCGCGGGCCGCGTCGTACCTGCAGCGGCAGCTGTCGCCGCCGCCGCCGGCGGCGGGGGGTGGTTCGCCGTCGCGCAGTTCGCGGCAGCTGTCCGGCACATGCCGGCTGGGCGAGTGTACGGAAAGCGGCCCCGAAATCAAGCATCACCGTACGGATGTCCTGCAAGACTCTGTCGAGGACCAGGCGAACTCTGGTGCGCTGACGGCCTCGTTCGCCTTGAACAGCGGCAACCTGGGCAGCTGCAGCGGCGGCAGCGGCAGTACCTGCACCTGGCTGGAGCTGCTGGCGTCAGCTTACCCCATCGTGCCGGTGGCGCCCTCCGCGGCGGCCCTGGCACAAGGCTGCCGCAGGGACAAGGACAAGGTACGGCGGTGACGCGGCACGGTCGTACCAAGCGCATGTCGTACAAACGTTCAGGAAGGATGCGTTGTGCACGAGGATTCCGTTGGGGGTGGGGAGGGCTCTCGCGCATAACGAGGGGGCTCCAGGGGGCCCTAGGCTCCCCCACATTGTTCAGCCCACCCGCCGGCCCCCCACGACAGCCGCCGAAGGTCGACAAACGACCTCCGCCTTTCAGTTTCATCAACCAAGCTCTCCAGAACGCACCTCCAAACGTCTGTCCTAGACGGTTTTTCCTTAGTACACGGTTTTTCCTTGCAAACCCCCAGGACAGCAGCAGCGGAATCAGCAGCACAGCACGACGGCGTTTCGCGGTCTCCCACGCGCGCACAACTGCCGTCATAACCGCCAACGAACACGAGGGCGGGCGCTCTTGCCTGCTCATGCCTCACCTGTTGTGCTCTCACGTATGTGTGTTGTGGCTCATGCGCTGTCGCCTCGCCCCTCGCCGCGATCCGCTTCCTCCGTCCGTGCCGCTCCGCTGCCGCGGCGCCCTCCACCCCTCTTTGCAGTGCTCCGTGCTTCTTGCCGATGGCCGCATCGTGGCCTTCCGTGGATTGCGCGTCCGCATGGGGGTGAGTGGCGGGCTAGCGAGGGCAACCGTGGGAACGACGGGGTGAGAGGGGCGGGGGGATGTGTGGAGGGCAGGGAGGGGGAGAGGGCAGGGAGGGAGGGGATAGGAACAGCAACTGGCATGTTGGCGCGCTGTCACCGATCGTGTTGTGTTTGCGTTACGGTTTGTGTCGTATCGCCCTGGGCCTCCGCGAGAAGCCACATCGTGACGTAGTGGGCTGGAGCGGGCCTTCCCTGTGGGCCTGCACCAACATAGCGTACTGACGCTTAGCCCCCTCCCTCCCCTGCCCCCCTCCCGCCCTCCCTCGCTGCCGCAGCTACACTCGGGCCTGTCGGACCCCCGCCACGTCACCTTCAACAAGGTGGCCTCGGCGTACCAGTACTCGGGTGAGGCGGCGGGAGTGGTTTCGGAGGGAGGGAAGCAGGGAAGGAGGTCCCTGGCGGTGGGACCTGATACCCCAGTGGGGCCATCTGGTTGGCAATCTCGGCGCGGCGGGGTGCGTCGGTTTCGGAGCTGGGTAGCCGTCCACCGCTCCTTTGCGTCGGTTTCGGGGCTAGTAGCTGTCTGTGGCTCCGATGCCACACTGACCACGCAACACCACCAACCACACCACGCCGACCCCAATCCAACGCTGCAATCCTGCCGCCCTGCCATCGAATCCAATCCTGTGCCCCACTGCCCCGTCGCTGTGCACCCACTACACTTCCCATGTCGAGTAAACGGGTATTTCCTGTAACACCCCCCCACCCCTCGCTGTGCAGGCGAGTTCGCTGAGACCACCCACCTGGTCTGTGGCTCCGATGCCACACTGACCACGCAACACCACCAACCACACCACGCCGACCCCAATCCAACGCTGCAATCCTGCCGCCCTGCCATCGAATCCAATCCTGTGCCCCACTGCCCCGTCGCTGTGCACCCACTACACTTCCCATGTCGAGTAAACGGGTATTTCCTGTAACACCCCCCCACCCCTCGCTGTGCAGGCGAGTTCGCTGAGACCACCCACCTGGTCAGCGAGGCGGCCCACGGCGGCCTGGTGGTCATGTCCGGCAGCGCCTTCACGCGCCTGAGGAACAGCGTGGAGCAGAGCCTCCCTAGCGCGTCAGACAGGGCGTGGAAGGACGTGATGGTGGTGTATGCAGGGCACCACGTGCTCAAGGGCGCTGCCGCCGCTGCCGCCGCCTCTGCCTCGCGTCACGATGGCTCCTTGGGCGGACCGGGGGGGCCGGGGGCGAGGGGCACGGCAGAGACCTCCGTGACACCCACGGGGCCGTCCACCGGGGGGGGGGCGGCGACACCGGCCTCGGCGGCCGCTAGCGTCACGAGCCAAGCCACACGCGGCTTGCAGGTGGAGGGCGCCAGCCCGCGAGCCCAGCTGGCGGGATGCGGCGCACACTCGCGCAGGGAGGTGCCCAACCCCACCACACCGCTGCCGGCGCCGCCGCGGGCGCCGCCGGCGCCGGCGGCGCCGCCGCCGCCGCAGACGCAGACACAGACGCGCACCCGGGCCTCCAGCAGCAGCGGCGACAGCAGCAGCGGCAGCGAGGACACCTCGGCCCGAAGTGGCAGGGTGCAGTTGGAGATGTCGGGTGAGGGCCAGCCGGCGATGTTCTCCTTGAGCGCGGCGGCGGCGGCGGCCGCTCCCGGGACGTGGCAGCAGAGGCTCCTGGCCGGCGGGCCGCAGCTGCAGATGCAGCTGCAGGCGCAGCCGTGGACTGCAGAGGGCACGGGACGGAAGCCGGAAGGCACGTTGCGGGCGTGGACGTGGCGATCGCTTGCGGGCAGGACCCTGCGGGACCTGGGGACCGTGCATAAGGACACCACGCGGCACTACACCCCAGCGCACCTGCCTCAGCCCCTCTACGTTGCCGTGCCGGCTGGGCTGCTGTGCCGCCTGGCGCTGTGCCCCCCGCTCCGAAGCCAACGCGTCACCCAGCTGTCCTCCCTGGACGCGCCCACGGGCTGCATCACGGTGGTGTTCCTCAAGGTGGTGGGCGCGTCCACGCTGCTGGCGGAGCTGCCGGGCCCGGCGGCGCAGGCTCTGGACCAGTGCCAGCGGCTGGTGTGCGGGCTGCTGGGCAACGCGGGCGGCTACCTGGTGGAGGGGTGCGGGGACGGGCTGGTGCTGGCGGCGTTCGGCTCGCCGGCGGCGGCGGTGGAGTGGGCGCTGGACTGCGTGGAGGGGCTCAAGCGGCTGGTGCGTGGCTGGGGGGGGAGAGCGCGGAGGGGGGCGGCATTGCGGGGCTGGAGGCATTGGGGGGCTGGAGGCGGGGCCGCTGGTGGTTGTTGTTGGTCGTCAACCCTTCCTCAGCGCGCACTGCATCGGAGGGCAGGACCGCGCCGAGACGGCAGGGCTGGGTACGGTTCCGGGTCTGAGAGGGAGGGGTGCGGATGATAGACTTCATGGCAGGGCCGGCAGGGCTGCGGTACCTCGCTCTGGCCCTCGCCCCTCCCCCATTCCTGTCAAACCCTCCCCCCTCATCCATTCCTGTCAAACCCTCTCCAAATTCCTACAACAAGATGTGGTGTTTTGCGTTAAGGTTCTAATTTTAAAACCCCCCATCATTCTTGTCAAACCCTATCCGGCAGAACTGGGATCCCGTGCTGCTGTCCCACGAGCTATGCTCCGAGCAGCTGGACCTGGGTGTCAAGGCCTCGGGTAACTCCTTCCGCCTGGACCGCGCCATGGACTGGCAGCGGGCGCTGAGGCAGCAGGCCACCGTGCTGGAGAGGGGGCTGCGCATAAAGGTGCGGGGGCGGCGTGGCACAGCAGGGAGGGCACAGCGGGGGAGTCCTCGGCGGCGGGAGCGGGAGCGGGAGGGGGGAGCCGCGCTGGGAGCGCAGGCCGCTGGGTGCGAATCATTGTGCTGACGTGTCACGCGGGGTTGGACGGTTGGTATGGGTGTGACCCGGCCGTGTGGGTGTGACCCGGCCGTGTGCTCTGCCATGCAATGATGTGATGTCTGCCCTCCCGTCCCCCCGGCCCCGCCCCCGCCCACCGCCCTTTTTAGTTTTAGCCAAGTCCTTCAGCATGCATCTCGAAACGTACCGTATGTCCTAAACGGTTTTTCCGTCGTACACGGGTTTTCCTTGCACCCCCCCCCCCGACCCCAACCCCGCCCCCCCGCTGTCCGCCCAGGTCGGCCTGGCAGCCGGCGTGGCTTCACACTCCGTCAACGAAACCTCCGGCCGGTTGTCGTACCGTGGCAAGGTGGGACATGCTCGGGGGCCAGCGTCCTCTGTACGACCAGCCCAGGCCCTCCCTCACAGCAGCCCTCTCGCAGTGAAACCAGCTACGCACGCATGCCTTCCGCCCCAGCCCTGTAGCGCCACCACCCAACTACCCGTCCACCCCCGCCCTGTAGCACCACCACCTAACCTCCTACCTAGCACATGCCGACGGTACGGCAACTCCTACGTGACACACATGCCGGCGGTGCAGTACCTCCTGCAGTACCTACCTAACACATGCCGGTGCCGATGCCGGTGGTTGCGCAGGTGATGAACCGGGCGGCTCGCATCGCCGGCATCGCGGCCGCGGGTCAGGTGCTGTGCAGCGGGGCGGTGTGGGACGGCTGCGAGCAGGCCGACGAGGACTTCCCGCACCGGGTGACGGGGATGTGCCTGGGCCCTATGCCGCTCAAGGGCATTCGGGAGCCCGTGGCGGTGGTGCAGTGCGTGCGGGAGGGCGATGGGGGCCTCGCGAGCTGAGGGGAGGGTGCAAGGAAAACCCGTGGGTGCGAGGAAAAACCGTTTAGGACAGACGTTTTGAGATGCAGGCTGGAGAACTGGGTTGAGGATACGAAAGACGAAGGTCCCGACGAGCTGGGGGTGTGGGGGGGGATGCAAGGAAAAACCGTGTACGAAAGAAAGCTGAGAGGGGGGAGGGCTGAGGGCGCTGGGGCTGCGGCCCTGAAGGCCTGAGGCTGAGGCCCAGAGGCTCGGTCGAGTTGCCGCCCTGGTTGTTCGGTTTCGGCCTTCATGTCTGCACGGAAGTTGGCTTCGCTGAAGCATAAAAGCCAAATAAGCAGCCGCAACCAATGCGGGCGCGGGGGCGGGTGGGCGTGGGGGTGGGGTTGCGCAGACGTGGGTGTAATCGGGTGATTTGTGGCGCGGTGAGTAGAGCTGTGGGGGAGGAGGGAGGTCGGATGCAGTAAGGATTGCAGCTGAAGGCATGCATGCGGTATGATGCACGTATGTCGCTGGGGAATTTGATGATTGGCAGGCAAGCAGGGAGGCAGGAATGCAGGCGGACTGGCAGGCAGGCAGGATTGCAGGCGGACAGGCAGGCAGGCAGGAATGCAGGGGTGCAGGCAGGCGGACAGGCAGGCAGGCAGGGAGGCAGGCAGGCAGGAATGCAGGCAGGGAGGCAGGCAGAAAGGGATGCAGGCGGGCAGGCAGGGAAGCAACTCGGGCTACAATGCGTGGCCGCGCAACACACGTGTACGAAGTATGATGACGGCGTTGATGGTGGGGTGATGATGGTGGGGTGATGCCAACAGATGATGACCTCAATCAATGATGGTGTCACTCGCAACAGTTTGGCGGTAGTGATGCGGCGGCTCCCAGCGCTAGAATCTCAGTATGCGAGAGGCAGCTTGTCCTGTCATACGATATTCAGAAACATGCCTGGTGCTGATCGGCAGTCCGACGCGGGCTGGCGCTGTAGGTATGTACCATTGGTGGGTAGGTATGTACGATTTGTGCTCCCAGGCGGGTTGGCGGCCCTGTCAGCGTTTCTGGCGCACTGGCTGTTTTAATGGCTGTTGCAGACGCAAGCGAGGTGTGTTGCCCAAACGCCCGTGCCGCTGTCTGGATATCTTCGAATCAAGCAAACGATCGGCGCCGATGCGGCCGGCAAGATGTGCGCCGCCGCGGCGCTCCAGGGAGGTGATGGGGCTGTACTTGCGCCGCTTGGTGGTGCAGGACGGACAGCAAGGTGTGTTGTATATTGGGGATGGCGTTGGTGGCGAGGCTCGCCAGACCACCAACCCGACCACCAGAAGTACAAAGCAACAACCGAATGCAATGACGAATTGTGTTGGAAGGGTCCTACGGAGCTGGCTGTGACTGGCTCTCCGTAGCTTGCTTTTCCCTCGTCGGTCGACGTGCAATAAATGTCGTTGGCATTGGCGTTGGCGCCCTACCAAGCCATGATACCGTTTGAAACTCCGTTAGATGCGTAGGGTGTGAGCAACTTGAGGAGTTGCATGTAGGTGGCTTGCTTGTTAGGGTAGTTGCGCCGACGCAGCTTGCTTAGTTAGGCACATTGCTGTTACCGTAGCAGCCGCCAACGTGCCCGCCGCCGCTCGCAGCCGACGCGTGTTGCCGCGATTGGTGCGTGACGGCGCGCAGGCACGTATCACTTCATGGGCAGACGGACGGACAGACAGACGAGCGGATATATTGTTTCAGATTGTATGGCTGGGTGGCGAGGCAGGGGAAGGGCCGATGCGTTCGCGGCCGCCGTGAGGTGGGAGGTCCTTCTTCCTTCCGCTGCTACGCGAGAGATGGTTTGGAATGAGGTGGCGAAACGTCTCCTGTCTCCGGAAAGGCCTTGCCATGAGCGCAGTGGCTTCATTCCGCCCCGCGGTCCCGCCCCGCGCGATGAATAAATGCTCGCAAGCGGACAGCAAGCAAGCACCCCATCGAGCGGCGACACAACATGTTTGGCTAGGCCGCCCGCTCGGGTTTGCCGCCTCACTGGCCTTGCTGCTGATCACAGTGTCGGGCCGTGCGTGGGACGCTTGAGTCGCAGCTTGCTGGTGGGTTGTGATTGCGCGCAGGATGTGGTAGCAACGTGGGTCGTCATTGCATTGCTTATGGGCCCTCTTTGCTCATAGGTTGTAATGGCTCATGCGTTGTAGTTGCTGAAAGGTTGTCATTGCTCATACATCGTCTTTGCCCATGCGTGCGGTTGCTCATGCGTTGTAGTTGCTGAAAGGTTGTCATTGCTCATACATCGTCTTTTCCCATGCGTGCGGTTGCTCATGCGTTGTGTTTGCGCATATGCATGCGTTGCGATTGCTCATGGACTTGTGCTCGTGATAACGCGACAGCCCACCGGTTTCGTACCGTCGCAGTCCCGTAGGTAACGGCTTTCGTCCAATGTCTAAATGGCGAACGTTGGGTGGGAACTAACTACCGTATTCCTTGCGTCAAAAACGCTGAAGCCATTAAATTATCATCACGCCGCTTGCTTTGTCATGACGTTTATTGTTTTTCTTTCCCGCGCTTAGGTCGCGGTCGCAGCCCTGATTGCTAGCAGCAAAGGGTAGTACGGAATGTAGCCTTGAAACAGCTCCGAAACCGAGAACCCAGCGCGTGGGTTTCGATTCTGGCTTAGGAGAGGAGTTACCGCACGGTGCATCCCGGCGGCAACCCGCCACACTGTTTGTTGGAGGCACGTGGGCCGGCACTTGGAGGCAAGTTGACGAGGTGTTGGGAGGAGACCCGTGGGTCGGCACTTTGCGACAAGTGGCCGAGGGAAGGCCGGCCTAGTCATCATGAGCGGTTGTGGCAGGTCTACGTGATGAATGGGTACATTGATGTGTAAAGCTCTAGATGACGTGGTGCGCTCTGAACCACTGCTGTAACGGGGTACCGTTTTCTTTGTAACGGGCTTACCAACTCCTATTAGCCGAGGCCAGTCATGGCTGGTTTCAAAAATCAGCTCGGGGGGGTCCGATCGATACTGTGCGGATTGCCGGCACCTGCGACAGCAGCCAGGCAAGAGCGGCGGGAATAGGGGCGGCAGCAGGCACCTGGCTGCACTAGCAGGACAGACGCGAAGGCTGGGGCTTATGCATGCAAGCTGTGTCGTTAACCCTGCTCGGGGATTGCGTGTCGTACGCTCGCCTGCACATATGCGGACAGCGGGCTGGCCAGGCTTCCGCTGGTTCGGCGGTAAACGCGGCGGCGCTCGGCAGGTGGCAAGCCGACATGCTTCTGTCGCTTGCGGGGCCTGGTTTGAGCAGTTGGGTAAGTAGCTGGTAGTAGTAAGATGTCAGCTTGGAAGACATGGTTCAGGATTCAACCGTTTCAGGGGAGCTGCCACAAGTGTGGTTCAGGGCTTCAAGCTTGGGCAGGCTCGGGAGCACATGCTCTTACAATACCGATACACATGCAGACGCAGCAGCAACGGCAGCGGCTCCCGACAGCGGAGCGTGGCGCGGGCTCCGGTGCACATGCGCCTGCATGCGCCTGGAATACCGGCAAGGACACAACCGCAGCAGCAGTAGGTGCTACGGTGCGGGCAAGGGCACACCGCGGGGCACTTGTGGGGCGGCGAATGGCTTATGCGTGGGACCAGTAGCGGCGCCAGGGGCATCACGTATCCCACGTGAGCAGTGGTAAAGGAGACTGCACTTGTGCGCATCACGTTGCTCCCTAGTAACTGTGTGTCGTGTCACTAACCATGCTGCAACAGCGGCCACGCACTCCTGCCAACGAGTCCATGGCCGAGGCGCTTGGGGTGCGGCGAATGGCGTATGGGCAGGACCAGCAGCGGCACTAGGGAATTATATCTCAGTTGGAGGCTACACTTGTGCGCATCACGTTACTCAGGCACTGCGTGTCACTTACGCTGCAACAGCGGCCACATATGACTTTAAGTTGCACGCTTTCATGTTACTCTCCCGGCAGTGCACTGACGAGGTTCTAACGGCAGTAACAGTTTTCGGTGTCTCGCCAATTGACCCGGCAGTGCGCTTGCGCCCAACCCCCGCCGCATCAATTGCGTCTTATCCTATGCCAGACAGGTTCGCGTTAAAACGCCATGTCCTAAAAAGCGAATCCCCGCACTGTTGCAGCCGCCAGAGTTAACATTGGGTTACAGGAGGGGAAATAATTGCCCCTCGCCAGAGTCAATCGTCGCTGAAGGGTTGTGACAAGGCGTGCCCATCTATAGCCTCGTCCGTCGATATTTCAGTACTTTGCGGCATGTCGTGTTGCCGCTCGGCCTGCGAGGATCCCCCTTATTACGGGCCCTATATAGTTACCGGCCCCTCAGAAAACTGTGTAGCATTTTTGACAGACTACCACAAATTTTCGCCTAAATAGCCGTTGTCAAAATGAAGGTCGAGCAGGTCGCTAAGGAGATGGTGAAGGTGGTGTCGAACGTCAAGGGCGCAGTTCAGGCGAAGCGCCTATCGGTACCCGTAAGCAGTAGTGGGTACAAGGTGGGTCTTACCAAAACGCTCCAAGTTTCTGTTGAAAGTAGTGTCGAGTAGAGTGGCGTCGATGGCATTATTTCGTCGGGACAGCCTAGTGACAGCGACATGCGGCCATTAGCCGAATCATAATCCTTACACGTTAATTATTTGATACCAAGACATGGCCTCTTCGTCGCTGATGTCCAGGGTTTCTTCGTCATTCACTCGGTCAAGGGGGCGGCCCTGGTCGGATTTGAGCGTGGCTATGGAATGGCGTTCAAGGTGCAGGACATCCTCCCAGACGGCACGGCAAAGTTGTCTCCGCCCGTAATTGTGAAGGTATCCAAGGTGGCCGTCGGCTTGCAGCTGGGTAAGCGCACGGCTGTGGGGGTCTGGATTGTTGGATGCGGACTGTCAATATCATGCGTGCCTTTTTACCTATGAAACCCTACTGTGCCGGTGCGGCTTCAATGCACTGCGTGCCAGGGCCTTGCGCCCTCCCCCACCAGTCCAGCCGCCCCTTCATTGCAAAACGAACACCCTGCCCCTGCCATATGCCAAGTTCAGGCGGTGTTTATATGGTCATATCGTACTTCGCTATACCTCACCCCCCTGCCCTTCATTCCCGATTCCCCATGGCCGTCTCGCCTCTCCGGATATCATCAGGCTACAACTCCGTGTACTCCCTGGTGCTGATGCCCGATGACGCACAACTGGAGGCGCTGGCCACCGACTCCGAAACCATCATGGTGCGTGCCGTACCGCACCTGACACGCGTCTCGCCCGTCGCCTGGTGTATTTGGTTTCGGTGCGCACTGCCGTGCCGTCGGGGTACCATCGCTCTTGCTTTGAATGACCCAAGACCCCTACCTCCGTCCCTTCCCAGTCGGGTCATCTTGGCCCCACCACATCAACTTTACATTTTAGTGCATATGTCGGCCGACGCGTTTCTCTTAAGCCCCATCAATCCCTGCTCCCTCCCCTGCTTCCTTCCTCGCAGGGCAAGGCAAGCCAACATGCGAAGAGGGCGGGCCGGGGGCCCCTATTGTGTTTGTCATGCGTGGGTGCCGTACGCATTGCACAGACGGACGGTCTGGCTTTCCGTTGGGGCATTGCCTACCCCCGGCAGTCGAAGAGCGAGACCACGTACACCCTACCAGTTCCTAACCGTCGGTCGCGTTACCTGTTTACCGGTATCGGTTGTTTCATGTCATCAACCTGTAGCGACAACACAGCTTTACCATTTGGAAGATGGTCATATGATCTATTTGTTTACCTGCTTTTTCCACAGCCAGCCGGCTGGTCACGGCACCACCACCAGCGCAGCGACGGACCGTGCAGTGTAGTGCGCGGAAATATGCCCCTTAGAGGATGCATGTAAGCATAGTTGTAAGACGAATAACATCAATCACCAACGTGAGCTCCGTTTATAGCGTTATTCGCACAACCAACAAAACAACATGCAGTCCGCACCCTGTTTGCAGCGGCCCCTGTGTGTAACCACGGACCGCTCGCGTCGCAGGACTTCGACCTGAGCGGGATGGGGCATCCCGACGCGAGCAATGTCGAGACCACGTTCCACCGGGTGAGAGCGTATATACGGCAGTACGGCAGTGGCCCGTGCCGGAGCCTGCGATTTCATGGCATGACGGCGGCGAGGCCGGGGTCGGGGGGGGGGTCGAGCCAGCGCTAGTACGAGAGCTACGGACGGTATCACGTTTCAGTCCCTCCTCCCAGTCAAGCTTTCAGCCGCATCACCGTTCGCCGCTGCCCCTGCACCCCTGCCTCCGTCGCTGCCGCTGCACTGCAGACGTCCATCACCGCTTCGAGCCACGGAGTTCGCATCGCCCCCACCACGCTGTCCGTCTCCGACAGCCTCATGGTGTGCGATGTGTCACTGTACGGTGAGTACGACGACGGCTGTCGTACGGAACATTGGCTTGGGGCGGGCGGGCGGGTTCCTGGCCGTTTGTCCGGCTCCAGGGAGGAGGGCGCCGCTTGAGGCGCAGACGCTGTGGGTTCACGGAAGGGCGCCACCGTGGGGGGGGACCCCGCTTTCGGAGTTGGTGTGTTGGAGCGCGTTCATTAGGGCGCCGGATCCGTTGGATGGAGGCCGTGTATCATCAGGGCGCCGGATCCGTTGCTCAGTCACGTGGTGTGCCTCCATAGAGTCACGTGGGTGCAGCGCTATCGTCTCCCCCCGCCACACTCCTCCAACCCTATAACCCTATAACCCTAAAACCCTATAACCCTATAACCCTAAAACCCCACGCGCCCTCGCACAGGCGGCACCCTGAAGGTGGACAAGGAGCTGATGGCCCAAGCGTACGGCGATGCGTACGGCAGCCCGCTCGACGTCCTGCGCGGCAAGGTTGCGGTGCCCGAGGCTCTCCAGGCGCTCGTGAGCACCATCACCGCCAGCATCTCGGAGCTGACAGCGCCCAAGGTGCTGCACGTGGCGTGAGGGGCCTGCTGCCCTACGGCCTGCTGCCCTACGGCCTGCTGCCCTACGGCCTGCTGCCCTACGGCCTGCTGCCCTACGGCCTGCTGCCCTGCGGCCTGCTGCCCCACCCGGTGTGGGTTGTCGCGCTGGAGGTCGGTTGGGCCGCGCAGCAAGCTCAGTAAACCCTGCTGGCAAGGGCTGAGGTGCGGCAGGCAGCTCCTGGATGCTGGTCGGCTGGTCGAGCCGCGGGTGAGAGGAGGCACCTCGCGCTTGCTGGGAGCTGAGGAGTCATCGTCACTCCGGCGTGGCATGTGGGATGTGGCTACCTACCTGCTGTGATCTTGTTGTCGAGGGAGGCGGCTGGGGAGCTGACGTGGTACTGTAATGGGACGGAGCTGTTGCTAGGTTGCAGGTAATTCTTGCTCGTGACAGTTTGGGAGGCAAGCTGCGTGCTGACGCGTCATCATCATCACCACCGGCTGCGAGTCGAATGATGCGTCAGCATCATTACTTGCTGCGCGTTAAAACGTTGCGTGACGGTTTCGAAGAACATGCACCTTGAAAGCTGCCCCCGCCCGTTCGGAGCCGGACCGGAATAGCACAGCGGCAGTGACACGTCAACTGTACGGTGCCGTGGTTGCACTCGTACAGCATTTTCGTACATGTATTTATTTAACACCCTGGGGACCAGAGCGGCAATTATTTTATATTCAGTAACTTCATCGTACGCAAACCGTCGGGTGTGGAATGATGATGGGCGGGGCGGGTTAAGGGGCTGTGAATCTGGAAAGCCCCTTCCGCGGTCGTCATGTATCAATGTGCATGATGCGAGATTGCGACCGGATGTATCGTGTGCATTATGCATGATGCAAGCATGCGGCTTGTGCGAGCGGCGAAACAAACGCTGTGTCAACCGTTGTTCTACGACACTTGTACGTCACCTTCGCTACGCAACCCTGGCGTCCACTCCTACACGTTGGTTGGGAAGCTGCATGGCGTTGAGCTAAGGGCTGGCTGCGCACCGCACTGAGCGGATACCTTGTAATGGTCTATGGTGCTTCACCTGGCCGCCACCTGTCGATTATGGTGCCAGGAGCATGCTACGAGGCAGCTATCATGGTTTCACACGCACCTCTCGTTTTGCACCTGTCACAGGAAGGTGCGTCCAATTGGACACGAAATGGCAAACTTTTACTTTTACATTTGTCAGGCAACCTGCGCTAACGACTTAGGCGACAGTCGTACGTTCAGGGGTTTTCGCCGCTGAGAAATTAGTCCGTCTGAGCAGATGCAAATCAAAATTAAACAACTGACCGGGCCCTGACACTGTGCCAAACGCGTCACAGTTTGCCTACGACCAACGTGTCGGCTTACACATTATGCAAAGCAACTTGCATGGACCTAGGGTTGCCTTTGAACATGTAGGAACGCATTTATGTTGATGGGCTCGGGCAGCCCTGCGCAAGGACTGCCCAGTCAGCCATGCCTGGCTCATCGGAACCATCGCCAGGCCATTCCTAATCACGGACTCCTATGCCTTCTAGGAAAGCGCTTTGTTCCGGACAGAAATGTTTCTATAGTCAGCGAAGCGGGGCGAGGCCGACCATCGCCGACACGCTGTTCCGTCGCGGCCGGCTACAACGGCGACGGCACCACCAACGAGTATTCCTATCGCCTCACAAAGACCCAGCGCAACCTAACGCCTCGGGCCCGAGCCCAGCCTGGCGGCGACTTGGTCTCCTCCCCTCCCTGCCGCGACCCTCCCCGCCATCGCCTCGGCCATGGCCAGCACCCAGCTCCCCTACCGCCGCCACCGCAGCTCACCCCCCGCCTCCTCCTCTCCGCCATTATCTACTCCGACGACCTCGACTCGCTGCTGGAGCTCCTCCAGCGTCACGAGTCGCGCCTCAACCTGCGGCATCTGGACGCCGCGCTCAATCGCCTGGGCCGGCTGACCGCTGCCGCCAGCCGCCGCGACGGCGGCTTCGCCACCAGCAGGAGCTACACCACCACCAGCACCACCACCAGCGGCGGTCTCTCCAGGGAGGCTGCAGCCGCGGCTGCCTCACGCGCCGCAGGGGCCCGCCTGCTGTCCTCCGTGCTCCCTGCCCAAGCAGCGGCGCTCACCCCACGCGACTGCGCCAGCCTCCTATCGGCGCTGACCCGGCTGGAGCTGGTGCCGCCACCGGCGCTGGCGGCGCTGCTCCAGGGGAGGCTGCTGGAGCAGCTGCGCGACTCGTCGGTGCGCGACCGGGCGCAGTTGCTCCACGCCTGCGCGCGGCTGCGGCTGCCGCTACCGGCGGTGGCGGTTTCGGAGCTGCTGCGGAGCCTGGACGGCGAGCTGGCCGCGGCGGGAAAGCCGCAGGTGCGCTCATCGCATATAGCGGGGGGGGGGTGGCATAAAGACCGGTTACACGACATGGGAGGGGGGGCGTTGTGGTGGCGGCGGGAGGGGGGCCGTCGTGGTGGTGGTGGTGGCGGCGGCGGGGGAAGGATCGTGGGGGTGGCGGCAGCGGGGAGGGTGGTGGCATAAAAACCGTTTACATGACAGGGGCAGGATAGTTGGCGCATGGTCGGGGGGTGGAGGGGGCGTGATGGTGGCGATAGTGGTGGTGGTAGTGGCGGCGGTGGTAATGGCGGTGGCGGTTCGACTGCGCCCGCCTTCACCAGGCGCCGCTGGGGTCCCCTACGGCCTCATCCCTTTTTCTCTGACCCGCACCACCTCCCGCCCCCGCCCTACCCCTCCCTAGGACGTGTCCATGGTGCTGTGGTCGCTGGCCACGCTGGGTGTGGTGCCGCACCCCTCCTGGATGCACCGCCTCACCGCCGCCCTGCCGCCCCCCCGACTGGCGGCCTTCCAGGCTCAGGCCCTGGCCAACAGCGCCTGGGCACTCGCGCGGCTGGGCTTCACGCCGCAACACACGTGGCTGGCGGCGCTGGTCGACGCCAGCGGGCCGCTGCTGAGGGTACGGCAAGGGGTACGGCAAGGGGTACGGCAGGGGGTACGGCAGGGGGTACGGCAGGGGGTACGGCAAGGGGTGGGGTGGGTGTGGGGGACACTCTTCCCTCCCCCTCCCCCCGTTGGCGCTCCCTCGCATAACCGGGCCTTCGCGCTATTCCCCCGTTTTCTGATGGGCCTTACTTTCCAGTGCCGATGTAGGGGTTTCCTCTCCCCCCTCTATCCACCCCCGGCCGCGCATCCCAGGATGTATTTTATATTTCCCCCCCCCCCGGGCAGCACTTCCCATGTCGAGTTACCGGTTCTTTCATTTAACCCCCCGGCTGCCCCCCCAGGTGTGCTACATGCAGGAGCTGGTCAACCTGCTATGGGCGCTGGCGGTGCTGCGCCACCGGCCTCCCGCGACCTGGCTGGTGGAGGCGCTGGGGTTGCTCCGAGACCGGGCAGCCACCATGACGGCGCAGGTGGGTGGGGGCCTCGGGGTTGTGTTTGTATGTGTGTATGTGTGTATGTGACATGGAGACACGTATTGCGACGCACATGGATGGGGGGAGACCGGTAGGGGCGAGTCGCCGCCGTCTGGCGGGTACCGTAGTCGTACGGCTCCGAGCCGTCGTACCCTATCCTCCATGCTGCATTCGCCGCCCGCCCCTCCTGCCACTAGCGTCATCTGCTCAAACATGACCTGCGCCACCTGCCCGCACCACAACGACCCCCCGGGGTTTCAAAACCGCCCCCGCCCTCTCCCGCCCCCCCCTCTCCCGCCCCGGTTTCCCTCGAACCCCCTCTCCCGCCCCTGCCCGCCCCCTCCCGCCCCTGCCCTCCCCTGCTCCCCCAGGACGTGTCCAACGTGTGCTGGTCCCTGGCGGTGCTGCGGGTTCGGCCGGGGCTGCCGCTGCTGCAGCGCCTGGTGGCGCGAGCTCTGGCGGTGCGCCGGCAGATGACGCCGCAGGTCGGGGGGGGAGCGGGGGGCCCGGTTGGACGGTTGGTAGTTGGCTGATGGAAAAACCCATCATGTGCGGTACCCCCCCTCCACCACCATCACCGCCACCACCACCACTCACCGCAGTATCACCGCCGGACCCTCTCATTTCCGCTGCTCCCCTCCCCGCTCCTCCTCCCACCTCCGATCCGGACCCCCCCCCCCTGGGACTCCGACTAGGACTGGGACTGGGACCGGACCGCGATGTCCGCTCTCCCATAGCGCACCAACTCCCACAGTTCTCCTGCTAGCGCCCAAAACCGGTCCTGCGAAAAGTTTACGTGCGTCGCGCGGGGTCCTCGCTTCCTTTCGTCTCGCCGTAGCCGATATAGCTTAGCCGCCAAAGGTCATATTACGACCTTCGGCTTTCGTATCCCCAACCCAGTTCTCCAGCATGCATCTCAAAACTTCTGTTTTAAACGTTTTTCGGACATCCACGGGTTTCCCTCGAACCCCCCCTTCCTCACAGGGCCTCGTCACGACGCTGTGGGGCCTGGCGCGACTGGGGGTGCAGCTGCCGGAGCGAGCAGTGGCGCTGCTGCTGCGGGGAGGAATGGGCGCGGCGGCGCTGGCGGGAGCTGCGCCAGCAGCTGCGCCAGCAGCCCCCGCCGCCGCCGCCTCGGCGGGATTCGGCGGCAGCATCAGCAGTGGCGGTGGTGGTGGCGGCGGTGGCGGCGGGCGCGCTGCGGGTCCTGGCGACCTGGCGGGTGCCGCGCTGGTGCTGGCTCGCTGCCGCCACGTGCCCCAGCGGCGCTGGCTGGTGCGCTACTGCGCCGCTGTGGCCCGGGAGCTGCACGGCTTCGGTCCCAGGTGGGGAGGTTACATAAAAGAGCCGGTAACAGGTGGTGGGGGGGTTGAGGAAAGGAAAGCCCGTGGACTTGGAAGCCGAGTAGGGTGGGTGGGAGGGAATTCGAAGGCGAATGGGGGTTTAAGTCGAAGATGCGTGGGCGGTAAGTCGGTGGACCTGCGGCGGAGGAAAGGTTATATATCACCAGCTGGAGAGAATGTGGGTGGGAGTGGGGGAGGCGGATGGGTGCTGGGTTGGGTTGCCGGCAACTCTGTACAGCAGGGAGGCGGCGTTGGCGGTTGCTTTAGTCAGGGGTTGAGACTGTTTGAGTTTGGAGTGGTTGGGAGAAGGAGGAAATGGCCGGTGTCCTCACCCCTTTCACGCGGTCTTATGGAGGTCTTACAGCGTCCTTACGGCGACTCTTGCCCCGTTGGTCGCCACACCCGCCGCGCCCGATCGCCCCCCCAGGGAGCTCTCCACGCTGCTGTACGGCATAGGCCGGCTGAGCACCATGGGGCTGAGGCCCGATCCGCACTGGCTGGACCTGCTGCTGGCGGCGGTGGAGCGACACACACCGGCAGCGGCGGCGGTGGCGGCGGCGGCGGCGACAGCCGCTGCCGACGCCGGCGGCAGCATAGCTGGCGGCGAGCCGGCGCCCAAGCCGGCGCCGGTGGCCTCGGATGCTCCAGCTATGGTTTCGGAGGCGTTGCCTTCGGAGCCGCCGCTGCCGCCGGTCGTGGTGGCGCTGGCGGTAGGGTCGCGTCGGCGGCAGCAGCAGCAGCAGCAGCAGCCGGAGCTGTTGGAGCCGCCGCAGCTGGCGGTCGTGCTCTGGGCGGTGGCGCGGCTGGGGCACCAGCCACCGGAGGCGTGGCTGCGGGCCATGTCGCGGGCGGTGGCGGCCAGGGCCGAGGTGAGGATGCGGAGGGGAGTTCTTATATGAGAGAATCCAGGGGGGAAACAACGGGAGCCACAACAAGGACCAACAAGCGCGAACAAGCACAAACAAGTCATTTCGCCCGTAAAGCATTTGCAGTAGTGTAAGGCCCATCGCAGTTACCGTTTTGCCGACTCCAGCATGCCGCTCCTTAGGCCACGACAACCCCTGTCTTTGGTGTTAGGCAAGCAGGTAAAACGCTATAGTACATAATCCCTTTTATGCAACCGCCCCGATCCTTTTTTACAACCCACCGCACCGCCTCGTCATCCAGGAGTTCGGCCCCGCCGAGGCGGCCGCCACCATCAGGGCGCTCCAGGAGCTGGCAGCAGCAGCGGCGGCCGGGCCCCGTGCTCCCGCACCCTCCCGGCCCCGCGCAAGACTCGACCGCGCCGCCGCCGCCGCCGCCACCGCCGCCACCGCCGGCAGCTGCCGGGAGGCGGTGGCGAGCTTGGCCTCGAGGCTGGCGGTCAGCTTGCCGGAATATAGCCTGTACGGCACCCTGCGCGCCGTATCGATGGCGCGGGGCGGCATGTCGTACGCGACGGTTGCTGACCAGCTGCTGACTGAGGTGTACAGCGTCAGGAGCCTGGGGCTGCTCCAGGAAGGGCCGCAGCCGTTGCGGTGGGGTGGAGGGTAGGGTGGACTGGTGGTGCATCGACGGAGGACGAGTAAAGGTGCTGCCGTCAGCGTATTTCCGACAGCTTATTGCCAATCGGGCAGACTGGCTGACATTAGCAACGAACGAGGCCACGGATGCGTTTCAAGGCTGCGTTAACGCGAAACGACTGTATGCCGCATGCGCTTGTTAATTGTTTGCGCTTATCGGTCCTTGTTTGTGCTTGTTGGTCCTTGTTTGTGCTTGTTTGCGCTTATTTGTGCTTATTTGTGCTTGTTTGTGCTAGTTCGTGCTTGTTTGTGCTTATTTGTGCTTATTTGTGCTTGTTCGTGCTTGTTTGTGCTTGTTTGTGCTTGTTTGTGCTTGTTTGTGCTTATTTGTGCTTGTTGGTCCTTGTTTGTGCTTGTTGGTCCTTGTTGGTGCTTGTTGGTCCTTGTTGTGGTGTACCGGTACCGTGCGTGGTGCGTTGGTTGCTCGCATTGCTCTCGTTGCTGGCCGCGCTTTGGACTGTTGTCCCCCTGGTCCCAGTGCGGCGCTCGGGAGGTCCTAGTGGTGCGCTGTGGGCGAGCCACGGAGCAGCCGGCGCTGTGGGGGCGCTAGGGTGGACCGGGAGGGGCGAGGAGGGCAGCATTAGGCTGTTGCGGAGCCGCTGCGTGGGCCCGCTGCCTCCAGCTACTCGGTATCAAACACGAGTATCTAATGCAATGTGGTCGGATGTCTGGTTCATTTGCGTTCGTGTGCAGCAACCGCGGGTAGGAGGAGGAGTTGTAGGAGCGGAGAGATCAGTGGCTGGCTGTGGAGTGTGGGACTGGGGTGATAGGAGAGAAACCAGACGTTGCCTGCTGCTGCTTATCCGGCTGGGCGGAGAGAGGGTATTTCATTTGTTCGGTACTGAGGTGAGCTTGTGACTTGTGGGGGAACAGCCGGTTTGTTATGTCTGTCGAAAGCGGAGTCGACGGGATTCATTGGACCACGTCGGCCGGGCACAGCTGGACTGGAGAGCTGGACTTGACGCCTTATGTAGGCCTACCCCCTCCTAACACCCAGTAATACCCGGCAAAGACGGGGATCCTTGCAAGGTGCCGACTACGAAGATGTCCCGAGATAGGCATGATCCAACTTCCCTCTCAACCTGTAAACGTTATGGGTGGTGGACAGCGTCTCGTCTCGGGCTGTATATCCCCCGTCGCGTGCATATGCACGCTTTCGTCGTCTATGGCGTCTGTTATACATGGATGAATGAGTCGGACTCGGGGAGAGCCAGACATTACTACCGCTGTCAACGCAATGGTCACCAGCATTGTTCCGAAAATATCCAATTTAACCAGTTTAAGGCAGGCTGTTGTCGCAGGGACGACGGCACGACGCGGTCGCTGAAGGCCTGGGTAACGACATACTGCGGAGCCGTGGCAACGCACTTCGCAGAGAGCATATACATTTGAGCTCATTGCAAAATGTTTTCATGGCCGTCCGTCTTCGGCTACCGTACTCAGGGGTTCCGTTGGAGCGAAAAGCGACCACACACACCAACGCCCGAGTACGGCAAGCGGTTTTCGCCACTCGTTAATGCGCCCAGCGTCGCTATATATAGCGAATGCCACTAAGGTCTGAACTAAAGTTCAAGTCGAACCTTACATCCTCCGTACCTAACCTTCATTGAATCAGACGATATTTGCCGCAGCAAAGATGATGGCCCTAAAGTCTGCAACCATGCGTGGGGCTCGCGCAAACGTGGTCAAGGTGCAAGCTGCGCAAGTGAAGGTTTCACCTAAGGTGTGATGTGTCGGCAATGCGCGGCTTTTATCACGTAGCTGTGCGTCGTTTCGAACCCATCGGCCGCTCGGTCCGTGCAGTTGGCCGCCATTCCATGTCAAGCAAGTTTCGTCGCTTTGCAGGCGAAACAATATTCTAACCGTTCCAATTTGTTCGCAATCCCACGTGCAGTTGGCGAACAAGAGCGACCCAGAGCGTTTCAAGCAAGCGACTGGTCTGCCGGCCCCAGCCGTGAATGGCTTGCAGTTCCCCGTCAAACTCGGCTTTACGAAGACCAATGAGCTGTTCGTGGGCCGGCTGGCCATGCTGGGATTCGCATCCTCGCTCATCGGTGAGGTCCTCACGGGCAAGGGTGCGCTTGCTCAATTCGGCTACGAGACCGGGCTTAACGGCGTGGAAGTAGACGGCCTGGTCATCGGCCTCATCGCTTTCAACCTCGTCGCGTCGGTGCTGCCGACCAGCCAGACGTTCGTTCCTCAGGAACAGGAGGTACGTGTGGTGGAAAATAGGGACCATTCCAATTTCTCCGTAACAATGTGTCCACACTACCGGTACCTGTTGCATGATGGAAATGAAGTGTCGCCGTTCCCTCAGGCCCTCTTTACCCCTGTGTCTGCTCGCACGAAGCAACGTCGCCAGTGCCTGATACTCGCCTGTTTGTTTTTCCGCGCCTCCATTTCCTCCGCACAGGCTATCCAGACCCGCCCCTCGGGACCCCTCCAAGACCCCCGCATCACGCTGTTGGAGCCCAAGCGCTTCTTCGGCATTCAGCGCTTGGGCTTCACCAAGGAGAACGAGCTGTTCGTTGGCCGCATGGCGCAGCTGGGCTTCGCCTTCTCTCTCATAGGCGAGGCGATCACCGGCAAGGGCGCCCTAGCACAATTTGACATCGGTGAGTGCCTGCTAGAGATCATGAGACGAATAACAATCTCCGTCCTCAGGATTTTGATGATGCATTGTGCATGGCCCACCAATATGGTGCATACACCGCCACTCAGGCTTAGTTCGCCGCGGCGTCGACCTGCCTGCTTCGCCCGTTGCTCTCCTTTTGCAATAAAATTGCAGCTTGGATCTGTAGTTCCGTCGGCTGATTAGACAAGTGAATAGAATTTCCGGCAGTCCTTTCTTGGATTTCCCTGGACCAGCTCCAACAATTAACTTACGCTCTCTCCTTGAACCCGCAGAGACTGGGCTGTCTCTTCGCGACACAGAGTTCGGGCTCATCGTCTTCATCCTCTTCTTGCTGTTCGCGGCGGTCAACGAGGGCACTGGCAAGTTCGTGGACGATGTATAATCGAGTGAAAAGTCTGCAGGACGCACCGCGGCTGACGGCATGCCTCTCGCCAGCGGTCTGTCTCTCCATCAGCGGCCGCCTCCCCTGGGGCACGTGGCAACCTTTTCAGGCACTGTATGAAGAATAAGTGTGCGTACGAACGGCAGGAGTGAAGACAGGAGAGGAGGCAGGAGTGGAGAGGAGACGCACATTGTGTTTCAAAGCGCGAGTATAGAGTGACTGTGCCGAGCACAGGAGCGACGGGGCGGTGATGGTTTCGCGTCACGCAACCCTGAAGAAGCGTGACGAAGTGGCCTGGGGACGTGTACCGAGCCGATGTGGAAATGTTAGTAAGTAACTGTACAGGATTTATACATATGGCATTCATATGTATGACGTCAAACTGACGTTTCGACGGTTCGAAAAGAGTGGCGCTGCGTTGTATCGGCTTACGTGGCCATTGAGAGAAAGAGAGAGAGAGAGTTGCGATTGTGGATCGGCTTACGGTGTTTCGGATAAGTAATTGTTGGAGATCTGCCCTACGATGACTGTTTTAAGCCAATCAGACTGTCGGAGGGATTCTGTAAGCGACGGAAACCAGTTCTGGTTTAATCTCATTCACCATGACTCCTAGTGGCCAACCGGGATTGGGATCAGAAGCTAATTACGAATGCTTACATTTTGCGTTGACCCCCCAGCCCCTTAACATCATGCAGCAAAAATATGCATCACAGACAAGAATACTGACCACGTTCATGGCACCGACTGCAGTATTGTACTCAAACCTTCTCCTCAAACGGATTGTTGCCAGAAATGTTCAAGAAACGAAACTGATGAGTCACCTGGAACGAGCTTGGGCGGCACATCAAAGATTGCTTAATATAGGTCCACCATCCAGCATCGGTGTATCCCAACCCACCCCCCGAACGATTGACCCCTGGGTCGGCAAAAAACATAGCCGTCCGCAACGCCAGAACAGAACCATCACACATACAAGCAGAAGACAGGAGCAAAACCGTGAATCAACATGCCATTGCGAGCAGTTGCCATCTGAAAGACCATGTTCTCCTTGCCATTCGGCGTTTTCCAATTATCCCAGCCAGATCTTCGACCGGTTGTTGGCGATGAAGGCGCGAGGTGAGCCCGCCACACTTGGAACCCCGAAGGACGACACCCAGCTGGCGGAAACAGGAATATCGGCGCTTGTAGCGGTCACAATTCAAACCTTGGAATCAAGTGACGCCAGCGGGACCCGTCGAGCCGTGTGCGACCCCCCGTTCGTCCTCCTTGCATCTCACGCCGCGAACAGGCGGATGCAACAAAGCCATTCCAACGCGGGGACTACGATGGATCCAAGGTCATCGCTACCCCAAATGTTTTCGCTCATTTTACCATTCGCCGACCTTATGCATCCCACCCGACACAGTCAGGGCGAAGCCCCGGCCCCCCCTGGAGCCCCAAGGGCTTTATGCACCCTACCCCCCTTAGCCCATGGTGGCGCTAGCGACAAGCTGTGAAGCCATCCACCGCCACCATCGGTGGTTGTCTCCATTAGGAAACAAAAGGTCGAAGGAACCACGCATCCCCTCATAGCCGTGGCCCCGATAAAGGCGTTGGGGGGGTGAGGTGCTGGGTCGATGGAGGCGGTTGAGGGGTTGAGGGGTTGAGGGGTTGAGGGGTTGAGGGGGTGAGGTGCTGGGTCGATGGAGGCGGTGCAAGGGAAGGAGTGCGGGTGTACCCGACAAGATGGCGCCGTACTACACACTACCCTCTTCCCTTGCCCCCATGTGGTGACTGCCTGCTATGAGTTGTACCATAGGTACCTGTGCCTATCAAGAATTGAAATTTTGGAATTATTTTTCAGTTACGGGACTTTTTTGCGCTTTCGTAAAGTTGTTTGTTAGCTTGAAAGGAGTTCTCGGTCGGCAGAAGCATTGATAAGTATAACCAAAGTAATTGGATCCACCGTACAAAACCGCTTCGTGGCCGTATATGTACAAGCAGCGCACCGGGGCGATGCCGAATGGTAGGTCGCAGGTGGGGCCAAAAGAAAAGCTCCCCCGTCATTCAAACGCCTGTACAACTCGCTCGGGTTCATCGCCGGCTGCCAGTATCCCGAGCACCCACAGCCAGTTGACCACTACCGGTGGCTCGGCCCCCACCCACCGCCGGATAGCCCCCTGGCCCATCGCTTTGTTGACTTCTGTGGTCACAAACTCCCCGTGCTTTGGCTACGGCTGGTTACGGTACATGGTACACGTTTGACCCAGATCACCGTTATGGTCGGCGTGCGGGGTAGTAGTAGTAACTGTTACAGTGGGGCCCAGACCAGAAGGTAGAGCCATCGGGCGCATCGCCTGACACTGAAAGAGACGCAGAAAGAAGAACAAACTGACCGACCGAGCTATGGCAAACCACCATAAACCCCGACCAAGGGGCCAGAGAACAAACAGTAGCATCAAAGAACAAACAGTAGCATCAAAGAATAAACAGTAGCATCAACCACCTAGGGGAAATAGCCTAAATGCCCCCTTTTTAAGCAGTATAAGGGGGGACCATATTTCAAGCAGCCCTTCGATCAGAGTAATTAGCAGAGCGCCTCAACAAGTCGAACAGAGGCCTCCCACCTGAGACCTAAGAAAGTTCCTCCCACACCAGGCCAGCACCCAGCCCGAAGTAAAAAGGAGCAAAAAGGGAGCTCCTGCAGGAGCACCAGCCAGTCGAGACCTAACCCGACCCCTCGCAGCTGTGTGCCGGGCCAACACACACTAGGCGGCCATGAACAACTCGCAACAGAGGGTGGTGGGGACCAACCCCTTCCCACCCCTTATTCGGGACCCCTAATGACGCGAAACCCCGCAAACGGGACCAAATTACCAAAAGTCCACGAACCCGCGCCGTGCGGGGTGTAGGAAATTTCGGCCGTTACGTACGTCGACTTCGAGGATTATCTTACAGTTACGGGAACGCGGCCGGGGATTATTTGTTTCCGTACCGTAACTGCACAATTTGCCCAATAATTATTTATTTGCTTCCGTTGGTACCAGGGAGGTAAGGTACGTGTTAAACGGAAAGTAAACCTATGTAAGTATGCCACCAAGGCTACTGTACTCTGTGAGTCTCTGTGCACGCGCCGTGGGGCATCGATCGAGGCGACCGAGGCCACACGGCGATGTCGGCGGATACCCTCACCGCATGGCCCGCATCTTCCGTTCGGCCCGCAGCAGCGCAATTACCGAAACCTATACCGAAATCTAGGTGGGTACCACACGGACGCCTTGGATCTTGGCCGCCCTCCAACGCCATGCCATCACGCCTGCTATCACGATGGCTAAGCCTACGACGCTGCACACAACTATCGCAGCAATCGGCACGGTAGCGCCGCTTGATTGATTGCCCTTAGCGCCATTAGACGCGGTGCTCGCAGCGTTGGCCGCAACCGTCTCGCCGCCAGCAGTTGCAGCCCGCGACTCTGCGGGGTCGGCGACGGAGTCTTTGGTGGCGCCATCGGTGACAACAGGGTCCAATGAAGGCTCGTCAGCTGCGGCGGCGGCACCATTGCCGTCATCGTCAGCTCCAGTTACTGTCTGCTTTGATACTCCGGAGCGGATTGTCCCCGTGTCGAGATCGGCAGAGCCCTGCTGACTTACACCTGTTCCGCCCGTGCCGCCGCTGGTGGCGTTCGGCGGTGAAGGCGAAGGAGGCTGTGGAGGGAGTGGAGGGAGTGGTGATGGCCGAGGGCTGGGAGGTTTTGAGGGCACTGGTGATGGAGGTGAGGGTTTTGGTGGGCTTGGTGGCTTTGGTGGGCTTGGTGGCTTTGGTGGGCTGGGCGGCTTCGGTGGGCTGGGCGGCTTCGGTGGCGATGGGCTGGGTGGCTTGGGTGGTGTGGGCGGCCTCGGTGGCTTGGGGCTCGGAGGGGTTGGGGGACTCGGTGGTGGTCGCGGAGGGGGTGGTGAGGGGGGGCTCGGTGGCAGGGGGCTCGGAGGAAGCGGCGAAGGTGGAGGGCTTGGCGGAGGTGGTCTGGGGCTGGGTGGCAGAGGAGAAGGAGGCGATGGGCTTGGAGGCGCCGGCGCGGGTGGCCTTGGAGATGGGGGAGGTGGGGGAGGAGGTCTAGGCGGCTTCGGTGGACTTGGTGGTTTCGGAGGTTTGGGGCTGGGCGGCAAAGGCGGAGGTGGGCTGGGGCTGGGCGGGAGTGGCGAAGGAGGCAGAGGGCTGGGCGGGAGTGGCGAAGGAGGCAGAGGGCTGGGCGGGAGTGGCGAAGGAGGCAGGGGGCTGGGGGGCGAAGGCGAGGGTGGCGAGGGTGCCGGCGGCGGAGGTGAAGGAGGTTTGGGTGGGCTGGGCGGCCTCGGCGGCTTCGGCGGGTTAGGGCTGGGTGGAGGTGGCGAAGGTGGGCGGGGGCTGGGCGGAAGTGGGGAGGGAGGCAGTGGGCTCGGCGGCAATGGCGAGGGTGGTCGGGGGCTTGGCGGGAATGGTGACGGGGGTTTGGGTGGTCTCGGGGGTTTCGGAGGGTTAGGGCTCGGAGGCCTTGGTGAAGGCGGCCTTGGACTCGGAGGGAATGGTGATGGGGGCCGGGGGCTGGGTGGCAAAGGCGAAGGTGGCCTCGGGCTGGGGGGTGAGGGCGGGCTCGGGGGTGGTCGAGGAGGTGATGGTGGAAAGGGACTGGGAGGCCGCGGGGGCTTGGGGCTGGGCGGGCTGGGGGGACGAGGTGGTGCTGGGGGCGGCGATGGTGGCAAAGGTGAGGGAGGCGGCGGGCTGGGTGGGCTGGGGGGCGCAGGAGACGGTGGCGGTTGTATCTTGAGGAACACGAGCTCGATCAAGGTCACACTGGACAGGCTGAAGCTGTCGTACAGGACGTGCAAGTAGTCCTTGGCATCTGTCGCATTGCCGTACATACTGTACGATGCCCAAACATTGTACGGCACGCTGAGCGCCTCGCTGCTGCCAGCTACCCCATCAGCCGTCGCGGACGCCGTGACGAGCAGCCACGAGGTACTGGGTCGGAGGGTAGTGGGGCTGTCGAGCCGGAGGTATTGCCAGCCGCTGCCGCCACGGGCGCTACTACCACCGGGCTGGCTCGGGGGAGGTGTGACCCTGGAGCCATTGACACGCACTGAGACAGTCAGCGCGCCGCCGCCAGTAATGCTGGTGGACACCTGGATGACAGCGCTGGCCGGCACCACCCCCAGGGGTATCACCGCCCCATCCTTGCTGCTGTGGATCTGGTTGGGCATCCCAATGCCGGTGGCTTGCCCGCCAGTGGCCACGACAAGCATATCGGGAAGGCCATCGTCAGCGGGACCTGCGCGGTTGGTGGTGGCAGGCGGCAGTGGCATGTTACATCACGGCAGCTTGGTAGAGTGCTTGCTCGCTTACATGCCATGAACTGATTGACTGGCCGCCGCCGTGTTCCACCCCCTCTGTCCCAACCCGGCATATCATCCACCCGCCCACCTGCCAGGTAAACCATGTGGATCAGATCAAAGATCGTCAAGCTCGCGATGGAAGAGAGCGTGGGATCGTTTAACGGGTTTCGGCTGATGAAGGTGGCATTGATGGCGGAGAAGACACCCTGCAGGTGAGTGGGTCCGACAGGTGGCACATGGGCGGAGATCTGGGCACACGCAGGACGATCTTGCATAACTTGATACGACGATCTTGCATGGCTAGTAGGATGAATTCTGTATGCTTCCCTGACTGCTGTCGCCTGCCTATCTACCACTCTTCAACCCGCCGCACCTACCTGCAGAGATGCCGCCAGCTGCCACTGAACCAGCGCGGTCCTGCCCGGAGGGATGTCACCAACACTGGCCCGGAGCATGCTGCGAAACACGCACATATAGGCAGCACGGGGGGAAGCAACAAGGTTCATTTACAACGAAGCACGGGCCTCCTGCCTAGGGCATTTAACATCCCTTACTTCTGGTGGTTTACCCACTGCTACCTATCATCATGTAGCAGCACTACTACTGCCGGTATACATACCCGTAGGAGAGCGAGGGACTACCACTTACCACGGCCAGCCGCTTCCTAAACAGGCAAGCTAACTCACGTGTGACGGCATGCCGTGCAGGGCGTTCACTCACATTGGGGAATCCACGCCGTTGACGCTAACTCCCACGATGCTGAAAGATATCAACAAGCCCTTGTCGTTCTCCACGATTTGCGGCTGGACCGACTCCATCACCAGGTCTCGCGAGGTGCCTCCCCCCACGTTGACCAGCAGCGTGGCCAGCACCGCGGGCACGCTGGGCTCGTACACGTCGGGGGTGAAGGGGTTATCTCCCTGAAGGTGTGCGCGGCGGGAGTTGGGGTTTGTAGGTGTGCGTGTGAGTGTGCAACATAGGCACATTGAAATGGGTTTAGCGTGTAAGGGCGTTAGGGTTTAAGCGGGTGCACTTTTAGACAATGCCAACCATGAACCCACGGAATAGGTTGGACGAATGGGTCATTTCATGTTCCTATACAGGATTACTTCACATTGTTAAACCGCTTTCAGCTTTTTTACGAAGTTAGCTGTTACCTGCACGACCTTTTCAATGTAGTACCGCACGTCAAGCCGGCCCTCCGGCGACACCCGCACATCTGCCGGCTCCAGGGGAAGCACCTCAGCAGGAAGGCCAGGGCCCGGCTCGTAGCTGCGAGGAGGGAGCGTCATCGTGTGGAGTGACCACACAACTTATGTGCGCGAACAACAGACTTGAGCCCTAGGAGAATACTAATGACCCCGGCGTCGTATGTATGGAAGCGGACCGGGCACACAAGAAAAAAGGTAAGCTACGTGTTTTACGTGCATTCTCAAACAGGACTTAAAACATTTTTGCAGTTATAAACTACAACTAAAGCTAAAACTAGACAACCAACTGCCGACCTGACGGTGCCTCCGATGTAGTACCATATGTCTTCCTGCAGGGCCGCCGCCTCGCGAGGCACCAGCAGCCACCTCAGGCTCGCCACACCACCCGCCGCCAGCACATAGCCGTCGCCAGCTCGCTCCACGAGACCCTGCAGACCAAGCGGCGGAAGCACCCACGATGTAGGACAGCGGGCAGTTCGGGGCTACCCGACAAAGTGCTGGCACCGCTCAAGCAATGTGTGACACGCACCGAAGCCGGTGCACAACTACTAGTCAGTCACCCATCCACTTACCAACCCAACAGTCGACTGACTGACTAAGCAAGCAACCACCAGCCAACCAACCAACCTCAATGGCGGGCTGCCCCACAGCGAACGCCTGCCCTGTCGCCGTGCCGTTCTCCTTGAGCCACGCAGTGAGCTGCACAGTCACATTGGTGAGCTCCGACGCGCCGCCGCTGTTGTCCAGTGTCAGGGAGGCCTCGAACGCCTGGCGCGTCAGCACCAGCCGCTGGCTCAGCTGCACCACCACACGAGCGCACGTGCCGCCGCCAGATACCGCTGAGACATGGCTCGCCACAAGTGTTGCGATGTTCTGATCGAGTGCGTCGAACACGCCTGTGGCAAGGTAGGGAGACACCCACCCGAGGGAAGCTTACGCGGCATCGATAGATCCAACAGCTAGGAACGAAGACGAAAGCAAGGACTGCGTGTAAAATCTTCTTGAGAAAGGATTGTTTGTTTTGCTTCATGCAAAGGAAGGCTTCGTGAATGTCTGTTGGCAGGCTGCTACAGGGAGGCCGTCGCGACCGTCACCACACCATCCCTGCAGACATAAGGCCCCCCGCGCGCGATCCCATCCACCCCGGCCTCTGGCTCACTCGTGTAACCCTGCTGCAGAGCCCCCAGCGTGTCGTTCAGGTAATACAGTTGGGCCCGGCGCACGCGGTTCAGGTCGATGGGCTCCTGCTGCGGGCCACCTGCTGCCGTGGAGTCGGTGGCCGTGAATGTTGCGTTCCACCTGGGGGAACCGGGGAGATTAGGGTGGTGCCAATGCGGCAGAGGGGTTAGGGTGGTGCCAATGCGACAGAGGGGTTAGGGTGGTGCCAATGCGGCAGAGGGAAATTCGGAGGTGATATCAGCCAGCATGTGGGATCATAAAATCCGCCGTAACGGCACTAAACACGTGCACCTGCTGCACGTGCGCCGGCGCCCACGCACCTGGCCAGCAGCTCCCCACGTGCCGCCTTGGACACCAGCGGCAGGTAGCGGTCGTGCAGCAGCGCCGGGGCCTCCGTCGCCCAATCCACCAACACACCCGCGCGGGAGGCGTCGGCTGTGGCGTTGTTCCAAGCGTCCCGCCATTCAGCCTCCACATCCTGTGGGTAGTCGGGGTTTAGCCACTCCCTGCGCGAACAGATAGACACGGGCGAGGACATATTTTCATGTTCATGAAACAGCCGCGCACATGCGCACGCCTGCGCTGGTACTGCGGATGGGCCGATCATAATTCGGTTATCTACCCTTTTGTCCACTCACGTGTAGTGATCCATTCCCCACATGCTGGCTCCGGCGGAGTGGAGCGCCAAGGCTGCAGACGCCCAGCGGATGATGGCTTCTCCTGCGGGTGTTAGGCAGCGGCAACGCAGGCAAGGGTCGTGGAGTGGTGGAGCCGGAAGGAGCACAGGCGCCAAGCAATTAGTGGCTAGGATGCGACATAGGACGTGCTGAAATTTCCTATGATGCTGGAGCACGATGCGAGGGACGTTCCGCACGGCAGCGAGCATCCCACGACAGACCTGTGGGGCTCTGCAGGATGGTGCTGCGGCGTTGCTCCGGGGGCACATAGACCGCTGAGCCACTGCCGCTCAGCAGCTGCCTGCGGCTCCGTGTGGGCCAGCCGTCCTCGTCCAGGGCCATGCCCGCCAGCCCTGAGCCCCCGGCTGCACTCGCAAGCCCCGCCGCTGCTGCCTCGGGTTCCCAAGCAACCGGCGCAGGCAGTGCGGGGTCCTCAGGTATGACCAGCAGGAGGTAATGGTCCGGTGCCCGGAGCTCCCGTACGGCACGGCGGCGAGTCCTGGGAGAAGCGGAAGATGTAGGCAGCAGGTGGAGGCCGTGACACACGCAGGGTTGCTCTAAGAGTAAGGCTTACTCGACGGATGTAGCCGGACATGCTATGGAACATCAAGTGGGGCGAGGCTGCTCAACAACCGCCTGCGGATCGTACAGCACCCCAACGGCTACACCGGCCATACCAGAACCGACCATCACAGACCCAAAGAGTGAAGCGGTCTCAGCCCCCCACGACTGCCAGCGTACCCGGATGCCTCTGTGCCGCCGGCGCCTATCAGCGGAGCGAGGAGATCGTCCATTTGTGTTTCTGCGTTGCTCGTTCAGGTTCATGGGGCCGGGGGCAGGAGGGGGATTCAGGGGGCCGGGGGCAAGTAGGTTGGTAGGAACGGCGAAGGTTCGACGCCATCGGCAGGGGAGAAGGCGTGTGACACCATGGATGGATCCCTTTCGTGTGCTGTGCTATTACCTCTCCAGTCGTGGACTCACCAACGCCATCCCAAAACCCCACGCACTCCAGCAGCGGGTGCAGCAGACACCCCAGGTAAGGGATATGCCCAACAACCTGCAGCCAACAGTCAGAAGCTTCGCAGTGAGCATCGCCATCCACTACATCACGAGCAAAATAAGGCACGTTTACAATGAAAACGCAAAAGACGACCTGCTGATAATGTTAGGCGCTGTGAGTTTTGTTTGCACGCCCTGAGCAGCATTGCATCTGTATCGATCACGGACTCGTTCCTAGTGTTGGTAGCCTGCCGCGCCAAACCCCGCCGTACACATCAAGCCTAAATGACCGGCTACCCCAACTAACGCACACGCACCTTATCTCGAAAGATTTCCTATAGGAGCAACAGACAAGTACGCGCAAACGGGCGCCCATTAGGGCAAGGGGCAGCATGTCAGGTTTATTTGGTAGCTTATGGCCACAAGCAGATTACGATGCAGGTGCGTGGCAGATGATAGCTAATGTTAGGATAAAAAGCCGTTGGCGGAAATTGCGTCACGTCCAGCGAGCAGGGTTACTGCACGGCATGCAGGGATGACGCCAGCCGTGCCGCGCGTGTGCCCCACACCAAGCATATGACCCAACCCATACGCACGGCTACAAACTGCGCAGGTGAACAACAACTAAGACAACGACCCATGGGTCGCTCGACCACCATGTACGCGCTGCGCGCGGCCACGCACCACGACGAGGGATCCGGGTCCTGGGAGCCCCATAGAACCGCCGCTGGGGGCGCTGTTGAGAGCTGCCAAGATGCGGGCGCGGGGAAACGCGACGGCGTGATCCAAGATCCGGCTATGCTGGGACAAGTCCGATAATGAGGCGAGCGCTAGCTGCTTTGGCGAGCGTTCTTGTCGGTCTGCGCCAAACACGTTGGTGCTGGTTTGCTGGGTTGCGACAGCAGATCCTCTAGCAGGTCGAGTGAGGCGCGATGTAGCAGACAGGGCAGGTAAGATCTCTGTTCTCGATGAGGGCGCCAGCTCAGCAAGCCGCCGCCGGCTGCCGCCGCCATTCGCCTGCACGTTCATGGGCGACCCCGGGGGGATATACATGAACAGGAAAACATGAGGTGGCGTGGTGTCAACCATTACACCTGCTCACCGCACAAGCTGTCCTTTCGGCGAAGCTACACGCATTATCTTCAGGCTTACAATATCAGGAGAGGAACTATCAGATGAACGCTTGGGATTCTGGACTCCTTCCTGGCCTAGCAAGCAGGCATCCCCTCTGTAAGCTTTACTGCTATACATCGATCGCTGATACGCTTATACCACCTGAAACCAGACTGCCTGGGTTACTGCGGGGCTGCACACAATCACACAGCGAGAAAAGCAGGGCAGCCAGGCCTGACCCGCATCAGCTACATATGTGCGGCATCTGCATGACGGGCGCCAGCTCACCTCCTGCAGGATGCCGTAGATGTCCGCCACCACCCCAATGGTCTCCGCCAGCGGCTTGCTCCAGGGCGCTACGAGGTCCTGAGCTAGGCACATCCCCAGCTCAATTAAGTTGACAGCACACTGCGGGGCGCGGGTGGGATTGGGGGGCAGGGGAGTGGCAGGAGGGCGGGGCGGGGTAGGGTTGGGGGGCCGGGGAGTTGCTGGAAGCCCCGGGTGGGGCGGTGGTGGTGCGTGGTGTGAGGCGCGGGTGTCTCTAGGCACGTACGGGCATACGCGGGTTTGTGCCACAACCCGACCTAGCCCGGGCGACTGGTCAGGACCCGATTCCTCCGCACCGCCTTCCCCCTGCCATTGCGCATCATTCCATTCGACCAACAATGAAGGGCCGTACGCGAGAGCCCCATTCACCTTGTCGCACAGCTCGGGCACTGCATTGCAGCGAGAGTCGTACACAAAAAGAAGGAAATAAACGGGAGGGGTTCTAAGCCGTAAGTATTTTCTTTGTCTGTTTTTCGATAGAACTGGGGTGGGTCAGACAGGCACGTCAGCCAACGTTCCCATGCGTGCGTGCACGCTGCATGGGTTGCATGGGAGGCTACGGTCATGGAAGGGTGCGAAGAGAGGTTAGTTCCACCCCGATATTACCATGAACGCTGCTTTACATCAAACAGCTTCATGTGCTGCAGCGCATTGCAGCGCAGCGTAGTTCTGTCTCACCCGGTGGTGCTGATGCCGCGTACTCGGCCCAGTCGCCGCTGAAGTCGTTATCAGAGTCGCCGAAGTCGGAGATAACGGTCATTCGACCGCCCTCGCAGCAAGTGGATAGGCAACTTGGGCTCGGGTTCCTGCACCCAGCGAGTGAAGGGAAGTACACCTCCATCGCTCAAGATCACTCAGCTAGCGCAATCTGCAGCCTCGCCACACCAGTGCAGCTTAGTGGCCTTCGAATAAGGACCGTTTCCTCCCCTGCCGGTGTGCATTGTCGCATTACTTTATCCAGTAGGGACGTCACATGTCCGTCTGTTCCTCCAGACACAGTCTCTGTCGTGTCGTCTGCTTCCGCTGCCGTTCCTACCTCCCGGCGGCCCCCCCACCTGCGGATGATGGATACGCCCAGGGGTACGGCGCTCCTGCTGTCGTCGCAGGGGTCGCTGTACACCAGGTCCATGACGCCGGACCAGCACTCCCCGCCAGACTGCTGCAGCCGGCGGCGGCGGTGCTGGGCGGCATCTGGGATGGGCGAGTAGTGAAACACCGAATGGGATCAGAGGGGTCAGAGTAAGTAGATGATAGCGTTTTAATAAAGGCGGGTGCATCGCACATACAGCACAGGCAGCGCGTACAGCATGTATGGAACATTTCAGTCGGTATTTAAGTGTCAACGTCCGAACTTGCGGGGCGCTCGGGGCCGCTACGAGTACTCAAGGGAGGGTCAATTTTTAATCAGCAGGTAGGTAGGTCGAGCCCTCAAAACGCCGAGGAACCCCCCGGCCGCTACCTGACGTACCGGACCCAGTCGACTTGGGCACCACGATGAGCTCGATCTCTAGTTGGCTCATGGCGGGCAGGCGGCCGATGAGCAGCACCAGCGAATCCTGCAGCCCGGTAGTCGATGCAACGCCGTCGCCGCCAGCCCACGCCAGGTCGGCCTCGACCCCGGGCGAGAAGAGCATCACATCGGCAGCGTCAATGGAGGTGGTGTTGTCTCGGCGCAGCCACCGGGCCGCCAAGAAGCTCAGGGTGTAATACTGCAGTAGGCGGCGTCAGGGCGCGAGCGAGGGCACGACAATGAGGGTGTTACTGCGGTAGGTAGGTGGCTTGATGGCGTGACAGCGAGGGCGACACCCGATTTATGCCGCAAATGGGAGCTAGCAAATGTTGTTACGTCACACATTGCGCTTGGACCGGTTTGCGACAGGGCACACATCGCATCATTGCTTTAGAATGTTACGGTTCGATATACCGTTCTTCACCCAACCACCGAGCCCAACGTATGCACACGCACTGACCGGGCTGTCGACCGGCACTCGCAGCCGGGCGTTGAAGGCCGCCACCAAGCCTGTGTTGTGAACGTACAGCTTCTGCGATCCTTGTTCCACCATGTCCTCGATGAACCTGGCGGGCCGGGTGCATACACAGACACAGTTCAAATCGTCAGCAAGCGAAATCCGAATTACTGGCGGTATTCGTACTCGTTATTGTTTTATCGAAACCCCCATGTACACAGCCCCATGACCCGCTCTGCCCATACATCCCACGCCGTCCCAGCCCCACGCCCCACGCCCCACGCCACTCACAGCAGTGCCGGGTCCAGCCGGATGACGGGCATAGGCACCTGCGGGTAGGCAGGCATGCACGCGAGGTGGAAGGTGGAGCAGAAACGAATGAAGGAACGATAACCAGCAGGAAATTGGTTTGCGTGTGTGCACTCATCGCACAGAGGGCGAGGCTGTCCGCTAGCTGCAGCCCGCCCGCCACACACTCACGAAGGTGATGAACTCCACGTTGACCACAAACGTCACCTCCTCCTGGAAGGTGGTGGGTACGACCGTGAACGTGGCGCGAACGGCGCTACGAGACATGAAGATGCGGAGGCTGCGCAGCCCGCCTGTATTTGCGGCATTTTGTGGGTGGGAGGAAGTGCCATACATTCAGTTCAACGCTGTACGTTTCAGAGATAAGTTTGCAGTGCACTCATCCGTCCATTGGTAAGTAAAAACATTAAGAATAAGAAATAAAAACACTCATCCGACCATTCAATCAAGTAAAGGTTTGGTTTTACTGTAAAACCAAACCGAGCTGATACAGCAGTGCCATAGGCAGATGAACATGAGGACACACCAGGTCACAGCATGATACCCATCCAATCGCCGTACAACGAAAGCACGGTAAGGCTGCTGTGTGAGAATGAACCAGGTCTCGGTGAGCCGTCTGCGGGCGGCCTCGCCTCGCCTCGCCGGCTCTGGGCAACTGGTCATCTGCTGCACCGTCGACTCCCAGCCGTCGAGGACCCGAACCTACCGGTGATAGTAACTGTCCGGGTTGCCGATGAGTGGCTGGAGCTGAAGGCGTCAACACTGTACGTGTAGCCCGCTGTCAGGTTCTCAAAAGTGGCAACACCGTCGGCGCCCGTCTGCAAGAAACGTATTGTGGGTTCGTTTGCGGAAGGAGGAGTAGGTTAGGGTTCTCAACTTTATGGCAGCGTACGTGTACTGCACGGCTGCTCCCAGCCACTACTCCGTCTGCTGCCAGCTTACCACTCCGCTTGCGATTACAGCGCCGCCGTCCTGCGACCGAACCATGAGCCTGGCCCCAGCAACTCGGGGCTGAGCGGGGTCGTACGTGGTGTACTCGTCAACTACCATCACCTCCAGAGTGCCAGTGGGCTCTGAGGCGATAGCCAGCTGCAGTGACAGGGCCACCGAGCCACGACCGCCACTGCCCCGCAGCTCGGTGGCGGCGCTGAACACGTCAGCGAGGCGTGAGGTCACCGGAGCTGCCAGACGAAACTCCAGGGAGGCTGACGCTCCCGGGGCCAGTGCGGCCATCGGAAGAGGCGTCAGCGGGACGAACCATGAGCCGGCTGGTACTGCAGGGAGGGTCAGGGTCCTGCGGGGCGCGGCGGGGATAGGGCCTCAGCAGTTCTGAAGTATGAGGTGGATATAATGTATGTGATCATCTGCGCGTACGAAAGGGTTCAGAAATTAGTTGAATGCGGTGCATGTAATTTGGGCCGTGAATTCGCCGAGGCCAAGCAGATTACATGGCCACCCAAGAGATAGGGGGCATCGATGGTGGTCGGGCAAGAAAAGCCTTAGCCGCAGCTAGCAGCAGCAGCAGCAGCCCGGCCCGATCCCAAAGCACAGGATGTGACCCCTCGCAGACCGTCGTCTGCAAGCCGCCAGTCTCACCCGGAAGCGACGTTGCCCCTGTTCGTGATGGTGAGGTGCACGTTGGTTGCACCCCCAGGCGGTAGCACCACCGACAGGCGCCCTTGGGGCTCTGCCACCAGCAGCACCCGCTCCGTGTCCACCAGCACCCGCATCAGCAGGGTGACAGAGGCTCCGCTGACACCGCCGCGAAGGTCGATCGACAGCTGCGCACGGAAAACGAAGGGCATATCGTCAGCAGCCATGCACTACGGCGTTTTGACTGACTTCGAGACAGTATTGGAGGAAGTTTAGACTTCCTATAGCATTTAATTGAGTGACAAAGTCGGACGATTCAACATTGTTAGGCCTTGTTCCGTATACGCAGTAATAGTAACTCATGTATTCTAATAGTATAATGCTGACATGGATCGATGACGCGCGTATGGTTGCCGAGATACGACACAGCCTGGGCTTAGCGCCAACATCGCGGCTAGCCTACCGAGTCCTGCACCACTCACCTCGTACTCCGTGGCTCCCGATCCAACGTTTAACGTGGTCTGCACGCGTAGCCGCAAACCGACTGACCCCGGGGACGTTGGCGCGCTCGCGTTCTGCACGCCCTGGCACAGAGCGGAAGTCTCCAAGTCGGTTGCGTCCGCCACAAAGGACCCACACAGAGGAACAGGCGCGCCATCGGAGAGGCTGGCGTTAGCTTGCAGGTTGGGCAGCGGCCCAGAGAAGGCCACCAGCCTCAGCCGCACCGTCGCGACCACGAGGCGAAGGTCCTGGTCGGCCACGAGGAAAGTGGCGGGAAGTGGCGTGAAGTAGCGGGAAGAAAGTTGTTGGCAGGGGTTTAGATGCTCAACCGCCGCCGCAAAAAACGCAAGGCCAGCAGAAAATAGTTTATTGCCTTTCACAGAGCAGTCAGTCCACCAGTCGCTCATCACTCCACCATGCAATCCTCGCCCCTGGCGTACCGCTTGGCGGCCCTCCGTGATCTTACCTCCAGGGACCCGACGAGGCGCGCGAAGGGGTCCAGCTGCACACTGCGACCAGGGTCCATCAGCAGCGTCGGCAACGCATAGCGCGGATCGAGACCAACATCGCGATTGATGGAGGCGAAGATGGAGGGGACGGACAGAATGAGCTTCCGCTGGAAGAGGGCCGTGCCGTTGTCGGGTGGGGGCGGCGCCAGCTCATCCACCGGTGCCATGGGGTGCAGAGCAAACACCTCCTGCAACCTGTGTGCAGCATGTTGAGAAGGATTAATCAAGCGACACACCAACGTCGGGGCCATCAAAGTGCGGATCATCTTTCTTGCCCGAAGCATGAGCCCACACGGCCCGTCGCTCACTGCCCTCACCCGCGGGAGCTCTGAGGGATCTGCCACTCCGCGGAGAACGAGCCGTTCGCATTTGTGTTGCAGGGCAGCTCCTGGAAGCCCTCTAACGCAGGGTCTGTGCTCCCTGCCGCCGCCAATGCGCTCCGTTGCCGGGTGAGCACTCGCACTGGCAAGCCTGACAACGGCGTGGCCGTATTGGCACCTGGGGGACCAGTCGCATGGTGAGCGGGGCTTCTCATCAGCAGCCTCCACATCTTACAACTACTAGTCCACCTAGTCGGACGAGATCAGTTTGCGGGACTTGCGTACACCAAAAACACGAGCAGTGACCTCGGCTTACCCGCAGCAATTGCTTGCAGGGTCAGTGCAACGCGACCAGTTACGGCCACTCGGCTGCCTGGGACCACATGGGAACCCGAAGACAACCGCAGCTCGGCAATGCCGTACAGCGGCATGACAGAGATGTAGAAGCGGTACGATGTAGCTCGTCCATCGTAAGCCACGGCAGACAAGGTCAGGAGAATTGGGGAGCCACTCATGTCCCAAACAGCGGCCGCTGGCCACACTAGGGCGCCCGAGGTTTCATTGATGCGTATGCCGGTGAAGGCAGTGGACAGAATCCAGGCGACTCGCAGCTCGACGGCGAGGCGAGGCTGAGCGGTCCACCTCGTCCCTTCAATAAGCGTCAGCAGGCCGCCTGGCGAGGCGCCGCCTGCAACCAAGGATCGATGTTGTTGCTCACATACTAAATAGATCTCCTGCCAGGATGGTCAACATAATATAATATATTAAAAACTTCCATAATTTACCCAGCATATCCAGCACACCTAGTATAGGACAGGTCTCCGTATGTACGTAGTCTATCCAAGGTCGCCGCTCAGGGCACGCAGGAGTCAGGTCGTGTCAGGTCGGGTGCAAAGTGGAAATATACAACCCTAATAATCGTACCTTCCACATCCATAATTTGCAGCAGCGGCACCTCAGTGGCACAGTCGCTGCCCGTCCAGCCTTGGTCACAGGTGCACACACCCAGCCGGCAAATACCGTGGTCGCTGCAGTCGCGCGGGCATGGCCCATAGTACCTGTGTTCGCAGCAGGACATACCAGGTAGGACGAGGTAGGCGGGAATATGTTGTTCAGCTTGCTTCTTTGAGGAAGAAGAATCAAGACGGGCTGCTGACAGCAAACATCCAAGGCGAGAGAGTTGAGAGGGAACCCAGGCACAGCGCACTTCAAACACCCTGGTGGCACCACGCATCTGAGCCTAGCCTGCAGTCAGTGGACATCGTACTCACGTGATGAGATCGCCGTACACTATAACTTCGGGGCGAGCGCCCATCCCTGGCCGTGCTGGGGTGCGTGATACGTTGAGCTGCAGGCTTGCGGCGGAGCTGGCGGGGACAGGGGCCTGACAGAGCAGCGCGGAGGCCGAGGAGCGAACGGCCTGGTCACGAGGAGGAAGATTACAGGGAGGCCAGTCAGTTGATGAGCCCATCGAGCAGCGCCAGCGGTCGAGCCGGAGAGAGACGTATCAAGGCGCATAAGCACGTGTTTACCAAGCAAACCTGGGCGGCTAATAAGCAGTAACGTTAAACATTGCCCATCCAATAATCCACGGCGTTTCTGACGCACGATTTACGTTGCAGGTATCAACCAGCAGCTTACAGTGGATAGCAGCGGCTACGTGAGTATAGCGCGCAGTAGTGGCGTCGGTGTATGTGTGCAACGCAGACTTCTCTGAAAGAGGAGGCTAGTTCTTGGAGACGTACGGCATACGTAGCCGTACTCCGTCATATTGATAACTAGGCTGATCCCATCCCGCTTTCAGCGGTATCCGACGTAGTACAACATTATCATAGTAAATTCCTAGTTGTCCCTAGTAGTTGATTCCACTAGCTATGGCCGAAGCGACGTGAACCTGCTGGCCCCTGGGACCTGTCACCCGCCGCCCAGCCACCGACCCGTGCTTTTTGATTGCTGCCCTCCACCGCAGACGCCCTGCTGGCGCCGGTGGAGTCATCGCGCCGCCCCGGCCCGCGACTTTGATGTTGTACTACTGGCCACTATATGCAACATGCAAAATCTGCCGACTGACGAATGTTTGCCCTGCTGATTGCCGTTTTGCAGCTGGTCTGGGAGATTGGGATGCCGGGAACTGAGTGCCGGCCAGGGGATTGCCGGGAGCTGAGTGCCGGTTTAGTGCTACTTGGGAGGTTTATTGCCGCCGGGAGCTGAGTGCCGGCATGCGGGATTTTTCAAACGATAACGTACTGACGACAAGAAGCCACTTACCGTAACGTTGGATCGCTGGACGGATCCCGACATTGGGTCTGTGAGAGTGAATCGGCAAGCAAACACAACTCCTGACCCTTCGTTGGTGTCCACATCGAAGCGCCCCGCCACTGTCAGTGTGCCGCCCGCCAGCGGAAGCACGCTAGGCACGACCACCGTGACCTCGAAGCGAGGCCCAGGCGGAGGTGGAGGCAACGGGGGTGACGGTGGGGCCGGCGGGGAGGGTGGTGGACCCGGCGACGGAGGTGCTGCAGGAGGCGAGTGATGATGAGCACAGGGACAAGGGCAGGGGAGCATCGCTTAGTGCAGGTAAAGCTAAGTACGACATACAAAATAAGTACCCGTGTACATGAAGACACGACCAGCCAATGCTTAGCGCACTCGCTGCTCGAGACGACGTAGGTAGTAGTAACGAGCGACCACAACCATCGCATCGCATGGCGTCTGTGTGAGCTGTTTACGATTCACACATTTTGGGGAAAACGGTGCGCGATTACGCACATGAAGCACGAAGCCCTAATTTCAATACGGTATTTGGTTACCCCGTTACAACCCCATTGCGCTGCAACCCGACATACAGGGTCCAGGGCTTGGTGGCTGCGGTGGTGGGTTGGGCGGTTCCGGAGGTCTTGGGAGTGGCGGCCTGGGACTCCTCGGGGGAGCGGGGTTGGGAGGGGGGCTGGGGGGCAGGGGCGGAGGGGGCGAGGGGCTGGGCGGCTGTGGGGGCGGGGGATTCGGCGGTCTGGGGCTGGGAGGCGATGGTGGCTTGGGCGGTGGCCTTGGTGGAGGGGGCGGCGACCTCGTGACTGTGGGCACAAGGGAGGCGAGGGTAGGAGCGGCAAATCCTTTTGTTCATGCATCGCAGCATGTAGCTGGCATGGCCCATCCCTCGGGCAGCCACTCACTGTTGGATGGCGCTTGGCAGGCTACGCCGACATCGAATGTATGCGAGTAAGACTCGTCTACCCACTGCCCATATTTGGGGACGTAATACGACCCAGACGCGAACCCAATGAAGCCGAAGTCTGTGCGCTCTGAGGTGCCATCGTATCCTGGGCAATCCCACAACATCTGCTCGTTGCCAGTGCAGGTCAGGTTGTAGTAGTGGATGGGAAACCTTGCGAGAGGCTCCTGCGTTGATTGAATTGAAGGTGGAACAGGAGGATGGAAATGCGAGTCGCCGCACACGAGGAGGATTTGCCAACTCGCTCTGTTGCCAGCAGCAGGTAGCTAGTGGGCGGCAGTTTGGTCCAGCCAGGGGCCCACGCTCAGCTGCGAGGTTGTCCCAGGCCATAAATACGCGTACGGCAAATACGTACCAGGAATCCATCAGCACTCAGCACGTCCGACGCGTTGCCGTACAGAGGCGCGTAGCCTGTCCAGGGAATTGCAAGCGGTTCAGTTCGTGGGTCAGCCGGCTAGGTCCTATTTGGGACACCTTATGGCTTGCGCCTACCTAAGTAAGCGCTTATCTTACTTACCCAGTGTACGACACGCTACCGCAGCTTCCTGTGCCCCGAAACGAGCAGCTAGTCCGCTGTAAGGGTGAGGTTTTGACGACAGGGTTCCCCACGAGCCGGCCCACCAAACCTGCAGCAGGACGCAGTCAATGCGGCGGCCGTACCGTTAAGCCAGTTCAGCCCGGGGAGGGTCATCAGGCGAGGCGGCACATGGTAGACGTGCGTGTACATCCCACCACGTATGCAGGCCTACGGCCGTGCCAGTTACGCACGTCGATCCCACCTGCCTGTATTACACCCACTACGATTATGCATATAGTATTGGTTGCACACACGGTGGCTTGGCGATGCATTCCCACACCCACTCCGCCGCACCTCCAGGCGGCCGACGTACGGCACCGTACTTCCAGTCAGGCGCATCGACAGGGGAGCTGGCGGTTCCTCGTTCGAGCAGGTCAGGAATACCCGCTGGTCATCTACCACTGTCTTGCCGTACGGCTGCTGGCTGCTCAAGGATGGCCCGTACGTCTTGCCTCCCTGGCAGTCGGCCAGTGACACCTCAGAGCCGCTGCACTTGACTCCGGACAGCCACACTGGGAGATCCGTTTCACGAGGATATCTGGCCTCCCCAATACCAGGCTTCATATCGTATGCGCCTGTGAACACGTCCAGCGGGTATGTTAATTAATTTACCGCTAAGAAGCCGTAAAACTCAACGGAAGAGAAGAACCCAGCCGAAATGAACGCATGCACGGGTCGTATGCGTTGTATGCATGCGTGTAAGCCTGTGATGACCGTCTTCGTGGTAGGCCACAGACTTACGGCTGTTACACACTGCGCCGGCAATTAAACATACGTACGCGAACTCACTCTTGAAGCCGAGGGTACGGCAGGCGACGTGCGACTCCGGCCAGCCCCAGCCGGTCAGGTCAACTGAGCCCCACAGACCGCCCACTGCCACCTCCAGACGCCCCATTCGTGGCGCCAATGATCCCATCAGGCGAAGCTGGCCGTCGGGTATAGAATCTGGCGGGCAGATTATTGATGGGAGGTAGGAGAATTGAGGCAAACGGCTTCGCATTGGGGCGACGGAGAAACACAGAAGATAGATTGGTGGCAAGTTTCGATGGGTTCATTCCGCGCCCCACACGGCGGGAAGCAAGCGCTGCTCAGCAGACTCAAGACGCGAACGCAAAAGATTCCGTCGCTCTCATCTCTACAAAGATTCCAAGGATGACATGCATGACGGCTGATGACATTGTTAACGTTTACCCCCGTAGAAGAAAGACGGAGGACCAAGCTAGGCCAACTCAACAAGCAAGAGAAACTGCCAACAAGCAAGGTATGTAATGAACGGAAATAAACTACCGGGCGCACGCGGGCGGGCGCAGCTATTTCGCTCCCATCCTACGTACCGGCACTGCAAATCACACCAGCCGGGTAGGGACCGTAATTCCATGAGTGGCGGCGCCAGGTGTTGTTGTTGGCGCCGGGCAGGCACCCCAGCAGCGAGGTCTCGGTGCCGTTACAAGTGACGTCACTTAGCCATGCGGGACGGTTGACGTAGCCGCCGGCCCAGCCCGCAGCATGTACTACCATTCCGCGCTTGTAGCCCAGCTGGCGGCACGCGACGCTTGCATCAAGATCGTCGAAGACATATGGGAAGGTCGACCAGCCGTACGTCTCCGAAAAATAGGTGATCTCGCCCCACGTGTAGTTGAAGAAGATCTCTACCCGACCCTCCGATGGAGAGGCCCCGTTGCGCAACCGAATGTCCCCGGGCTTCGGCAGTGCATCTGTCCAGAGAGCGGGACGCAACAAGTCGTGAACAGGATGCAATACGAGCGCACGGGCGTCAACTGAAGACGGCTTCTCGGTGCAAGCATGGAGGGACGAATGTCAGCAGGTTGATTGGGTTATTTTGAGGCTTCTGTCGGCCCAGCGACGCGATCCCAGTCTTGACCATGTAAGGAAGAACCGATATGTGGCTATGTGCGTCCTTGGCTTTTCCTATTGTTGGCGTTGTTGTAATAAATGCCTGTAAACCTTTCCTCTCATCAGCTGGCGGTTTAAGTCTCTCACTACAGTTCCCGTATAATAACATATATGTATGCTTCTACTAAGTGAATTCACTGCTGCCGTACATGGATGAATCCAGGGTCTCGCTCGACCCCAGCCACATAGCATGTTGCGTGCGAGGGCGCCTGCAGCAGCTGCAGGTCGGCCACGACGCACGTGTATACTTAACCAGGCAATCAGTCCGCTGGTTCAAGTAAGATGTAGCCTCTCTCACCGTTTGTGCAGACAGCTCCCGCGTCGTAGAAGTGGTCGATTTGGTATGCGCCGAAGCCCTGGCTGGCGCATTCGATCAGCGTCGCCTCGGTGCCCTTGCAGTCCACCTCATTTGCCACGACAGGTTGAAGGGATATGGAAGTCGAAAAACCAAAATCATAGCCACCCGCAGCAGCGCCCCACTTATAGCCTAATGACCTGCGAGTAGGCACGCAGCAGTAGCCGCGAAATGTCGACACGCGTGCGCACTTGGGCAGCTTGCTGGCTGGGTGGCTACGCCACCAGCCAATTGGCCACGCTTGCAAGCGTGTGCAACCCGCCGCCCCACCAAGCAGCGTGGTCGATACATTTACTTGAGGAACCTGGTCTGACCCCCTAGTTTATGGCTGGATCGGCAACTTGACATGATTACAGTGCCTTGCGAGCTGACCGGAAGTAGAGACTGCCAATGCTGGTGGTGATGAGGGCAGAACCCATCGATTGCGCTGATGAAGTTGGCTGGGGTGAAGGATTAGGTAGACATCGCAATGATGCGATGACAAGTGATGGACGGGGTAGCAGGGGGTAGCGTCCACGGTGGCGCCGCCCAGTGCGTTGCAACGTGAACCATGCATGGATGCTGCCGTGGCATACTTGCCTTTTTATTTCCTCAATCGTTCTCGCAATTTCAGTGTCAGCAGCGACCTTCCACAACTACCATCGTGTTTTACGTACAACGCTGGACAATTAAGGGTGCATCGTTGGGCGTCCTAAACGTAAGCGACGTTTGCCAACGTTCATATTCATATACCTACGTACGCGACAGCCGTCAGCATGCATGCCGCCAAGCGTACGTAAGCCCCCATAATGACGCTAATAAGCATGCATTGGCGTGCGCAGTGAACCAGCCGCAGTGAACCAGCTATTTATCTAGCTGTCTACCTATGTATCTACCTGCACACTACGGTAGCCGCCTTGTTGTCCCAGGAGGAGCCTTTGCTGACGGTGCCCCAGGCGTAGTTCCAGTACACCTCCACACGGCCGGCGATGCCTGACATGGCGGTCCCCACTAGCTCGTCTGCCAGTCGTGTCGTACCCCAGGCAGGCGGTGGTACTGCAGGGAGCCGCGGGACAGCAGTATATATGCAGGGGAGCATTCGACGCGATGTCGTGACCATCCGAAGAGCGCCCGTGTCAAAGAGCCCACCCAGCCACGCACGCATTATTCATCTCGCTGCTCCTGAGACCGACCTCATTATCTGTCAGGTTCAGATCCAAATGAGAAAGCTGATGTCGAGTGGACATGTATGGAAGCAGCAACTAACGAGGGCTTGGCAACAATTTAACCGGCTGGACCGAGGCCATCTAGAAATAGCTACGAACACACATACCCGCGCTGCAGATGACGCCCGCTGCATCTCCCCTGTTGTAATTTTCAGGGGGATAGGTCCAGTTCCCGACCGGGCACTGCCTCAATGTCGCCTCCGTACCCTGTATGTAAGGAAGCAAGCAGCAGACAGCAGACAGCATTTAAGACGATAATCGAAACCGAGCGGCGCGCTGCTACGTCCGTCCTAGCCAGGCGACACATTTGCATTTGCTCAAAGCCATGTCTATCGGCGAGGGCCCAGCGGATCCACACACCAAGTAAGTACGTTGGCATCCCACGACGACCCACCCATGCATAACATGCATGCATGCAGGGCTCACCTTGCAATTTATGTTGGTGTACAGGAAGGGGAGGATCCCGAAGCCGTACATGTAGCCAGCACTAGGCACTGGACGACCGGTGGCCCAGCCCAGCGCCCGACACGTCACGTGCGCGTCCCTGGCGTCCCAGCCGTCCGTGTGGATAAGCCCCCAGGTGGTGGTGCCCGCAGCCAGCACCTCCACGCGGCCCTCCATTGTGGAGGTGCCGCCCGCCAGACGAACGATGCGCCGAGCGCGCGTTGATTCGAAGCCTGAGTGCGCGACCCCGAAGGAAGGGACCCGCGCGCACAAAGCGTGCCGCATGTGACTCCGTCATTTATTGATAATAATGACCGTCGTTCCAGGCAGTCCCCACAATTCTACGGAAAAAAGACCGCCGCTGTGTCACCAAACGGACGTACGTCAACATACATCGACATGTCGCTTGGCTCCATAGGTTACGTGATGATGCATGGGAGCTGATTATAGTGTACATTATTTGCGTACGATCGTCCACGCAGATGTAGTGTACGTACGGTACGCGACAATAATTATCTTCCTTACAAACAATTTCCAGGCCAGTACTATCTAGGCGTCTAGGCGTCTATACGTGCTTGTTTGCCGGTGAAATGGCAAGGATGACCCTCGACCGCTCAACGCAATCCACCCACCGATGGGCCGAGCGCAGCAGGACAGCCGCAGTCCGGTCAGTCCGGTGTCATCGTTGGTGCCCTGCACTCAAGGTTGGGTTGCAATCAAAACCGTGTACGAAAGAAAACCGTTTAGGACAGAAGTATGATGATGCATGCTGGAGGACTTGGTTGAGGAAACTAAAAGTCGGAGGCCGTATGTCGACCTTCGGCGGCAATGTCTATTTCGGCTGCGACTCCTAGGCTAACGGAAACGAAGATCCCGCCGCACGGCATAAGGAAATGTCTTGCGAAGCCGGTTTGTCTTGGGCGCAAGCGGGATAACACACTCACGGGTGGGTGGGCGGGGTGAAGGTGCCTGCTCGGTACTCCAGGTAAATACAGATGTGGACAGGCAGGCAGGCAGCAGGCAGGCACGCGAGAGACAAATCCCTATTGCGCGTACGGCACACTACATCTGAGCTTACCTACTACTGCACGCCTGGGTGCGTGCCCAGCAGCAGCAGAAACAGCAATCAATGCACACGGTTCGTCACACATGCCACCGACCAAGGCGTCTTTCGCATCTGCTACACACCAGCAGCTGGTACAGTAGACAGCACATGGGACCTATCTATCTCTGATACGCATGTACGCCTAGCTATCTAGCCGTACGACAGCAGCGTCACGCAGTGCGCCGCCTCATCACCACCACCGACCATCACCGACCTGCAGACCGCCTCCCGCCCAAGCCCGGAGGCGCATCGCCACACCGCACACCACGCTGCCAGGGGGGCATGTGGCCCACTGGCCCCACACCCCCTTGGTGAGGCCACCACCCAGCACGGTCCGGCCGTCGCTGTGGGCAATAAGCAAGAGGGGCGGTGCACGGACGGAAAATGGGGATGCAGCATCGGGCATTCAAAGGAATACAAGCAGGCGGCAGCGGCGCATGTGTCGGCGGCGGGGCACACGTACGTGTCAGGGGTCCCTATATATATATATAGGGGGCCGCACCGGCTCTTAATAACAAGCACCCTTGGTTGACGTCGGCGCAGACCGCACATGCTGCATGTATGCCAGGCGCATCCATCTATCGATCTGAAGATGGGTGGATAGCAGTCCACGCGTTAAGACCCGAACTATAGTAGCTACTTTCCTAATTACCTGCACTGGAATTCGACGTCCGTTACGCCCATCTCGTCGATGGAGTCCGTTGAGTCGTTCAATGCCCCGAGCACACGGAGGCGAGCGCCCGTGAAGTACGGCAGTACGGCAACAGTGCCCGTCGCTGTTGTTGTTGTGTTGACGGCGCAGGTGCGGTTCGGCCCCCACGTCCCGACGTACGACCACGGCCATGTGGATTCAGGCGGCTGGACCGACGCCAGCAATGCGTCCTGCGACACGAATCCAGCAGCGGCCTCGGAATGACGCAATAATACAAAAGCGTTTTCCTGTTTCCCAAAACAGATGGCTGAAAGGTTCGCCAGATAATAAGAGCTGTGTGTTGTGTTTTGGCGAATTTACGGTCGACTTGCATAATACACACGATTGGACGGGCCCCTTGGACGGGCCCCTTGGGCGGGCCCCTTGGGCGGGCCCCTTACTTGGCCGGTTGCGGGCACGCGCACGCTGATGCACGTGCACATCAACCGTCCGTCATGGTATCAATAGGTGCAAGTAGCGATCGGTTGTATTGCATCGCTCAGTCATGCGCTGTGGGCGGGATCTGCGCCAGAAGAAATACGTCGTCAACCCTTCCGTCGCAGAATTAACCCTGTCTACGGCCTACCTGATAACACTGCAGATTGAAGCCGATCACGCCGGCGCTATCATTACCGTAGCCTGTATCCGTCCCAGGGCTGGATGTCGAGTTGCAGCGCCAGGCCAGAGGGCAGACTGGACTCGGGGCAACGCAGCGGAGCCTGTCGCTCGGCCACCCATCAATGTGGCCAAGAAGCAGGGGAGGGAGCGGCGGGGTCGGCGAAGAGAGTATAAACCTAAGTGCAAATAAACTTCTGGGGAAGCACAGAAAATAGATATAGGTGCCAGTTGCACGCACTGTGCGCATGCCGTCGCCATAAGGAGATAAGGGCGATGCCCTTATTACACGGCATGTGCGGTCCGCTCGAATGAGCTGATGTGAAATCAGTTGCACGATGCCTGTGCGTAACACGAACCAACCGACCAAGAAACCACGGCAACGAAACGCTGCTGGATGGCTCACCGACCCTTTAAGGCTTAGGTACGTAGGAAGTTGATGGCTGGTTGGGCGGGATTTGATGGTAAGAAACAACGCGTGCATGTTGGACTTATTACACGCGAACACCTACCGCCGTCGGCCACACACGTGTATGCCTACCTGCTCATACTGTAATAAGTTGGGGTCCTTACAACTCCTATATATATCATCCGCGGTTACGCCTTTTCATGCTTACACATACATACAGCAATTGCAGCGGCGCCCGGACCGGACCTGCGCGTACGTGTCCTGATTGGGTACTGCCCCGTCTGACAGCCCACCTACCGCGACGTCCTTCACGCCCACGTGCACGTGCCTATATGTAGATAGGCCAGCTGCTGCTGCTGCGGTGCTATCCATTGCGGCGGCCCAGACAAGTGACGACCCAACGCTCACCTGCCAGCCATCGCCCAGCTTGGCGGGGTCCTGCTGCCCCGAGTCGACCTCTATTTGCGATAGCACACCTTGTTGTTTGAATGGGGATGTGTTGTAATCAGTTTTGAAACAACAAATCGCTCGGTGGTTACAGCAAATAAACCCATACAGCAGATGCCCCTCAGTTATGGGTGTATAATTATGGAAGGGCTCACGACAGCAGCAAGGGGGGCTTATCCCGCATGGAGTGCAACGAACCAAGCAAGCAACACGTGGAGATAGACTTCGTTCGCCTATCTGCAGCCCCGCCGCCAAAATACGCACGCACGCACTCACCTTGCTGGAGCTGGTCACACATGATGCCCGTGTCATAGTAGATATGATCGTAGCGACCGCCAATGCCGCAGCCGCCCTCGCCCCAAGACATTCCTCTGGGGCATTGGGAGATAGACGTCTCGCTGCCGTTGCAACCCATGTTTCGGAGCCAGATGGGGACGCCTTCAATAGCTACTCCGTAAAAGACAGGTGTTGTGGTAAGACGTCCACCGAAGTAGTTAAGCTGTCGGCAAATGACCTAATGAGAGGAATACCGGGCGTAGGTTATTATTACCGACCAGCAGGACTGACGACAGATCGATCGATCTGGTCGCGACAGCCGAGGGTAATTGTACACTAGTTCCCAAGTATGCAGCGGCAAAGTTGGTTAGCTCGCGCGCTCGTACGGATGAACGTTACTTGCCTGGGCGTCCAGGGCTGTGAACTCATTGGTGCAGACTGTGCCCCACAACTGCAGTCGATCGTGTGCAAGGAGCAACAATGGCCGATTGATGAGTCAGTGAAACTCGAGTCAGTGAAACTCGATCGAGACAGTGAAACTCATACGTCTGTACGACAACGATAACTGGGTAGGGATACTGTGGACAGTACAGCTCGACACGCGTGTCCTAGATGCTGTATGTCGGACTGCTGCAGTACTCAGGACGCCGGCCCAACCATCCGTCCGTCCTGCAGCCCGCTAGATAGCGGCTGCCTGCCACACACACATCGAAGGGACCATGCATCCACGCATGACGCACATACAGCAAACGCATAAGCCCTAAACCTGGGTGATCGTGGAGTAGGGGCCCGAAGCAGGGCTGGGTGATGATCGTGGAGTAGGGGCCCGAACATTCTATCTGCTGGCGATTTTTCGCCGCCGCTTATTACACCAAAGCTGGATGGACCATGTATGCGTGCGTAATCTACTCCAGGTATGGCCACTATTCGCTTCTGCGTCCAAAACGTAAGTGTGTTTCCTTCTTAATAAGGCGGCGATGGAGAACCCACCCCCGCGAAGGACACCTCCACGCGTCCTGCCCACGGGCCGGGACCGCCCGCCAGTCGTACAGCGCCGTCGGGCGGCTCCGAGACAACTGCAGCAGCGGAAGTAGGCGGAAGCGGAAGCGGCAGAAGTTGAGTAATGAATTTAATTTGTGCATGCAGTGGTCGACAACGACTGCAATTGTTGCAGTTGACTGCTGCCGGCAGGTACGTTTACGTATGCATGCTTATTACTTACCGGTCGGGGCATTACACCAGAGGGCTACATTGGAATCCTCCCAGCAGCCCTCCACACTGTAAGTGCACTTGTCAAGCCGCTCCTCGTCGCCCTTGCAGGTAACATAATTCATCCAGACGGGATGCCGCAGCGATTCGAAGGGGGATCCATACCCAACGCCGATTACTTCTACTCCCACCACCCTGCGAGCGAGCACGAGATGGTGAAACAAGTATATATTTGCAGGGAGCGCGAGCGAGAGAGGACACTGTGATGGAATACCCGTCAATAAAAAACGTGTAGTGATGCGCGATGGTAACGGTGCCCTTGAGTCAATATATACAGGCAACCAGCCTCCACTACTGCTGCCACTGCCGCCTCAGACATACACCTGCATACGTACCTCCCCCCTGTGTAGCCAAGCTGCCTGCACGCCACCCTGGCAGCTACGAGTGTGAAGTAGTAACCACAAACTGAGCCCCAGCTTCCTTCTGACCAGACCTCCAGCCGCCCGGCCCACGCCACAGGGCCGTCCACCAGGCGCAAGCTGCCCGGAGCGGGATCCGGATCTGCGGGATTTAGGCACAAGCGTGCGTGTGCCAGTTTCTTGCGCGAAGCCAGCAGGAGGGAGCGAGCTTAGCTTCAGCGCCCGCAGCACCGCCCTGCTGATCAAGTGCTAGCGCCGGCTAAAAAATAGCAGTAGATAGCTAATAAGTAAGAGTACCATCGATCCAGCCAGTATCTGTGCAAAGCGCGCGACGCAAACATATGTTACATTACATACATACATACATACATTACAATACGCTAGTGCAGCATCGAATAGGATAATGTACATGTACTCAGGTGGGGATAGATGTTGATTAAAAAAAACACATAGTCATATTGAACACTAAGTGGCAGTAGTCCGGTGACAGAGCGAGGGCAGCCCGCCGATTTATCTATCTAGCTACCCGATCCTCGCTCGCCGCGCGCTGCTGGAACAGGGAGCAACATTCCAACCACCCAGCAGCAACCCTGCTCGTCCGCACCCGAAGAGCAGATCACGCCGGCGGTGTGCCACGAGTCGTCAAACGGAATGATGGAGTTGAAGTAGGGCTCCGATGCCCGGGGGCAGTCCAGCAAGCGAGACTCGTTGCCGACACAATGGACCCCACGCAACAAGCGGGGCATGTTGGTACCTGCCAACAAGCAAGCAAACAAGCAAGACAGCAAAGCAAGTTATTCCAGTTATCTATCTACGTTGCTATGTTGGGAAGGATGCTCGCTCGCTCTGCCATCCGGGATCTGCAGTAACCGCAACAAGCAAGCGAGCACAGCGACGGCGGAGTTATTCCAGCCTGCTGTTTAGCTATGTTAGTGTTCTAGATAGGTAGAAATGACATACACGAACCTAGCCTAGCTACGTAATAATGGCAAGCAAATGATGTATAAAGTTGCTTGCGCCTCCTTGCTCCTCACCTCCTCCGTACACAGAGAAGGCTGTGGGCCGACCGTTCTGGAACCCCATCTGTCGGCATGCCACCCGAGCATCCCGCCAGTCGAACCTGTAAACGAGGGCGGTCCACGTACGTAGTCATGCATCAACGGCACCGTTAGTTGGATTCGTTAATTAGATAGGATCGATAGACAGCAGGCGCAGGTAGCGCGCGACATAAGCGGCAGCAGCAGATAGATGAGACATACAGGCGCAATTGGCAGCAGGTAGTAGTGGGACGGAATGGGGCGCCTCGCGCTGCCCTTACTCTGTACATGCACGCAGGCTTGCTTGCTCATCAGCTGGTAAGTGGCAGCAGTCGCGATGCAAGATATGAATCCGCAAACTGAAACACTTACTTGATTGGTAGATAGATAGATAGATAGATCAACAACGCACACATTCGCGCACCCGTCTGCGTCCAAAACCCAACTTACTCAGCGTGGTCTATGACACCCCACTGGCCGTAATAGAACATCTGCAGCATTCCTCTGTTGGGAGCACCTTCGCCGGCGACCCGGAGGCTGCCATCGAGCGGCAACGGATCTGCAAACCATTACACGCAGACGCAGAGGACGGAGATGGGGAGGGGCTGGCTGCTGGCCGAAGTAAAATGCTAGCGCACTGCGTGCGTGCGAGCCACGTACGGCAGTAGTGTACGTAACTACTACTGCCAAGCAACTGCGTACAAGCAACTAACCCAAGGATATAAAAATAATTGCGCGTTCCCAAAGCAATCAACTGCCCGCGCGCCGCGCCCGTGCGTGTATGTACGTACGCCCATACATACACGTACCCAAACTGCAAACAACCGACGCAGGGTTGCCACACCACGAGTAGTACATGGAAAACGCCGGCTCGCAGTCCTGCACCCTCGACTCGTTCCCGAAGCACGTCAGCCCGGACGCCCAAATGGGTGCGTAAAGCGGACTCCCATTCATCCAGGCCCGGCCCTGGCGGCCGGGGCTGGGTTGCAGCAGGCTGCCGGCTCCAGGGTAGCCGAGTTGCCTGCATGTCACGCAAGCAACGTGCGTTACATACCGGCCGTCAGATGTAGACATACATGTAAGCGATGTTAGTTGTCAGTACTTCCTTCAGTGATTGGAGCCCGTCCGTCAGACAGCAGTCAAGCAATAAATAAAGGGAGAATAATATAGTAAGCGCTTACACATACAGAAGTAAATCTGTGGGGAACTGAAAGCGTGCGTGGGTACGCAACAGACGACGCGCGCACGTAAACGTGGCAACAGAGGATGCGCGCGCGTGTATGTAGATAGATAGAGGGCTGAGTGGATGGGCGCAACAGAAATATCGGGTCCAGTTGGGAGCAAGATGTAGCGTGCGGAAATAACACTACTACGTATTGCGGGGAACACACTTCGGCACATACACCAGTAGTGGATGTGACATGTATGACGTGGCGGCAGCAGCAGGCATGCGGGCACCAACTCATCATCGGGACAGAGTGACCTGTATGTATATCGGTCGGCGAGGTAGGCCCCCTGTCAACACACGCTATGCCCCCCATTACACTCCCACGTCATACATGTAACCGGTTCTCATGCATGCGACCCCCACTTATTTCCCATGTCGTGTATGTAACCGGTTCTTATGCCGCCCCCCATTGCATTCCATCCTGCTGATCCCAACGGCGGCGCACGACATACCCACCTGCAGACCACGGTGGCATCTGAGCGGGAGAATCCACTGTCGCACACAGCACCCCAGGAGCCGTTGAAGAAAACCTCCACCTGCGTGTCGAACATAAAGCAAATAAACAGTAGGTTACCAGCGGTCTTGGACATACATGCGCTCCTTGCAACATCATGTAACTTCGTTCAAGCCGAAGCCACCAAGCAACCACCAAGCAACCAACCACAACTCGCACCCTCAAGAGCCCCCCCCGCCGATCCATAATCGCTCATTTTGCAGCATATATAGAGACTCCCGCTACAATCAATCAAACAAATTTACCAGCGCAAATAAGCGCAAGCGCAACGAAACATGACTTAAACAAGCAAGTTCAACAGCCTGCGCACATCGATATGGTCCAAGTACTCTCCGCAAACTAACCATGCACGCACGTGAACAAATGGCAGATTAAATAAATTCCTCACTCATTGCTGCTGTAGCTAGATAGCCCGCCAGCCGCGCGCCGAGCGCGCGATTAAGCCACTCAGTTAGGCAGCGCGTCGATTACAGACACCCTTGCCGTGCGTGACAGCAGGTATCCTTGCTTGCGTGAACGTACGGCTTGCGGTTTGGGATTGGTTCTTGGGTCGTGGCGTTTCCCCGTCAGGAGCGTCACTGGCTTGACAACCGATTGGAGTTCCCACCGTTGTAATGGACAGTCAGCGGCAGCCCAAGCGAGGATCGTCCGTGCGTGGCATCCCTAGCTAGCAATATGGCGATATATTGACGAGAGCAATGAAAGGTAACCTTTCCGCTTCACAGGTCACAAGTAAGTGGCTTATTATCCACCACACACTTCAGGTCACTGTAAGAGCCCTAGGATGTTTCCAATTGGTAGTTATTATCGCCACCACGCACGCGCGCACGGACTCGCTCTCTCTCTCCACGACCCTCTTCGTTGTTATTACCTTTCCCTCCGCTGGGAAGTCGAAGTCCCCCAACTAACGGTCATTTTTTGTAGCCTACCCTGGCCAACCCAGGCGTTGCTAGCTGTTGTAGCGCTACAACACGAATCACTTGCCTGCTCCCATTGGCCAAACGCAGACACCAATCAAGCAACCTCCGTCGACACGACCATGGTGCATTACTTACATGATCGCTCGCTGACAACCCCGCATTTTCGGTGCCGGGTACACCTACCCGGGCCCAGCTACCCCGACGATATATATCTCGTAGATAGATAGACCACGTGTCTCAAACACCGACCATTACTGTACCAGCCAGCAGCAGCAGCACGCACCTACCTGGCCCATGTTGGGTGCAAATCCGCCCACAAGTCGTACTGACCCCACCTCGGGGTCGTCATCTGAAACGGCACGCAATCGGGGCGGTACATCGGACGTGCAGCGGGACCATGTATGCATGAGTGTCATGTGCGATCTTTTACACTGAAACAATAAAAACACACGATTGTGTGTGCGTGTATGTGGATGTATATATGCACGCTTGCCCCACCACGGCACTCGCGCGCAGCATCATCAGCAGCAGTGGCTCACTACTCCTACCTCCATCCATCTATATATCCACACTTACCAGTGCTGCATTCGACGCCCACATCCCTGTCATGCGACCCATAATAATAACCGTCATAGAAGGCTGATCTTGGGCAGTCAACCAGGCGTTGCTCGGTTCCATCGCATGTCACGTCGGAAAGCCAGATACGGCCTGCAGTCACAGGTGCGTACACGCAAGCCACGCAGCAAGGCAGGACCAGCATGAACAAAAGACAGAACGAGTTAATAAAGGAGATTATAATAACATGTATGGGATGGAATGTGTGGACTGAGGCAGGTCGTCCTACGTAGGTATATATGTATACCTAAAACCCTAAAACCCTAAAACCCTCCATGGATTGGGCCACGCAGGCCAAACCAATTTTTTAACATACATCAGAATATATAGCTCATATACAGTAGACAGCATAGCATACTTAGATATCACAAGATAGATGGGTAGAAGCCTGACAGATAGATACGATAGATAGATATGCATGCAGTTGGATATATATGATCGATGAATTAGGTAAGCTCCCTCTACAATATTCACATTCCACTATCGATCTGATGATCCCTTGTCCGCATTACACTTCAAAACCACGAAATGCGTTATCCATCCCCTAGCTACATACATCTTGCATACATAGGTACCTTCTCGATCTACGTAGCTAGACAGATAGAAACATACGTAGATATATAGACTATCTACAACAGACGGACTATTGCTTGGGCATATGCCCAGGTGTCCGCACCCCTGCTTTTCCCATACACCGAATTGTAAACGGGTCGGCCACTGATGAAGCCCAGCTGCCGACATGCGACACGGGCAGAGCGCCAGCTCCAGGTGTTAGACTGGTAGATGGAGCCCCAAGTGCCATTATACCAGACCTGCGTGTAAGCAGCATGCGTGCCCCCCACTCAGATCATCATCACGGCAGCAGCAGTACGCACGTAGCTCAACAGTACACACATGCATGCATGACCGGGGGCAGCATTTGTGGTGCACGCGCGCGTGGCAGCACTTGCCGTGTGACGGAGATACCGACATAGAGCAGCGGCAGCGGTTCGTTTTTGCAATGATTATTATAGCACTTTAGCTTCTCAATCGTTTACTCCGTCATCGCACGTACGCATCAGCACGGGCAATTCTGTACGCGTTAACTCACCTCCACCGTGCCCACATTGGCGGTTGGGCCGCCAATCAATCGCAATGCGTACTCAGGACCATCGGTTTCTGGAAAAGTAGGGGCGGGCCCAAAACGGTACCAGCTGATTATTGAAAACTGCAAAACAAATAAAATATAATCCGTCCTCCGGCCGAAATTTTTAGGAATCCCCGGGATTTAAACCGTCCTGCGCGTAGCTAGCTCTCGCTCAGATCTAAGGCCACGTACGAGGGATTATTACTCAGTTGTTTGTTTATTTACGCAGATTCTCGGCCCCTATCCATGTGCCAGCGCCTTCGTTCTGGACCCGCTGGCCTTTAGGTGGGTATCAGCCAGACACCCCGCCTGTATTACCAGCAGGCCCCCTCATTCGTTATTAGGGCCTTGGATCCTCACTTCCCGGGCTGAGCATTATAAACCATCCATGAGGTCCTTCCAGTATGAGTGGAACGTGGACACAGCTGAAGAGCCGTGCGATCCATGCTGCTCTACCCATACCAGGGCCCCCGCCCAGCAGACCCTCTCCCTCCCCGGTTCTTACTACTAGCTAGATAGTAAGCAAACCGTTGCTTGGAGATCAGAATCGTACGTACCCGCGATTGCAGATAAACATTCTGTGGTCAGACACCCTAACTCTCAGGTGCCGTCTTAGGGGATACCCCATACAATTACGTGGCCTACTTATCCATCCACATGCCGTGGGTGCGTCCAGTCTTGCGTTAGTTACCGACTGTACCAAGGACAAACACACTCACCATTTCGGCACTCCAATCCGGCAAGGTATGGGTAGTCCGTACCGTCGCCAGTCAGCAACGGATAGTCATACTCTCGGCGGCAGTCGGCTAGATGGCTCTCTGACCACTCACAGCTGTACCCGGCATACCACACCGGGTCGGCCGTGCGGTTATACTTAAACCCCGCTTCTACAATCGCATCACCCGTGGTCCAGCCCAGCTGACGGCACGCCACCCTTGCATCGCGCCAGTCCCATAAGTCTTGAGTGATGGAGCCCCACACGCCACGGTAGAAGACCTGGAGGATGCCGCGACCGGTAGTGTTTGCTTCGCCACCCACAAGCCGAATCGCCTCCGATTCTGAAATGGAAATAGGGAAACGTTGGTATCATAGAATAGAGGAGCATTCTTAATTGCCAAGATTTGTGGACTGATCGACGGCGTGTTAACAGGAACATGCTCCTGACTACTTCATGCGATGCCTTGGCTGCTTGGGCGACGATTGATCATTGCCCAAGTAAGAGTGGGGAGCGAGAACGGTACCACATCATAAACGAACGCATTGCTGCTGCCTATTTCCAGTTGGCCGACAGTGGCACGCATGAAGGCTCGGTATGAAAAGTAAAACCTACGTTCGGAAGGCCCTTCAGTCTTTATGATCAATTAATGATAATGATCCTCCGTCGCGCGCGCGAGCATACCACGTATGTACGTATGTATGTTGGGTGCTAGCTACGTATTCGTTCGTCGTGGCCCCGCCCTCACTACACTCGCTGCAGCCCTGCACCCTGCTCGCTGCTGCGCGCATTAGCAGCTCACCGTTGCGGCATTGCACGCCAGCTATCCAGGTGGTGCCGGAGGGGACCGTACCCATGTCCTGTATGTGTGTATGTATATTTTAAGGCAGCCATCCACACAAGTTCATCAGATTCGGACAGGGAGGGCGCGACGTTCCAGTCCGCCAGCAATCAAAAAAGCAGTGAATCGAAGCAGTCCACCGCCGCGTTTGTAAATAAAGGCAACATACATCCTAGCTACCTGCCTGCTGTCACGAATTATCCTACCCATCCAAGCGCATTATTAGTATCCTCACGCATGTACAGCAGGATGTTCCTTCCCATGCTGCTGGGAGCTGGCCGAGTCATCGCAACTGGCAAGCTCCCTAGTCATTTTCATTCGCGTATTACATTTAACCATCATTCATTAATGCGTAACACCATAGGCACGCGATAAGCTTGTGTGCGCCAGATAGATAGGTGAGTAGGATAGTAGGCCACCTAGCTATCTGGGTACATACGTAGCTGGCTGTGCGTTTTGCTGCCTGCTGGCTTCATTGGTGCACGCTACAAACGTGGCCGCCTCCCTCGCGCACGAACAGCAGGCAGAGAGTGCTCACGGGCAGCAGGCAGGGAGTAGTAGTGCTCACGGGCAGCAGGCAGGGAGTGCTCACGGGCAGCAGGCAAGGAGTGCTCACGGGCAGCAGGCGGGGAATCCATATCCGCACACGCACCTGGAAATCGGTGAAGCGGGGGCAGTCCACGAGCCGCTTCTCTGACCACAAGCACCTGATGTCTACAGTCCAGAGGACTACATTTGACGCGCCGCCATACACGGATCCAGAATCGAGGACTGCGTCGCCTGTCGTCCAGCCCAGCTGACGGCAGGCCTGCCTTGCCAAGTGCCAGTCGTACCAGTAACTGCTATCGATGACTCCCCACTTGCCTCCGTGGAAGATTTGGAGCGTCCCACGGCCCGGCACGGCACTTCCCACCAGCCGCAGCGACCCCTCTCCAGCCGGTTCTGGTATGAATAATGAACACGTCATGAACACGTCGTACGTACAACGAGATGTTTGGAATTTATCATCAGCGATACGTACGTACATACGGGAGTGATATAACAATGCGTAGCTACAGTAGATCCACTACTACCCTACCTGTCATTATTTAAACACAAAATTAAACTAAACGTGCATGCGTTGCTTCCAGCACGCCAACGAACGCGGGCAGTGGACTTCGGTACACTTTCCGGGGGCATGCATGCCTTATTACTCACTTCGCTGCCTTTCCGATTCGCTCGTCTATATCTAGTCGAAGATATGACAGATAGATGTATATTTTGTTTCCTACTACTCGCTTTCTGCTCAATACATACAGCCACGCAGCTAGTCCACGTGCGCCGGAGGGGCGAATACGGTTAGGTTTGTGTGTCTTTTGGTACTCTCGGTACTTAGGTTTTGTACCGCGTTTCTCGGTACTCGGTACTTGGTGCACTCTCGGTACTCGGTACTCGGTACTCGGTACTCGGTACTTGTCCGTACACTCGGGGGCTTTTGGCGCCATTGGCGCGAGGGCCTTACATCTGAGACGATTAGGTCACAGCATTTAAGCTGTAAGGCTCTATATCCTTTTCATTCTATTTACGCCCAAACCTATCGCGACATTGACAACAGCGAACATCAACAAGTTACTGCCAAGGTCCAGCTATCGCGAAGGTTGGCGCGCTCTGGTCGCAACATCAGAACGCAAGTAAGGAAGCAAGCTATGCCCTCTTGAAGTAATAATTGTTGCGAATTGCATTGTTGCATAGTGGGCGCGGCGGCAGCAGAGCTTCGTGATAACGCCGCACCCAGCGCGAGCGCTCTTATCGTCAGGGCCAAGGAGCCAACCATGTTATTATGCGGATGATATGATATTGCTTTGATTACTCCCGACTTTTACGCTCGTTCTGCAGGACTCGTTCGACCTCGTTTGACTTCGCACTTCTTCACTGGTCTCCGTTTGTCTGTCCTCAAGGCGCGCTGCAACGTAACGTAAGTCAGACTTAATTGCTTTATTAGAATTGTATTCACCGGCTTTGCGAGTCCGGCTATGCGAGTCCGGCGTTATGAGTCTGGCGTTATGAGTCCGGCTTTGCGAGTTCTTTTGCATAGCGAGTCCGGCGTTGCGAGTTCTTTTGCATAGCGAGTCCGGCTTTGCGAGTTCTTTTGCATAGCGAGTCCGGCGTTGCGAGTCTTGTATAACGCCGCACCCAGCGCTGAAATCGTCAGAGCCAAGGAGCCAAATGTTGTTTGTTGTTTGTTATGCAGATGATATGATATTGCTTTGAACTATTCCCGATTATTGCGCTCGTTCTGCAGGACTCGTTCGACTTCACACTTCCTCGCTGGTCTCCTTTGGTCTGTCCTCAAGGCGCGCTGTAACGTAACGTAAGTCGAATAAGCTTTGTTAGAATAGCGAGTCCTTGCATAGCGCGTCCTTGCATGGCGCGTCCTTGCATGGCGCATCCTTGCATGGCGCATCCTTGCATGGCGCATCCTTGCATGGCGCATCCTTGCATGGCGCATCCTTGCATGGCGCATCCTTACATGGCGCGTCCTTGCATGGCGCGTACCAAACCATTGCATGGCGAGTCCTTGCATAGCGACTTGCAGCATTATGAATGTTTTGCAATAGTTGAATTGCTATTGAGCTGGTTTGAGATCGTACCTTCCACCATGTTTGTTACTCGCGCATCTTAGTGGCTGAAGTCTGCCACAACAACTCCTTTGTTATGTGTGTGTGTATGCAATAATGCGACCCGATATTCAGGCCCCATTCCATCTGGAGCTCTTGGGGGATATGATGGATGTCAGGACTGCAGCCGACGGTGGCGGCACTACGCGAGCCGACGGTGGCGGCACTACGCGAGCTGACGGTGGCGGCACTACGCGAGCTGACGGTGGCGGCACTACGCGAGCTGACGGTGGCGGCACTACGCGAGCTGAGGGTGGCGATGGAGGCACAACGGTTTCCCAGCAAGGTAACGTCTTACGGTTGTTATGAATGCATAGTTATGTATAGTTGATGATATCTGCATAGGCCTGTGATTGATGGAACTTGCAATGATACGAAGGCCTGTGATTGATGGAACTTGCAATCATCCGAAGGCCTTTGATCGATACACATTGTATTGATTACCCCCATCCCCACCCCCTCGCTTCTTAAGGGGCACACGATGATGAGCCTATGACTCTCAACTCCTTCTTGGAGAAACTTTACAAGAAAGCCCCACCGCACTCACCAGGTAAAAAACTCTGTTTTCAGTTTGTTACTATATTTGATGCGAGCGAGTGTGGTATATCAGGCAGATCAGGCAGCCATTTACTGTTTCGCAAACTTGGCCGCAGGATGGATCAAGAGCACGATGGTCCACTACATCATGATGATGCTGGAAGAGGAAGGCGGCATACAGCGTACCTTTCGGGAGCAACTTGACGTCATATTGGCAGAGCCCATGCCAGGCTTGCACGGGCCCGCGCTCCAAAAGATCTTGTTTCACCTCAACAAGATGTGTGGAGCGATCAAGACGTTGAGCAGTGGGCAGCGGGCTGCACTGAACATGTGCGCTGCCACACGCTTCCCTGTTGGATGCGAGCCATCCCCGGTCACGGTACTACGGCAAGCAGTCGCCGCAGCAGCCGACGCCAACGTCCCAGCAGCCACCGCCAACGCCGCAGCAGCCGACGCCAACGTCCCAGCAGCCACCGCCAACGCCGCAGCAGCCGACGCCAACGTCCCAGCAGCCACCGCCAACGCCGCAGCAGCCGACGCCAACGTCCCAGCAGCCGACATTACCGCTGGCCTTTGCATTCTGCTAGCGGGGCTTGCTATCTTCTCGGCGTCACCACCCGAGGACAAGGCTGCAGGGCCGCCGTCGATCTGCAGCAGTCTGCAGGTTCAGGCTATCGTTGACGGACTTGAAGCTCGCTCCACCGTCATCACCAAAAGTAAAGATGAGGTGGATGCTCAAATTCGCCTGTTGGATGCTAATTTGCTCCAAGCACGTGGTCGCTCGGAGGGAACAGCGCTGAAGGCAGCCAGCGACGCCGCGGCTTCTGTCGCGTCTTTGACGGCCGAGATCGATACTCTTGAGCGCGAACTGCTGGCGGTCAATGCTGAGGACACTGCAGTCATTCAGCATGTGGCGCATACGGACAATACGTTGTCTGCCGCTACGACAACGGATATCGCTGCCATGGGTCGACAATTGTATGCACGTTCCCTGAAGTTGACAACAGAAGGGAAGCTGTGCAAAGCAAAAGCCGATCTCCTTCACATGGCTGCATTTGAGTGCGGTGTGGTCGCAGAGCTCGACCGGGCGCGTAAGTGCGTGCGCCAGCTGGAAGACGAGCTACAGGCAGCGAGGAGCCTTGCCGCCGAAGTGCGTGATGAGGAATCTCGCTTGTTGCCGGAGTTGTCTGCTTTGTCCAAGGTGCTGGCGAAGTTGCATCACGTGGTAAACAGTGCCTCTCCCTCGGCTGGCCCCTCCAACGATGCTGTTCTGGCAGTGGCGGCACGATCTGGCGATGCAGGCGGCATTGTCCTTGACGCAGGTGGCATCGGAAGCGGTGCAGTCATGGCCATGGTAAGCAGTTCCTATATTCCTGTATTCATATTTTCCTGACGTGGATCATGACGATTTGATAAGTATCAATTGTGTTCGAATACAGTACCTGTACCTGTTTTATTGTGTGCTACGTTTGTTTTTGTTTGTTTTGTCCGTATGTTATTGTATTTCATTGTACTATCTTGTCAACTGGTTTTGCTTTCTTTTTGCTCGCTTCCCCATTGCAGGTGCCCAACAATGACCCTGCTGCAGTCACCAACAGCGGGCGGTGGGGCCGGAGTGCGGGTGGTGGACGGGGGGTAGCAGGCATCAGCGACGGATCAGGCTGCAGCAATGGGCGGGGCGCACGTGGGCGGGGTGGCCGGAGTGCGGGCGGTGGACGTGGGGCAGGAGTCAGCAGCGACGGACCAGGGTGCAGCGATGGGCGGGGCGCACGTGGGCGGGGTGGCCGGAGTGCGGGCGGTGGACGGGGGGCAGGAGTCAGCAGTGACGGACCAGGGTGCAGCGATGGGCGGGGCGCACGTGGGCGGGGTGGCCGGAAGGCAGGTCGTGGGCGGGGGGGTGGCCTGAAGGCAGGCCGTGGACGGGGGGCAGGTGATAGCAGCGACGGGCCAGGAAGCAGCGATGGGACAGGCACCAACGACGGACCAGGCACCAACGACGGACCAGGCAGCGGCGACGAGCCAGGCAGCGGCGACGAGCCAGGCAGCGGCGACGAGCCAAGCAGCAGCGACGAGCCAAGCAGCAGCGACGAGCCAAGCGGCAGCGGCGAGCCAAGCGGCAGCGGCGACGGGCCAGGCAGCGGCGACGGGCCAGGCAGCAGTGACGGGCCAGTCACCAACGACGGGCCAGGCCCAAGCAACGCAGCCGTAACCAAGGTAAACAATAGTATTCCTGTATTCCTGTTGTTAGGGTTAGGAACGTGTCCAGCGTCGTGCCCGTAATAATACACCCTGATCACTTTTGTAAAACGCTGAACGTGACGCTCCAACTCCAACACGCAGAAACGACAGCGAGTGCAAGAAGACGAGGTTCCTGAAGAGGGCCGACCACGTAGGAAGGTACGTTTGGGTTGGAACTTAATTTGGCTTGGAAATAGATAGCTGTTTCCTTTGTCACTGCAATTGGGGTGCCAAAGCTGGTGATAAACAATGTTCCGTTTCCTACATCGTGTATGCAGACGCGTAAGAAGAAACAACCTCCCGTCGCCGACAGTCTCGATGGTGATGTCCCCACTGCTGCAGACCTTGCCGTCCTGAAGAAACGTAAGATGTGGCGTCGATCGCAAGCTAAGTGTCGGCTCAGGAAGAAGAACGAGAAGAAGAACAAGAACAAGAACAAGAACAAGAAAAAATAATAGGGCAATTGGTGCTGGCTGCTAGGTTGCCAAAAAGCAGTCTAGCAGGAAGTGAAAGCTATCTACTTACCTGTGCGAGGAGGGTTATCGATGATTGTTCATGTTCTACTATGCAGTGAGGATTTGCTGTTTGTCGATGTTTGCTGATGTTCGTAGATGATAGTGGCTAACCTGGGCTAACTGTGGTAGTGTTTGGAAGGTGAAGTTGTGTATTGCTTGCGATGATTTGTATTGGTCCTTAGACTTCGTGTCGTTCCCCATGACTTCGTATTGGTCCTTAGACTTCGTATCTACTGAGAGGTTCCCCATGACTTCGTATCTACTGAGAGGTTCCCCATTACTTCGTATCTACTGAGAGGTTCCCCATTACTTCGTATCTACTTGGATGTGCGAGGAGGTGTGTTCACAGAAGTAATAGAGAGTGTGGTGGTGTGTCACATGCACCGTGGATCGGTTTAGTGACGCATGTCCAGATGTCCAGAGCCCCGATGTTAGCCTATGTGTTGTCAGAGCCATCAGAGCCATTTTCTGAACGCGCGCCTTGGGTATGGGAACTCATTATGATGTTCCGCATTCGCCGATGCTGGCGTCCCGGCGTCGGAGAACATGCTATAGGTGGTAGTCTTATTACCTTGGCCACTGTAATTCTGAATTCACTGAATTCACATGACACATCTTAATTCAATCTCAATTCAATCTCAATTCAATCACAATTCAATTCAGTCTCAATTCAATCCCAATTTCAATTTCAATTCAATCTCAATTTAATCTCAAGTCACTCTCAAAGTCGGCAACCGCCAGCTAACAGATGATGTATTCAAATTGGAAACAGGAAACTGTATCCAACTGGATCGAAATGAACGTACCAAAAATGAACGTACCAACAACCAACAGGAAACAAGAGCAGCAAACAAAGAAGGGTTTCCTTAAGACACTACGTATTTCCTGTTTATTGTTGTCACTTTGGAAATCACTTTGGAAATCATGTCATCATCAGGACTTGCAGTAGTCTGCGATCCTTGCTTACCGAGTTTCAGTCTCGGTGTCGGACATCCGATGGATCCGTCGCGCTCTGAGACAAGCCTCGAGTTCTTCCATTATGTGTTGAACAAAGCGGGCGTGGACCTTTCAAAGGCAGGCGTGGAATTCGTCAGCCTTCGCGAACACATTTCAGAGGCGGATGCTGCCCGCATCGGCGCAGCCCTGAGCAGCTTCCATACGAAAGAATATTTGGACCTGATTTTCAATCCGGAGAAGGAGGCGGCTCAAATGTTAAAGGCGCTCAAAGCGGCCGGTCTGGGAGTCGACCCGGGAGATGACTGCCCCATTTTTCGCAACATGGACGAGTACATACAGCGCATTGTCAGGGGTGCCCTGGTTGCGTGTGACCTCCTAGCGTCCAAGAGCGCCAAAACGGCGGTGTTCTGGGGCGGCGGCATGCACCACGGCCACCCGGACAAGGCGTCTGGGTTTTGCTATACCAACGATCTCGTCATCGCAATCATGGAGCTCCGGAAGCACTTCAGCCGTGTGCTCTACGTTGACATTGACATACACCATGGCGACGGTGTTGAGGCGTACTTCCTCTCGCGGAAAGATATCATGACGGTGAGCCTACACATGTTCGAGAACACTCACAGCTGCGCCGATGGGGGTCAGCCAGCCTTCTTTCCAGGCACCGGCAAGGAAAGTGACATCGGCAAGGCGGATGGCAAGTACTTTGCGACCAACGTTCCACTCGCCCACAGCATCTCGGGCGAAAGCTACTTGAAGCTTATTGAGGGCGTACTGCCAGTGACGTTTACGTCGTTCGCACCAGATGCCGTAGTTCTCCAGTGCGGCTGTGACAGCGTCGCGGGGGACAGCCTGGGCATGTTCAACATGTCAATCAGGCAGCACGGGAGGTAATTCCAATTGTCAGGGCACTTTCCAATCTGAACCAATCTGAAACATTCACGTGTGCCCGGTGCAACATGCACCTGCCCGGGTGCAAACATTCTACGCAGGTGCGTCGAGATTGTCAAGGACCTGTGCGCCAAGTCTGGTGATATCCCATTGCTCGTGACGGGCGGTGGCGGATATCAACCGGCCATGGTGACGCGCTGCTGGGCGTACGAAACGGCGATCCTTGCGGGGCTCGGGCCGGTGTACTCGGACATCGCAGAAGAGTTCGATTCTGATTTCTTCAGTGGCCCAATCTCCCCCGAGCTCATGAACGCCCTGCTGAACGTCCACTACGTACGTGATCGCGAGTTGGAAATCTGCAAGAAGGTGCTGAAGAAGAACGACGCAAAGAAGGCCGCGGCGGTCATCGCGGGTCTCCCCAAGTTGCAACCGTACGCACACTGCATGGACGAGCGATTTGTTTGCAGTAAGTTGTTCTTTGTTTCTGGGTTATTCTGGGCTATTCTGGGTAAGTAGAACCACAGTAGGTAGGTTTACACGGTGTTTGTGTGTGGTTTGTAAAAACAAACTTAGGGCTTAGTTCATACGTGCACGCACAACGCTGTTCGCACCCTTTTCTACCCTTTGCAGCCAAGCAGTGCGACAGCTCACACAGCCTTGAGCGCAAGATGGAAAACATCATCCGAAACATGGGCAACGTGAAGCGGATTCGCGTGGAGGCGGCGTCGGAGGGGGCGGAGGAGGGGGCGGAGGAGGAATGAGGTTTCGTGTTGAGGTTTCGTGTTGAGGTTTCGTGTTGAGGTTTCGTGTTGAGGTTTCGTGTTGAGGTTTCGTGTTGAGGTTTCGTGTTGAGGTTTCGTGTTGATGTTTCGAGTTGCGACGTGGTGGAGCATGGTGCGCGCAGTAGGTGGTAGTGCACCTCTTAACTCCCATCGCCGGGTTGCGCGATGGCTTTTGTGGCTTCGTCGATTACCAAACCCTTCCACGAGCTGTCAACACTTGTCAGCACGAAAATGCGTGGGTCATCCGTCGCTAGCAGCTGCGTGTCCATGTCGTCAAGGCGCGGTGTTTCTGACTTTGGTTCTGACTTTGACTCTGGTTCTGGTTCTGGTTCTGACATCGACCCCGTGAAGTACACTAGTAGTCGGTCCCCGCGTGCATCGTACGTTCGGGCCAAGACTGCCGAGCGTCCACACGATAGCCGCGCGGACGCACAATGTATGTCAAACGACACAATCTGGTTGTTCTCGTTGTAGTCCACAAGCAGGCCTGGCGTCACGTGGTCAGACTCAACAATGAGCCCCGGGAAGGTCTTCATGAAGTAGATGGTCACAACGTCATCTTCATCAAAGATTCTGGCCTCGAAGTCACAGAACGGGAATAGCATTTGGGCGCTTGTCTAGGGAATCGCGCCAGTCTAGGGAATCGCGCCAGTCTAGGGATTCGCGATGTACCGTACGGCCATGCATTCAGAACCGGCGCCGCTTTTCAACTCTCTTCGCTTAAGTCCTCAATTAGTCCTTAAGTCCAATATCAATCCCAGAACTCCAAGATGATTTAGAGGCGCGAGCATCTTTAGACACGGCGGCATATGGACTTGAAATTCATTAACGGCAAAGTCGCGGCAACTAGGACAGTAAACTACTACGGAAGCCATGACTTTATTAAATTAGCTCATAAGTCGGCGGAACAGTTCGTCCACAGGGCTTTCGCGAAGGAAGTGCGGCGAAGTGTCCCTCCAGTAACGGAGGACAGCGCCAACGCCAACGCCAGCGCCAGCGCCAATAGCAATACAGATAACATGGAACGTTTACATTTGGACACCTCCAAGACGGCGGAGGACTTCCGACTCAAGGGCGTTGGCATAGACTTCAGCATCCCTGGGCCAAAGGGCGTATCTTCTGAAATCGGCCACATGTAAGTAAAAAACAAGTAAAGCATCCTATGCGGCGAGAGCGGAGGATCGCGCGCATCTTAATGGTCCATTGTTGGTCCATTGTTGGTCCATTGTTGGTCTATTGATAGTCTATTGATAGTCTATTGATAGTCTATTGATATGTGATGTTCTTGTTGTGTAGGTACCAGACCTTCAGGGCCATGTGCGACGCGGGCATCCGCGCGGCGGGTCTGCATATCCGCTGCACGGACGCGGTGCCATGGGAGCTAACATGGCATGCGGTGTGCTCAACGGGCCATCTCAAGTACGTCTTCGAAAACGCGACGCGCCTGGAGCTCGACGCGCCGTCCGGTTCAGTGATACAGGCTCTGGCGTGTGTCATTGCGATTGGGGGCTTCAAGGATCTCACCTACTTTGAAGCCATTAACATATCGGCAGACAAGAGCTTCGCACTCATGATACTCCTGGAAACCATGAAGGAGGTGAGTTGAGGACGGGCTGTGACACGCAGTGGCTGCGCAAGCGCAATCCATCCATCCATCCATCCATCCATCCAGGATCAGGGCTTCGGATCATGGGGGTATAGTGGTGTATAGTGGGTCAGGCGCATGCTCAGGGGTCAGGCGCATGCTCAGGGGTCAGGCGCATGCTCAGGGTCAGGCGCATGCTCAGGGTCAGGCGCATGCTCGGGTTCAAGCGCATGCTCTGGGGTCAGGCGCATGCTCAGGGTCAAGCGCATGCTCAGGGGTCAGGCGCATGCTCAGGGGTCAGGCACATGCTCAGGGTCAAGCGCATGCTCAGGGGTCAAGCGCATGCTCGGGTTCAGGCGACCCGCGGGTCTATGGTCGGGCACATGGTCAGGCTCAGCGTCGTGCCCGTAATCATACACCCTTAAATCACTTTGTAAAACAAACATAAGGTTTAGTTCATACGGGCACAACGCTGGTCAGGCGCCGTGTTGTTAGGCCCAGGGTCAAGATCGACCCACGGGTCTATGGGCATGCGCCGTGTTGTTAGGCCCAGGGTCAAGGTCGACCCACGGGTCTATGGGCATGCTCCGTGTTGTGTTAGGCCCAGGGTCAAGGTCGACCCATGGGTCTATTAGCATGCTCCGTGTTGTGTTAGGCCCAGGGTCAAGGTCGACCCACGGGTCTATGGGCATGCTCCGTGTTGTTAGGCCCAGGGTCAAGGTCGACCCATGGGTCTATGGGCAGGCTCAGGATCAGGGCTAGGTCCACTGAACTGAACCCTGAACTGAACCCTGAACTGAACCCTGAACAGAACCCAGCCAGTGCCCAGAGTCCGCACCATCCTATATCTTCCGTTCATAATGATAATAATAATCATACGATACCCCCCATCCCCCCGGTATACAGCGAAAGATGAACAAGCTCCAGGAAATCAAGGTGTTGCAAGTTGGACAGCTCAGCCATTGGATCCCGATCTTCGGGTAAGCAATGTGTGGTCTTCACTGTGTTCTCAGCGTTCACTGTGTTCTCAGCGTTCACTGTACCTATACGCATCATGCAATGCTTGAAACACAGACAAACAGACAAACAGACAAACAGACAAACAGACAACAACATGCACACTGGGTTCACTAGATTCGCAGTATTCACCGTACCTCCACGCATCAAATGATTGCAACCTGAACGAACATGTTCGCAGTATTCACTGTACCTCCACGCATCAAATGCTTGCAACCTGAACAAACATGTTCGCAGTATTCACTGTACCTCCACGCATCAAATGATTGCAACGTGAACAAACATGTTCACAGTATTCACCGTACCTCTACGCATCAAATGATTGCAACATGGACAAACATGTTCGCAGTATTCACCGTACCGCCACGCATCAAATGATTGCAACCTGAACGAACATGTCCAACTGCCTTCACTATACCTCTACGCATCAAATGATTGCAACCTGAACAAACATGTCCACTGCCTTCACTGTACCTCCACGCATCAAATGATTGCAACCTGAACAAACATGTCCACTGCCTTCACTGTACCTCCACGCATCAAATGATTGCAACCTGAACAAACATGTTCGCAGTATTCACTGTACCTCCACGCATCAAATGATTGCAACGTGAACAAACATGTTCGCAGTATTCACCGTACCTCTACGCATCAAATGATTGCAACCTGAACAAACATGTTCACAGTATTCACCGTACCTCCACGCATCAAATGATTGCAACCTGAACAAACATGTTCACTGCCTTCACTATACCTTCACGCATCAAATGATTGCAACCTGAACAAACATGTTCACAGTATTCACTGTACCCTTACGCATCAAATGATTGCAACCTGAACGAACATGTCCACTGCCTTCACTATACCTTCACGCATCATATTATTGCAACCTGAACGAACATGTTCGCAGTATTCACCGTACCTCTACGCATCAAATGATTGCAACCTGAACGAACATGTCCACTGCCTTCACTATACCTCCACGCATCAAATGATTGCAACCTGAACAAACATGTTCACAGTCTTCACTGTACCCTTACGCATCAAATGATTGCAACCTGAACAACAACCTGAACAAACATGTTCCCTGGGCAGCGTTGTGTCCGTATTAACTAAACCTTAAGTTTGTTTTACAAAGTGATTTAGGGGTGTATATTATTACGGGCACAACACTGCCCCTGGGTGCACTGTACCTCCTCCACGCATTAAATGCTTGCAACCTGAACAAACATGTTCGCAGTCTTCACTGTACCTTCATGCATCCTATTATTGCATTGTGAAGGAAGAGATTCTCTGGGTTCACTGTACCTTCATGCATCCTATTATTGCATCGTGAACAAACATGTTCGCAGTATTCACCGTACCTCTACGCATCATATTATTGCATCGTAAACAAACATGTTCACAGTCTTCACTGTACCTCCACGCATCCTATTATTGCATCGTAAACAAACATGTTCACAGTCTTCAATGTACCTCCACTCATCATATTATTGCATCATTGACAGAGCGTTGTGCCCGTATTAACTAAACCTTAAGTTTGTTTTACAAAGTGATTTAAGGGTGTGTATTATTACCGGCACAACGCTGATGATCATTGACAGACACACATATGTTCACAGTGTCCACTGTACCTTTACGCATCCTATTATTGCATTGTTGACAAAGATGTTCACAGTGTCCATGGTGCCTTCATGCATCAAATTATTGCAACGTGAAGGAACATGTTCGCAGTCTTCACTGTACCTTCGTGCATCATATTATTGCATTGTTGACAAAGATGTTCACATTGTCCACTGTACCTTTGTGCATCCTATTATTGCATTGTTGACAAAGATGTTCACAGTGTCCACTGTACCTTTACGCATCATATTATTGCATTGTTGACAAAGATGTTCACTGGGTGCACTGTATCACGGGGTGCGATGTATCACTGGGTGCACTGTACTCCGTGTATGATATTATTGCATGTTGACAAACATATTCAATGTCTTCACTGTACACCTTCATGCATCATATTATTGTAACGTTGTTGCAACGTTGTTGCGACGTTGACACACATGTGTTCAC